>OY728143.1:321972989-323222989 GCA_963277665.1 Viscum album
AAACCTATTTGGAATTAAACCTTAATCCTTGAAGGGATTTTAATTTTTCAATAATAGAAAATATATAATGTATGTAATTATTATTAAATGGTATAATTTTTGATATTTTCCAATCTAAAATATTAAAATTGTATGATTAAGATAGGATAATAAGTGCCAATTTATATGTAATGGGAGAGGTAATCTTGGAATTACATACAAAAATAAATGTATAAAATTTCATATCATTTAAAGTTGGAAAAAAATTTAACTATTTAAATAATAGGTTGTAATTTATTGAGAAAATTTAATAAAATAATATTTTTACATGTTTATGTGATGTTTTCAAACTTATGACTCTTTTTTACCCCATTTAACCATTTAGACAATTACCACATTTTAATAGGTATTTTTTGCTTAAGGGACAAGAATGATACTGTAAACAAAAAAATGTTCTACAAGTGTACATTGAATGATTCTCATTCTATATAACATTAAATTGGATGAAGATATGTTTTTTTGAAATCCTTATAATTAAATAAAATATTTTTTTACAAAATATCAGTAATGTAATTTTTTTGAATTATTAATTTAATTTGACATTAATGTCATCATGATAATAATGACGTTTTAATATAAAATTTAAAAATTAACTATTCTGTTATATTTATATTACCAATTCTTGGAAGATAATAATTTTCACATATTATATTACATTTATTATTTTTAAAATCATTAACTCTATTTATCAATTAAAAAAATTGTTTCGGTTTTACGTAAGAATTTAATGAAAATATTCAATAATTAAGATTTAAAAAATTTAGTATGAGAAATGTTAATTCACATTTCATATTATCTTTTTTAACTAAACAAATCCCCTTTTAATTTGAATGAAACAAATTAGAGAAATTATTATTAAGAGAGTGACATTTTTTATTTATACATTTCTTAAAATAATATAAATGTCATAATGAAATAAAAATCTAACCAAATAGATCTAATATCAATTAATGGATGAGAATGGTTGAACTCTACTCATTAGATAGGTTAAATTGAAGTCCTGTAAAAATTTTAATGCCTTTTTCTAATTTTTTAACTATATCTTGACTGATTTACCCTTATAGAAGTGAAATATATTTACCTGAGTTACTCTTTTTAGTTAATAAAAACTATAGTGTCACATTTAAAAAATAATGACCATATGGTTCCAAATATTATATTATTTTTTTAATAATTAATATTTACAGTTTATAAATACACATTTTAAAATAAGTTTGAAAAACCAAAAAAAATAAAGATTTTTAGAAAAAATACATATTAGAACATGAAACTAGATTTATTATTATTCAATGCTGTGTAAAAATCATAATAGTAATATTTAACAATTTAATTTAAAATATTATATTTTAATTTAATTAATGTAATTGATAAATATAGATTAATAAAGACATTTAAATTAAAACGCAATGTAAGCATAAAAACAATATTTTAGACAATATAATTATTTTACATTCAAATTATTTTATTTTCAAATTATAATAAATTGATATCAAATGTATTATTTGGAAATTATTTTAATTTTTCGTATAATTATGTTAATAGTAGTACACATACATTACAATAAAATAGATATTAAATAAATTTCACATTAACTAATATTATAGTTTGTTTTTTAAAATACAATATTTTTTGTAAATAATTATATGAAAGTAATAAAATTTATTTAGGGGTATATATATCATTAAATATGTGTGTTTTACAAATAATAACAAATTTTGTTAAATTATATATAAAAATATCCTTTAAAAATTAATTACTAATATTCCATCCTAAATTTAAAAAAAAATTATCTAAGCTATGTTCTGGTGAAAATATTAATTTATTTTAAATATTCATGATTATGTAATCATAAAATATGAAAAATATGGAATAACCCTCCATTAAAATATTATTCACTTATCATTTCATAATTAATTTAGTACCTTAAACATAGCTTGATATACCACTTAAAATATGTTCTCTTAGTGCATAGAATTAAATAACATCATATAGTTGAAAACTGATCATAATAAATTTACATACAAATATTTTTCCATCAGGAGAGAATCAAAAAATAAAACCCATAAATGAGAAGGAACCACTTTGACCTCAAACTAACCAACCCGGTATCCCATTTAATTTCACATAATATCATTCATTCTTTTCATTTATAGTATTTAATACCATTGTATACTATGAACTATTTTTTTATCATCTGTCATTTCAATCATCTTTCTAAACATTAATAACATATAACCTTTTATAGGTTAATGAAACTAACAACAAAATGTTTCCAATCAATGAAATAAAGGATATAAATTCCAAGTGAGGACATACAATTTATATATTTATTTTCCAATCATATAAAATGGTTCTAAATCTGGAGATTCATTAAAATTTACCCTCCTATAATAAGAAATTGTTTCTTTTTGTTCTAAACATTTACTTTAATTAAACAACCACTTTAATTCTATTTTTAATTAATATGTATATTATGAAACATATTTCAACAAGAAGGAAACCAAGAAGTATAATAAATAGCTATAAATAATTGTAAATGTGATTCAAATAATAATTCTAATATTTATTAAAATTAGAAAGATAATAAGTTAAATTACTCTCACCATAGTAATTTATTTATATCATAATTTAAGAATGATTGGATACTTAATTTCATGTATATAACACATGCAATTCAATTTCAAGAATTTAATAATTTTAAAGAAACAATAAAAAACATCACAAAAATATATATTATAATAACTAATAAAAAATAGAAACCAATCCAATTAAATCAAAAGGAATGTGAGAAAAAAACCATAAATACCATTAATTCAAAATATAAAATATCAATTTAATGTTACAAGAGATAGAATACTTTTAATAATAATTATTTGATATCTATAAAAATAATTCTTATTATAATTTACTGTGAAATGTTTTAGGAAAGAATAAAATTATTAATTTTTATCACATGGATACTTATAAAATAAAACATGCATAATTATTTATGCAATTGAATTTATTATTCACATTTCAGAAAATAAAATTAATACACTAGAAGTACTCATTCATTTGGAAGAATAATAATTATTGCATGAAATTATTATATGAAACAATTAATTATAAGTAGTGTGATATTTTTAGACCATCATAATAATTTAAAAATGTCAAGATAATAATATTATTATGGAATAATAATAAAATTAGTTCATATAGTCAATAATTTCTATTTCAATTGTTGAAAAATAACTATATTTAATATATTCCCCTTGTAAAAATATATATCGTTATTCTTCATTTTTGTTTTTTTAATCATTTAATATGTCTCTTCAACTTACCCATTTTACAAATTATTATTTAATTAAGGATAAAACCATATATTTAAAAAAATTATATTTGTAATTTCATAGATCACACATAAAATAAAATAGATATAAATAAATCCTATACATATCAAAATAGCTTTAAAAATAGTCCACAAAAAATTAAATAGAGAAGTGATGGGACAAGCCTAGAAAGTGGAATAGAAGTCAAGTGATTTTCAAAATATGTATGGGGATTGAAAGGTATGTTTTTTGTCTCCCCAAATATTATAAATAAGAAGAAAAATTTAACAAATATTGGAATAATCTCAAATATTTGAAAAAAACAAATTTCACTCAAAATATTTCAAAATACATGACTAAAAACCAATATTAATTCTCATTACATTATATATTTCATTTCATTTCCCGTAAAATGTACATTTAACTCTTAAACTTTATTTAGTTTAAAATACCTCAAAAATATCTTAACATATTTAATGTCCAATGATTTATATGTTTAATTCCCATTATTTATTCTCAAATCCAATAACAAGTGTAAAAACTAGTCAAAGAAATAATTTTAAAAAAATTATTCTACCCATATAAAGAATGTAAATGATTAATGGGGTTAACATGATTCCACACTTATGCGGTTGGATAACTATACATGGTTTTTTGGAACATAGAAATATCCTTAAACAATATTATGGAATATATTGATACCTATATATTATAAATTTACTACAAATACATTAGAAGAAACATTCAAATAAAAATTTTAATATTATATGATTAATGAATTAATATTACAAAATGAAATATGTGACCCTTATGTGAGGTTAATAAACTCACCCATACCCATTCAAAACCGAATTAAAAAACCAACCATTACATGAGCCATGAAAAACTAGAATGATCTTTACTCATATATTTAAAATATGGTTTTACCATTAAATATAATATGTGAGATCCATGTTACCCTTACACACATAAAAGAAAATATTGGACAATATACCTAAGGTCGGATGTACCAATACATAAGAAAGTGTTTCACATAAGGGTATATAAAACGTTTATAAAAATTATTTGTATATTAAAATTACTTGTAAATTTAAAAATTAAAATGTCTCAAGACCCCAATTTGACACCTATAAATATCCAAAAAAATAGATGTAATGGTTTTCATAATTTAGGGACATATAGTATACAAATATATCTTAATATATGTTGTGGGGAAAATTTAAATACATGTATAATATAACCAACGGTGTTTATAATGATCTATCAATCAAGGAATAATACTTCTGAAGAATAAAATTCCAAAAAAATCAATACCATAATGTCACATCTCTATTTCTTATGAAACATGTTTCATTTATTAAAAGTAATTCCATAATAAAACCACACACTACATAAAAACCACTATATATATGAATAAATCACATTGAACATAAATTATATAAGTATAATTAGTAAATAATCCTTGTAGGTGTGCACCCTACACACCATCCATACCATTTAAATTAAAATAATGTTCATACTTGAATACAAACAAAACTATGAGTGTAAGGACTTAATTTTATTTAAAGAAATTCACATGAAATTATCATTTTAATTATATAACATGTAAGAGATATTTTTCTCCCATTTAAGAGTATCCATGCAATGAATATTTTTGAAAAAAAATCAATAGTAAAAAGAATAATTTAAATTCCTGAAATTGAAATACCCACATTTTAATAATAATTAATAATAAAAAACTATTTAATTCCTCTTTCTAAATCACCCAAAAAAATTTACTTGGGAGATAATCTATGTTTTTTAATATCATTGAAAATACCCAAGCGTGATAAAGAATAACATAATGACTTCAAATAGTCTTGCACCAAAATATAAATTATTGGGAATGAATAATGGTAGAAAAAAATATAAGATGGAATAACTTAATCTCAAATAAAATAGAATGTAACTTAAATAACCTGATTAAATATTGGGAAACAAGGTTAGGGAATATTTGGATCCTCAAACTATATCATGAATAAAATTAATCATATCCACCTATTACTAATAATATCAATTCCAACATGGGACCCTTGGGAGAACTAAATAAATTTCTCTTTGTAATCACATGTATATCATACTATTGTTCAGTTATTGTCACATAATCTCATCATAGAAAGAGTATATCCTCCTCCTCCAATTTTTTTTCATTTTCTAAAATAAAACAATATTTTTGGGGGTTGGAACCATACAAAACACCTCCCTAAAAAACAAAATTAAAAAACATACTACATTATGGAATTCCACATTCAATATTTTAAAACAAACTGTGGGAAAAACAGCTGCATGAGAACTCAAAACATGATACTCTATGTAATTGTCAATGAACATATCAACTCATCACCATCACAACCATCACATTGATGCATCATCACCACATCCAACTAGTCACCTTAATCATAATACTTCTAGAATCCATAATCATTGATATATACTCCACATCTCTAGAGTCGAATAGTCATCCTAGCACCACCAACCATTCCAAACCATGATCAAAACATCATAGAAAAATGAACAACAACGCAATATACATTGCCAAATAAAAAACAACACCATCTTAGACTGGGAAAACCATGAACTAGGGAAACAAAAACACTAGAATAAGAAACCTAAGAAAATAAATCCTTGAAAAGATCCTACTAACATTTATTCATGGATGTAACCATCATCTGTATCCCCAACCAATAGACCCATCGGCACACTCCTTTTAGAATCCTATGAATCCCTCTAAAATCGTGAGAAGAATTTATGCAACTCTTATTGAAAAATATCTTCCACAAAAAAGTGCCGTCGATGTAGCCAAATCAAGGAACAAGTTGACTAAACTCCATTCTATTATTCTTTCACCTTCTTTACAGTAATCCTCACTCACTAAAAACTCTACTCATGCCATCACCACAACGCCATGAAAACCATCATCAAACTAGCACATGGGTGGACATACCGAACAAAAAAACCAAACAAAATACACTCAAACCCACTAATAGAAAGGAAGAAGGGGAGGGGATGGAACCTTAATCGAAAAATGGAATAAACATAAACCAAAAATTAAAAGACAGCCAAATATCTACACAATGAGGTAATGGAGCCCAAAAAATTAAATGTGGGATAAAACCTTATATGAGGAAAGAATTTTTTTTTGAAAGGCCCCTTGACCACCAGATCACTATCCCAATATATTGTTATACCCATCCCTTGAGATATAACATGGAGAAGAGTAGTGGAACTAGAGACTAGAGGATGAATTATCAAGATATATATAGGAATCAGAGAAGAACACACCACCCGGAGGAAAAAATCCTAGGATAAGGGTGAAGCCAGATCAAGATGAGAGCACGGGAGTACCCCTGTAGTGAGATTATATCAATATTATTAGTGTTATTTATCCCAATTTTTCATATATATATATATGTACCCAAGGGTCCCATAATTGAAACCAATAGAACATATTAATAACAATTTTGAAATCAAGTATATAAATTATCAGTATTATATAAAACACATTTCATCCTTAGTCATAGAACACCCTTATATCTAAAGACACTTCTTAGATAAAACCCCTTAATCATCATGAATAAAATATAGTAAACATAACCCTTATTCGTGAATAATTCAATAAAATCAAACAATATTAAAATCACTTTATATTCTAAAAAAATAACACAAGGGGGATCACATAAAAGAACTTATTACATCATGAAAATCATTTTTTTAGATTGTTAAATTGGCCTTTAGAAATATACATTGGAAATCCATGTTTTGATTTTATTTTTTGAAAACCATTGCATGACATAGTAATTTTAATTTCTTTGGAAAAAATAATGTTCTTCTAAAAATATTATTTGAACACATTAAAGTATATATATCCAAAAAATATAAATAAAGAGTCTATAAAACTCATTAATGCATGAAAAATGTTTAGATGAACCATGACTATTCCCCATCTGAAAATTAGTTTTTCAAAACATAAGTTCTTAGAAATTAAAATCATTATAGTTCAAGTATTTTTCTAATTATTGGGGTTATTTATGAAACGTCATTATGTAACATTAAAAAAAATTGATTATATAAAAACATTATTTTTAACACATTGACATGAAACCCCTTTGATAATCACAAATAATGAACGATAGAAACCTAGAAAGCGATGCCATTTATTTTTAACACATTTTTTAGTTTTATAATATGTCTTTATTATGATTTAAAATTAGATAATAAATATTGGATATACTATAATGATTTATATATTGAGAAACATACCAGAACTGGTGACCCAAAAAGTGATCCAATAATAGAAGCAACCTCCACTAAATATATAAGTTTCTAAATCAACCATAAAAACCACTTTGTTAATTAAATATGTACCCAAAACTAAAATACCTTAATATAATAATACATTCAAATAACATTAGGTGGCATAATGTAATTAACCATGAGAAAAAGGGGTTGGTTCCCCTTATAATATCTACTAGGAAGTAAGACATAAGAAATCCCTAATAAGGTCACCAGATCAAATATATAATTAATCCCAAATTCACTAAATCTTGGAATAAACTCAAGGGATAAAGAAGTATAAAATATACTATGAATTATATAATTAAAATCCACTTTTGGGACCCCTATACAAGCCACACACTAATTACCCAAGTATTTGGATGATTCCACCATGATTCTGTTGAATTCTCATCCCAAAACCCTAACAACGTAGAAAAAAAAGTATTGGATGAAAATGATAACAAACAAGAAAAGGAGGGGGGAATTAATCAATTATATTCAATAAAATTATTATATATAACTTGTAAAAATGGAATAATATATGGGAATAATGGTGGGATGATGACAGTTTCCCCCCTCTCATAGATGGCTGATGGAAAAGAACCTCAAGGGGGTCCCAAAAATGCCCTAAATAAATTTCAAAATGGGACATATATGAAGAACTACCAAATAATACAATAATTTCATAATTCTTAACGGTCACATTGTAACACTCACATTCTCAGTCAGGTCATGGCATGACCCTACTACATTATGTTGTGACCATCCCTAGGATGAGGGGCCAACTCTGAAAATGTGCTGTCATGGTGCTACTCTTTATCGTAAGAATGTGAATTCTTCAAGGTAGTGGTCATTATCCCTTACCATAATGTTTTGTGGAGGTAATCTGAGTTATTATTCCATGTAGCCATCCCCATAATGACTATGGTTTTCATAGAGAAATATTTGATCTTAATATAAAATTTTCATATACATTTTTCAAAAAAATTTGCTTAATGACCATTCATGATTATGGTATTTGGACTATAGAAACACAATCCTTTTATTTCATTAAGTATCTTCACTATACCCCATAAAGATAACCCCCTTTATTACTCCTCATAGACCAACGCTACATTAAATCATTATTCACAACCTAGTGAATGTAAAAATAATTAACGGTGAGCTCAGATGCCCAGAATGATTAAACAAGGTATTTATAAATCTATTATCATATTCAATACGGGGAAAAATCAAGGTTATGATAAACAAAATAACAATGTTTATACCGAATCAATCATTGATAATAACCAGGTGTCATGGAATAAATCGTAGTTGTTTACATGACATGAATCATGATGGAATCAAATATCATAAGTCAGTAGAGTATAAAAATAGTAAAAAACCTGGAATTGTGGAATACAATTATAACATTGTAAACATGTAAAAATCAAAACATTTCCACTCATTATGTTATGGACATGAAATATGGCCCTCACATTTAATTATAAAAATGAAACCTGGTCCACCCATGATCTTATGGACATAAAATCAAGGTTCACATATAATATTGTGGACATGAAATCTATGTCCATTGATAAACATAAAGATATAAAAAATAAACACACACATGAAATTGTGAATGCAAAATCAAGTTCATCCATTACATATTGAACTATTAAGTTATCCATGATTACCTAATGGATTGAATGAAGATATATTTTAATCCAATAACATAATTAAAACCATATTTATATATTACAAAGGATAATAAATCAATCTTCATATCAGAACCCATGAAATTAAATGGGTTTAATAATGATTTCAATATAGGATAACTGTGGGAAAGAAATGGGTTTCATAATTTTTTTTATTTTCACCATAAACATAAAATAACCAGAGGACGAATAATGAAGGTATCCTTAGACCATATCAATATAAAATCATAAGTAACATCGATGTATGTACTTTTAGAATAGAAAATATTTTTAAGGATTATTGGGAATAAGTCTTATTGAAAATAAATTTTCCATTTTAAAATATACTGTATTTTTAAAAATGTATATACTTATAAATGAAAAAAAATTCATTGAAAAAAACATTTTAGAATTGTTCAAAAAATTGAGTTGTCATGATGGAGGAAGAAGCCACCCAATTTGTTTAAGACAATGTAACATTCCATCTATATTTTTTCAAAAATCTTACAAGGTTCTATGTTTGAAAATGATAAAAATATTCCATTGAAATGGTTTGTTAAAATTTTCAACATAGGTAAACCTTATTTAAAAAAAATTAATAAAATATAAGAAAACTTTTTAATTTTTTTCTCAAAAATTATATGAAATATAAATATTCTCTAGTGAAAATATATACAATCTGGAATAATGAATAGATTGTGAAATAAACCCCAACCACATTGTAAGGATTTTAATCCTAATCCCCATAAAGGAAATAAATTATTATGGACTTGAATATAACATAATTTTATTGATTTGAATAACAAAATTATTCATGGGATGAATATACAATATAGGAATGGAACATGTATTGTATAATGTTATGCCCCAAAGAGATAAAAGTGAGATAATATCCATCACTAAAGGTCTAACTTCTATTGAATGTTTTTTATCCTTTGGAATAATAAATTTAAATTTATTATATATATATACCAATAAAATTACCTTCATTATTTTTTTCATATATGATCATTATATATATATATATATTCATCCATAATGTTCAATATAGAAAATAATTACACCATTTATAAAGTTAGCATGTCATATGATCATATGAATATAGTATTCACATTTTTATAGTTGGAAATAAAGAATTATAAATAATAATTCATCATTACATAAATTTTTTATATAATTTATAAGGTAAGTGTTAATCATATCTATATTCTTTTCTATCTATGTCAAATAAAAATGAAAAAAAATCACATAACTTCATAGAGTTGGTACTCCACATGCGTGCGTGTGTAAAAATATCATTTTACAATGATTGGGACGGTAATAAGTAAGATATGATATCATTATTTAAGAAGTAAAATTATTCTATAAAAACCATATAATAATTAAAAACATCAGAATACCATCTGTAAAATATGTTGATGAAAAATGAGTTGTATTGCTTCTTAGAGATGGTAATTCGTACATACATATGAGTGATACATTAACTTCATATTTTATAGAAAATACAATCTATATTTGTGGTATAATAATAATAATAATAACATTTAAGAATATTTATTGAACTTAATTTATTATATATTATAATATTACTTGATTATTGAGGCAAATAATAGTAGAAAAATAAAGTGATCGGTTATAGTGATTACTTTTTTTAAACTACTCATTTATATCTTTATTAAAAGGATATTATGTTGGTCATTTGGAAAGGCCATATCTAAATAAAAGTTAATAAGTAAGTTGAGTAGTGAATATTTCATGGGATGGTCGAGATAGATGGCTCAATGTGGTGTAATGAAGTGGCATAGGACATGCCTTTTTATAATTGAGGATAGGGTCACTTTTGGAATTTCTAAAAAGATTAAATTATAATAAGACTATTTTAAAGAAAAATTCCTAAAAAAGGAATCTAAATTCAACATTATAAAATATGGAATTTATATTATACATTTTTTCTTATTTAATGATTTTGTGTTATTTTAACAATTTAATAGAGTACTATTAATTTTTATTATTGTCTATTATTATAATATTCATTACCTTGACCTTAATAAGATTAAAAAACAATATAAATTATAATAAATTATTTTTATGCATCCATAACATGTAATGTTCATATAGAACAATTTTTATCATCAAATGATCCAAAATTCTAACATTTTTAATATTTTTAAATTCCTTTATTTTATTTTCCCATTAATTGAATAATTACTGCATCTATATCGTGTAAGCATTTCTGGAAAATTTTATCCCTAAAAAATTCCCATGATTAAGACAATTCCATTATCTCTCAAAATAATATTTATATTAAATATTTTAATACAAATTAAACAATGTTAAATGTTTTATTTTTTAAAAACAAGAGGAATACATGTTTGAGTTTTCATTAAATTTAGTTTTATAGTAGTCATATTCTAATCCATGGGGCTTCAAAAGGTAAAACATTAGAATATATGATGATTATGGTCAGGATAATCTCATAAAATAATATTTATTCATGTTTTTGGATCGTTTAATTGTTATTTTGATTTTATTTTTAAAGTCAATTAGCAGATTTACACTTTACTATTGTAAATACAATTACAAGTTTTACTATTAATAAAAAAAAAATAAAAGTCCACTCTTTACTAAATTCAGTCTTCCCGATTCAAAATATAGATTTTAATTTTCCCAAAAGAAAAACATATAAGTGGTAATGATTAATTTAAAATTAAACCATAAAAACGCGATGAATTGTTTTAGAAAAATTCCCCATTAAAATATATATATTTGATAATAAATTCATTAAGAAAAACTATTTAAAAAACAAAAAATTGTTAATTTAAATAAAAATGAATTGATGATTTTTTTCAAAAATCTAAAAAATCATTTAGAGTAAAAATAATTTAAAATAAAATTCTATTTAAATAATAATCATTATTTTTTAATATTCCTTAAAAACACATATTTTCATAAATTTCATTAAAATTCATTTTAATATAAATTTGAAATTCTCAATTTCTGTAATAAAATAATTTTTTTAATATAAATTTATTATGACTTCTAAACATTAATAATATAATTCCACCATAAAAGTATTAAAACTCATTTTTGGTCAAAATGAATTTTTTAGAATAATAAAACGACTTTAATAAAAATAAAATGATTATTTAAAATTAATTTATCATTAAAATTATAATGAGTGTGATATATATATATATATTTCATAAATTAGTCAATCATATTCATAAATGCCACATTAAATTTTTTATCTTAAATATCAAATTAAATAATTATATTTTAATAATCTAACATGGTTTCATTTATCTTGGTGTTGCGTGTAACATAAGCATTGGAATAAATAACATTATTAAAATATATTTATTTTCTAAAACCTCAGGGTGTTACATAACCCCTATTAATAAATTTTATCTTTCCAATTTTAACTTATCCTTGGGAATAAAATGTTTTGTGAAAAAACAAATTGAACGAAGTTGTAATAAAACATTCTCTTGGAAAGTGTGAATGTGATGCATGAAGATAATATCTATTTACACATACGAGGATTCAAAATATAAAAACATTAGTGGTATGTAAATATATGGGAATAATAGGAAATTAATTTCAAGAGATCATTGATCATATGAATGTGGATTGTTATGAGAATGTTATTAATCATAATAATTTAAACAAAAAATGTGTAAAATTCCATAAATTCATCAAAATTTAATGTTAGTTTTTTTCATTAAGATCATTTTCTTAGTGTTATTTCATTCAATTACAATCTAGAATGGAAAAATAGGAAAATATACTTACTTTAAAGTTATAATTTTTTCCTATATTCATTTTCCAACAAAAATGTAATATTTTGGTCCAAATATTATTATTCATGATTAATATTTCATGAATAACGCACAAATATAAACATCTAATGGATAGCATAATTAACAATTTGATGAAAAGATACTCCTCCTACCTTTAGAAATTATCCAAATTAAACATGTTAATCCTATGATATCCAATATGGTTAAATACAATAATGTATAAAACATCAAAAATCATTCCCAAGAATTATCATAATACAATCCATAAGTGGATTGTCATTGAATACATCCAAAACTATTCGATCTAAAGTGATTAACCAAAGGTTTAGAAATAAATTAACTACGATTCCAAAATGTAGTTAACATTAATCATGAAAATTAGATCTTAATGAGCACCATTGTAATATTTGATATGGATACATGGTAGTAACCTATATTTTCAGAAAACATTAATGAAATCATACTTTCTTACAAGAATTTTCTTTACCCCAATTCCACAAATAAAACCATATACTATTTAATATATTTCATAAATTCAATGTGGAATAAAATGTATAAAAAAATTTGCTTAAATATATATCCCATTTCAAAGTTATAAATACAATCCCAGCAGTTCCAAATGATTAGTTCTCCCAAAAAAACTATTTACTCCACATTGGAACCATATTAAGGGTTACCTTTACCTCATTCATGTTTTTTACTATAATATGATCTTTTCACTAAATCTCTTTTCTTGGTCATATTTACCATTCAAAATTTAATTTAAATTCATTAATGAAAATCTACAACGATATAATACATATATGTTTCATGATTTATATAATCCAAAATTTCCTTCATAATTAATTTTTACAACATAATTATAATATCCCAATACATAATAATTTCAATCATTCAACATCCTTCTTAATCCAAAAAACAATATTCACCATATTATTCGTTATCATTATTTTTTATTCATAAGTAATTCATTGTCTCTTCATCATCAACATAAGTCGATTACCCAAATGACCTTTCAAATCCTTTTAATGAGATTAGCCACCTGGACATTGATTTTTATAGCTCCCATATTTTATTATTTTAAAATTATACCATATATTCCTTTATTTAATCCATTATTCCCATCCATTTAGTTAATAGAACCATTCAATTTTCCTTAAAAATTACTATTTATATGTCCTTTTCTAAACCAAAAAATCTTACATTTATTTTAAGGTATTCCCCTTCATGCTTCTTCCCAAATTCTTGACATGATTAAAATTGAACTTTATTTCTTCTATGATAATTTTGAAACCCAATTTTTCTCTTGTTATGTGTGTTAGGAATGTCACATATGTTTTTATTGTAGAGCATATTTTTGATATTGTTAATTATCTATAATAAAGAATTTATCCTTCCATTTTCCATTTCATTTTCTTCAGAAGAGGAAAATAATTCCATTTCCTATTACATTCACCTTAAACATGAATCATCATGGTTAAAAAAATTATATAATTCCAAGAAACATTGATTCAGAAACTATAATCATTGAGGGAATCCAAATAATAATTAATAATATGTTTAGACCATGAAATCTTTTTTTCTCTCTATTTTACCATATTTTAAAACAAGTCAATCATAAATTATCATCTATCTAAATCCTTCACGATGGTTTTTAATAAAATTATAGATTAACTCAAAGAATATCACTATGTAGTGGTAAACTAATTGTTCAGAAATTCACAATGTCTTACACCAGACAACAATCCACTCTAGATCAACGCACCCTTTTATGATTATTGTCCATAGGAAAAAAATATATTAGAGCCACATCCAATTGAATTTTCCAAAACAAAAGAGGTAATTACATATAAAATCACATAATCACTTTTTTTAAAAAAAATAATTAGTTTGTCATCTCATACTTAGACTTATAACAAGTGGTTTCACTAAAGTTATTTCCCTAATTTTCAAAGGATGAAAATACATTTTTTGAGACCAACTATAATGAAGTAGGATCATCATACATAAATATTACATATTAACTGATGAATATTCAATATAATATACAGTAATTTATCATGGACTATATATATTTTCTTTAATTAAATACTTGAAACAATATTCTCTTATTTCATGAAATATCTTCAACATATCCATTAAACATCTCTCCATTTCGTAATCTTTATAGAAATACCCTACATAAAACTATTCATCAAAACAATGGGAATGGAAACACAAGAATGGGATAACTTAAATTCTATGTAATGGTAAACAAGATATATATCAATTTATGTTTATTCTCAAAGATAAGATAAGTATAAGGGTATGATATCCTAACATACAATTTTCTTTCCCATGTAAACAAGGATCATAAATAATAGTAATCTAATACATCTTAGTAGCTAATAAGACATTAAGCATGATTGAATCAATGAAATTAATACATAAAGGAATATAATTCATAATACATATAATTTTTGAAATAATCGTATAACATTATGAATATGCATAAATAGATAAAGGTTCACTTATGAAGTTAAAAACATGAAATTATGACCTCTCATAAATCTTTTCCCTTGAATCCAAGTCCACTAATGATCATATGGATATTAAAACAAGGTTCATGTACAATTTTAGGGACATAAAATCTATGTTAATTAATATACATATGTAAATGAAAACCAAATCCACACGTAATACTTTGGATATGAAATTAGGTTCACACATTAGAATTTTACATCACGAGTTATTCATCTTTTCAAAATGTATTAGATATTGATAAAACTCACACCCATCACATAATGGAATGCATACATATATTTTCCATTAGATTATAAATTCTTCTTATTTTCAAAAAAAGGAAAAAATGGTTCTCCCAAACATTTCATTATTGCATAACCCATAGAAATTAAATGGGATTCATAAACATTTCCACATTTCACCATAAACATAAACAACCTATAGAAAGAATAATGATAGTATCCCTAGATCATATACCTAGTAACTATTATGTACCATTAATGGATTTCATCGTAGATGGAAAATTATTTTGAAATATATCTTGGAACAATTCATTTGAAAAATTTATTTTTCTATTTAAAAAAAACATTTATTTTTAAAAATATGTTCACTTATAAATGAATAAAATTTCCTCAAAAATTATTATTCAAAATTATATAGTAAAATTCAATTAATTAAGTTAACATGATGTTGGGAAATTATTGACATTCTTTATATGTTTAAAAAACATTAAATTCATATTTTAGAAGAAAACTCACTAAGTACCCTATATAGAAAACTATAAAAAAATTCTATTAAAACCATTTTTAATGAAATAGAAAATAGTAAAAATTTTGTAAAGTTTTATAGGATAAGAATAATTTTTTTTGAAAAAATATAGAAAAAATGGATATAAATGATATAAATTCATCAGTGGAGACATAACAATTTTGGATAATGTTGAAATTGTGAAATAAACCCGTACTTCTTTGGTATGATATAAATTATATGCCCCATGTAATAAATAAATTTATATAGATTTGTATATCCCATAATATTCATGATAAGAATAATAAAATTCATTGATGGGTAGTATATAAAACACACAAAAGGAAATTTTTGTGTATAATGCATGTGTCCCATAAAAATATCGGGGAGATTAAAATATCATACCATCAGACCAAATTACATTAAAATTTCATTAAACATATATAAATTAAAAATAAATTTATTCCAAATATATACCATAAAAATATATATGATTATTATATCATATATATTGATTATATATATATATCCATCTATAATGAAAATCATAAAAAATATTAATAACACCGATCTTGGAGATGGTAGGCCATATGTACACATGAAAGTTGTATTCACTTGTTTTTGAATGTAATAAAATACTGATAAATAATAATTAAACATTTTAGAATAATTATTATGTCATGTATATCATATATATTCATTGTATTTTTCTTTATTTCCATCCATGATTAATAAA
Organism: Viscum album; assembly: GCA_963277665.1. Classification (NCBI taxonomy): domain Eukaryota; kingdom Viridiplantae; phylum Streptophyta; class Magnoliopsida; order Santalales; family Viscaceae; genus Viscum; species Viscum album. The sequence goes on from OY728143.1 coordinate 321,990,112, forward strand.
AACAAAAAAGGAATCATATCTCTTTGAGTAAGTGGTAATCCACACATACGCATGAACGATGTTATTTGTTTCCAATACTTTAGAATGTGAGAAGGTATATAAGATATTATAGTTTAATATGTAAATTTATTTTTCATTTATAACATATTAAAATATAACTCTTCAAAACACCAACCCATAAAATATTGTGATGGAATGTAAATTTCCCATATATGTAGATACGGTAAGTCACACAAACGCACAAGCAATACATTAACATCATGTATGATGGTAAAGTGGTTGTATAGTGTAATTTTTAAAATAATAAAATTGTTTTTTAATTTAGAGGACATAGAGTCTATTAATTAATCATATATATCATAGAATATGTTTATTAAATAATAGTAGTAAATGAAAGTGAAAGGTTGGGGTGATTACCTCTTCTTCAAAATGACTTTTTTAAATATCCCCTAATTAGATTCCATGGTCTTATTTTAGAAATAAAATAACTACATAATTTTTATAATGAAATTGAGAAGATAATTTATATTGGTATGGACTAGACATAAGGATCAATGTGGTTTAACTATGTGAGGTAGTATGAGCTGTTTTAAAATTAAGATGATGGACACTCATAGAATTTTTCAAAACATAAAATTATAATAAGACAATTATTGAGTAAAATTATTCCAAATTTAATATAAATGAATAGGTGATTTAATTTGTTTACCATTCATTATTTTATTTTCATCATTTAATAATTTAATTAATTTTTTTAAAATAGATAATAAAATATTATAAAATATCTTGTTTGTCAATTTTGACTCCATTCATTACATTGGACTTAATAACATGAATAAAACAATATAAATTAGACCCACATTATTTAATACATCCCTAACAAGTCTTGTCCATGTATAAAATTCTCGGACCATAATAAATTTATAGAATTATAATACTGTTATTGTTTTTTTAAAAAATTATTTTATTTTTCCATTAGTGGATAAATTTATGCGTCTATATTGTTGAAGAATTTAAGTTATCTATTTCAACCCTAAAATTTAAATACAAATAAAATTAATAATAAAAATACATTATATTTAAAAATATTTTTATTCTTTCATGTCTTGTAGATAACCCCATGCTAGAAATATTTTATTTATTAAAAACAAGAGGGATACATGTTTGACATTTATTTAATTATTTTTAAAGTCATAATCTCTTATATGTGGAACAAAAATATTACTAATTTTAATGTTTCATGCATATAATGGACATAAATTCGTCTAATAATACTTTTTTATGTTTTGGGTCATTTTATTGTTATTATCATTTTATTATTTACTTTAATAACCTAATTTATGATTTATATTTGAATAAAAAATTACTATGTTTACTATTCTTATTGATGAAATTCAAAATGGAAATATTTAATAAACATATATCTACAAATTAAAATTATTTAATTTTATTTTTCAAAATAAAAAAATATTCTTTATAGGATATTATTTTGAAAAACATTTAAAATGAATTGAAAACAGTTTTTAAAAAAAATTCCCTATTAAAATATAAAATTGTTCAATACTAAATTAAAATATAAAATAAAAATAAAAAATAATAATTGGATAGTTTTGAATTAAAATTAAAAATTAAAAATGAAAAAATAACCCAAAAAATAAATTTACATTCACAATACTATAAAATAAAATAAATTTTTGAATAAAACTCAAATTTTTTTTACCCTTCCTCGAAAATAATATGTTCAAAAAATCCTAAAATATTATTTTTAAGATAATTTTTATATGTTGAATTAAAATACTAAATTAAAATTTTCAAATAAAATTTCTATATATCTTAAATAGTAATTATAATATTCACTCATAAAATATTAGAAAGATCATTTTTTAGAAAACATATATTTTATGTATTAAATGACTTTACATGGGATTGAATGATTATTTGCTAATATTCTATAAATTAATTTATATTGAGTTGGACATATATATATTTATGTATATTTCATAAATTAGTTAATCATATTATTTATATCCAAATTAACTATTATTTAACCGTTTTAACATTACGTAACATTACAATAATAGTGTATCACTATTCATATAAAGTCGATGTTATTTATAACAAAAATGTAATGGCACGGACCCCTCCAGTCCATTCTTTTGTTGAAATTGATGTGGTCAACACGACGCGCGTTATAATGTCAATTTTTAATAGTGGTGATAACGTAAAAATATGTTAAATAATAATGATGATGACATAAATTGTGTGATTAATGAAACTAAAAAGAGAATAATCATGAAAAAATGATTTAATGGATGTCATTATTATTAATGATGTGAAGTGGGAAGGTATGTGACCCATTAGACGTTGATAAATGAAACATGCGGTTTAATATTAATTGAGTAATTGTTGAAATTAAATTTTAATAATAAAAATGGGTGTTGTGTTATTAATATTATTCATAAAATTAAAAAAAATGTGAAATTAATGAAATGAGTCATGGTATTTATTGTAAACAGATAAATGAAACTGCGCATAGGAAGCGAGGTGGTGCATTAATAATATTAAATGTGAGTTATTATTATGTACGATAATGATAATAACGATGACGTAAATATTTATATTATATATATATAAATGTATATATATTTGGGATAATTAAATTAAATGGTTTTAATTTAATAAAGGAAACCATTTTTAAATTAATTGGAATTAAATGGGGGAACACAAATTTGGCAGCGTGATTGCGTTCCCGTAAAAATCACTTTCCACCCCTATATTGTGAGGATATTAATTATATGTTTTATATAATGTTTAATAAAATTTCTATAATAAATGATATGTTATGGGCATAAGGATGAGGTCCATGGCCCCATGTATCTTTACATAATTTATATTATAATTAATAAATTATAATAATGATAAATGAAAAGAAATAAAATGAATGATAATGAAATGCATGGGGAGGGGAGCTGTTAATTACCCTTTCCCCTTTTATAATTATACATTTTATATATTATTCTTTTAAAAGTTTAATAAATAATAATAAATGAAAAATAATAAAGAGGCACCGCCTTTGTTTGGTGCGTGATGAAATTTGGGGAAGAAAGGAGATTGGATAGGGAAATAAAAAAAGTGAATAAGATAAATAAGATTAAATGAGATAATAAATGAAAATAAATAAATGGAAAAAATAAAGGGGGGTGTGATGTGTTGTAAAACAGGCATAAGGGGTTCTTTTCTTCCCTTTAATGAATAATATTCATTTAATAATATTATTATCATAAGAGAATGAAAATATGGTTGATTGATGGGTGGTGATGAGATTTGGGAGTGGAAGCAAGGGGGAGAAAAATTTTGAGCATATAATGCTTCAAGGAAAACAAACAAATAACAATAATATAAAATGTTATTATTATTTTGGGTTATATAATCTTAATTCGACCGTAACTTCTTCATATGGTGTCAGAATGACGATCTGTCAGCGGTAGTGTAATCATGAAATTAAGACGATCATTCTAAGACCAATGATGAATACCTTTTCATGAATCATGACTCGGGTCAATGAAACACCAAATATTAATAGAATTATCAATATTATTAAAACGCGTGGAAACAGTATGACGTGCCGTGTGTTGAGCTGTCAAAACACGTAACGGGTGTACGGTCACATCGTGCATTCATTAATACATGCTGTATACCGTTTTACATATTCGTTTCCTATATAATAAAGGGTCGTGGATTATTTCTAGACCGATCGCTTCTTCTTCGCACGACGATGCTCTTGGATGATCGAGAAGTCTTCCTCCTCTAACTTCTTCATCCGGACTCCGATCGTCGATCTGTTAGTGGCCGTAGGATCGTGTCAGTGAGGAGAACACCGTACAACCTATTCTGTTCCCTCTTCTTCGAGTTTCCCTCATCAATTTACAGCTGAGGAGACTGCTGATAATAGAAGAGAATGACGATCTTTGATGAACGACTCTAAAAAGGTATGTTAAACCTCTATTCTTGTATTATCTTTCCGATCCTTCTTCTCCCATTTTCTTTACATGCTACGTTGTGTGATCTCTGTGTTGAGGGAGTTTCTTGTGTTGTTGATTTTGGGGTGCCGTGATGTCCTTGGTGGGTGCAGTCATTCTAGGAGAAGCCTTGTGATCGTGGTGGTCGTGTTCGTAGAAGGACATCAGAACCTGTTGAGGTAGGGATCTCACATTCGTCTCTATAAATTATGCATTATGTGGGTTGGGTGTCCTCTTGTTTTCAATGGATATAGTTGAACCAGTAAATAAAGATAATAACTGGTTAAAGAACGGGGATGGGGAAGTTTGTGTGTGTTTTTATTCTATCTTTTTTTATTATGTGATTTTGTTGTAAATTGAATAAGCTTCTATCTACTGAAAATCACGGTCGTTGGGGGCCTTTTCTTGCACAATTAAATGTTTCCCTCTCAAACTGGATTTTATTGTCGGTGGAATTTTCTCCACAATATGGAATTGGTTATCCACGTAATGGTAGTTGATTAAATGAATACTCAGAAACCTTGTGTGATCACCCCGGTTCAAAATGACGGAATAATGATCATGTTGTTGTTGGGTTGGTTTTGTTATGGGATGTGTGAAGTTGTAATTTTTGGGTTGTTGTGTGATATGATGTTTGGCAGCGGGGCTGCAATAATGGGTGGTGTATATTATTAAAGTGGATAGTAGTGGACTATATACGAGGGAAAAGTAATGTAAATATGGAATGTGAAAAATGAATTTATATGTGGAACATGGGAATAAATGAACTATGGGTTTTTTTGATGGAAGTGAATTAAAGATGGATATGATAATCAAATTGTCAAGGAGTTGGTATGTGATTGCTTGTGTTTTCCCTAACTTTTTTTGTGGTTGGCAGAGATATGTTTTATGAACACTCGATTTAGTTTGGTTGTTGATAGTTTCCCAATAGTTAAAAGAGTTGACAACTAAAGATGTTGAACATGAAAACAAAAATGGTGTTTGGGGATTGATTGTTGTGTGAATACACTCGAGGTAGCAGTGCTAAGGAATGTGCTCAGATATTTTTTGTAGAAGCCTTAGGATGGGCTGAGTGGTTGATATAATTATATAAATTTGTATCTGTCTATGTTTCTTTACACACCCCAGCCACGTTGATCACTACGTGCCGAACACCCATGGGACGGGGGGTGTTATTCCCATTATCCAAAGGACATTGTGGATGGCTGGTTTCTGTTCTTCCCTATGCTCTCTCTTCTAGGTTCTAAAAACCAAGATCATTTGGGAAGGTTACGACAGATGTTTCCCAAGAATATTCAGGATGATATGTGATGTGGTTCCCAGGTGTTTTCGAGATGAGATGTGGTGATGGCCGATGATCGTGTGCCGGTGGGTTACTGTGAGCTTCGTATGGCCAGGTTATGGCACTAGCTTGAGCTTCGTATGGCCATGTTGCGACACTAGCTCTGGAAGAGGGGGAAGCATCAGAGAATTTGGCGTGAGGGCTTGAGTAGTATCCAGTGGGAAGGTGGTTCGGGGTACCCATACTTTGATAATATTTATACTATAATCTATTGACTTGTGTTACTTGGTGAGTGTGAATTTTGAGGCTAGGTTGATAGATTCTTTGCTAGGTTTTGGTTCTTCTATTTTCTCACGGGCCATTAGGATGTCTCCCCACTTGTGCATGAGATCTTTTGGTTTTCTTACTGAGTATACTTGTATGCTCACCATATGTTTACTTTCAGGTTTCCAGGATTACTACCAGGGCCGTACGGGACCCTACTAGTCGGGACAGTTGGAGTTGTTGTAGTTTGGTATACTCTTGTTTCTTTTGGTATTAAACTTTGGAGCTTTCTTGTACTTGTACTTTGTTTCAGTATTTTTTAAACATTCATGTGGTATTGGTTTGGGTTTATTTATATACTCTTGCTCTTTTCATTTTTGGTGTTTGACTTGTCCTATTTCTCGATCATAAATAATAAGAAGGGAAATGCCTCCCATATTTGTTAAATCTCATACCCTTGGTGCTAGTCGCCACCCCGGGGCCTACTAGAGGTGGCATTCGGGGATCATTTTCTCCCTTTCACCATTGCCAGCTCAGGAGGGGCATCTTTCATGGAAGGGGGTCATGACAGACTGGTATTAGAGGTGATGGTTGAGAGAAAGGATGAATTATGGAGCTAGGCACAGTATGGATTGCATGGGATGGTAGGGAAACTGTGTTGGATAATATTGGGGCGTGACATAGTCCAGGGAAGACCGGCTAGGAAATGGGATTTTAGGACCCCTGTGATCCGATGTAAGGACTCTGAGCATACCGAACGACCAAGTAAGACTACATTGATTGAAGGGTAGAGACCCTAGGAAAGGTACATGCAACATTATGACATGTTTTTTTACTTGATTTGGGTGTTCTGGGAACAAAATTGAAAATGATAAAATGGACCGTAAAAATAATTTCCTTGCGTCTCGGGCTTAGGAGTTTTTTGTTCTACGTACAGTTATGGCGCCTGGATGTCATCCCCAAGTGACTTGGGCAGTCGAGGCCCATCTTATTCAGGAGGCTGATAAGCAATGGATTGACCGAGATGAGGAATATGACTTGTGGCAGCGCACATTTCGTGCTTTCCAGCGACAGAGCATGAAGAAGTATGAAGGAAACAATTCAGATTTGGAATCAGAGAGCTGGTTGGATGAACGTGAGATCACCTTTGGAATGACGAGGACTCCACCAGCGTACTGGGTTCCTCTGGCAGTAATCCACCTGCGAGGAGCAGTGCGTCAGTGGTGAATGCTTTACCTTGGGGATGGGAAGGTGACAGAAGTTTGATGGGCCAACTTCGAAAAGGATTTCTGAGAGAAATTCATTTCCTCGATGAGGAAGGCCGAGAAGAGGCAGGAGTTGCTGAACCTCTAACAAGGAAGAATGACAGTGCGAGAGCTAGTGGTCAAGTTCAAGGATCTCCACTTTTTTTCCCCGAATGTCTTTCCGGGTGAGGATTCCCGAGCCAGACATTTAGAGGAGGCACTTCACCACTCTATTCGGTGCGTGGTGACCCCTTTCACCTTACCAACGTACCTGGAAGTACAGAAGAAGGAAGATATAATCGAGAGGATGCACTCGCAAGTAGGTCCCCTTCGAGAGAGGAGTCACCCATGTTCATCCAAGAAGGAGGTGGTCATCAGTAGATCCCCAGCAACAGGACCTTCCAAGTTTCGACCGGAAGGGAGTAGAATTCAGTAGGTCCCATACCAATCTCACAATTTCTACCCATTTTCCATGGGCTAGGGACAAAGGTGCATTGCATGTGGGGATCATGGGCATCTTAGCAGATATTGCCCTTTCCATACTCAATATGGTGGGACTGACCAGGTTCAGCCCCAGCCCTAGCAGCAATTCTTAGCTCGATCCTTCCACCAGCAACAGGCTCTAGTCCCTCTGAGGGGAGATGGAGAAAGTGGTGGCTAGCCACAAAGAGTTCCTCAAGGATCCCAACCACGATGTGGTCGGGGAATCAGACGTCAACCAAGGGGAAGATGAGCTGGGTGCAGATAGTTTCATGCAGGAGAGGCGGCATCTCTATAAAGACCAGGGATCGATAGAGATGTGTTTGGGTTTTCTTGAATTCCTTCATTTATGTTTTGTTTGGGAGCATTACACTCCATTGTTGGAACTCTTTTTTTCATTCTTTGGGTCTATACCTTTTTTTGTGAGTTTTTAATGCTATGTTGTTTCCCTGTTTTCATTAAATTTACGTGAAGAGCCCTATTATGTGGGGAGGAGAAGACCTAATCCCTAATCAATACTCATTAATGTGGATGCAATTAATCCCATGCAGCCGAGTTAGTGCTGCCTAAAGCGGATAATATCTTGACATGGGAGGAATAATTCCCCAATCAATGTGTTCGGGCGACATGTTTATTTCATTATTGCGGTGTTGGGGGTAGCAAAAATTTGAAAAATCCTAATATATGGAAGTGGGAAGAACTAATTTTTAATAGGGACGCATTAATGTGGATGATATTAAACTTGTGCAAGCGAGACAGTGACACCTAAAGCGGATAATATCATGACATAGGAGAAGGAATTCCTAAATCATATGATTAGGGTTGTTGGTTGGTTTCCTGTTATGATGAGAGCCTTGAGAGGTATCTTGCAGGGTGGTTGTTCAGATCCATTCTTTCTTCTGGGTTGTTTTTTTTAAATCTCGAGGACGAGAATGTTTTGAGAGGTATCTGATGTAATGGCACGGAGCCCTCCAGTCCATTCCTTTGTCGAAATCGAAGTGGTAAACACGACGCGTGTTATAATGATAATTTTTACTGTTGGTGATAACATAAAAATATGTTAAATAATAATGATGATGACATAAATTGTGTGATTAATTAAACTAAAAAGATAATAATCATGATAAAATGATTTAATGGATGTTATTATTATTAATGATGTGAAGTGGGAAGGTGTGTGACCCATTTGAGGTTTGATAAATGAAACATGTGGTTTATTATTAATTAAGTAATTGTCGAAATCAAATTTGAATAATAAAAATGGGTGTTGTGTTATTAATATTATTAATAATATTAAAAATAATGAGAAATTTATGAAATGAGTCATGGTATTTATTGCAAATAGATAAATTAAGATGCACAGAGGAAGCGAGGTGTTGCATTAATAATATTAAATGTGAGTTATTATTATGTAAGATAATAATAATAAGGTTGACATAAATATGTATATATATATATATATGTATATATATCGGGATAATTAAATTAAATGGTTTTAAATCAATAAAGGAAACCATTTTTAAATTAATTGGAATTAAATGGGGGCACACAAATCTTGCAGTGTGATTGAATTATCATAAAAAACTCTTTCCACCCCTATATTGTGGGGATATTAATTATATGTTTTATATAAATTTTAATAAAATATCTATAATAAATGATATGTTATGGGCATAATGATGAGGTGCATGGCCCCATGTATGTTTACAAAATTTATTTAATAATTAATATATTATAATGATGATAAATGAAAATAAATAATATGAATGATAATGAAATGCATGGGGAGGGGAGGCGTTAATTTCCCTTTCCCCATATATAATTATACAGTTTATATAGTATTATTTTAATATTTTAATAAATAATAATAAATGAAAAATAATAAAGAGGATCCACCTTTGTTTGTTGTGTGATGATACTTAGAGAAGAAAGGATATTGGAGATAGAAAGAAAAAAAGTGAACAAGATAAATAAGATTAAATGAGATAATAAATGAAAATAAATAAATGAAAAAAATAGAGGGGGGCATGATGTGTTTGTAAAGGAGGAATAAGGGGTTCTTTTCTTCCCTTTAATGTATAATATTCATATAATAATAATATTATCATAATAGAAAGAAAATAAGGGTGATTGATGGGTGGTGGTGAGATTTGGGTGAGAAAGCAAGAGGGAGGAAACTTTTGAGCGTATAAAGCTTCAAGGAAAAAAAATAATAATAATAATAAAATTTATTATTATTTTGGGTTATATAATCTTAATTCGACCGTATCTTCTTCATATGGTGTTGGAATGACGAACCATCAGCGACAGTGGAATCATGAAATTAAAACGGTTATTTTAATACCAATAATGAATACCTTTTCATAACTCATGACTCAGGTCAACAAAACCCCAATTATTAATATAATTTTCATTATTATTAAAACGCGTGGAAACTGCGTGACGTGCTGTGTGTTGACCAGTCAAAACTCGTAACAGGTGTACGGTCACACCGTATATTCATTAATATATGTTGTATACCATTTTACCTATTCGTTGTCTATATTAGAAAGGGTCGTGGATTATTTCCAGACCGATCGCTTCTTCTTTGCACGAATAAGCTCTTGGATGATCGATAAGTCTTTCCCCTCTAACTTCTTTATTCGGACTCCAATCGTCGATCCATCAGTGGCTGCGGGATCGTGTCAGTGAGGAGAACACCATATACTCAGTTCGGTTCCCTCTTCTTCGACTTCCCCTCCACATTTTTCAACTAAGGAGACTGATGATAATTGACGGGAACAACGGTCTTTGATGAACGAATCTAAAAAGGTATGTTATACCTCTATTCATGTATTCAATTTCCGATCCTACTTCTTCCATTTTCTTTCCATGCTACAGCGTCTGATCTCCGTTGTTGAGGGAGTTTCTTGTGTTGTTGATTCGATGGTTCCACGACGTCCTTGGTGGGTGTAGTAATTATGGGTGAAGCCTTGTGATCATGGTGGTCATGTTCGTAGAAGTACATCGGAACCTGTTGAGGTAGGGATCTCACCTTCATCTCTCTAAATTGTGCATCATGCGGGGTGGGTGTCGTCTTTTTTTCAAGGGATATAGTTAAACTAGTAAATAAAGATAATAACTGGTTAAGGAACAGGGATGGGAACGTTTGTTTGTGTTGTTAATCTATCTTTTTTTATTATGTGATAATGTTGTAAATTGAATAAGCTTCTTTCTACTGAAAATAACAGTCATTGGGGGCCTTTTCTTACGCAATTAAATGTTTCCCTCTCCTTCTAGATTTCATTGTGTGTGGAATTTTCTCCATAATATGGAATTTTTTAGCCATGTAAAGCTGGTTGATTAGATTAAAACTCAAAACCCTTGTGTGATCACCCCAGTACAAAAAAGGAATAATGAACATGTTGGTGTTGGGTTGGTTTTGTTATGGGATGTGTGAAGTGGTAATTTCTGGATTGTTGTGTGATATGATTCTTGGTAGTGGGGCTGCAATGATGGGTGGTGAATATTATTAAAGTGGTTAGTAGTGGACTATATATGGGGGAAAAGTAATGGAAATGTGGAATGTGGAAAATGAGTTTAAATGTGGATCTTCGTAATAAATGAACGGTGGGGTTTTGTGATGGATGTGAATTATAGATGGATATAATAATCAAATTGTTAAGGAGTTGGTATGTGATTGCTTGTGTTTTCCCTGACTTTTTTGTGGTTGGAAGAGATATGTTTTATGAAAAATCGATTTGGTTTGGTTATTGATAGTTTCCCAATATTTAAAAGAATTGACAACTAAAGCTGTTGAACATGAGAACAAAAATGGGGTTTTGGGATTTGTTGTTTTGTGCATACTCTCGAGGTAGCAGTGCTAAGTCATGTGATCAGATATTTTGTGTAGAACCCTTAGGATGGGTTGATTGGTTGATATAATTATATAAATATGTTTCTTTATATGTTTCTTTACTCACCCCTCCCGTGTTGATCACAATGTGTTGAACACCCGTGGGACGAGGGGTGTTATTCCCAACATCCAAAAGACATTGTAGATGGCTGGTTACTATTCTCCCTGTTCTCCCTCTTCTAGGTTCTGTAGACCAAGATCCTTCGGGCTAGTTTCGACAGATGTTTCCCAAGAATCTTCTGGATGAGATGTGATGGGGTTCCCAGGTGTTTTCGGGATGAGATGTGGTGATGGCTGAGGATCGTGTGCCGGAGGGTTACTATGAGCTTCGTATGGACAGGTTGCGACACTAGCTCGAGTTTCGTATGGCCAAGTTATGGCACTAGCTCAGGAAGAGGGGGAAACATTAGAGCGTTAAGCGTGAGGGCTTGAGCAGTATCAAGTGGAAAGGTAGTGCGGGGTACCCATACTTTGATAATATAACTACTATACTCTATTAACTTGTGTTACTTGGTGAGTGTGAATTGTGAGGCTCGGTGGATAGATTCCTTGATAGGTTTTCATTCTTCTGTTTTTTCACAGGGCATCATGATGTCTCCCCACTTGTTCACGAGAGATTTAGGTTTCCCTACTGATTATACTTGTATGCTCACCCTACGTTTACTTTCAGGTTTCCAGGAGGACTACCAGGGCTGTGCGGGACCCTACTAGTTGGGAAAGTTAGAGTAGTTGCAGTTTGCTATACTCTTTTTTCTTTTGGTATTATACTTTTGAGCTTTCTTGTACTTGTGAATTATTTCAGAATTGTTTAAACATGCATGTGGGATTGGTTTGGGTTTATTTCTATACTCTTGTTCTTTTCCTTTTTAGTGGTTGACTTGTCCTATTTCCCGATCCTAAATAATAAAAAGGTTAATTCCTCCCATATTTGTAAAATATCATACCCTTGGTGCTAGTCGCCACCCCAGGGCCTTCTGGAGGTGGGAATCGGGGGTCATTATCTCCCTTTCACCATTTCCAGCTCCGGAGGGACATCTTTGATTGAAGGGGGTCGTGAGAAAAATTAATATAATAAATAACATTATTTAAAGAGAAATATTTTCTAAAAAATACATGTGTTACAATTCCTTTAAAATAATCCTTCCATTAACACCAATGGAATCATTTTTGTTGTCATTCCACTGAACTAACTCCACTAAAAAACCAAAAACCATTTTAATCATGATTGGGACTCATTCTAGACACTCTTGATCGAATAATTAATATTTTGTTATAATATCAAAAACCTATAATAATATGGTTTATTATAGTAATATTAGAATTTTTTGATAGTCGTGCCTCCATGCATGGTACACACCACATATTACAAAAAATTATTACACACCATGTTTTGAATTCCAACATTGTTTATGATAATATTAAATAACCCCATACCATTTTATTGGTATTAATTATCATAAAAAAAATTTGAACAAATTATTATTATTATATATATATATGATGGTTTTATGGGCTGTGGGGCTAAACAATAGTTTCAAGAAGATCATAATGGATTTCAGTTCAAATAATATAGTCTAAATCCATTCATGCTGGGGCAACTTATGTCACTCCACGAAAGGCTAGGAAATAAGGGAGGGTACCCATTTTTGATTGGGTTAGTCTGTGAACATAATTTAATCTCCCAAAACCTTTCAAAGAGCCATATTTTATTTATTTTTAAATTTAACTAATGGACATGGATTTTAAAATAGAATATGTGTTTCCTTTCATTAGAATGTGCGACATTATTCCCTACCCATTGATCTTCGTCCTTTCAAGGTAGATTCAATCTCATTTATTTATGAAAAGGACCATAATTTGTTCATATTGGTGGATAAAGGAGAGACTAAACTTCCATATCTACAATTTCATAGTTTCATTTCAAGTCAATCAACTCTCACTATATTCATCGAATATTACTTATTTACATTTTATTAATTTATTTTTGTTATTTTTAGTATTTTAGATTGAATCAATAACCTATCCCAAATTGGTAAAAATATGAATGTACATGGTTAGCAGAATTAATGAAATTCACTCAATCTCTTGTTATTTTACTAATATATAAAATCAATTTTCTTGAATACAAACTCCATGATTGAAAAAAAAATAGAATAACAAAACATTTGTTGTCCCAAAACAATGAAATGAAACCTATCTAGAGGTCAAAAGTAATCCATATGTGAGTATTCAAGAACTTAATCCCCAAAAGATGTATTCTTGGCATTTCTAATTAATTGAATAATTAAATGGGACACCATTGGGCTGCCTTGGACACAATATTTGACCTTGTGTGTGTGACCAAGGATAATTGGGATGTAATCCAGGACCATGTTTCTATTTTTCTGAGATGATATGTAATTAAACTAAAGGCATTAATTATTGTATTTTTTTTAATTTTATTTATGATTATGGTTTAAAATTACAAGTCGAAGTCCACCTAGAGTCTGAATTATGATATTTTTTTAGATGGCCGTGTAGAAATACACCTCGGGTTTCATTTTTTATTATGGTTTGGAACTAATTTGAAAAATCCACTGTAGGTTCAGATTATGATTATGGTTTGGAACTCCTTCGGTAAATCACCAATTGTATCCATGTTTTCATTATGATTTTGAATTACCAGGGGGAATTCTCCTTTAGATTCAAAATATGAAAACTAATTTGGAATATGTTATGGAAAAACCCACCAGGACCAGATTATGATAACTGATTTGGAATTTCATTGGGAAAACCCCCATTGGATTCACGGTTCCTCTGTGGGATACTATAGATAGAGACCTATGGATTTCTTCAAAGCATGGTTTTTTGTTCCTAGGTGTGTCTATAGAATAGTAGGATTCAATTGTGGTTTTCATTTTTGATGTGCCCATATTATATTATAAAATTAAACAAACATTATATGCTCCAAATGAAAATTATTTTTCATGTAATTGGTTATAACCAACTTGGTTTCACTGATTCCATACTCATTACACTATTTTTTACCCAAGAATCAATTTTGTCAATAGGGTGAAAGAATCCATTGAAAGATGCATGATTGATTTCTAGAATGTGGATCTTGAGATATGGGGCTAGGTTTAGACTCAATACTTGATTTTGGGAATCTATTGTTTTATTAATTTGGTCTTTTTTGGATTTTGATGTCTATGACCTACTTTGGGATTTATGATTGTTTGTCATGTATTTTTTTCATTTTGATATATCATGGCCTATTTTTATTTGTTTCCACTTCCTATGAAATTTTTAATGATTTATATTCATTCATGTGTTTGATTTTATAATTTAAAATATGTTTTCACTCATAAATAAGGTTATAGTCTCCCCACTATTCAACCATTGACCCTCATTACTAGTTTACCACCACTAGCCTAATAGGAGGTGTACCTGAGGTCTAGTGGATCTCTCATTTGGGTGGTTTTGTGTACTACATAGATGGTGTGTCACAAAGTGTAATCATATCCCATTATTTCTGTTTGAATATTTGGTTATGGTAGGAGAGAGATGTGGGGTTGTTAGAACATGTTATATAACATATGCTTCAGGGTAGCTAACCCATGTTTGTGGAAATTCAACATTTCACGGGATTTGATTTTTTACTCAATTTTTTAATTTTGATATTGAAATATTTCACCTTGTGTGGAAATTATTGATTTTGAATCTATGTTTTATAGTATTTTATCCCTTGTATGGAATATAATTCTCTAATTTCACGTATCACTAAAATTTTTATTATTTTTGATATAAATTTGTAGTGTAATCTTACATATCCCACCATTTAAATTTGTTAATGGTGTATTAAATGAAAATTTTCATTATTATTATATTGATTCATATAAATAAAATAATAATTATAACTTATAATGTGTTTTTACCTATATCGTGTGATTTATATTTCATTTAGTAGAACTTTGATTGTGAGAAATATTGTAATTGTTTAATCGAAAAGTGTGAGGAAAGGAAACATATGTGTATGTTATGGACTTTTGTGTATAAGATATTTTCACTATTTATGGGTAAATAGGGCTAATGAGATTAATATAGATTCAAGATTAATATAGTATGAAGTTTAGATAATAGTGAAACATTATGATTATTATGAATTTCATTAAAATTTTAAATCTACAATTCTTGGAGTAATTCATTCAGAGGTGTACATTTGGTATCATAGAAAAATGCTTTCATGATGGTCTTTTGGTGACTTCTAAGAGGGATGTGATGAGAATTCCCTAAAGGATATTGGGATTGAACATCCTAAAATATAAGGTATAGCGATGGATTGTTATCTTTGATTGAGCATATAATGATTGGTGTAATAGATGTTTATATAGAGGCTCCACGAACTCTTCTTATTTTGATTGATCTATCCATGGATTTTATGATGTTGCACCGACCATTATCTTTTGGGAATGGTGGTACCTAACCAACTATATTCTCGATTGAGTCTATCCAACTTAATTTTTAGAACCCTGAGACCCCTCAAGAGTGGTGGGGGAAATTAATGGTCTATATTTTTATAGGGGATGTAAATAAATGATCCGATGTTCTAGCCTTTGTATATTAGCACAAGAGGATGACCATGAAGGAATTCAATACATGTTTGATCGACCTCTTCTTTTTAGAGACCCTATGTGATGATAATTCTAGGGATTTCATCCATCTAACATAGTAGAACATGTCAGTTATGCAATAAAATTATTTTTTCAACTATTTATTATGTTTTACCTCTATAGTAGAGTGGAATGAGGTATCCCAAGTTATATTGATTGCGTATTAGATTATATACAAGATACAAATTCATGTGAGGAAATTACATATTAAATAAATTTAAAAGGTATTCAACATGACACTTGTTTTTCATAAGAACCAAAGAAAATATACAATCATAATTTTTCATAATAATGATTGGTTGTGGTTACTAGTGGAATTTATTCAAGATGTAGGATTTATTTTTTGTATATCACTATAGTGGAGTTTTGGATAGACTACAAAGGATAGAAAATAATCTATCCCACATTAGGAAGAAATCACATTTTGATTCCATATTTGTGGTACCAAGAACCAATATCATTATCATTGTGACCAACCACTGTTTTAGTGTCCAGATATCAATATAATGAAACATCTCAACAGGTTCTATATGAGTGATCCACAAATATCTAGCGATTGTGGGATTGGGAAGGTGCCAAGTTTTGGAGAATGAATTGTTGTGATGAGATATGGGGAGGAAAGTGTTCTACTAACCATTTATGTCAATGAGGGTGCTGTGGTGCATAGGGATATTAATTAAATAACCAAAAGAGTAGTGAAACTCATTGATATTACGAGGAAGTATAAGAAAAATATTCTGATTCTTTGCATATTATTCATCCTATCCAAGTTATGAAATATTCCCACCATCCAATTTATGCAGAATTATTCTAGTGGCCTATGTGTTACTTTATGAATTGTTTGAAAATTTTAACTCACATGATTTTATATCTTTTAAGTTTTTATATTATTTGGGTTTATATATAGAGTATTGATATAGGGAGATATTAATTGATACACTCTTTGGAGTGTGATAATCATGAATTGTCTAGTGTAATAGATTTTACCTTGAGGTTAGTAGTATTGATTAATTTTATAACTATTTATAAAGATAATGAGTAGTTTTAATTGATTATAAATATGAAATATATAATATTATATCAGTCCCACATTGAATTTTACAATCGATGAGTACTCTTTGAGCATTCTGAGGGTAGTGGTTATGTTCAATCCAAAGATTGGGATATCCAAACAAGTCATGCAAGTCAGAGCGATGGAAAACTAAGAATGATCATGCACTAGATATTTAGTTTGTTTTGGGATGATTGGAAGGATAAAAATATCACATCTCCTTCAATAATGTATCAGTATCACTTAATATTTTCTAATGATTTCTTAGGACTACTAACATAGAGATAAGTGGATTTTACCATTGAACACATATCAAGGCTAGATACTATTTTATTTTTTTTCTTATTGAATGGTTCCTATAGTGACTTCTGAGCTTAGGTCCTAATTCTACAAATATGATAAGGGTTTTATATGGATGGTCACACCTCCTTAGGGTTTTATAGTCATTTTTTCAAGAAGGTGAATGGATCACTATGGCTGTGTATTGAATATACAAAACTAAATCTGATCATTGTTAAAACCATTACCCAAACCCACATATTGATTAATCATTTTATTATCTAAGGGGAGAATGGGTATTATCTACGATCAATTTCATATTGGGTTATCACTATAAGAGGATGAGACATTCAGATGAACATAACATAAATTTATTGAGAAAAATCAATCTGTATGAGTATTTATTGATATCAATTGGGAAAAAGAATATTCAAATCTCATTTATGGATTTGATGAATTGTGTTTTCCACCCATATATTGACGTTTTCATGGTCTCCTTTGGGGATTAAATCCTCATGTTATATATGTTAATATAGGACCTTGGATAACACTTAAATATCATTTTGATAAAACCTATTGAGGGTGAACATTATGATAATTTCAATAAGATATTTTTTAATTGAATGTGTTCACTTTTCTTGGTAACATTATCAATGTGTTTTTGGTATATATCAATCATTAGAATCCAAAAGAAGATTTTTCTTAGGAGTATCCAATGAAATATTTTGAAGTATATATATTTTTTGTTATTTGGTTACTATCCATACATTATCCAATAATTACCCATCTTAGAATTGAAAATGACAGAACATGGGAAAAATGGATTAAATTTATTTGGGTTGTACACCTATCAGAGTGATTTTTAATAATTTAGAGTATGATTTACTTCGTCACATAATCTAACCAGACATGAGCCGAGTAATGAGTACACCATGTATTTGGATGTATTAGGGATCATTCTAGGAGTAATATTTATACATGGAGGTCATATGGTTTAGTATTGTCTAGGAATATGGGGCATCATAAGTAAAATTAACATAAATACAAACTAAATCCATCAAGTTTTGTATATTCCATAAATTATTTGAGAAATTAATTGATGGGTGGGAAATTTATGGTGTACATGAGCTATAAATTTGAAATAACTATATTTTTATATTAGTATATGAACATATGGTGGTGAAGGTGGATCAATTAAATGCAGTAATTATATATATAACTAGGTTACACCATGTCTAAGAGAGAATATATAACTAATATAACAAGCTAAAAGGCTTAAACTCAGTTAGTTTAAATGACTAGTTGTCACTCACAGATTATATGTCTCGACGCTGAGGTGGCATTGGATGTTCATATGTACTATGTTGAAATGAACAATTAATATATATCTATTTGTCATTTACATTTCATCATTACAAATATAATGGTGTCATCACATCTTATGATTCTATCCTTTTAGGATAATTATATTTTGGGTAGCCACCAACATATTAGATCCTTAATGATGATGATATATGTCACTATTAATTATTGAATATTGATTTCCATTGAAATTAATGAATAGATAATGTGATATTCTTACACCTTGTAAATGATTCTAGAGTTAGGTCTGACCATGATGCTTTATTACATGTGATGACAATACCAGTGACTGTGGATAAAAAAGTATTTCACTGGAGTTTCCTCTTGGAAGTCCACATGGTATAGGTAATGGATAAAAGAAGTGTCCATATAGTTTTATATATCCTTTTACCATTCCTAAATGTAAATGGTATAAAAACATTATGTATTTTGTAATGGATAAGAAGAGGATGCCAATGGTAGTGATGTAATTTCGGAAATTTTGGTTAAATTGACCAAAGTGGATCACTTACTACTAATTCAAGTGATCCTTTTAGTTGATGATTTTGGTATTATATTTGTTTGAGAGGTTGTTTTATTACATTGGATGCTTCAATTTATTATTGTCGACATTGATGCATTTTTGAAATTGTTTTTATGGATTGTGTTGTAGAAGGCACTTGGTACATGGGTGCATTCCAGAATTTCCTTTAACCAAAAAACCCCTAGAAAATAAGAGTTAATGATTTGGATTTTTAGGACATATTGTGATCATGAACCCCTGAATTTTTTTTGTTTTTGATAGAAAAATTTGACCACCATGGAGACCAGAAATGAAAAATATTACAATGGGACTATACATATGTTACCTTATAAGGCTCCATTTGGTATTCTAATTTATATTCCTTAAATATGGATAATGGCTACTGAGGAAATATTTAATGGGTTGATTCTAATGTTGGAATCATTATAGTGTAAATATTTTATCTAGAAGTAGATATCATCTACCATAAGTTGGAAAATATTTTATTTATTCTAGTGAAGATGGCCTTTAATATTTTTAGTGGGATGATAGGGTATCCTTATGAGTGTATCTAAGGATGGTACACCATCATATTTGATTTGTAAGAAATGTATCATCCATATAAGTAGTGTTATTTTTTAGTGGGGATGATCAAACTAGTGGAATACCATTCAGTACTTAAACAACATTTCCATATGATGCATGATGTGTTTTTCATGTTACAAAGTCACCATTATTATCTTGAGCCAAATCAATAACTCAATAATGATGATTTCATGATAGATGGCATCACACCCATTAAAGATCATCTAGTTTTCATAGGTATCCATAGTGAAAACTAGATCTATGAAAATAATGTTTATTGGATGAATATATTGATGTTTCATAAATGTATCCAATAGCTGACATTGGAGAAAGTGTCCCATACACATTACCAATAGCCATATTTCTTTATTGACAATGCTAGGTGTTTTCTCGTTGAGAAACTCAAATATGATCTATGTACGGTGGTGGTGTTTTAAAACCTCAACCCCTTTTATGAGGTCTGAATTATCTTATGCTTTTATAGAACACGTGACTTTTTCATAGATATAATGGTTTCAAAATTTAGGTGTGGCTTAATATGAGTTTCAAAAAGATCAAGTAGGAATGCAGTTGAATAACTATTTATGGTATCCATTCTAGGCATGGCTCATTATGTAAAGACATTAAAGGATAAAATAGTTGGAAGGGATCCTTACCTTGATTAGTTTATTAGATGATCATACTGGTCACACCATGATCCTTTCTATCATTTTAGATTTTATTAAAGCCCTATATTGGATGAATAATCTTCTAAACATACAAAGTTTGTTTTTATTATTCTATTTCCACACTGCATCAATGTTTAATTTATATGTGGTTTCACTAGAATATTGTATTCTTTAGAAATAATATAATATATTATTATTCAAAATATAATAATGAAATAAATCGTCTCCACGGGCCATAAAAATTATGTTAGTGAGTAGTTGAGCCTTTATCAACCACTTGGGGTATGATTATCATTGAAAAATAAAAATGTTATTAAAGGGATGAAAATACAGGTTCCTTAGACATAAAATTTGATATTGTGTGTGCGAGCATTGATTCCTAGGAAATTATGTAGGACCTGGTATTATTGTTTATTTTTTTAGACCAGATAATATTATAATTAATGATATGTATGAGTGATTTTTTTAAATTTGTTTATCATTATGAGATTTAATTCAAAGGGGAAATCCCCCATGGGTTCATATTAGGAATTTTGTTTTTGAATGTTGTCGGGTAATCACATGTATGTTCATATTTTTTTTATTTTTTTTATTTCCATATAGAATTCCTCCCTTAGTTATAATTATAAATAATATTTTAGAATCCTTGTGTAAATACCACACTTTTGGATTAATTTTTACAGTCTAGAACACCATGGGAAAATACTCCATAGGTTTTGAATATGATAACATGTGTGGCTTGTCTTAGGGAAATCCCCCATGGTTTTTGATTATTATCAATGATTTCGAATTCCATGGGGAAAACCCACATTGAATTAATTTTTCCTCCATGGGATACCATGGATAATGAAATCAGGCCTGGAAATAAATTCGTATTTTTGGTCCTAGGTATCATTATGTAAGTCAAGGAGATTAATAAAATTTTATTTATTTAGGTTATACTCTTATTTTTTAATTCACTTAATCATGCACCATTTACATACAATAGATAAATATTTGAGATGTTATGGGGGGAATATTATTTATTTTTAGTCATACCCAAATTGGGCCTCTTTTTGGTACCACAGAACACATCATGCTTATAGGAATGGACAACGATAATCACCACATGATTATTTATTTACTAATACATGGAATACAGAGCATAGGATATTGGAATGGGTTTGAGATCAATAATAGTTAAGGGCAGTCTCCAAGTTGTGACATTATTTATTTTTTGGATATTGATGGGTAAGACCATATTTGGTGTGTTTGACTTTATGACCTGTATATAGTTCATTTTAATATATCATGGTATGTGTTTATTTATAATAAGTTTTCATGATATATATTTACTACTTATTATAGATATATAAATAATATTGGTATTAGTTATATTATTTTTACATATAATATAAGGTTATAGTATTTCTATTGTACCACCTAAGACCCCCTAATCTAGTTGGTATCCCTTCGAATACATGGAGATGTGAATGAGGTCCATTGCATCTCTAGTACAGGTACTTCCATGAGGGCCACAACCATGAAATCAAAATCATTACAGGTCATGCATTAATAACAAAAATGAAACATGGTGTATAATTGATGGTCACATTCTACACAGTTGTTATATATTTTTGGTGGTATTTTTCATATATATATTAATGGAATTCCATTCAATATTTCTTGAAATATACTTTACATGATGTTATACATTGTATATATAATGAAATTTTATATTCGAGTTCCATTCCTTTTTGTATATGAAAAATAACAATGTATATTTATAGATCATATCACATAGCATGTCATGTGTGTCTATGTGTCATGTAGTCATGAAATTTATGTCCAAGTGTTTAATTTTATAGAAGCTATACATTCCATGTAACCTCTAGAGTACATGTACTGTATTAAACTATTTTAATTTTAATTTATTTGATAATAATTAATGGGGTACATTAAAAAATTTCATGGACTATAAATTTGATAAAATTTATTTTAATCAGTTAATTTATTATTTTTTCTTAAAAAGAAAAAAATTTAATGAATGTGAGAAATTGCTGCATATTTTTTCCATTTCACACTATGAATTAACCGTAACGTTAATTAAGAAATATATGTATTGGATTTATTTATTTATTTAATATATTTTGATCAGTTCATATTATATTTCAATTATTATTAATTTATAATAATCTGTGAATAATCTCTCCGTATGATGTTATGTGTGATACTATACATCCAAGGTTTATTTATCATAGCCCTAAACCAATGGTGCCCATTAAATATATGTGAACGTACATTATAATTATAGAAATCCTAGTCAAAGGATATGAATCATTACCCATGAAATGATGAATCAATATAATGAGTTATCAAAGAGAAAGGTGAATTCTATAACTCGACCCATGTTAAATACCAATGAGTTTTCCCTTGATTTTATGTAAGATTTCACCACTCGATAAAACAACTAGTAGATTAAGCTCAATATTTTACATATTTGTTTAATTTTATAGGTTCAAGATTATTTATATATATATCTAGAGAATGTAACATTTATTTTAATAATTAAGCTTCATATCATGTTATAAATAAATTATATACTTCATTAATTAAAATAGAATAATGATTATATAATTAATTGTAGATTGTATTGTTACATATTTTTAAAAGGTTTAAATAAATAAATTTACAAGTATAAAAATGATAAAAAAAATATTTTATATAATACATTTAATAAAAAATTAAGACTAAATTATATTATGACACATTATATTTTATACATTTAAAAAAAGATTTAATCAGTATGTTAAGAATTAAATAATGAAATTTTAAATTTTTTTAAAAAAAATCATCCTAAAATATTAATTCATGAAACCAATTCATTTTTCTTCAGTTAGAATTTATCCAAAGTTTAAATTTTTATCCTAGCCATTTTCATGATTATTTTTTATCACAGTGTTATAATAAAATTTTTGGGGTTAATAAACTAATTTTACATCTATAGATGTTTCCATAGAATCTATGGTTTAATTTTTAGATGAATTTTAATGAAATCAATTATATATATTTTAGGATTTGGGAGTTAAATCAACCAATAAATGACTTATAATTTAATGTATTTCAAAATACTAATGGATAACTAAATATATTAAAATAATTGGGAAATGTTTAATTTTTTATTATGTGAATGGAAGTAATGAACTTTTTCAGTATAATATACTTGTGACTGGGTGTTCCAAATACAAATATGAGGATGATATGAATTTGATAAAATAATTTTAAATTTCATTAAATAATTAATAAATTATTTCATTAATGGTAATGAAGAATAATTACTAAATTTCTCTTTTATTAGTCAGAGGTAATGATAAAAAATATTTAAAAAACTATATAATTTTGATCATTTTTTTGATAATGATATTGGTCTTGCTATTATGAACTTCCAAGATTGATACCAAAATTGATTCATTTTATTATATCAAGAGTGAAAATATCGCATACTTGAATACACATTACACAACAGAACTTCTTAAGAAGAGCATGAGGATGAGAAGGATACATACTAAAAAAATTGGATCAAACATTATATACATAGTGAAATATTTTTTCATCTAAATCTAGTGAGATCTAAAAATATTGGAAGAGATGAATGAAATTTATTAGGTTGTCTAATATCAAGGATATATACCAAGTGTTTTTTAAGAGAAATACTATAGAATAAATGAATAAATATTCATGTTATATATATAAGGCATTGTTATTTGTAGAATTATTATACTCTATGTTATTGGGAATATTGTCCTTTTAAAAAATTTGGTATGTGAGTTGAACAAAGAGAATAAAACATGTCATTTTCTCTCTTTCTTTCCTTCTATCCTCAGAAGTTTTATTACTAATTTAGTTAGGAATAAAACATTGAACTCTCTTATAATTATCTTATAATTATTTTGACAATGATATAATGATATGAAATAGAAACAATCGTAAATCTTTTTGATGAGTTAAAACAATTGAATGAAACTAGTGTATGAGGATAGATAAAATCCAATGGTAGTTTTATATGAAGATATAAAGATATAAAAGGTAGAGAAGGATTCTAATGAGTAAGAATTTGTTTTTATTTTCTAATTATATGAATGGAAACTAGAAAATGCATTTCACCTCTGTGAAAAAGTATGTGGTTTCCTTATATATATATTCTATCAAATGAAATTATTTTATATGTTTTAATTAGGTATTATATACTTCTCATTTCTCACACATTTTCACAATAATATATCAACATTGTAGATTCATGAAAATATTTAAATTGTGGGGTGGATATTTGACCATGTAATTGGGTGATAGTAGTTATGCTACATATAAGAGACTACACTATCCCATTTTTTACTTGCATGATTCTAGTTTTGATGATCTAACTTTATTTTACCAATGTTACTATAAAAATTATTAGTGTTTCATGTCTTGTCATAGAAGTATTAAATTAGATACTTGTAATATAATTAAAATTATTTTAAATAGATATTATGTTAAGGTATTAGACATATATATAATAGATTTTATATAAAAAAACATTTAGAATAATTTTTTTCCATTTTAAAATGAATTATTTTTACATGAATCATATAACACCAAGTTGTTCCATCATAAATATGGTCATGAAAAATAAACAATTTGATAAAATTAAATCAATAATGTTATTCATAATATCTTAATTTAAAACCCAAAGAGATATGTTAATATTTTCTATAAAAATTTATTACACAATCCAATTTTATGGGAAATGATTTAAGATCCACATATATTGAATAATTAGTTCAGATATAGATGTGGGGGCCTTTTACATGTATAGTATCAAGGTGTACTTCAATCATTATTAATATTATATATTCTTTTATTAGAAATGATTGTATTTACTTTATAAAGAATAATTTAATTCCTTTTATATTTTGATGAAATACAAAAAAATAGAACTAGATTTGAAAGAAGATATAGAATCTTCACCCAGATAATAGTAGAGAATATCATAATAAGGAATTGATTAATTATCTCAAAGTGTTAAGAATATTTTTGTAACAATATCACCATTATACTCTTATGTGGAAGGAGATTAGTGAATGGAGGAACCAAACCATGTTTTATATAGTGATATTAATAAATACTCACTCAAATATTGCATTATTGTTTTAAGGATATTCCTCACAATTAGTGGCATGTACACTCAATAAGGTACTGAATAAAGTAGAAAGAAAAATACAAGATGATTTAGAGAATAAGAATAACTTATTTTCCCCAGATATTCATATATTGTAATGAACCATATTTTTTAATAATAATCCTAAAAAATCTCAAATCATGTGGTACAATTAATTTATTTATAAGACTTACTAAATTGATATCACTTTATTATCGATATGATTAGTCATGTGAGAATGTAATTATGGTAAAACATTCCATATTTATAGAAAAAGAGAACTTATCTGAACGATATAGTATGATCATGAAACCCCATGGAGAATTCTAGTGTTATGATACAAATTATATGGGAAATCAAAATACACTACATTATATACTTGAAGAAATTATTGAAGAGAAAAAAATATATATGTTAGACAAACAAGAAAGTACGATATTTTGATAGACATGGTTTCCTTATCATCAGGGAATGTTAAAAGTTTTATATCGAGAATGATGAACCAATATCATATAAAAAAGAAGAAAATAACTCATATGTTTCACGTTAGAAAGAAACAATGAATTCTAGAATCTATTTCACATACCAAAATCCAGTTTGTATTTTCTAAAAAGCAGTATGTAATTTTAAAATTGATGGATGTAAATGAATTTTCCATAAGAATCAAAAAATAAATAGAAAATAGGGTGCATTTAAATCACAATCCCTTTTTAATGGGTTCTGTAAACATCACGTTACTTATTATGGTTAATCCTTTTAAGTAGCTCTAATGCTAAAATCCATTTTAATTTTTATTACTATAACAATATACCATAATTATTAAATTTGATATATGAATTGGAATACCAATTTCAAAAACATAAAACATATGTAAGATGTCTATATGGGACAACCAAAATAGTTTCTAGCACTAATGAAATACCTTACTATATGAATGTTATAGTGATCCACTGGAATATTAAAGAGAACATTGACATCATAAAAGAGTGTTTTGATGAAGCCATAAGATAATTTAATTTCATGATGAATTAATGGCAACATAATGTCTACATAAAGGACAATTATTCATACTATGATTTCTTAATGATATTTATCATTGATATATAAATAATATGAAATAAGATACCATTCATAAATTCAGTTAATACATGTTTAAGTTAATTATTTTTTATAAATGACACGCTGAAATAGCCTATATCTAATGGAGTTATATCCCTAAATATAGATATGAAAGTAATATTTGACTATGTCCATGTATATATTTTGATATTGTATTGAAAATATAAAAATAGATCTGTCCAACAGAGGGTTATTAATCATGTCATATGGAATTAACCTCTTTAATAAAATGTCTCCACATACACTATATGATGGAATTAATGATTAAAATTACTTATCCTAAAGTTGTTGGTTATATTTTGTTTTCAATTATATATATTATGCATCATAATAATAATTAAATGAAAATTTTAGGGATATAAAAAGGAATTAAAAGTGCATTGGATGGGATGAAAGATAAAATAATAATTAGATACATGAGATATATGATGTATATGTTCCTAGTATGTAGAGGTGATGAAGAGTTAATTATTATATAATTTAAATATGTTAGTTTCTTATGAGATCCAAATGATCTGAAATAAATCTCAGGATATTCATTTGGGCACAATAGGGGAATGGTGAGTTGGAGAAGTTAAAAATAATCTACAATCTATGATTTTATAATATAATCTTAGAATAATATAGCTTCGATGTAGCTATGGATCCAATATAGATTATTTTCCACTAGGATATTAGTCATAAACCATGTAGTGACAATCATATCATAATATATTATGGTAATATTTTAGTATTTTATATATAAAGAGAACCATGGTCTCATTAAAAGAAAAATAATATACATTATATGTATTATCTATTAATAAATTTTACCGAGAGGCTATGTCAAATATAGTAGAGTTTCAATGAAATATTTTTTAGCAAACCTGTCGAAATAAGATATATCTCTACAAAGGAAATAATTATATCGGAGAGATAATGGTTTCAAAATTGAATGATGATGGCTATAGTGAATGTGGGAGTATTTTAGATAGTTTTTCTTTATAACCAAAAAATTGTGTACCGTTAATCACAATAATACATAAGAACACACACATATCTATTCTTATCAAATACATAGTAATTATTCCCATATTGTTATTAATTTTGGATTAAATTTCAATGGTATTTTTATTGATCGAGGATGAAATTTTGAAACCCAAAATATGATTTCAATCATTCTTTTTAATTAAATATTATTTCAATATGGGTTTCAATACCAAAACGTTGGATTTATCTCTTCATCCAATCGGTGATGTGGGAAATTGGATGTGTTTGGGAAAATCTAATTGATATATATTTGACTAAATAACCAAGCTCTTATTGTTATGTTTCCGGAATATGTTTGGAATTATATGTATTAAAACAACTGATATAGGAAATACGAATCACTATAATATAAGAAGTATTTTTCCAGTATTTAATTTTTTTAAAAACCCTTATTTAATACAATCACTCATATAATCTTCTACATGAATTTTGGAATTGTCCCTCTTCTATATTTGATCACAAGGAAGTTAAATATTTAAACGTTTAGTCATATAGGGGTTATAATTTTTTCTCCATCTTAAACTATATATCACCTCTATAATGGGGATGGAGTTATGACTGCTCAATCTCATGAAATATTTATCTTTGATTCTAAAAAAATACTATTTTAATGTGAATCTTATTATAATTTTTGATGATGTTATGTTGGACATACTAAATACCAATATTATAGTGGAATATCAAAATTGGTGATTAAGAAAAACAAGACTCCTTTTAAATCAATAAATGATTCTATACTTGGTTAATATTTATCTCAAACAAAGGATCATGAATATAGTGAATTCAATTTCGATGAATATTTGGATCCATCAATGATCTCCACCTCTCTTGAAAACACGCCTTCTCATGTTATGATGTTGGAGATGGATTCCCCTTGTGATAAAACCTTACATATTATTTCTTTTTATTATGATGCTTTCTATTTGAAATTGAAAGAAGGCTTCAAAGGTAATTTTGTATTTGATTCATTTTAGATTGAGGGTTTGATTTTTTATCGTGGGTGAGTCCATTATAATTATAGAAAATGATCTTATTCTAGTTAGGACCATTTATTTTGAGGATGGTCAAGAAGATGATTATAATCAGTCATGGCTAGAAGACTATGTGTACATGAAAGAGACATAATAATATATTGATTTTATTTAAATAGGATATATGGATTACATATAAAATTAAGGATATATTTTCCATCCAATCTCTAATTATAGTGTGTATAAATTCTATTATTCAAATCTCTAGGGGTATAATTCTGTAATAGACTTTGAGGATTTAGAATTTATCAATTAAGGATATATACACATTGTATAAAATTTTCTAGAATGAGGTTATGTATTTTTGATGAATCCTTTAGAATGAACATGGAAGATAAACTCAAATTAATATGGAAAAAAATTATCTATAAATGATTTACCTTATCACCTTGTTTTTATTGTGTTGTTTGACAAGGAATGAGCTGTTTAACGATATATATTTCATTGAGGGAGTACATTAGATAAATCGTCTTTTGATAAATCAAAAACGTTCATAAATAAATATTATAACACCAAAATTTCTACGAATTATAATAAAATTGATATATTTAAGAATTAATAAATGTAAAATTTATTATCTTATAATAAGTATTACTCGGTTGGGATAAATTATTGTATTATTTTTAGACCTTTTTTTTGGAAAACCATATTTTTTATTTGGAAGATATGTTCTTGGAATTACACATGGATCCTAATTCAAATTTTATTTTATTTTACTATCATATTAAAGGATCCAAATGTACAGTGTCCTACCTCATTAATTGCTGCTTCTTGTACTTCAGTATTCCACTTCCAAAAATGATGTTTTGATTCATTATAGTTTTATATTAAAAAAATTATTCCTCTCAAAGTAGATTTGTCATCTTAACATGTATCTCATAATTGTCCCATAAGATATTGGGAACTATCCATTGAATTGGAGGGAAAAAATCAGACCCCCTATCACATAATGATACACCATACATATGTTTGACACATTAAATCAATCATACATGATAACATGAAAATTGATGGAAATATGATGGGTAACACACAATTTACCAAAGGCAGTGCATAAATTTTAATTAGGAATTAAATATATTGATACCAACAGTTAAACATATTAAATTCACATTATAAAAATATATTTTAGAGGGTCATAAAGAGAATATCCCCAAAGTGGATATATATCAGCGAGATATAGTGCAATATTTCTTGTGGACTCATGAAAAGAGATTACAGAATACATTGTTTACATCATTTTAAAACAAATAATTTACAAGTTTCTTTATCAAAATCATTATAGAGATGATAAAGAGAATAATATATGGATATATTATTTTATTGGTTTCTCCATTAAATTAATAGTGGATATAAATAATGGTTCTTTAATAAATGTGTATTAGAATATAAAAATTATACAAAATTGAAAATAATATCATTTTTAATATTTTTATGAAATTTTATTGAAAACTCACATCAGGGAAAAATATATAACATTTAATTTTTAAAATAGGTTATATTAAATATGAATAGTATAGAAGATAAGAAGTACTTGAAATTAAAAATTATAAAAATCATTTTATCTGTATGATAGAATATGAAAATGAAATGAATGTAGTTAATATAAAGGATATGAAAAATTTATATTAATTTAATAATTTTATGAAGAAATAAGTAGATCAATGATTGAGATTTAGAAATGATAATTTAATTTTCCAAAGAGAAATATAAAATACCCCATTATAGAGATTAAATTTATAATCGATTAAACGTAAAGTACTATATTCAAATCTTTATGATTATGAACATATGAAAAGGATGTTGAGTTCCCCAACCCCTTAAATATTTAGGGAAATAATTTTTAAAACAGTGAGAATATAGATCAAATTTTATAGTCATGAATAATTGGATTGTATGATTCAAAATTAAAGATAAATTGGAAACTAGAAAATTGAAATCAGGTATAAAGAATTAAAAAATAATTATAACTCAACAGAAGGAAATTTAGTTGTCAACTACCCCATACATATTTGGTATGTTTTGTATCATAATAACTTGAAGGAGAGAACATGAAAAAGAAATAAAATTAAAAGTAATAAAGATAAAATTATGAAAAATATTTATAAGAGGTAGTATATACCCTATATAAATGAGAGTAGGTGTATAATATTATGCATCAAAGAAGGAAAATTGTTGTAAAAACCCATTATAATGGTTTCTTCACATTCAAAAATGAATTTACCTTCATATAATCAGTTTATGAATATTATTTATCTATAATAGAACCATGATTATAATTAATTTACGTGAAACCATTCAATTTTATTTCATAGTATAATATTTATTAGTGATTGTTTTTAGAAAAAAATGGAATTTTCATGTTAACCATCCTGCTTTTTTATACAGTCATTAGAATGATGCTTTTAGTCACTCTTATTTTTTTACTTATTAATACCCTCCTATATTATCAAAAATGTCACATAGTTGTGTTTTATATTTTTTTTATTATAATATATATTTTATGGTAGTTATAGTGATGGTCCATATAGTGTTGTTATAATCTTGTTTTTTATAATATTAATTCAATGAAATGAATTTATTTAATTATTATATATTTGGAATAAGGGATTAATAATTGAAAATAAAAATGCATTGAGGAAAATCTGTATTTTTATGCCTCATGTGTCTATACATGATACTGAAATAACCAACTCGACCTATTTTATTACATATTCTAGCTGAAAAATGAAATGTTTTAAATGGAACTAATGATAGGGTGAGTGTGGCCTAAAGGCCCTTGAAAGAAATTATTTTAAGGCCCAAATGAGTAGCATAAATCATAGTGTTTCCCCATTTTCATGTTTTACATACCTTCCCTAAAATAAAATCACTATGTTACTAGTTTTATTCCCACACAATGCCTACCAAAATTGCATTGGAAACCAACATACCCCATTGAGAATCCATGTAGGAATAGGGCTAATTGATAGGTTCAAACACACCCATTTATCTGTAATATACCCACTCAATGATTCGTGTGTGGTTCCCCACTACACATCCTACCACGTCACACTATATCATCAAATTATTCTATCCGAGCTAATTATTATTTTGATGAATACCAATACATACAATATCTAAAATATGAGTACATAGAGGGATGATCGATATGTTTCAACACAATAATATATATTTAAAACATTCCACATTATAATGTTTTTATTTTCACACTAAAATTTCTTCTTTTCACTCCATATAAGATTTTTATTTGTATAGTGACAACTTGATGCAATAACGACCTTCTCTATTACCATAATTTTATGAAACATTTTAATTTAATAAATGTGTTATATAATCCACCAAATGGAGGATAATAGGACTCAAAACCTCTAGTTATATAGATTTATGAATATATTATAAATTAATCATAATTAAATCATATTATATAGAGACCCATATTTTTATTATATAATTATTATTTTGTTTTTAGAATAATAGCATAATAGAAATACATTTCCAAATTAAAGGCGCATTAATAAGGGAAAATAAGGCTGATACATCACTTATACATAATGAATCATTAACAAAATTTCATTACATATTCATAGCCCTCCAAATAATATCATGAACATGATATTATAAATAGTAACATGATAATATACCTTAATGAAAGGGGAGAACCAAAATCATTGTAATGTCGGATAACAAAGAGTTAATATGAGACATGAATTAATAGTACATGAGTGAGCATAATAATCACCATATCATAACCATGGGGGAATAATTTTAAAAAGTATTATAATGTCAAATATTCATAATAAAGAAACTTCATGACATACATGTTAAATACCATTGATAGTTGTGACCAATGGCAGCCTTAGGTTCATGCTTGACATATGTCCATAAATCATAAAACTACAATTATAAACTAGGATATAATCATGTTAAAAAATAATATATATAATGTCATTAGATATATCATTTAACCTAATACATTTAATGGATATATTATTTATGTCCAACCCATCATATCACAATATTACCATAATCTTTCTTTTCATATGGAAAGAAGACATATAACATTCATAGAAATTAAATAAACCCATGGAATTTAATGGGTTTCCCAACAGTATCATAAATAATATATTGTGGAATAACCATTTGTTTTCCAAAATGAACATTGGATATAATACTTTTGAATACAAGATCATCATTTTTGAGTGGATAAGAAACAATGAAAGAGAATAAAGAAAACGTTTCAAACAAAATAAATTTCTTTTTACAAGTCATTGAAATTGGCATAGATATCATTTCGAAAAGAAAAAAACATGTATGTCCCAAAAAATAAATGTGTTGAATTATTAGAGGTCATATTAAGGATAATAGAGTAATATAAACACATAAAATGTTGTGAATGAGAAGATAACCTAATAAATAGTTGGATTGAAGAATACACTTACCTTAAATCCTAATTTATTTCATCACTTTTACACCTCATGAATAGTAAACAGAGTTTAGCAATAACATCAAAACAAAAGTTAAATATGCTTATTTATTATAATTTGGATCATTAAGACGATTTTATTTCATTTATTGATCCCCATTGTTAATGGTTAAATGTTTTTATTGTATATTCCCATTAAAATACATTGTTTACAATGATTTTATGATATTAATATATTATTAATTATACATTACCCTTTTAAAGACTAGAATAATATAAAAATAAAAAAAATATTATAAATTATTTTTTATCATAATCCATAACGGAGTTATATGAAAATAATTTGTAACTTCCCCATTGATAGGTATTCAAAAGTCAATATGAAATTGTATAAAGTAGACATTTGAGATATATAATATATGGTTATATGAAAGAAAAAAAGAAAAAAAAATAAAAATGAATTTACCTATTTCTTGAAGTTGATACAGTTATATAACCCTTAACATTGTGAAATCACAGAGTTTAATTACTCCATATTATCCCTAAGGATTCACAGTGGATTAATACAGTTAATTTTGGAGTATTTTTTCCTTGGAAATTGATGGAGGAGTCGATTAACAATGGAATAGTTGGGGGTAATTAAACACGATTGGAGGGGTATTCATAAAGAAAAATAAGGAATAAATTTTAATTTATTTTGAAAATTTATCCATAGTGATATTATGGACATTTTAGGTAATATTTGAATAAATTAAACATAATTTTGGACTTTAAAGGATATCCAAAACCCAATTCATAATTCAACTAAAACAAATATGAAAAAATGATAAACTTTCATTTTAATGAAACAATTTAGACATTATATTTGCGGAATTACATTTAATATTTAGAATAAACTGCTATTATATTTAAAATAATCATTTGTATCATTAAAAAAATTAGTTGAACGCATATTTATTTAATTTATTAATACAATATTACATAATAAATGATATAATTTGAAACACAGTAGTTATGAAAAAATGTATCATTTTTATTCACCTAAAAATTAATGAATTTTATAAATATAATAAAAAATATACCATAGACAATTTCAATGTGACAATTACGAAAAATTTCCTTTTTATAGAAATAATTTTATATAGTAGTTAATTTTAATATTTATTATAAGAAATTAATATTTTTGGGAAATATTTTAAAATAAAATTTATTGGATATTATATTATTTTTTCTTTGAGTTATCAAACATAATATTTTTTCATTGAATTATAATATTCATATTATCTAAAATTAATCATGATGAATATTATTTATAATATATTTTCTTTTGGGAAAAATTACAATTCAAATGGTTATGTTACAATTCCTAACAATCATGAACCCTCCCCCTTTACATAACCATCCATAGGAAACAATGAAAAGTGGGAGATAATGACCCTAAATTCCATCCTTCAATAGGACCTAATGTTAGCGACAAGCACGAAGTGTATAAAAATATCACAATTAGAATGCATTACCCACAATATATATAGGATCAAAAGATATTCTAAACAATCACTAAAAACACAAATATAAAATACAAACTTAAAAACAAAACCATCCTAAAATGGATGTAAAATGTTAAAAAATATTACTAAATTTAAAAGTAAAATAACAATAGCTACTTCAAACATCATTGAATCAAAAGTATATCTAAAACCCATGTAAAACATTACTCACTCAGTACCCAAAATCCTCCTAGAAATACGAAAACAAATATACATAGGGTGAGGGTACATGTAAAATCAGAAGAATTATATAAAAGGTCTCTAGTGCACATTTGAAAATTAGATTAATAATGCACATGTGAAAAAGAAGAAATGCCAACAGGAACCTAAATGGGTCAAATAACCCATTTCAACCTCATAAAGCCTCTCTCACCATATGTGACATACAGTATTGTAACATAGTGATTAATAATAATATGGTTCCATGGTATCACATCACCCCTAATTGTAAACTCTCAAACCACATTGTCTAATTCCCAAGGCTCCCATAATTTCTATACAAATCACATCTCTCAACGCATATAAAATATGGTTTAGGTTCCGTCATTAACTATCGCAACCTCACGAGGTCTAGAATTTAGTGCTAAATCCATGGAACATCACATCACATCTCATCTACCCTAATGAAACATGGTTCATTAGACCACATATTTCCTAATGAAACCAGGTCCATCACAAAATAACTCATCACTAAACTAGGGAAGTATAGTATCATGAATTTCAAGTAAGCCAACATTAATACCTCATCCTATCATGAATTTCCCCCACCACATTTCACATTACCTCAAATACTTGTCACATCATATCCCATGAGAACACAAATCAGTCATTACTACTGAAGTAAGAGAAAAAATGGGGGTTTCCAAACATATGAGTCACTAATATCTTGGATACTGTGGAAAACACCAAGAACCCAAAAGCCTTGGGTACTGATAAGGTAATAAAATTGGGTTGGGAAACTATATAAATAACATAAATTAAATGGTATATATATAGTACACAAATCCCAAAAAAATGTGTCCCCAATAACTGAACAAGTGTAAACCACACATGTACTACATGTTATCAGCCACAAATGATGCCACCACTATATGCAACAAACCTCAAAACGAGTAGACAAGGCAGAAAACACCACATTCAATTACATGTTTCACCACCTTTTGAATTTAATGATTGTCCAAAAACTCCTATTTAATATGACCCCCATTTAACATTTATAAAACCAAATCATTTATCATTAAAATTTATTATTTCGTTTATCAAAGCACTAAAAAAGTCTATTTAAATTAATTTTCCAACCTGTTAATTTAATTATTCCCATAACAAATTATTCCATGAATAATATGTATTCTAACACAACTATATACATAATATCTTACACATAAAATGTTAACTATCATCATAACACCACATTAGACAAGATAACTGAACAAAAAAACAAACCATATCAACTATTTCATCACAAAATGACTATAAATCACCATGCATATCACAACGACCACAAATCTACACCTCAAAAAACAAACACCAAAGTTATTTTACACATCTCAAGAATAGAAACCACATCACACATCACAACTACCACTCCACTTTATGATATATCAAAATCCCCCTAATTCACAACCAAGATGATAGCCACCATCACAGAGAAATATTCCATACCACACAAGGACAACCAAAAATGAACAACCATACCAATCATCACATACTAGATTAAAATATTTATATTCAAGAGATTTTATGGCTTTATTTCTTTATTTATCATGTGTATTATCAAGAAAACAGTTTCCATAAGAAACTAATGAATAATACATATACATTTTGTTAAAATTATATTTTGGGTGATGAAACAAAAAACAATTTGATGGTATCACATTCATATCAACTATAGTATATGAAAGGCTCTCAATATGCTTGGTTTTCCAAAATTTCAACAAAAAAATCATAATCCACAAATAATAAGATCAAGGAAGAAAAATCAAGTGATTACACTCCATCCCCACCAATTTATGATTATAATATTAATTTTATTTATTGATTTATCCATGATATCTGCCTAAATGTTGTAGAAATAATTAAATCCCCACTCATATAAAATTAATAGGTAGAGAAAAAATATACCCTATCTAATAGAATGCATTCGATTCATTATGCACTATAGGGGAAAGAAGAAATAACCTAGAATCAAAAATTATACTAGTAAACATTGAATCAACCTAAATTATATAATGGTATCATTAAAAAATATATCCCCACAAGAAGTCGATAAAAAAAAACACCATAGTGAATTTCAAAAAGAAGAACTAATGAAAATGTGGGGATATAGAGAGTAAATCAATAACAATCTCATAAGTCCAACTGATGGAACTTAAATATCAATGCTGGATGGATAAGCCTAAGAGTTCCTCCAATGGTTTTACGTTCCACCCATAATACCTGAGGAAAGGAGTCTAGAATAAATGAATTCATCTGAGCCCTCATGTTATAATAAAAATAAATCTCACTTGATTTATGTTGTGAATTGAAATTTCATGAAGGGTATTCTTTTGCTTCATTAAAATAAATTATTTGAACCATATATAATGATTTATTTCCCTATATCAATAACTTCAACTAATAATAGTGATTCACCATCATTAATTAATCCATGATATGAGTTATATGTTTACATTCAGAATCCATTTCTTATAGAACATCTCATGAGAATACATGTCATGAATCCCAAGATTCACATTATGTGAAACAATAACTTAAGACATGAATTACCAATTCATGTCATTAATAACCTGATATAGTTCAAATGTAGCTCCAACCACCACTGATCATTCTCAAGTCTCTTCTCAAACACCCCCAGTTGTAAAAAAATAGTATAAAAGGCCAGGATGTAACATACCATTAATTTAATATTTAAGATATTATTCTAATGGTCACATTATTATTTCTATGGTCAAATTACCTCTCATTAATACATATTTTTTCTTTCATATGTCATTCACTACACTTCCACCAACTGATTAATATTTTAATTATATGTAATCATTATTTATTTATGAATATTATGTGTCTATTCAATATTTTTGTTTTTAGGGAATATAAATCTATAATATTGTGCTAAATGAAATTTTCTCATTATTTTTTAGGTTCAAACTAATGAAATTATCTCCGTTGTAGAAATAAAGTGTTGTTGGTTTTTATTTTTATTATATTTGTATAATACACTATAATATATAATAAAACACAGTTTTCCGGGAAACACATATTATTTATAAATTTTGTTGTATTGAATATGATATATATTTCTTTCTTCTATGTTATTAATGATATGAAAAATATTAAATAGTTCGTGTAGGTGGTAGAACCGGCCAAAACAAAAACATGTTAAAATGAAAAAATGAATAGGATCATGTTATTTTATAACTATAATATCACGATAACATAAAAATAGATGTTCAAATATCAGTTTTATAAATTTAATAGGTATATTGGATAGTATGTGGATGGTAAAATAATAAGAATAAATTAGGGTGTGGATAATAATTTCATTGAAGGCTTTAATATTCTAGTTGATGGCCACATTGGAAAAGTAGATTTTGGATACATTATTGTGGCTATAGGTTACCAAGTGAGAGAGAGGATTTTTAGGGAGAGAATAATTTTTGGGTATCAAGTATAAAATCAAAGGAAACTTTTCCTTGTAGGTGGGCTTTTGAGGTCCCCATTTGTATGTGAACTTGAGTTCCATTTTTTTAAATACCAATTATTTAATAAATATTGAATGTTATTTCCAATTGAGGCAGGATTGAAAGTAGGAAAATAATGTATAAATGATTAGTATTCTTTGATAATTACCTTAAACACACATCCAAATAAAATTTTATATTATATTCAAAGACACTACAACTTTATATTATTTTACATTTAAATAGGTTAATTAATTTATACTGAGCTAACATATTTTTATTTTGGGAAGTAATATTTATTTAACAACTTAACTTTGATTTTTCATTTAAATATGAATTACATTCTGTTATATTCATATTCTAGATGTGATAAAAAAAATTTAATAAATCAAATCATAACATGAAGAAGTAATATTGTGAATAATGTATTTTTAATCAGAGAATAATCTTATTCTTATTCCATGGCTTTTAATAATGATTATATTTATTTCATACATTTTTTCAAAAAAATATATATATTTCATTAAAATAATTCTTTATTAGGGAATAATTATAATTTTTAGTATACATTTACATTATACATAAAAACAATTCATTAAAAAATGTATCATTTTATGATAATAAAATTTATTCTTTCATTTTTAATATTTTTTTATTTATAGAATAATCATTAATTTAAGTTTATTGGTGAAATTTTATAAAAAATACTTTTATATTTAATAATGTAATTTTTTTAAATTAAATTCTACCATGATTCTATTTGTATAAAAATACATATAATAATGAAAAATATATATCTTTTTTCTCATGCATGATTATATAATCATATATTATACATAGAGAACACCTAACTACTTATAAGTAATACCTATAGATAAAATTATAAATGGTATTATTTATAGGTTTTGATTCAACTAAAATGGATCTCATAGTTATTTCCAAAAAAACCCGAAATATCTCTCGTTGATGATTTCACTCATGTTTTATATATTAAAGATTATGTTGGGCCTAGGATGGGGAAATCCTTAGTGATATTATCACATATAAAATCATGTAAAATTGAGAATAATAAGTAATAATTCTACTAATTTATTTCTTTACATTCCATTTATTTATATATTTCATAATGTTATTACTCATATTTATTCCCCCCAGTTAAGAAACAATGTTACAATTGTCATATTTTAATAAAATTATTTTTATAATTAGCTAAATAATTA
The DNA here is from genome assembly GCA_963277665.1 of Viscum album. Lineage (NCBI taxonomy): Eukaryota > Viridiplantae > Streptophyta > Magnoliopsida > Santalales > Viscaceae > Viscum > Viscum album. The sequence goes on from OY728143.1 coordinate 322,029,620, forward strand.
TTATTATGTATTATGACAGTATCACTATCCATATAGGTCCTATTATAATAAAATACAAATGGCCAAATAATCCCAATGTCCATATTAAATTTATATATATAACCTCAAACACATCATTAATAACACTCATCACATTCTCTAATTGTTTTTCAAGTGTTTTTATTATATATGTATCATATTATAATATTTATATCGATATTATTAGTTGAATACTCATTAAGGTGGGACATGGTAATGAATAATTCAATTCAGTTTTATTATTATTTACCTGTGGTATGTTTCCTTTTTTAATATTTTTAATTTTGTTTCATCTTGGTATATTTTTATGTATTTCGTTTTATAATATATTTTAAAACATTATGATATAAGGAAATGTTATTTTTAAACAATGTTTTCATGAAATATATACAGAATAACATTAAATTAAATATTCAATTATATGTGTTGGTTATACATTTTGTGAACTAAATAAGAAATTTTTTATCATAATTTTATTACGGAGATATGAAATATTATGGTACTTTTATATCATTGCATATTCAGGTTCCCACATACCTTCCTCAAACATATGATTTCACTATTGAACATTGACCATGTGTGTGGTCCTGTTTCATAGTATTTTATCTCTTTGATCTAAGATCACTTCATGTGCTTCAACATAAGAGGTATAATTTTCAAACATCACAACATCTATGGATAATGTTTGTGATGGAACCCGTATGTAAATTTTTCACACCTGATACAAATAGTGATAATATTATAGGGTGGAAGTCAGTGTTAAAGAATAACCTATATTACTTACAATATCAAGAATCTCATAGTGATCAATGTGTCTAGGGATCAATATTCCATTCTTCATTAATCTTATATCCCACTTCCAAATAATATTTTAAAGAATACTTTTTCTCTAAATTAAAAATCTACATGTCATAAATAATTATCAATATAAATATTTTTTCAAATTTTTGATTGTTTTATACATTGATAAAATTTGTTAACCTTTTTTAAATTTTTTTAACAAGATCAGGTCCTAATAAGATTCTATCTACAACTTCATCTTAGAATATTGGAGTTATGTACACTACTATAAAAAGGAGTTATAATAATGGTTCAAAACCATTGATTTAGGAAGTAGATCTATTTTTATATCTTATTAAAATGGGTTTACAAACAATAATTTAGTTTTTCATTTATATTTCCCAACACCTATGGTTTTCTTTTAACCGATGGTATTCATGACTTATAATTTTCATTATACCAATAGATTCCATGAGGCCATTTTTATATGTATAAAAAATGATTAGTAAAAAATTGATATAGAAATAATTAATATAGGAAGAAAACACCCCACCACACTATGGATGAGAAAAAGAATAATACAGAAATACAATTACATGCACCCACACTCCAAAAAAATTATCTCTTATATGAAAAAATTGGGAAACAAAATTAATGCATTATACGAGTGAAAATAAACATTTCAAAGAAAACATATATGAATTAACATCTAATTATTTAAGAATACATTTTATAGATATGTATATCAATAAAAAACATAGAGGTTCAGTTGATCTACAATCACAACCAACACCAAAACCATCATCATCGTTATCATGATCATCACTACGATCATAATCCTCACCATCATCATCAATAGAATCATTCCAATCATCCTCACCATCACTATTAGCATCTGCATCACCATATCTATCATTGTAAACATCACTATCACTATCCCTATAACCATATTTATGAATGACATCATCCAAACCAATAATAAGAAATACATCACCATCACTCTGTGGATTATATTAATAATTCATCATCCATAATCTTGTATAAAAAACTATAGTCTTATCTAGTGGAAGTGATGGATATAAGGCTTCAATAAGTTTCATAAATTTATCACATTCATTTTGGATCATTTCACATTATTAAAAATATATTTGTTGGACAATGCTGACTCTATTTGAGCATGTTCTAACTCAACATGAGCTCTTTCTTATACAGTTCTACTATAACTAGCTATTGAAGTGGGACAATATCTAGTGGAGATAATACTCTTCCTTAGTCGACAACATACTCTACCATGTTTCTCAAATCTTAATACCCGAATAAAATAATAATTTGGACCAAATATTTCATCTTCATGCTCATAAATATCCTCCAAATCATTGAGTTTCAAATATAAATTATATATTTAGTTAAAACATATATATTAAAATTTGAAATCAACAATGTAACATTGACAGTATTTTGTTGTTTTTTTCATATTACAAGCTTTCTTCACTCTTCTCTAATCGACCAATTTTTTTTCTCAATGAGCATGTCTTCCAATACACAATACCACTCTCTCAAATGATATTGAGTATAGAAAACAATTATACAATAACAGTATATTATTAACATAATTTTTTCTTCATAACCATGAATTAATTTAAAATTAATGAATAAAACAAAATTGAATTAAATATCATGGAGTTGTATTGTATTACCTATAACTAAGATAAAATATATTCAATCAAACCAAAATTATATGGGATTATATATCAGAATATATAGAAATAAAAAAATCAATTTAAAAGGGGAAGATAATTAAATGATATATGTGAACAAGAAATACATTTAATTTTATTTAAAATGGATAATAGAGAGTAATTCACTATAATCCAACACAATAAATTTATTAAATTTTATTAAAATGTTGGAATATTATTTATAATATTATTATAAACCCAATATATGGTGTATATTATAACTAGTACTTTATGTTTTCGATTTTATGAAATAGTTTTCATGTTTAATGATAAGGATTTTTATGATGATATTAGAAGACAAGGAAAATGACAAGGTGAACAGGGTGGTTATCAGACATGTGGGATCAACATTTATATAATTCATGTTTTATATCAATGATGAATTTTATTTTTTTTAATTTTTTATAGGTTTCATAAGAAGAAATATTATTGTATTCCAAGATGATGATTATGTTGATGCTTGGATGTTGATTATGGTGGGGGTAGTAAATTTTGATCACAATATTATATGTTTTACAACATATCTATATGAGGAATGATTTTTTTTCAAAGATAAATTTAATTTCCATACATTTTCAAATAATTGTAATTATATCCTAAATTGGAAATCAATATTCTAAGAGTAATTAGATCATGGTTGTGTCTTCAATAAATGATGGTTTCCTTGATTCTATATGGGATATGTGTTTTAGTGGGGTGTGAACTCATGGTCAGAAGATAAATATTTATGTTGTGACTATATTATGTGTAAATAGAAACTAATTTACGATATAGTTATTTTTTTATTTAATGGTCAATGGTTCATGTTATGGTTTGATTTTTTTTATGGAAATTCAATCTAAAATTGTATATATCCATATAACAGATTATATTAATGGTTCTAAAAATGATTCGGTAGAGTGAAATTCATTTGGATTTCATCAAATTTATAAAATGTGATTTGAGAAAACGATATGATGTTTTTTTCATCCATGTCATAGTTTTTATCAAAACTTTCCAAACTAAATAAGAAATAACCATAAAATTCTTAAGGGATATAGAGTTAAATATCATATTTTTATAATTTTCCTTTTACTGGCCATACTACACAATGTTTTAGGGAGTATGATGTTATATTGAGCTGTTTTGATGTCGATTATAATGTATTTTTATATTATGTAATATATGTACTGAAGTAGAAACAATTACAATGATAATTTTTAATTTTAATTGATATGGAATGAATGAATGACTAATCTGAATAAGTGTAATGTCATTAAAATATTCTGATAAACTAAATCAATAAATGATGTTTCAATTTTAATGAAATAATGTGGTTGTTAATTTGATTCATAGCTTGTAATTTATATATTATTGGGGATACTTTGTTTTTGAATTGATAGAGTTATGTTGTTTTGTTTTTCTATTAATTATATGGGGAAGATAATGGTGCAGTAGAAATTTGTATAGTAGTGATGATGAATATAATGTTATGATTATATATCATCCAATTATTGAATGTATAAATTTGGATTATAAAATTTTGAAATTATATACCATTTTCTAGTTCATTTTTAATGCATGTGGCCTTTTTTAGTATAACCCTAGATACAAATTTATGTGGGTTTTGGAACTGGGTAAACCCCCAATATAAAAGATATTGTAGATATGGATAATTAAAAACTATCCCAGATCTTATTTATCTCTTATTAATGTTGTTAGTTGTATTTATGGTCATCTGGGTTTGTGGTTTTGGTATGAGTTTGGATATGATATGGTTGTGGAATCCTGAGATTATGGTTGTGTTATGATCTTGTATTTGGATATGGGAATGACGGTTGTGTACGGGAATGTGTATTTTGGACATTTGGGTAACTAGTTTTGTGGGAATGTGGTTGTGTGGTAACTTCCATGTTACAATTACTTGGAGAAGATCTTTCTACCAGTGGGTGTTGTTTATTATCTACATACTAAGGATGGATATATCTATTTTTATGGGATTTTAGACATAGAACCTACTTTATAATTATTTGGATGGTTGGGATAATTTTTTTTGATATAAAGGTCTATATTAGTGTTTTAATTTCTTCAATGTACTTAATGTGTGTGAATCTCTAAATGTTTCATTTTATATACCACACTAATGGTGGAAATAATGGGTCAAAATAATTTTCACTACTAAACTTAGAGAAATTAAAGTGGAATCGAATAAATAAAGTTTCAACCTTTAAAAATCATAATTTTTTAATATATTTTTATCTACTTTAATACATTATATTTCCACTATAAAACACGAATGAACATGACGATAAAAAACTCCAATCAATATTTAAAACCAAAAAAACTGATTGATTATTATTATTATTATCCTTTTAATATATATTGACATGACATCTAAGAAACAAAAATTTCCACGTTAATTTATTTACCAAATTAAATAAATCAGTCCATAAAAGAATGAAATTATTGGAAATTATGTTATAGTTTTTGTGGTTGAAAACAATGAATGTTTTGATAAAGAATGTTATTAAATTGTAGAAATAAGTTTTTTTTAATTGATAAAGATAAACAATTATATGAAAAAATACGATGATTCTAAGGTATTCATAAGGAAAAATAAGGAATAAATTATAATTTCTATGGAAAATTATTCACAGTGATATTATGAACATCTTATATCATATTTGAATAAGTTAAAATTATTTTTGGACTTTTAATGTCATCGAAAATCCAATTCAAAATTTTACTAAAAAGGAATCTAGAAAAATGACAAATTGTCATTTCAATGACACAATATAGACATTATAATTGGGAAAGTACATTCAATATTTGAAAAAAAGTTATTATATATAAAATACTTATTTATATCATTAATAAAATTGATATCAGGAAAAAAATTAATTTTTTATTAAATTATTACATAATAAATGATATAATTTGAAACCCGGTAATTATTAAGAAATGTATTATTTCTATTCACCTAAAAAGTAATGTATTTTAGAAATATAATAAAAAATCACCCATAGACAATTTCAATGTGATGATTAAAAAAATATGATCCATTTTATAGAAATAATTTTCTATCATAGTTAATTTTAATTTTTATTGTATGAAAATAATAATTTTATGAAATATATTTAAATAAAATTTATTGGATATTATATTATTTTATTCCTTGAGTTATTAAACATAATATTTATTTCATTGAATTATATTGTTTATATTATCTTAAATTACCCATGATGAATATTATTTATATTATATTTTTTGGATGTATTACAATTAAAATTGTTAGGTAACAATTCCTAGCTATCATGAACCCTCCCATTTTACATACCCTTCCTCAGCCAACAATAAATAGTGGGAGATAATGAACCCTAATTTCATCCTCCACTAGGACCTAATGTCAGCGACAACCATAAAGTGTATTAAAATCTTACAATTAGAATGCATTACCCACTAAATATATAGGATCAAGAGATAGACTAAAAAAAACTAAGAAACTCCAATATATATTAACAATGTAAAACGATAACCATCCCAAAATGGATGTAAAATTTAAAAACATATAAAAAAATATTCTATGTAAAATAAAAAAGCTAATTCCATCATCAGTGAATCAAAAGTAGATCTAAAACCAGGCAATAAATTCCTCACTCGGTCCCCAAAATCCTCCTAGAAATATGAAAAAAAATACATAGAGTGAGGATACATGTAAAATCAGTAGAATTATACCAAAGGCCTTTATTGTATATTTGAAAATAAAAATAACAAAGAACCTGTGAGAAAACAGAAATTACAATAGGAAACTAAATGGGTTAACTAACCCATTTCATCCTCATAAAGGATATCTCACCATATCCGACATAGAATATTTTAACATAGTGATAAAAAATAATAATGTTCCATGGTATCACATCACCCATAATTTTAAGCTCTCACACCCCAATGTCTAATTCCCTAGGCTACCATGCCTTCTATAAAAATAAAATATCTCAACACATATATGAGATGTGTTAGGATCCCCCATTAACTATCCCAAACTCAAAAGGTCTAGTATTAAGTGCTAGCACCAGGGATCATCTCATCATATCTCACCAAGCCCACTGAATCATGGGCCATCAGACCACATCTCTCTTGAAGAAACCTGGTCCATCACAACATAACTCATCACAAAACTAGGGAACTATGGTATCATGAATTTGATGAACACCAACTTTAATACCTCCTCCTATCATGCATGACCCCCACCACAATTCACATGAAATCATATACCCATCACATAATTTCCCATGTGAACACACATCATCCATTACTACTGAAGGAAGATAAAAGAAGAGGGGGTTTCCCACTATATGTATCACTACTATCCTGGATATTGAGGAAAAAACCAAGAACCGAAAAGCCTTGGGCACTGATAAGTTAATCTAATAGGGGTGAGAAAGTATAGAAATAACAAAAATTAAATGGTATATATATAGTACAAAAATCTCAAAAAATGGGTCCCAAATAACTGAACATGTGTGAACCACACCTGTACCACAAGTAATCAACCAGAAATAATGCCACCACTATATGTAACATACCTCAAAACTAGAATAGAAGAGAAGAAACTCCGCATTAAATTAAATGTTTCACCACCTTTTGGATTTAATGAGTGTCCAAAAATCCACTTTACTAAGAACCTCAGTTAACATTTATATAACCCAGTCATTTTTCATTAAAATTAATTTTTCCAATTACCAAAGAACACAACTAGTAAATTTATATTCGTTTTCCTACCTGTTAATTTAATTCTCCCCATAATAAATTATTCCATGCCTAATAGGGATACTAAAACATATATATATATATAATATCTTACCCATAAAACATTAACTATTAGCACAACACCACATCAGACAAGCTATCTAAACAAAATAATAAACCATATCAACTATTTCATCACACAACCACTATAAATCTACATTCACGACACAACGACCATAAAACAACACCTTAAAAAACAACTACCAAATTTATTGCACACATCTCATGAATAGAAACCACATAACACATCACAAATTCCAATTCACTTTATGATATATCAAAATCCCCCTTATTCCCAACCTAGATGATAAACACCATCATAGAAAAATATCCCACACCACACAAGGGAAAACAAAAATGCACAACCATAGCAATAATCACATCCCAGATTAAAAAATTATATTCAAGAGATTTTATTGATTTATTTCTTTATTTATCATGTGTATTAGAACAAAAATAGTTCCCTTAATAAACTAATTAATAATCCATATACATTTTGTTAAAATTCTATTTTGGGTGACGTAAACAAAGAATACTATGGTGGTATCACCCGCATATCAACTATAGTATATGAAAGGCTCCCAATAGGCTTGGTTTTAAAAAAATTGAACTCACAATCATAATTTATGAATAATATGATCATGGAAGAAAAATCATGTGGTTAAACCCCATCCCCACCAATTTAAAATTATAAAATTCATTATATTTATTGATTTTTCCATGATATCCACCTATAGGTTTTAAAAATAGTTAAATCCCCACTCATATAGTATTAATAGGTAGAGAAAAAATATACCCTATCTAAAAGAAGCTTTTTGATTTATTATGCACTATAGTGGAAAGAAGAAATATCCTAGAATCCAAAATTTTACTAGGAATCATTGAATCAACCTATACTATATCATGGTATCATAAAAAAACATTTCTGAACCAGACGCTGATAAAAATACAACCATATTGAATCCCCAAAAGAAGAAATAATTTATATCTGGGGATATAGAGAATCACTCAATAACAATCACATAAGACTAACTAATGGAACTTAAATATCATTTCTAGATGGATAGGCCTAAAATATCCTCTAATAGTTATATGTTCCACCCATAATACTGGAGGAAACCGATGTATAATTAATTAATTCATCCAAGCCCTCATGTTATAATAAAACTAAATTTCACTTGATTTATGTTGTGAATTACAATTTTCTAATGTGAATTCTTGTGGTTTATTAAAATACATGATTTGAACCATTTGTATGGATTGATTTCCCAATATATATAACATATACTAAAAATAATTATTTATCATCATTAATTAATCCATGATGTGAGTTATATGTTAATGTCAGAAATCCATTTCATGTAGAACATCTCACTAGCATACATGTCATGAATCACAAGCTTCACATTCTGTGAAATAACAACACAAGACATGAATAATAATTTCATGTCATGAATAACCTGATATAGTTAAAATGCAGCTCCAATCACCACTGAACCTCCTCAAGTCTCTTCTCAAACACCCCCAATTAGAAAAAAATAGTATAACAGACCCGGAAGGAACATATCATTACATTAATATTCATGAAATTATTCTAATTGTCACATTATTATCTTGTTGATAAAATTACCTCTTATTTATAGATCATGTTTCCTTCATACAACATTCACTACACTTCCACCAATTGATTAATATTAAAATTTTGTTTAATTTTTATATATTTATGAATATTATGTGTCTTTTAAATATTTTTGTTTCCAGGGAAAATAAATCTAGAATATTAATCTAATTTTTTTTCTCATTATTGATTAGGATCAATCTAATGAAATGGCATCCATTAATGAAATAATGTGTTGTTGGTTTTTCTTTTTTTATATGTGTATAATAAACTATAGTATATAACAAAACACAGTTAATGTGGAAACAAATTTTATATATAAAAAATTTTGTATTAAATATGTTATATATTTATTTCTTCTATGTTATTAATGATAGAAACAATATAAACTAGTTCGTATAGGTGGTAGAACCGACCAAAACAAAAACATGTTATAATGAAAAAATGAATAGTAACATGTTATTTTATAGCTATAATATCATGTTAACATAAAAATAGATGTCCAAATATCAGGTTATTAAATTTCCTAGGTTTATTGGATAATATGCGGATGAAATATTATGAAGAAACAATTAGGGTGTGGATAATAATTTAATTGTGGACTTGATTATTCTATATGATGGCCTCTTTGGAATGGTGGATTTTGGATACATTCTTGTGACTAGAGGTTACCACGTGTGAGAGAGTATTTCTTGGTAGCGAATATTTCTTTAGAATCATGTATAAAATCAAATGAAAATTTTTCATGTTGGTGGGGTTTTTAGGGTCCCGTTTTTAGGTGAACATGAGTGGAATTTTTTCAAAGACCAAATATTTAATGAATATGGAATATAATTTCCTATGGAGTGGGGATAAAAAGTTGGAAATTAATGTATAAATGATTAATATAGGTTGATAATTCCCTTAAACACGCATAAAAATAAAATTTTATGTTATATTCAAAGACTCTACCACTTTACCTTATTTTACCTATAAATAAGTTAATTGATTTATACTGGGCTGGCTTATTTTCATTTTGAAAAATTAAATTTATATAACTACCTAATTTGGATTTTCTTTAAATATGAAATCCATTTTTTTATATTCATATTCTAGAAGTGATAAAAAATAATTTTAATAAATCAAATCATAACTTGAAGAAATAATTTTTTGAAAAATGTATTTTTAATCTGAGAATAAATTTATTCATATTCCATGCCTTTTAATAAAAATTATATATATTTTCTACGTTGTTTCATATAAATTATTTATATTTCATGAAAATAATTTTTTATTGGTGGTTAATTAAATTTTTTAGTATACATTTACATTATACATAAAAACAATTCTTTAAAATATGTTTCATTTTATCAAAAAAAAATTTTATTCCTTCATTTTTAGTATTTTTATATTTACTTCATAATAATTAAATTATTTTTATTGATGAAATTTTATATAAAATTAATTTATATTTCATAAAATACATTTTTTTTAATTAAATTCTATGAAGATTCAATATGTATAAAAATACATATAATAATAAAAAATATATATCATTTTTCTCATACATGATTATATAATCCTATATTATACATAGAGTAATCCTAAATTCGTATATGTAATACCTATGGATAAGATAATAAATTGTTAAATTTATAGGTTTTTATTCAACATAAATGGATACCATAGTTATTTACAAAACCCGAAATATATCTCGTTGATTATTTCACTCATGTTTAATATCATAAAGATTTTCTTTGGCCTAGAATAAGGAAATCATTTGTGACATTATGACATATAAAATCTTATAAAATTGGGCATAATAAGTAATAATTCTACTAATTTATTTCATTACATTCCATTTATTCATATATTTCACAATGTTATTACTCATATTTATTCCCCCTAATTAAGAAACAACGTTACAATTGTCATATTTTTAAAAAATTCTTTTTATAATTATCTAAATAATTATTATTATTTCTTATGATGGTATAACAATCCATATAAGTCCAATTAAAATATAATTCAAATGACCAAATAATTGTAATGTCCATATTAAATTTATATATATAACCTCACAGTCATAATTTATTACACTCATCACATTCTCTAATTTTTTTCGATGTATTTTTATTATTTATGTATCATATTATAATATTTTTATATATAATATTAGTTGTATACTACTTTATGTAGGACATGGTGTATAATATTTCATTTCAATTTAATTATTATTTACCTATGGTATATTTCCTTTTTCAATATTTCAAATTTTGTTTTGTCTTGATATATTATTATGTATTTTATTTTATATTATAATTTAAAACTTTATGAAATAAGGAAATGTAATTTTTAAACAAAATTTTCATTTAATATATATAGGATAACAATAAATTATATATTCCATTGTATGTGATGGTTTTTCATTTTTCCAACTAAAAAAGAAATTTTATATTATAAATTCATTACTGAGATAAGAAATATTATGGTACTTTTATATCATTTCATATTCAGGTTCCCACATACCATCCTCAAACATATTATTTCACTATTTAACATTTACCATGTTTGTGTTCATGTTTCCTAGTGCTATATCTTTTTGATCAAAGATCTCTTCTTGTGGTTCTTAATAAGATGTATCATTTTCAATCATCACAACTTCTATGGTTATTATTTGTGATGGATCCTGTATGAAATATATTTATACATGTTACATATAATGCTCATATTATAGGGATGAAGTAAGTGTTAAATAATAACCTATAATACTTACAATATCAAGAATCTCAAAGAGATCGACGTATCTAAGGATCAACATTCCCTTCTTCTTAAGTCTTATAACCCTCTTCCAAATAATATTTTTAGGAATAAATTTCCTCTAAAATAAAAATAGATATGTCAGAAATGATTATCAATATAAATATTCTATCAAATTTTGGATTTTTTTGTACATTGATAATATTTTTGGCCTCCATTTTCAATTATTGAACAATATTTGGTCCTAATAGAGTTCACTCTAAAAATTCATCTTAGAATATTGGAGTTAGGTACACTACTATAAAAAAGAGTCATTCTAATGGTTCAAAACCATTGATACAGAATAAATATCCATTTATATATATTATTACATTGGTTCTACAATACAATTTTTAGTATTTCATGTGTATTTCCCAACACTGATGGTTTTCTTTAATCTGATGGTATTCGTGACTTATATTTTAATTATACCAATAGTTTTCATGAATCCATTTTTATAGGAATAAAGATTTATTAGTAAAAAATTGATATAGAAATAATTAATACAGGAAGAAAACACCCCAACCACACTATAGCCGAGAACAAGAATAATATAGAAATACAAATACATGCACCCACACTACAAAAAATTATATCCTATATAAAAAAATTGGGAAACAAAATTAATGCATTCTACTAGTGAAAATAAACATGTCAAACCAAACATATATGAATTCACATATAATTATTTATGATTACATTTTATATATATATCAATAAAAATGTATAGGTTCAATAGATCTCCAATCACAACCAAAACGATAACCATCATCATCATTATCATGATCATCAATACAAACATAATACTCACCATCATCCTCACCATCACCATCAGCATCAGCATCACTATATCTATCACTGTCAACATCAATATAACTATCACCATAACCATATTTATAAATGTCATCATCCAAACCAAAACTAATAAAAACAACACCATTACTCTATGGATTACATAAATAATTCATCATACACATGCTTGAATAAAAAAAACTATAGTGGTATTTGGTGGAAGTGATGAATATAATGCTTCTATAAGTTTCATTAAATTATCAGTTTCATTTTTTATCTTTTGAAATTATTACATGGATATTTGTTGGACAGTGCAGAATCTATATGAGCATGTCCTACTTCTATATGAGCACTTTCTTATATAGTTCTACTAAAACTAGCTACAGAAGTAGAACAATATCTAGTGGGACCAATAATCTTCCTTGGTCGACAACATAATATACCATGTTTTTCATATCTTAATACCCGATAAAATAATCATTTGAACCAAATATTTAATCTGCATGCCCGTCAAGATCCTCCAAATCATAGAGTTCCAAATATAAATTATATATTTAGTTAAAAAATATATATTAAAAATTTGAAATAAACAATGTCAAATTAATAATATTTTGTACTTTTTTTCCTATGATATTCTTTCCCCATTCTTCTCTAATCAAAAAAAGTCTTCTCAAGGATCATGTATTTCATTACACAATACCAACCACTGTAATGACATTGAATATAGAAAACAATTATACAATAATAGTATATTCTTTAAAATAATTTTTTCATCTTAACAATGAATTAATTTAAAACTAATGAAAAAAAATGAAATTGAATTAAATATCATAGATATGTATTGTATTACCAAAAACTAGGATAAAATATATTCAATAAAACAAAAATTATAGTTTATTAGATATATGAATGTATGCACATAATAAATTAAATGTATAAGGAGAAGATAATTAAATGATATATGTGGACAAGAAGTACATTTAATTTTATTTGAAATTCTTAATTGAGATGAATTCACTATAAATCCACACAATTATTGTAAAATTTTTTTAATAAATGGGGGAATGTTATTTATAATTGTATTATAAACACAATATATGATGGATATTATAACTAGTAGTTTTTTTTAAATTTTATGAAATAGTTGTAATATTAAATGATAAGGATTTGTGTGATGATATTTGAAGACATGATGAATAGGAAGGTAAACATGATAGTTATGAGACATGTGGGATCAACATAAATATATTTCATGTTTTATATCAATGATGACTTTTATTTATTTTAGTTGTTTGTGGGTTTCGTTGGAATAAATTTTAGTGCATACCAAAATGATGATTACGTGGATGCTTGGATGTTGATTATGGTGGTGGAATTAAATTTTGTTCACGATATTATATGTTTTATAAGCTTTCTATAAGTGGAACTAATTATTTTCAAATGATAAATTTAATTTCCATAAATTTTCAAATAATATTAATTATATCGTAATTTGGAAATCAATGTTCTGAGAGTAATTAGATCATGGTTGTGTCTTTAATAAAATATGGTTTTCTATGATTCTCCATGGGTAGTGTGTTTTAGTGGGGTATTAACTCATGGTTAGAAGATAAATTTTTACATTGTGACTATTTTATATGAAAAGAGAAACTAATTTATGGTTTAACAGGTTTTTTATTTTATTTAAATGTAATTGGTTCATGTTATGGTTAGATATATATTTTTGTGGATATTCATTATAAAATTATACAAGTCTATGTAACAGATTATATTAAAGGTTTTAAAAATAATTTGGTTGAGTGGAATTCATTTTGTTTTCATTAAATTGATAAAATGAGATTTTATAAAAACGTATGATATTTAATTCATCCATGCTATGGTTTTTATCGATATGTACCAAACTAAAAAATAAATAACCATAAAATTATTAAGGGATTTAGATTTAAATATCATATTTTTATGATTTTACTTTAACTGACCAAACCACACACTATTTTAGGATGTAGGATGTTATATTGAGGTGTTTTGATATCAATTATAATGTATTTATATATGAAATAATATATTTATTTAAGTAGAAAAAATTACAATGATAATTCCTAATTGTTGTTGATATGGAATGAATGAATGACTAATCTGAATAAGTGTAATTTCATGAAATTTTTCTGATAAACTAAATCAATAAATTATGTTCTAATTGTAAATAATTAATTTGGTTGTTAATATGATTCATAGCTTCTGTTTTATATATTAGTGGGGATGATTTTTTGTGAATTGATAATGTTATGTAATTTGGTATTTTGATTAATTATATAGGAAAGATAATGGTGCAGAAGGAAGTTGTTTAGTAGTGATAATGAATATAATGGTATAGTTATATAATTTACATTTATTGAATGTATAAATTTAGATTATACTTATTTAAAAATATATATCATTTCCTGGTTCATTGTTGATACATGTGGACTTTTTAGTGTAACCCAAGATACAAATATATGTGGGTATTGGTACTGGGTGAACCCCCAATATACATGATATAGTGGATATTAATAATTAAAAATTATCTCAGATCTTATTTATCTTTTATCAATGATGTTATTTTTATTTATGGTCATATGTTTATGTTGTTTTGGTATGAGGTGGGATATGATATGGTTGTGGAATCCTGAGATTATGGTTTTGTTATTTTGTGGTATTTGGATAATGGAAGTATAGTTTTTCTAGGGATTGTTTATTTTTAACATGTGTGTAACTAGTTTTGTGGGGAAGTGGTTGTGTGGTAACTTCATTGTTACAATTTCATGGAGATTTTTTTTCTAAAAGTGGGTGTTGTTTATTATCTACATATTGATATATGGATATATCTAGTTTTATGGTTTTTTAGACATAGAATTTATTTTATAATTATTTGGATGGGTGGGATAATTTTATTTAGGATATTTATGTCTATATTAGTGTTTTAATATCATAATAATAATTCAAGTGTCTAAATATCCACAAGTTTCATTTTAAATACCACAGTAAAGGTGGAAATCAATAGTCAAAAATAATTTTCCCTACTAAACCTAGAGACACTCAAGTGGACCCAAATCTAGAATGTTTAAGCCTTTAATATTTTTATTATTTTTAATTTTTTTTTCTAATTTAATACTTTATATGTCCACTATGAAACATGAAACAACATGAACATAAAAAACTCCATTAAAAATTTTAAACATAAAAAATTGATTTGTTTTTTACTATGAACCATGCAATATATATTGACAAGAAAACTAAGAAAAAAATTCGAGATACATTATTTAACAAATTAAATAAATCAGTCCATAAAAAGAAGATATTATTGGGTAATATTTTATATTTATTATGGTTGAAATCAATGAATGATTTGTTGAGTAATGTTATTAAATTGTAGAAATAAGTTTTTTTATATTTATAAAGATAAAAAATTATATGAAAAAATATGAATAACCTAAGGTTAATAAGATATTTGAGTGTGGTTATATAGTAGATATAATTAAATAAATTGAATGTGGAAATTAATTTCATCTTAAAACTATTGAAATGGGTGTTATTATTCATTTTTCTCATGAATAATTTTTTTATTGAAATATTTGTAGAGGATAATGACATAAAATATGAAGATATTATAATTTTAATATTTGTTACTATTATCATAGAAAATATGTTTTGGGATTATTTAATTTCTGAACAAATGCTTATGGGAATGTTCATATATAAAAAAAATTCCTGAAAGAATGGTGAGATAAATATGGTCATACTCTTAGACATATATTTAAATTACATATTGTTAAATTAAATGAAATAAAATATGATGGAATACATGTTAATGGTTATATAACTCCTTATCATGGGTTAAAAAAATTGAATTGTTTTCTATTTTGAATACATTAATCATTTTTATTTTAATATGGGAAGTATCATTAAATAAATAGGGTTTAGAATAAACTAAAAAATCAAAATAATATTTTGGTAGGAGTTCCCAAGTAATTTTGTACGCAAAGAGGGTATAATTAAACTCGATTGATTTTTTTGAAAATGGAGAGAATAATTATTCTAAAAAATAGGATTGTCAATTGAAAATAATTAGAATTCTAATTAATAATAAAATTATTTAATTTTCACTAATTAGAGGGTGTAAATTGGTATTGGTATTCAATAATATTGAAGAACTACTGATTAAGAGAGAGATGAAAAAAGGATAGAGTAATTATTAAAAAATATATCAATTTTTTAAATTATACTAATATGGTTTAAGAAATTATTGGGGATGGTGAAAGGGTCATGTTAATGATGATGAAAATGTTATTATAGAATGTATTGACAGTATGAATAATGAATCAATATGTAATCAAGAAGTTACAATTAAAAATTATTAATGAAAAGTATCTAATGATGATTTTTTTTGATAAAATAAAATTTTAATTTTAAAATGGTGAAAATAGTATTACATTTAAAATAGATAAAGAAATACATGCTTCTAAAATTATTTTTTTTTCTAAAAAATTGAAATTATTTAATTTTTAAAATATATTATTTACATTATTTATGACAATATGACTCTAAATCATTATGAATATATCACCCCATGTTATTCTTTGTATCTAAGAGTAGAGTATGAAATGAATGAGTGATATGCTATTTATATTACTTGTAAAAAAAGTATAAAATGAATTATTGTTGTATATCATGAAGAAGAGAATATTCAAGAAGTGGAAGTGAAACACATAAAAGGAAAATTAAAAAAACCATGACCAATTCCCTATATAACTAAAACTCACGAAAAATAATAATCTGATAGGGGAAAATATATAAAATAATCCTATGATATGTACCAATATTTGATCAATAATGAGTAGATTTCAATAATATTATAATTTCCCACAATAATATATAACTTAAAGACATCATTTAGTGGTTTATAAAAGCATAAAATTTTAAAACGTATAGAACATAATGTATTAATCCTAATGATATCATGATTATACATAATTATTATTTTGAGAAGAGTTTCTTGAAAGGGTAAATATCCCAATGAATCATATTTATTCATATTGTTCACATATTCTTATATACTCTTATTTTTAAATTATATTCTTATTGTATTATGTTACATATTTTTATGTTTATTATTAATTTTATAATATATAATGACACATGAAGAAAACATCAATAATTATTTATTGGAATCAATCATTAAGTATAAAATCCTAAACATGATGGTCCATATCCATACTCGATCATTTTATATAACAATTATTCTTGAAAATATATATTTACTTTAATAACTCAAATCAATTTTAATCAATATTATTTAGTCATCCAATAAAAAAATTATTTAATCTATTGAGATTCAATGGCTAAATAATAGAAATTATGATTTAACATTCAAAATTAAGAAGATGATTTCCCTCATTGTTTCCATCCATATAGTTAGAAAACTCATTAACAATCATTTTTCCTCATCAATATATTATAATTTTTATAATTTCACGTTTGCATCAATATAGTTGTTATGAAAAAGTTCTATTAAATCTATATAATTTAAAATTTTGGGAATTTTATTTCTATAATTTATTATAATAGAAATAATTATAAATAGGAAATCATAATTCACCTTAAATAGAAATAAATCATGGTTCATTTGATTATAACGAACTAAATGATAAAAAAAATGTACATTGAAGTCTCAAAATCTCAATCCATTGATATCCCATCATTTGAAATCATGTATATGACCTCTAAACCATTAATCTGAACTATTTTTTAACCTAAATCTATTTTCTTAATTATGTATTATATTTTTATTCAGAGAAATTGTAACGCCCCGACCATAGTTTCATAGAGTCAGTGCATTATTACATAACATTGTCATGATCATAAGAGTTCAATTCTTGATATAACAATTAATTTAGTGTCCTTTTAAGAAATAAAAACATAAATTAGTTTTACAATACATCCTAAAATAAAGAAACACAATTTTATGCCGTATGAACGAACTCATACCCCTTAGCTTATCCCTGCATGTCAATTTTAATATTCTTCTTTACATCTTTGAAAAAAAACATAAGAGCTGGGTGATCTCAGATGCTCAGTAAGGATAATAATATACGGTAAACTATCATAAATAAGCATAAACATTTAAGAAAATTTATAAGACTAAAACACAAACCTTTTAAACATAAACATTAACATAATATTGAAAATATAAATCAAATAATTCCATTTACAAATTCACGTGGATATACTATTGATGAACAATAACATTAAATATCAATAGATAATTTCATAATAGGGGATGCATAATACCAGGAATCATAACAACACATTCAAGGCCTCGTTCCAGGACTACAAAGAATATTTTTTCAAGGCCTTATGCGAAGAAACTATTTTTTATAATTAGACCAATCGATGCATTGAAATGTTATAGCGGGCTCCATCCGTCATTTACTAAGTCCAATTCATTCCTCATATGACAAGGCTGAAGCATAACATAAAAATTGGTTTTAAACAACCATACAAAATGTTAATAATGTAATAATACACCAGGAATGGTAAAAGAATAAAACATAAACAATCAAACATATCACAAAACCTTCAATACAATATTGATGATTGTATAATAATAAATAAACATTTAACAAGTGTAAAATCCATCAAAGGAAGTAGATATATATAAAATCAAAACTATTTGAGTGAAAAATATCTTTCTATTTTGATATATTTTAGAAGTCACATAATTATAAAATAAAAAAAAATTATTTTGAAAATATTCTTAAAAGCATATATGGGAATATTTGATGGTGTTATAATGGCATAAATTTTCTGCACCAACCATATAAGTTAAAAAAACATTCTTACCTTAATTTTTTGAATAGGTCATAAAGTACCTTATTTGGAAAATGACAGAAATATTCCTTTCAAATAAATTTAAAAAAATTAAAAAAAGTGTACAAATGAATATAACCAATATTCAAGGAAATTGTAAAAATGTTTTGAAATACACTTTTAAGATACACGTATGTGGATGATAAAGATATCTCAGAAGATAGTTACTTAAAAACAACTTCAGATAATAAAGATATTGTAAAAATAACCCTTACCATGAACTTTTTGAGGGTAAATAGTACATTAACCTCTTGTATAAATGTTAAATAATCGTTATAAAATTATAAAAGAACCACATACATAAATAAGACATCATATATGATTTTATAATATTAATTTCTTAATAATATTTTAGTAGTATCATTGTTTCAAGTGTCAACTGATCCTTTTTACTTTATATGCTTTTTAACATAAGTCATGTTTGTTATGGATAGTATGTAATTAATTAATATCTATAATGATATTATTTTCTTAAAAATTATTTTAAATAATAAAATGAAAATTATTATTGAATAATTATGATAGGGATTGAATCTCATCGCCTTTGTGGAGACAGTAACCCGTACGTACGCACGATCGATAATATCATTCAATTGATGGTGAAATCGTATGTAATTGGATGTAATATCATATATATAAATAATAAATAAAATTTTATATTTATTATTTACATCAATTATACTCATTATGATACCCATCCAAATAATAAGATGTTGAATAACTAAATAAACCACAACATAGAGATGGAGACCTGTATGTATGCATGTATGGTGACTTTTTCATTCATAGGATGGATAAAATAATGAATATGGTTTTACCATATTTATAATAAAATCGAATTTTTTAGGAATAAGTAGAATTTTTTTCTTAGAAACAATAATGAAATATGTAGTAGAATAAGAAAAGAACATTAGAATAGGTGATGAAATTATTACCTCTTCTTCGCGTGCTTCATTTTTGATTTGATCAAAAAGAATAAAAAGGATGGTTTTAGGATCAGAGTATAGAATTTAGAATGATGTTTGGGTAGTTGGATTTATATTTGAGAAGGATTTTTCTGAGAAAAATGGATTTTTAGGTGCGATTTTGAGTGAAGGTGATGTACACTTTTTTAGGAGAGGTGAGGGTTACTTTATGAAACGCTTGAATTATTATGTTATTATAATATAATTCTCAGTATCTAATTGATCCAAATTGATATATTTCTATGAAAAGGTGGTTTTGGTTCAAAAAACTCTCAACCAATCGGTCTTAGACAAGTTTATGTTACCATATTAAACTTATCTTTTAGATATAACTCTTTGTAAAATAATTTATCTTTTACCTTGTCTTCATGTATTATTATAATAAGTGGTTAATAAACATACTAATAAATGAAACGAAACCTAAATTGGGTTATTAATTACATATCTATCAATATATATGTCTTTTTTTTGAACATTAGATTTTTAGGAATATTATATCATTTAATAATGTAGTATTTTTTTAACAAACTCATTTTTGTCGATTTTGACCCTATTTAGTATTAGGTTTTTGTAAATGTAATAAGAATGTTATCACTTTGAAAAAACTTTTATAATTAAACTTAACATGTCATATTAACCTTGAAAATTAGTGTAATTAATTATAAGTCCCAATTAACATTTATTCTAATATTTATAATATCAATTATTTTAGTCATTCATTAATAAGGTAATTAGTGCATCCTCATTGTGTCATATATAAATTTAATTATTTAGTTTCTAAAACTTATAAATAAAATAACTTGACATAATAATTGTATTTATATTTCTAAATTATATATATAGTCTAATTTATATTTTAAATTACCTTGTATTAAAAATGGAAAAGTTATTAAAATTTAAATTTATCACTTTTAACACTTCTTCAAATAAAATAATATTATATGTCATAATCTAATACTTGTTGATAAAAGAGGATAATATTTTTTTCCAAATTTTGATTAATTTTTTAAATAACTTTATCCATTCAAATTAGGATACGTGTTAGGGTAACTATAATATCATTTTACCTTTAATTACCCTATTTACTTTTAAAAATGCTAATCAAAATTTAGAAGATACTATTCAACGTGAATAATTTTCATCCTATTGGAAAAAATGATAGTTACTAATGTCAACTATGAGTCTTGTATTTTTTAAAATCAATTCACAGAAGTGATAAAATTACCTTTTATGCAAATTTTCAAATGTGCCTTGAATGTGGGTCAAAGGCGTTAAATAGTTATATAAAATATTATATGTCTAATATTATTATAAAATGACCCAAATTAATTACATTTGGATTATATAGGTATTATGTATCAATTTGTTTAAAATAAATTTAAATTAAATAAATAATTATTTAAATCAAAATTTGGTTTAAAACAAAAACACAATGATTTTCACTATTCATCAAAAATTGAATGTTTTCACAAAAATACCAAAAAGTAAACATTAGATAATTTTGATATTCGGTATCAAAAAATGATGTTCAATTTGAAAAATAAAATTTATAAAATTTATTAAATACGGTATTACTTTTCATAACCACTTTTTAAATGTCTAGTTTGATTTTCGTGATGTGCTGTAACTTGAAGTTTTATAAAACGCATGATATTGTATTTTTCAAATGGAAATGTACCGTGGATTCATGGGGTGTTAAATTCTTCACTTCTTCAAATAATGTTTCCCTATAAATTTCTAGAATATTACTACATAAAAATATTTGGGTGGTTCTCCATCATAAGTTCATCGGGTTCCCTCATTTCCTCATCCATTTTAGTATTTCTCAAAAGGACTTTTACTATACGAGTAATCATGTTTCTCAACAATTGATCTCTGGTATCAATAATCCTGAAAATCACTTTATAATAAGGAAAATGAGTTTCTAGTTCTATTTTATCATAGGTGAGTACATGCATTGGCTTAGCCATATAATTTCTCAATAGTGGCATGTGGAACACACCATGAACATTATAGAGACCTGGTGGCATTTCCAAATTGTAATCTACAACTGCAATTCATTGTAGAATTTTGAAAGGTATGATGTACCAGGGCCTTAATTTACCATTCCTACCAAATTTTATAACACAGTTCCCTAGAGATACTTTCAATAAAACATGATCTCCTACTTGTAACTCCTGATCATTCCTTTGGTTTTCAACATAGCTCTTTTGTCAACTTTTAGCTGTTTTGATGTGGTTTTAGATAATCTCCACCTTTTTTATTACTTCCTCAACATGTTTTAGGCCTACTATTTTTCATTCACCAACATCATCCAATAACGTTTTTTTGTTACTTATCTTTCCATATAATACTTTAAATAGTGCCATCTGAATAATTGAGTGAAAGTTATTATTATAGGAAACTTTTACCAGAGGTAAATTCTGATCCCACATAACTTGAATTTCATGTTATCAAGATGTCAACATGTCTTCTAAGGTTTGAATTTTCTCTTCCAATTTTCCATCAATTTAAGGGTGGTAGGTAGTTCTTGAATGATATCAGTATCAAGAGATTTTTGAAAACATTTCTAGAATCTTGATGTAAACTGGGGATCACGATTAGAGACAATCAATAGGGGTATGCCATGAAGTCTTACAAAGTCATTTATATATAGTCATACTAAATGTTCAAGTGGTAAATCTTCTCATATTGCATGAAAATGTGCTTACACGGTAATATGATTATTAATTACCAATATTGCATCATTCATTCTATGAGTCTTTTGTGGGCCCATGACAATGTCCATCATAATTTCATCCCATTTCTACTCAGGTATGGGACGAGGTTGCGTGATTCCTCTAGGATGTTGCCTTCCATCCTTAACTAGTTGAAAAACAATACACATTGACACATAATGAGAAATATACCTTTTCATGTTATCCCACAACAAATGTTCCGTCAAATATCTATACATCTTAGAGCTACCAGGGTGTATAGAAAAATTGGAGCTTTGAGCATCATCCAACAATTTCCTTTTTAGATCAAGTTTGTGAGGAACACAAAGTCACATCCCAAATTTCAAAATTTCATCTTCATTAATGAAGTTAATAAACCTACCAGAATTCAATACTTTAATGTTTTTTTAAATCATCATCATCAGGACACAAAAATGTCATTTCTATAGAAGTACACAACCAAGTCCTTTCTTGAAAGCATAACTATAAATAACAAACTCATCATTCCCCAATGGTAGAGTCATGATAAGAGGATTTACTAATATTCTCTTTAGTCCTTCAAAACATTAATCACAAACTATTTTCCAAAAAAAATTAACACATTACGTGTGAGCTTGGTTAATGGTTTGTCCAATTGGGAAAAATTTTGGACGAAACACCGATAATAACATGTTAATCCCACAAAACCACGTACCGTTGTTATACTCATCAGTGCTGGCCATTCCTGTATTTCTATTTTCTTAGAAGGATAAAAATATATTCCATCCTTAGAGATAATATGCCCATGAAAAGAAATCTCTTGAATCCAGAATTCACACTTTCTAACCTTCCCACATAATTCATTTCATATAAGGGTTTTATGAATAGTTCGCAAGTAATTTTCGTGATCCTCATAGAATTTGGAGTATACAAAGATATCATCAATAACTACCAGTAAAAATCCATCATGATATTCATTGAAAACTCTATTCATTAGATCAATTAAGAGAGATGGTGAATTAGTCTGTCCAAAAGGCATTACTGAAAACTCATAATTCCCATACTTGGTACAAAATGATGACTTATGAATTTATTATTTTTTCACAGAAAAATGATGATATCCAGATCAAAGATAAATCATTTAAAAATATTGAGCTCCGTGATGTTTATCTAATAAATAATTAATGTGAGGTATGGGTACATTGTCCTTACTATTATAAAATTGATCTCCTTATAGTCAATGAAAAACTTCATATATCCAACATTCTTCGTAACAAAATGAATAAGGGATCCCCATATAGAAACACTAGAGAGAATAAATCCTTTATTAATGAATTCCACTAGTATTATTTTTAGTTACAATAATTCCACAACGGCCATTCTGTAAGAGGTAATTAATATGGTCCTTGAACCAGGAAATAAATGAATGGAAAACTCCATTTCTAATTCTGTAGGATGTCCATGTAAATCCTCTATAAATACATCAACATATTCTTGAACAATTGGTAAGTCCCCTATTTGAACATTTAGTTCCATACCCATATTTATTTCATTCCCTTCCACCGTAATAATTGAACTTTGTAGAGGTACTAGGGGTGGATCTAGATGAGAATCGGATTGTGATGTTTCTGCTATAAAGATAAGGTATTCTTTATCATCATAAAAAACTGAAACCTCTTTCTTGATACAATAAATATTTGCATCATGGCCAGAAAAACAATCCATACCGAGGATTATATCAAATTAAATCTTGGATATGGTGAAGAGATCGATAGATAAAGAACATTTATATGCCATAATGGTAACTGATTCACAAAACATTGTTGCAATGATACTTCCCTTTAGATTTTTGACTAAAAAATCCCTTGTTATATAAAATTGGAATTATATATTTTTATTGGTAAACTAGGAATATATGAAATAATGAGATGATACAGAATCAAATAAATCATTGGGTAAATTTAAAAAATGATTAATTTTCTTACCCCCACATCATTCAGAACATCAACTTCTATTGTTTTGATCGCATAAGATAGGACTTGATCAATTAGTATTTTCCAAGGTATGTTTCTTTGGCAGTTAGGAAATTAATTTGCATAATTCTCTATTTCTATAAAATTATATCATTCAACATTGACATCCTCTTCTTTCCATTTCATCCATGATCTTGGTGGCCTTTTTTCCACACTTGTAACAAACTCTTTTACCTTTATGGAATTTACCGAGGTGTGTCTTCCCACATTTACCACAGGATGTAAATTAAAATTTTCCTTTCTTCCCATTATTTCCATTTCCAGAGTGTTCAGTAGATCTCTTCTTCAATATCTATCCTTTAAAGTCGCATGACTTAGAGATTTCATTTTCATTTTTCATAGCACATGAGACAATATATTTTTATGATGACAAGGATTGTGAGAATAATTCTTAATGGATAACTGGTTTTAACGCATCAAATATTTTTTCAATATTACTCTTTGGGTTACATATATAATCTATATCATTCCTTTCTAGCTTTGTAATGTTAGCCTCATACATTGTGACATTCTCATCATCCTTTTTCCTCAGACTCATTAATTGTCTTTCCATATATTTTTGATTGTCACGAGGAAAGTATTTATGAAATAAAATCACATTAAACTCCCTCCATTCCATATGTGATACTTATTCATCCTCCATTGTGTTTGGAATTATTAACCACCATCGATCTGCATCTCCTTTGATAAGATAAATAGAAATGAAAACTTTTTCACTTTTGCTACTCCCCAAACCATGAAATATTATCTCTATAGAGCTTATTCATTGTTAAAAAACAAATGGATTTGTAATACCATAAAATTTGGGTGTTTGATGCCTCATGAAGCGGTCTAACATTGATCCTCTGCGTTGGGGATCAGGGTTCTCCATATGGGTAAGGATATTATACATAACCTGAGTAAGTTGTCCCAGTAAGTTTATATGCGTTTCTACCCTAGTTGCATCACCATCTCCCCTATAATTATCTTGAGTATGAGAGAAATCAATACATGGATTACGTGTATTGATAACGTTTCTATTTTTTCCACTCGGCACCGTTTCTAAAAAATTTAATACACTAGATTATTTTATGAATCAAAATACATAATTCCAAAGTAGTAAAATTACTATCAAAAATTGAATAGTTTATGCATATAACCCATAATCACAAAAACATTTTTTTTGAAGAATTATTTACTCCTAAATCCTTAATAATGTCTTGGAAGAAAATATTGAATTATCCTAAGCATATCACAGAAGAGTTTCATAACCAATAGTGTAGCAATGCTAGTTGTCGTGCACCAGTTCCTATTTGAGTCTAGCACAAGGAGGTTTTTTCATGTTTTACCCCAAGATACATCTGTCCTAGATCCACATGTAACTACACATAACCAGACATGAATGTATTGCTTGTAAAATTCATAAAATCTATACATTAGAAAAATTCTAGGAAGTTCTTACATACTAATCCACAATGGTTATCATGGGTAATGCTCTCTAATTAGTGTTTTTTATAAATATCATTTCCAATTTTTGTACTTAACATCTTCTGATACCAACTTTTATTCCCCCACCCTAGTTAACCAGAGTTGGGTCATTATTAAATATCATTTTGATGATTATTAGATATTGTGTCTCGAAAGACCAATTAGTTTAGTAGCCTTGGAGGTACTAGATAAGTACATAAGTTTTATATTACACCCTAAAATAAAAAAAACAACATTGTGTACCATTTGAACAC
Organism: Viscum album; assembly: GCA_963277665.1. Lineage (NCBI taxonomy): Eukaryota > Viridiplantae > Streptophyta > Magnoliopsida > Santalales > Viscaceae > Viscum > Viscum album. The sequence continues at coordinate 322,056,454 of OY728143.1, forward strand.
ACTCATATTCCTTATCCTATACCTACATGTCAATCATAATATAGTTCATCACATCATGGTAAAAAAGAAAACATATGAAATGGGTGAGATCATATTTTCAGTAATGAAATCAATATTTCAAAAACAATCATAAATAATCCTAAACATTTAAGGAAATGTATAGTACTAAAACACAAATATTTTAAACATAAACATCCTCATAATATGGAATAGATAAATAAAAAAACAATTTGATTATTTTCATGCATATTCTACTAGTCGAATAATCACATGTAATATCAATAGATATTTTCAAATTGATGGAATTCATAATGGCAGACATCAAAACCAAATAGTCAAGGCCTCCTGCCAAGACTACATATAAGATTTTGTCAAGGCCTTATTCCAAGAGACTAGTTTGTGTCATGAGACCAACTGATGCAATGAGGAGCTATAGAGGGCTCCTATTATCTATTATTAAGTCCAATGCATTCATCATATGAAATGTTTTAAACATAAAATAATCATTTTTATTAAAAATAACATTAAAAATATTAATAAAATAACTATAAACAATAAATGGTATAAAAATAACACATCCATAGTCAAACATATTTCAAAATCTTTAATGCATTATGTAAGATTGTATCATAATAAACCAACTTCCAATAATTGTTAAATCCATCGAAGGATGTTGACAAAGATGAAATCAAAATTATTTGATATAAATATCTGTTTCTATTTTAAAATAGTTTAAAAGTCACGTAATTATAAAATGAAAAAAATTATTTTTAAAATTTTCTTGTAAGCTTGAAAGGGAATATTTGAGGGTTTTATAATAGGGGAATATAGCCTCACCCGCCGTATAAGTTAAAAAACCTTCATACCTTAATTTGTCAAAAAGATCATAAAGTACCTTCTTTTGAAAACGACAGAATGATTCACTTCAAAAAAAATTAAAATGTTAAAAAATGGTATAAATAACATTATCCCATATTATTGGAAAAGGTGAAAATGTTTTGGAATTTTTTTTTACAATCACAGAAGTGGATGAAAAAGAATTCCTAGTAGATAGTTACGTAAAAACAACCTCAGATAATAAAGAGATTGTAAAATTAACCCATACATTTTAATTTTACACAGACGCTGGTATATTAACCTCTTTTATAATAGTTAAATAAATTTTAATAAAATATACATGAAGAGCATAAATAAATATTATATCATATATTGTCTTCTAATATTTCTTTGTTAACAAGATTTCAGTAGTATCATTGATTCAGGTGTTAACTCATTCATTTTCCTTAAAATGTTTTGTTTTGTATGTCATGATTATTATAAATAGAATGTATTTGATTAATATCCATAATGTTATTATGTTCATACACATTTTTTTAAATCATAAAAATTATAATTATTCTTGAATATTTATAATGGTGAATTAATCTCATTGCGTTCGTAGAGACGGTAATCCATGCGTACGCACGACAGACAATATCATTCAATAGATAGTAGAATTGTTTGTGATTGGATGGTATATCATATATAAAGAATAGTTAACATTTTATATTTATTATTAACATCAATTATACTCATTATTATACCTAACCAAATAACGAAGTGTAGAATAACAACTACAACACAACTTGGAGACGGTAAGCCGTACGTAAACACGTATGGTGACATTGTCATTCATAGGATGGATAGAATTATGAATATATTTGTAACATATTTATAATAACATCACAATATGTAATAATAACTAGAATTATTATTTTGGTATGGAATCAACAAAGAAGTGGGAAGTAAAAGAAGAAAAGAACATTGAAAGAGATTATGAAATTATTACCTCTTCTTCAGGTGCTTTTGATTGATTTGATCAAAAAAGATCTTTAGGTTGGATTTATGATCAATTTAAGGCCTCTAGTTTAAGGTGGGAATATATTTTAAGATATTTGAGTAGGGGATGGCTAAGAAAAATGGCTTTGGAGGTGTGATTTTGAAAGAAGGGGAAGTACCCTTTTATAAGAGAGGTGAGGGTAACATTAGGAAAAGAATGAAATGTTATTTTTTTTATAAAATCTTATTTGGTTTATAATGGTCCCCAAAAGATTTATTTTGAGTATAATGTGGGTTTGGGTCGATAAACTCTAATACAAATGGTTTTATAAAAGTTTTAGTCACCATATTAACCTTATATTTTAGATTTAACTTTTAGTTAAATATTTTATCTTTTACCCTGTCTTCTTGTATTATTATAATAAATGGTTAATAAACATAAAATAATATTACAAGAGAACCTCAAGTATTTCATTAATGACATATCTGTCATTATATAAGTCTTTTGGAAAATCCTTATATTTTTAGTAATATTATTGCGTTTAATAATATATTGTTTGTTTTAAAAACACATTTACGTCAATTTTGACACTATTTAGTATTTGGTTATTATGAATGTCATAAAAACATTATCACTTAGAAATAAATTTATTTAATAAACCCTAAAATGTCATATTAACATTAAAAATTCATGTAATCAATCAATATTCTCCATTAACATTTAATTGGAAATTTATAATATCTATTATTTTAATAGTTCATTAATTAGGTAATTACTGCATCATTATTCAATCATATATATATATATATATATATTTAATTATATAATATATAAAATTTATTAATAAATTTCAATGATGTAGTAAATTTAATTATTCAATTAATTAATATTTATAGTCTCATTTATCTTAGGTATAACCATATATTAAAAACGATTTATTTATTAAAATATGACATTAACACTTTTAACTAATCTTTAAATAAAATTCAAATAAATGTCTTTATATAATATAAGTGGATCCAAGAAGATCATATTTTATTCCTATGGGTAATTTTGTTCTAAATCAACTTATCCATTGAATTTGGTCATGTGCTAGTGTAATTATAATATCATTTTACCTTTAATTACCTTATTTACTTTTAACTTTGGTAAATAAAATTCAATAGTTACTATTCACCAAGAATTATTTTCATCCTACTAAACTACATTTAGCATAATTATTTCCACTATGACTCTCTAATTTTTGAAATTCAATTCACATAAGTGGTAAAATTATGTTTTATGCAAATTTTCAAATGTGTCAAGAAGGTGGGTAAAAGGCGTTAAATAGTTCAGTAAAAAAATTTATATCTAATCTTATTATAAAACTACTCTGATGAATTACATTGAACTTATATTGGTATTATGTATCTATTTTGACAAAAAATAAATTAAAATAAAATACAAAATTATTTAAATAAAAATTTAGTTTTAAAGAATAACGTAGTGTTTTTCACTATTCATCAAAAATGGAATTTTTTCAGAAATATACCTAAAATTAAACCTATAGTAATTTTAATATTATAATTCCAAAAACAAATTCCAATTTAAAAAATAAAATTTAAAATATTTCAAAAGGTGGATATTACTATTCATAACTGCTTTTTAAATTGCTAGTTTGACCTGTCGTGATGTGCTAGAAATTGAAGTTGCGACAACACAAGCCATTGTATTATTTAAAAGGAAACATACTATAGAAGTTTAGGGTGTTACAAATTTTTTTTAATATATAATTTTAAAAAAAAAATTATATTATCTCGTATAATTTTTAATAAATTATAAAAATATTACTCAACCTGAAGTGAAATTGAATCTAATGATTATGGGTGCGAAAAATTCAACGAATTTGATGGTGGAAAAAATAACGACTTTCACTCAAAAAACATAATTAAACACACATGGAAATGAAAAATAATTACTTTATCTCATGTTGTGGAATCATATTCCACCACAACAGTGTGTATTTTTTTTCATATCATCATTGTTATTTATTTATTTTTGACTCTTCCAAAAATATAAATTAAAATAATACACAAATTTGTTTTAATTTAAATATTCCAGATCATCATTCAGAAACATAAAAAAAATTAAATCATTGCCTTAATACTCATTTAATGAGAAATAATTTCCTTATAATGTGTTGAAGGACACTCATTCATGATAGTTATAGCCTCTAAATCTGTTCAAACTCTAACAACCTGACCAATATACAACCCATTCTTATATTCTCTCTATAGATAACCTTATTCAATGACGAGTTTATTAATCACAACATAACCATCAATAAATTTATAACTATGATACTAAAAAAGTATTGTTAAATTAAAATTCAATAATAATATAATATGAAATCTAATTAATTTTTCAACCAACTATTTGGGAAAACATCATGCATTACTTCCTTCGAAAGGTGTCTCTAGGAGAGTGGACTAAGAGGAATGATGTCAGCTTATTTTTCAAGGATGTCCATAAATAACCTGCATTATCTCCATTTTTTGAAAATAAATTTATTATCCCCATTATAATAAACCATCAACATTATGTGGTAGTTACACCATTCACACACGCTTCTATGACCACACTTCCTAGTGAAAGATCCATCGTTGAAAAAATAAATGTAAAATATTTTATCAATACATCTTATAAAGAAAATAAATTATGATAAAAAAACATTCATTAATTTATACATGTACTTGATCATGGAAGATCATTGGGTACCATTGGATCTATATGTTTTGAAGGGTCTTTGAACTATACAGTAGTAGTGGGGTCTATTGTATGCTTATGTGGCTCAGAATGTGTTAGAGTAGAATTTGAAGGAGAATAAAAATAAAATTCCAAATGGAATCAATTATAAGGAAAATAATATGACATATACATATATTGGAATTTATAATATATATGGGGAGGGGAAACCAACATCCAAAATATAAAATAAATATGAGGATTATATGTAAATGGTTAAGATAGTATAAGCGGTCTGAGTACCATTTGTGGTTTTAATGTCACTATAGGTTAAAAAATTGTCTAATATGGTATGTTTGATGATGGTATAAGGTTTAATCAATTATGATGAGTGGTGGAAGTAGCTCTAGTACTACCCCTAAAATCATCTGGTTGAGGACCATGGTCATAAGATTTTTTGGAGAACAATTGTATCATGGGTGGTCGTTCTTGATTAAAATTTTAAAATAACATTAGTGAAATGAATTTAGATATTATATATATATATATATCTGTATATGTATATATATATTCAACATAATACTACCAACATGATGTTGAAGAAGAAAAAAGAAACTCTATTATTAAGAAATTATTTTCAAACATTCTCATTGATCGTACCTCTCCAATGATTTCAATTTACTACATTTGAAAACAAACATGAATTTAATTAAAAATTCAAAACTATTGTGTAATGAAAAAAATTAATATGTGAAAAGTATTAATTATGAAATACCAATTTTCAAGGAAAATAATGGATATGCTGTATATTTACATAGTCATATTACATTTAATCACAAGAAAATCAAAGCGTAATAGATGTCTCATAAAATATTCAACATTTTTAAAAATGTTTATTGAGATTGGGAATGATATTTTTTTCTCATTTATATTCAAATGAATAACAACAAATTTTAATTCATTGGGTTCATTATGGTCAAATAATGAAGACAATTTTCTATTTTTTTAGTTATGTTATTTGGTTCATATTTTTGGTAAGGTTATTTGGCGATTTTTTGTTTGGTCATTTATTTTAATGGTTTTCATATTCCGTCGAATTAGTTGAGTATTTTTAGGTTCAAATCATAATGTTTTTTTTAAAATTGGGGTTTTTCAGTTTTATTTTTGTTTATTAGGATCCAATACAGGTTAATGTAGTATCATGAAATGAAACTCAATGAATAATTCAATAAGATTACATGAAAAATTAAAATGAATGTCAAGTTGGATATAAAATATTTGAATTTAAAAGTAAAAAAAATTTAAATGTTCTAAAATGGAAAAATTATGTCTGGCCAAACAAAAATATTTGAGAACATGTATTGATGATTCAATAAATTACCCAACACAAATTAATATTAAAAATAAATGAGGAAAAAAATAATTAGATTAATCAAATGTAATAAGTTAATAATGTCCAATGGGGTCAGTGAATGATTCAATTTCATCCACATCATCATCAAAGATACGACATTTTATTACAACCTGAAAGACAATAAATTCATTTCATTGATGATATTTCATGTAAACAAATTTTAATTCATTCATTCCAATATATATGGATAATTAGTACAATGAAGGTGAGTAATTTTAATAAATAATAATCCCCATTAATAAATATATGTTACATGTCTCCTCATCGAATCAAACATATATCATTTTATCATAGTGACTCAGCCATGAGTGTTGTAATCCCATATTACTATTTTGTCAAAAACTCCAATATAAGATAATTTCTCAAATTTTATTATACTATCAAAATTCAATGACATAATAGACTATTGGGGAACTTATCCTAATTCAAACCTATTTTTTCTCATTTTCATTGCATGTTCAGTGATAATAAATTTTTACCCTTTGATGATTCACAAAAACATCGAATTAGGATCGAAAGTTAAAATATCTAATTTCTAAAAAGACAGAGTATTTCAGTAAATTCAATACCTGAAATATTAATTATCATTAAAATTAACAAAATATTAACTTTATAATTTTGTTACACTAATACTTCTATCATAAATTTCAACCAAGGCTAAAACTATTTTCTATGAAAAGAATCCATCCTTCTAAAAGATAAAGAATTATTATTTCTATTTATAATTTTTTATGTTCCCTACAAAATATGATATAAATATTTTTCACATATGTATAATTACTTAAAATTAGATAACATATACATTCTAAACATACATACTTGATGTAGTCATCAAAAATATCATAGTTAAAAAACTATGTGTTGTGACATATCCTACACTTAGAAGATTAATATATTGAAATAATCTGATCTATCAATTCCCCCTATTAGTGGATGTGAAAAAAAGTTTTTAATTTTATTATAATTTTCATTATCATTTATCATTTATTGGATCCATATCATGCTCACATCATACAAAAAACATTGCAAAAAAAAATTCCATACATTGATGAGACAAGTAACCTTTAACAATTTAACCCTTAGGATGATTCACATTATAGACATAAAAATTCAATGTGTACTTATTTATTTATATTAGACACATCCAAGGATAATTAACAAGTCATATATGAATTATTTCGATACGGATATATAATGTTAGATTCTCATAAATATGGAATATAATGGTGGGAAAATTTTCTCTATCTTACAAAAAAAACAAATGTTCATCTACTTATATTTTTACAATAAAAATATGTTTTTTTTTAAAAATTTCTACTATGGAACCATCGAATAAATTCTACCCTAATAATATTTTACAATAGATAATATATTTCTATTGGAAAGAACTCATGATTAAAGATTTGATAATCTTACTTGTTTAATTATTTTAGCATAAGCGCTCTTTTATTGTATAATTTTGATATGTTTCATGAAAATTCAAAAGGATCCTTGATAGTATCAAGTAATTCAAGAAATTTATTTATTTCAATGGGTTTCATAACCTAAGAAGCCCAAAATAATTTTTATTTGTTTTTTCTGATTGAAATATGATGAAATTATGGTATTATACGCTAATTCACAAGTCACAAAAAAGCATAAATCAATTTTTTTATCCCCATTGACATTTTGAAAAATTGAAATATAAATTTACAATATACTTTTTTAAATGTGAATTATTTGTAAAAAATAATTTATAAAATTGGTTGTAAAATAATTTAATAAAAACAATAAAATTTTTGTGATAATCATGACCAAGATACCCTCTTAAACTGACACCCATCCCAAATTTCCATATACCCAGAGGGTATACCCAATCCCCAAGGGATAGAGACTAGAACACTTACATCAAACCAAAACCCTAGTGAATGTGTTAGACCGCCTGTATAAAAAATATAATATTTGTACAAACACATTATAGAGAACCAACAGATGAATAACTATAATCCACAACTGAAAGAAAATAGTGAAAACTATGTCACTCAAAAGTAGCAAAGCAATATCCAAGATAAATATAAAAATCCAAAAGATATTACAAATAAAATATATAACCTAATTGTATTCATATAATTTCATTAGAAACCCCTCACCATGTCACCATCCATATTCCCAATCCCATCTAATATAAAACCTCACCGCCTGACTACAACATTGTTCCTTTTCCTATGTAAAAAGACATCAAAATGTATTTGAACCACTGAAGGGGTACGTAGGGTGTGCAATAATAAGCATAGTAGGGTCCCAACCAAGGGTTCCATATCAATTCTTTAAAAAATAATTCATGTATGCTAAAATATAAAGAAAACAATGCATGATATGTAATTTAATAGTTTTGTATCAAATTCATGGAAAACTATATAAATTCTCATTTTTGAAATTTATGAATAAATAAGGTAAAACAGATTCAATGTATTTATTATAAATTTATCAATGAAAATATATAAAATAAAATAGAATCATGTGTTCCAAATCATATCTAATCCGAATATGTAAAATCCAAATATTATAAGCTAAAACATCCCAAAACGGCCAAATGTACAGATAACATCAGCCCATGTATCCCACCAGGTCATGAAAACTAGGACAATCACCCCTAAAAAAATACAATCATTCATGAATGAAGACACTATACATGTGTATAAAGTCTCTAGACTAGAGAAAACTCCATGATAGTGAACCCCCTATAGATCTAAAATGTACATAGGTCAAGGGAATACGGTGTAGAGGAAAGCACCATTAGAAAACCCATCGATAGTGGATGAGGACCATTATTAAGACTTATAGATAATTAAACATGTATTCCCATATTATCCTTTTCAAAAATAATTTCATCATATTGTTGTTTAAAACCATTTCAGATTACCATTTATTAATGATATGAAAAAAAAATTAATTTACCAAAACCATGGGAAAAAAGAAATCTTCTCAAAATCCAATTTGTAGACACAAAAATAAAATGAATAAGTCATTTAATTTCATTTATAAAACAATTTATCAAAATTAGTAGCAATTAATTTAACCAACACATACAAGACCCAGAACCACTGACCTCAAACATTGGGACACACACACCCTCAATATGACCCCCTAATAAATAAGAACAAAAAAATTACAACATAGGCCCTAAAATAAATCTTCACATCTCACAATTTATTCAATATTAACATAATTTTTGTAATAAAGGAAAGATCACATGATTCATAAAAAAACACTCTTCACATAGAAAAAAATAAATATTCTTCCCCCAAAATAAGATGATATAACCCATCAAGAAGAAAATATGATAATCAACATCGTGGTCACAAAATCCCAAATAAAAACAAAAAGACACTACCACGATCAAAGGAAGGAAAAAAGTAGAAAGGATATCGTAGAATGAGATATTCAATACAGCCACCCAAATGATATAATACTGATGGAATTGACATGTAATGAATGGAGGTTCCCAAATTTTACAAAGAATATCTCTAGGATGAGGGGGACAGGGGTTTTGGAATAATTATGTAAGATATATCTTTGAAGTTCCCCAAATCCAATATTCATGAATATTACATAGCGTGTAATAACAATACATGTTTTTTAATACATTGGTCCTTATACATTGAAAAATATATTTCATTTTTAATAAAATAAATCTTCTACCATTACCTGATGTTTAATGTTTACATGGTGTGTACTCTGTCAAATTGTGTATTCAACTTATAAAATGATCACATCGATCAAATAAACAATGATTGAACTAGTTTCCCATTTTCTAATCTCATGGAAGACTATAATTACATATTTCTCTTTAACGGAAACTATGAAAACTTTGGGTGTTCTCTGAACTCAGGGAGAACCAAAAAAATCCTTAACCCTTTTATGACTGAACACCATGAATTTAACTAAACATATATCCCTATATATTATATCATTTCCCCCATTATAGGATAATTACATGAATGATGTAAACATGATGTCAGAAACTCCCCACCATAATACATTATACAGACTTTAAGTCATGTGGAAGAAAGATTTTTGATAAATAGGTGAGTCCATTCCTTCCTCATCAAACACTTGCACTCCAAAATATCATGAGAAACATATTTTTACCACTATAAAACTATGAAAAACATAGTCAAATTTCCCCTCAAGACTATCCCATGAGTATCAATGTAAAGACCCTGACCCCTATAGGCCTTATTAGATGCCTTTCATTATTAAATTAGATAGATTACAAGTAATCACATCCCAATGGAATGAATAGTTTTGTAGTTTTGGAGACCACATTACATAAATAAACTTTTCATTATAACATTTAAGGAAAAACAACATTGAAAATTCATAATTAACTCATAAAAACACTTTTACTAATATTGTAGTTTATTCATAATGATCATTTGAATCCAGGGGGAAATTTAAATTTAATAAAGGGGTGAGCTCAGTCTCTCAGTACAATTAATAAATATAGGGAAACCTATCATAAACATAAATAATAATTAATGTTGAATGAAACAATTCCATTAAAATATAACATTGAGCATAATATGGATGGAATAAAAGTCGAAAAAATGATTATGTGATAAAACATGGAAATGGATATTTTACAAGTCGAATAATCAAATGAACTATCAATTAATAGATCCCCAATGTGTGAAATTAATAATTATGGGTATTTAAAACAATAATTCAAGGATTCATGAAAAGATAATATTATTTTAAATTTATCATTCTACGAATCTATTATTGTCAAGGTATCATACCATAAATCTAATTAACGGTTACTACCTCAGCCAAAACCTGTTCTAGATTGTCTCCTGAAACCTAAAGATGCATCATGAAGCTAAAGCATGCCACACCCTTTAATTAATAAGTATAAGTAATTCTCATATGAATTGGGATAGACTTAAGGAATATATATATCTAATTTAAATAACTTTCTCCAATATATAAATTTTATCATTAATCATTCTGATTAGTATTTATATGGTAGAAAGATCTAACATTTAGAGTCAAACTAATTAGTAACCATTTAATAAAATATGGGATATGATAATCAAAAAATAAAAATCTTAATAAATATAATATTCTACATAATAGTTTAAATTGATGAAAATAATCTAATAAAATAATCAATGAATTTTGAGATAAATACCCTTTTTATTTTTGAATGAATATTTCTTTTGAAATTATGAAACTGTACTTTTAATAATTTTTTGTATAAAACCAGAAATTAAAATTTATAGATTTTAAATAAAAATTAGTGATTTTTGAAAAATATTTGCCTCTTAAAAATTATTAGGGATGGTGCATGAAAATGGGTAAAAAATAAAGAAGTTCCCTTCAATCAGGCTTGCTTATCGAGATGAAATGAGAAACAAACAATGTAAAACATATAACTACACATAAAATAAAGATGTATTGATATGGATACAAGAGTTTTTACTTGTTCATATAATTTATAATAATTATATAAAAGTAATGTATAATTAAATTGGTGTAAAGAGGGAGAAATCATATCATGAATGAAAACAGATGCTTGTGAAGAAAGACCATACCAAAATGAAAATAGTCAATCCTTATAAATCATAAAAATAATGATCACATGATATTAATTTGAATACCATGAATATAAATAGAATAATGGTAAATAATATAAATAATCTGTATACATACACCACACAAAAGAATTAGTGATGAGTGAGGTGTATGTCAAGGAAATGTATGTGACTTGAGAAAACACTTACCACTATGCTAACAATCAAAATTTATGCCCCATAAAATTTATTATCATCAAATAAGACATTTAATAAAATTTATATAGATAGATTCATGATATGGAATAATGATGGTTAGTATACATACGCTACACACATGTAATAGTCATGAGTAATGCATATATAACAAAAATGAATGTGATTTGTGGGAACCTTTAACTTATGTAAAAAAGTGTTCTTTACTAGAAATTAATATCATGTAGAACAAAATTAAATCCATTAAAAAATTAATTCATACACATTAATACATATATTTAATTTATTATAATATTCTATATTCATTTCTGTTCTTTTTTATGTGATTTAATGTAAAATTTTATAGTTTGGGGCATCAATTTCCTTGGGTTTCATTGTTGGTTTACTTCTATATATGTATGGAAGTTCATTTAAATTTGAAATAGATATCAGAAAATAATGTTATATTTTTAATGAATTTTTTGAACATTAAATGGTTATTTAATTCATTTTTTATATGGGGTGTCGATGAATCATTATAAAATCATTATTGATAATTATTTAGAATATTTTGGTCATTTTTCAATCATCACGAACTTGATTTTGTCATATGATATAATATTATGTATATATACATGTTGTAGAACATTAAATAGGAATTGATAAATACATATTAATATTTCTAACCGTAAATATGTTTTCATGACTAGCCTTCAAGGAGAAATTGAATAACGAAAATTTGCCATCTATTAATGTTGTTATTCGAAACATCCATACCATGATTTTGTTTTTAAAATATAAAAGAGAGAGAAAGATGTTTGATAAATGATTTTTAATTAACACGATATAATTATATTATATATATGATACTGTATTTATCATTATAATTTGGTATTAGGGGCGAGAATAGTAAATGAAATGAAAAAGTAAATTGAATTGGAAATAAATGAAAAGGAAAGAGGATTTACTTCATGAATTATCCTCTTTAAGAACCACCTAACGAAAAATTTGTTTGGTAATTGATTTAGAACTGAAGGTATTTGACATTGTAATGATTCTTGGTAAGAGTATTGTGTAAAATTTTGACTTGTATCAAATCTTGGAATGTTTGAAGGGAAACAGTGGTGAGGGGTGTTATATATAGTGTATGAGAGGGGTGTGTTTGGAATATTTTCATCATTAATTTGTAATTTTTCTTCAAAGAATTTAATAGTTTTAGAATTGTCACAAAATATATTAAAATAATTATTTAGAGTTCAATATTATGGGATGAAATCATCCTTAAATCATCTATGACTGAATAATTCATATATTTAACACTTATAATAAATTTTCCTATTTTAATATTCACAAAAAAAATCATGTATTTTATAAAAATCCAAAAATATAAACCTAATAACGTTTCAATGAATATAATTTAAAAATTAACAACATATAATTAAAATAATTTTATAAATATGATAAATTTATTTTCTTATTAAAAACATCATTTACATGGAAAATACAGTTTTTAAAATTATAAATCATTTTATAAAACATTGAAAAATTAATTAAGGTCTCATTAAATTATCGTATAATCATAAGAAAGTAAAATGATAATTTTTATGTCTACATTAAGAAAATAAGTTTTTCTATATATTATTATATTAAATATTAAATATTAATTAAATATTTATAATATAAAAAAATACCAACACATAATTAATAATTTTGAAAACATTTATTTACTTATATAATGGTATAATTATATCACATTATCACTTATAAGATGCCTAAATTTTATACATATTTTCTCAGGTGATGTTACTTTTCAATTGGTAACATTACAATCCATTAGGGTAACAATAATATTCTAAAGTGTGAAGTTACTATTCATCGATAAAAAATATGTTCATCCTACCAGACTATAAATATTTTATTGAATCAAACCACATATGTCTATTTTTTGATATTCAATGCAATGAAGTGGAAAATTTATGTTTATTTGTAATCTTACAAGTGTAGTGAAAACAAAGGTGAAAAGGGAGTTCAGATGTTCTATAATTCATTATATGTAATATCAATATAAAAATGATTATAATGATATACATTAGATTATTATATTTATAATTGATCTATTATGACATTAAAAAATGAATCAAAAATGAATTATTAATTAAATGAAATAAATTTAACTAAAAAATATTATTTTTCATTATTCATCAAAAAAATTAAATGTCAACGAAAAATAAAAAAAACCTCTCTAAGTTAATTTTCACATAATGTTTTTTATTTTACTAAATAGTAGATATATTTCACTCGAAATATGTTTTATTTGCATAAAAAAAATATAAATAACATTTAATATTGGTTATTACTATTAATATTAACATGTTTAATGGTTAGGTTATAACTATATTGTATTAATAATTAGAATAATAATAAAATGTTTTGAAAATACACATATTGCTTGCAATACATTATATATTAAATTTATTTGTAAATCATTCATATGTAACATTATCCACTCCTTCAATAAATATCTTCCTCTAAATTTGAAAATTCACTTAATAATTTATCTGTTGATACATGAAAATTCCTTTGTGGGAAACCCATTATATAAATCGCCTTAATAAAATATTCACACAAAAGGGGTAAATGGAAATGAAAAGATCACTACAAAATTAGGCTTTCTAATAGGATATCATTATAATAAAAATAAAACATTTCCATGGAAGAGAAATCTAACCCTAATGTCTTGATAGATATTGATAGAGTACATGGTCATTATAAAGGTAAACATTATAAAACCATAATTATTTGATCGGTTAAAATATCGCTAATTTCATTGAATGAAATGTAATCAGATGATTTTTTTTGAAAAAATCTATTTCAATGATTCTAGGGTTTTCTTCTAATATACAAAGAAACAATTTATAAAATAACGTATATAATGTTATAATATTATCCTTTTGGAGTGCTTCGATCTATCTCCAATTAATTTCTTAAACCAAAACAAGGATATTTAAGATTAATTTTTATACCTAACCCACTTTGATCAAATAATCCATAATGGATTACAAAGACCATTTAATGTTTAATGAAACAAAAAAGGATAGAATAGGTTATCCAAAATCATACTTCAGTCTAATCCCATCACATAAGTAGTTAAACACAAGAATCATAAAATTATATCTCTCTAAAATTTAAAGTCCAAAGGATTATAAAAAACGGCACTAAAAATGATTTTTTCCCAAAAAAATATATTGTATCTCTTGTTGTCAAATACCAAAAATTTGAATATCTTGTTCACTTTTGAACCCCTATAAAACATTTACTCTCAAAATTACATATATAAGTACTCCAGTAAAACTCACTTCATTAAACAAGAAACAAAAATACTTTAATTATTCCAGTTCGACTATAGTAACAAAATAAGCTTGTTTGTGAACGGTTAACATCATTTTCGGTATATTCCCTTGATGATTTCAGAAATCATTATCATAGTGGAGCATAAACTTTCATTTATGGAATTAGACATTATAAAATTCATTCTTACTCTTACAATCCCAATCATGGTTGTATCTTTCTCCACACAAGAAGAAAAATTATTTTACTTTTAAGAAAATGCCAATGTGTTTCCTTAAAAAATTATCAAATATTAGAAATTCTGTATTTAAAATCATCCCTTCATCTATATTTTTCATTTCCATCCACTTTATCTTTTTTTACCTTTAGAACCATAAGGTATTGAGAATTACTTCCCTCTCTTGACATCATAAGATAATATATCCTAAAATGATGAGAATGGTTAGGAGATGAATTCCCAACATGGAATTAACAAAATACTAGAAAAATAGTCCTTATTGCACCATGAATTATTTATGTAGTCCACAACATTCATTGCTAGCCTTGTAAAGTTTATTTAATACATCGAAAAATTTTAATACTCCTTCTATCTTTCAATCTATAATTATCTCTCCATAACCGGTCCTTGGTCTTTAGGGATATATTTCATCATGAAAATTTCCTTAATATACATCAACTACTTATTTTCAATTTTTTGTACCCTTTTGTGTATTGAATTTATGACTACCATTCAACTACATCTCCTAAAAGATGATACACTTCCATTATATACATATCTCTTTCGTTATATCCCAAATATAGAAATATATTATCTATTTAACATAACAATTTTAAACTATAAATGGGATTGTAGTCCAGTGGAATAATAGAGGTTGTTTCCAATGAACTATTCTAACATTGTTCATCCACGTTGTAGATTGGTATGCTCTAAAAGGGTAAGGTAACTATTCATAACATCAGTTAGATTTCACATTATTGTTATAAATTTCACTGGTCTACATTTATATCATTCTCCGACATCATTATCTTCCATATAATGGAAATACCTAAATGGATTGCGTGAGTTGATATGACTTCCATTGTTCCACTAAGAAACATTTCTAGAAAATGACATCCAATGAAATAATGTATAAATCATAATTCACAATTTTTATCTACCAAATCACTTAATGAATAAGAAATATAATAATCATAAACATGGTCTCTTTGGGGGCATATTTACATTTAGATATTTCAAAATGGGTTGTAAAGATAATGTGAATTATCCTATGAATATCCCCTAGGAGTGTCATAGTAGGTGCACAATAAGGCTTGCTTCCCAATACAAGGTTACCCTATGTTTGGTCTTGGAAACCTTGTCAGTGTGTTACCCTTAAGTACATTAGATCCAAATCCATGACAATTTGTAGTATCTAGATTTGGATGTATTTCTAGGAAGACCCACCAAATCTCTACCTTACAAAAATTCTAGGATATTATTTTAATCATATCCTCAATGTCTATCATAGGGTTATGATCGAAGGAGGATCGAGATGAGATCAGTGAACCCCATTTTATATATTAATGTGGGGTGTGATGAGATCAGTTCTAAGTAGAGGCTGTGTATAGAGTCACATTTTGGGAATGGGATGGTAGTTGGACTCAGATCTTTGAAGATGTTGTCGGATGAGTTTAACGTGGTGGATGTCAATAATAAATATAATAATAATTATTATTTTGATTCTAACACCTGGGAATTTATGAGAAATATTTTTTTTATGTTATATAAATCATCAAAGAAATCTTTCGCTGCACGCAATCGCGACCTACCTCGATAGCGTGTGTACTAGGCAATACCAATTTCTACTAAACAACAATATATTATTATAATATTATAAACTACCCATTATGAATAGTGTTAACTGAATTTTAAATTTTACAACATTATTATTTTCTAGAACATGGTAAGAGAAAAAAATAATTTTTTTGGGTAAAATATGTATTTATAAAAAAATGCAGTCTTTCCGCCTTTTGATGGCGCACCAACATTAATCTAGTTTTTGACACATTTATAAGTTCAATTTGACAAAATAAAATTATTAATTTGAATCCGGATATAAAAATATACTTTGGATAAATTTTTGATATTTTTCTGATAACTTTTATATTTTGATGAATAGTAAAAATACGCTAATTTTTAATTAAAAACAATTTTTTCATTGAGATAATTTATATGGTTAAATTATAATATTGAATGGTTTTAAAGTATATATAGAATATATTTTTACCATTTAATATAATGTATGTCCTTAGCATTAATTTCACATTGAATTCATAGGTAAAAACATTTCAATCTTTGGCAATGTCTTAACTTATAAAACCCATTTTCTTAACAACGGGATTTATTTTAAATTAATTACTGCAACTTATATGTTTTGAATTTTGAAAAATGGATTCTATATTAAGAATCAGTGGGTCCAAATTATGTTAATAGGATACTTTTTATTTTTGGTCATTATGAATAGTAACTACGGTAAATTTTATTTACCATAGTTAAAGGGAAATCGGGTAATTAAGGGTAAATATAAGATTATAAAATTATCGTAAAACCAGAAAAAATCCTATTGGATGACTAAAAGTTGAACCATATCACCTATGTGTTGGATTAGATTCATTTAATAGACTTTTTTCCATGAAAATAGTTTAATTATTATTAAAACCAAAGAATGTGACAACATGTCACTTTCTTAAATCTTATAAGTATAATAATTTTAATTTTGTGATAAACTTAATGAAACATCGAACATGAATAGTATCCAGAAAGATAATACATGTATCTACATCATAGGAATTTATTTATATTTTTTTGGGATTAAATAATTATCATTAATTATGACACAATAGTGATGTTGAAATTATTTTATTAATTAAAATATCAAATAAATGTATTTAAAATATTAAAATAATATTATATGCACTATTTAATGTTCTCAACTAATTTTATAGATACATATGAATTTCTATTAATATATTAATGATTTTAGTTTGAACATATCCTCTATATATATTTTATTTAAATTCAAATAAATGAATAGTGTCAAAATTGAAACTATTGTTATTTTATAAAAATAATTAATTATAAAATTGATTAAAAATCACAATAATATTTAAAAATTAATAATTAAAATTTATATGGTCGAAAATGACATAAAGTGTCAAATTATGGAAAATTCATAGCACATATGTAATTATTAATAATAATTTAAAATTTAGAATATTATTACATCAAATAAAATTAAATTGATAAATAAGTATAAATCAAGTTGGTAATGTTTAAAATAAATTCCTAACATGTCTAAATTTTATTGGTTGATGAGATTACAACCCTATCTCATCTAATCTTTGTATATGAGTCATTTTGGATGTTTTTATGTGTGGTTGGGATTTAATATAATCTAATATTTCTTATATTTCCAAAGGTGCCCCTCTCCTCCCTTATAAAAGGGAACCTCCTCCCTCTCCTCCTCACACCAATTTGAGCCTTCAAGCTCGGGAAAACCCTGACCATTTTACTTCCCCACTTCCCTAGAATCATACTAGAGGTTCGGGTCTTCTTCAAAGACCAACCCTAGTGCCCTTAGAGGAGGTTAAGAAGAGGCGCGTAAAAAAGAGGTAATATCCATTACCGATCCTTTCCAAATTATTTCTTCTTCAACATCTTCTTATTTAGTTGTTTTATTATGATGTAATAAATTTAGTATCACTCATATACTGATATGTTATTATATGTATGATACAACCCTATTTCAACATCTATCCATCCTATGGAAAATGAAATCACCGCGGGTGCGTACGTACGGAATACAGTCTCCACGTCGTGGTGTAATCTTTTTTCCCCCACCACCTTACTTGGATGGGTATAATGGTGTAAATATTTACAATATATGATTATTTTAATGTGATATTGATTCTGAAATAGTATACATACACTCCAATACAATTCCACGATCATGGGAATGATATCATCGCTCGTGCGGACGTACGGAATACCGTCTCCACGATGTGATGCGATTCGTTCTACATGATCTTCATTGCATAATGATTATACAAATGAATTGAATGAATTAATATGATATATAGTACATTAATACTATTCTGGAAATGATGTATCTATATCCTATAGAGAATAAAAAAAAATTATTCGACAAAACACGCATAAGAACAAAAAGTTATAAACACCCAAATAACAAGTAACAATGAAATATTACTACTAAGAAGCTAATAATATGACCATATATGATATCATAACAATAATTATGATTCTGTAATAAGTAAATAACATTATTTAAATCATTATACAGGAGTTTTAGACACTTACGAGGCAAATCGGACCTAAGGTATGGGAAATATCACAATCTCATTTTTATACGAGATTATTTATACTTTGGTATTTACTGGGGTGTATTTTATCATTCACATCCATGCTTCCTTAATATGTAATATTATTTCCATCCACCTACAATTGTGTAAATCCAATTTTACCCTTCAGTGAGTTTTTATTAAAAGATATGAAAGGAATCTTTTGTCATTTTTCATACGAGGTACTTTTTGAATTTTCCGACAAAAGTACGAGAAGAATGTTTTTTAACTTATAAGGAATGAATGGGTTTTTAAAACATTATTTCCAAGATGCTTCCTTTACATGTTTTCAATTTTATTTATAATCAACTTCTTTTAGTTTAAAATTGTATGACATGTTGAGAAAGGAAAATGTTTTTGAAGTAGAAAGGATATTTTCCTCAAGATTGGAGATCAAGAGTTTTATCAAAATTATTTTCCATCTAAGATAATATAGGGTTCTATTCCTATACCCATTATTACATGGATTTGATTATGTTGTGATGGAAATATTTTTATGTATTCCTTTATCTTATATGAATTATTTTATGATGTCACGATGTTTAAGATTCCATTTTTATTACATGGGTTATGCTATGATGTATGTTTAATGATTTTGTGGCACACATAATAATGGTATAATTATGAGATGGGTGGGACCTATATATCCTCCCAATTCTTTGGGTAAAGATGTTATATCTCATTAGATAAACATGGCAGGAACGGCAGGTTGAACCGGTTCAGTGAAACAAGACTGAAACGAGGAGTGAACTCGGTTCAAAAATGGACTTTGTCCAATAAGATAGTCTTGGAAATGAGTCTTGATTAACAAGAAATGATTATCTATGATTATGTGTGTATGACACAAAGTTTCATGTTTTATGTTATGATTATTGGGATTACAATTCACTACTATGATCTATCCCATGTTATGAAATTATGATTTCTTTGAAGGTTAAGATTTCCAAAAGTTATGTTCTTATGTATATGATGTGATTGATATTTCATTTCATTTCCCTTTCTGGGAATTTGAGCTCACCCTTTTGTATGTTTTATTTCCCCAGGTCAGGAAGAAGGTTATTAAGTAGGATATGCCAAAAAGGGACTCTAGATATGATGAAATAAATTGGAGGCAATGTAGATGCTTTATGAACCAGTTGTTTATGTTTCCCAGTTTCTAATGACTCTATACCTATACGGTCCTTTCCTTGTTTTGTTATATGTTGTAATAAGTGTTCTTAAATTCAGAAGTAATGACAATGTATGTAAATTATGGGTCGATATAGTTGATATTAGAGGAAAGGTATAGTCAACCTTTGAAAACTAGGATGTGATATCCTTAGTAAGAATCCTAAGGATAAGTATAAGCATAGAACACAATCTTAGTGTTTTAGAAATGGCCATGAACAACCTATGATAAGACCTTAAATGTGAATTTTTATTCTTGATTATGTGGTTTTTCCTATTATAATTAGTGTTGCTCACACTATTCTTCTTGGTTTTAGTCAATGGCTGGAACCCGAAGGAACCGTGTTAATGCGGAATGCGACGGGCAATGCAATGATTGTCCCCCTGAGCAACCCAACGTTATGGGAGCTGGAATGAAAAATCTTGTAGCCATGCTCTCACAACTTTCTCAAGCTATGAATCATGCAGGACTTCCAAATGAGCAAAGGAAAGAGCAACATTCTGTTGAATCCTTCATGAGGCAGCGCCCACCTTCTTTTAGCGGGTCTACTGATCCATTAGTTGCTGAACAATGGATTATTACTACTGAAAAGATATTTTCTGTTCTTCAATGTTTTGAACATGATAAAGTCATCCTAGAAGTGTATCGTTTGGAAGGAGATGCTGATCAATGATGGAATCTTATTAAAAATATGAGGCAAAGGGATGAAATTGAGTCCCTAGAATTGGACGAGTTCAAGAACTTATTTTTCAATAAGTACTTCCCTCGTATTCTCCGAACAAAGACAGAGAAAGAGTTTCTTGAACTGAAGCTAAAGGATGATGAATCTTTTGGTACTTATGAAGCAAATTTTACAAGACATGCAAGGTACGCTTCTGGTATTATTATCCAACCTGAGAGTAAGATCGATCAATTGTTTAGTGGCTTAAAACCAAGTCTTCGAAGGGCGTTTTCCATAAGGGACTTAAATAGCTACGAGGAAATCGTTCGATGTTCTCTCAAATAAAAGATGGAGATTGGAGTTACCCATTAGTCATATGGGTTTGATAAGAAGAGGAAAATGGAATTCAAAGGAAAATCTAAAGAGAACACTGAAAAGAAGATGAGCTTTCCCTTATACTCAAAGTGTTCAAAGAATCATGGAGGGGGTTGTCTTAAAGGGACAAGTAAATGTTTCAAATGTGGAAAGGAAGGTCATAAGGCATTTGAATGCCTCAATAATGGGAAGAAGACATCTAATGATGCAAACAAAGGAAGGGACACATAGAATGAACCTACTAAACTTCAATGTTTCAAATGCAAGGAGATGGGGCATTATGAAAATCAATGCCCAAATCCAAGGGTTGATGATGATGGTCGACCTCAACAAACTCTTAAGGCTAAAGACAAAGGAATTTCACATGCAATTTCTATCAGTGATGTGGAGTACGATAATGATGTGGTGAAAGATACACATACTATCCACTCTAAAGTAGAAAATGTTTTATTTGATTCTGGATCCACCCACTCCTTTATTTCTGAATAATTTTCTAAGGATATTATCGTATTACCGCAACAGTTAGATTTTGAGTTAGCTATGACAACCCCTAATGGCACAACATTCACATCAAAAGTTTATAATTCTTCTCCAGTTGAAGTTTGTGGGAATGTGCTTCTTGAAAATCTTGTGATTCTTCCTATAGTGGAATTTGATGTGATTCTTGGCATGTATTGGATTTCTCTACATGGAGCTCATATCAATTGCAAAAGAAGGGAAGTCGCATTTCATATTCCAGATCAATCTATGATCGTCTATCGATGCAAGGATGAACATAACCTTCCAGTGGAAATTTATTCCATTTTATGGGTATTGATTCCACTAAATGAAGGTTATTTATCTCAAATGGTTGGTGAGAAACTCACGATTAATAATATTACCATTGTATGGGAGTTTGATGATGTCTTTCCGGAGGAATTACTCGGTCTCCCACCAAATCGTGAAGTTGAGTTTTCAATAGAACTCGTACCAGGTGCTTTGCCTATTTCAAAGACACCTTATAGAACGGCCCTAATTGAGTTGCAAGAATTGAAGAAGTAACTCCAAGAGAATCTTGATAAGGGGTTCATACGCCCTACTGCGTCACCTTAGGGAGCACCTATTCTGTTTGTTATGAAGAAAGATGGATCAATGAGACTCGTCATTGATTATCAAGAGCGTAACAAGATCACTATCAAGAAAAAATATCCTCTCCCATGCATTGATGACTTATTTGACCAACATTGAGGAGCTCAATACTTTTCTAATATTGGTCTTCGTTCAGGGTATCACCAATTAAGGGTCAAAAGGGAGGATATACCAAATATGACTTTTCGTACAAGGTATGGACACTATGAATTTATAGTGATGCCATTTGGTATTACTAATTCCCCTGCTATCTTCATGGATCTGATGAATATAGTCTTTAGAGACTATCTTGATCAGTTTTTGGTAGTCTTTATAGACGATATTCTTGTATATTCAAATAGGGAGGAAGAACATGAAGATCATTTGATAATTATATTGAAGACCCTGAGAAAGGAGAAGCTTTATTCCAAATTTACCAAGTGTGAATTTTGGATTCAAAGAGTTTCATTTTGGGGTCACATAATCTCAAAAGAGGGGATATCTGTGGATCCAGGCAAAATAGAGGTTATCGAAAGATGGTCGAGACCAACAACAGTGACTGAGATCTGAAGTTTTCATGGTTTGGCTGGATATTATCGACATTTTGTGAAAGATTTTTCATGATTATCTAATCCACTCACCATGTTGACTTGGAAAGGTGATAAGTTTGTTTGGACGGAGGAATGTGCACAGAATTTCAAGGAATTGAAAAGAAGGTTATCCAGTGCACTTGTGCTCACACTGCCTTGTAGTGGAGAAAGGTTTGTGGTCTACAGTGATGCATCCAAGAAGGGTTTGGGGTGTGTTCTTATGCAAAATGATATGGTGATAGCTTATGCCTCACGACAGTTGAAAATACATGATCAAAATTACCCAACTCATGATTTGGAGTTAGCTGTGGTAATCTTTTCATTAATGATTTGGAGGCATTACCTTTATGGTGAATGGTGTGATATTTATACTGATCATAAAAGTTTAATGTATATTTTCACACAAGAAGAGCTGAATATGCGCCAAAGAAGATGGTTGGAGCTGATTAAGGATTATGCCTGCTCAATTCATTACCACCCTAGGAAAGCAAACAAGGTGGCAGATGCATTAAGTCGACAAGACCATGCCAGTTTATCCATGATGAGGATCAAAAAAGATCCAATATTTATGGATTTACAAAGGATGGATCTTGAAATTATAATGAAAGGGGAAAAATTGTATCTTTCTGAAATGAATGTTCAACCATCAATACATGTGATGATTAAAGAGGCACAGAAAAGAAGATTTCGAGTTACAAAAGAAGGTGAAGAAATGTTCTTGAATTCAACCTTGATGTGATGGGATAATAATGTTCCGGAATCGGGTTTGTGTTCCTCCCATCTCCCAATTAAAGAAGGAGCTGCTGGATGAGGCTCATAGATCTACATTCTCTATTCATCCTGGAAGCACGAAGATGTATAGGGACCTGAAAGAGAACTTCTGGTGGGATGGCATGAAAAGAGATGTTGCTGAATATGTCTCTCAATGCTTTTTTTCAGCAACTTAAAGCTAAGAGACAGAAGTCTAAGGGGATGTTACAACCATTTCCCATACCCGAATGAAATGGGAAAACATCACTATGGACTTTGTCAAAGGACTTCCTAAAACATGCAAAGGAAATAATGCTATCTGGGTCATTGTTTATCGTCTTACAAAGTCTGCACACTTCATCGCTATTAGAGAGGATTTCTCTCTAGATCAGCTTTCCAGGATATATGTGAAGGAAGTGGTACAATTGCATGGAGTACCACCTTATATTATATATGATCGGGATCCGAGGTTTACCTCAAAGTTTTGGCGAAGTCTTCAGCATACTCTGGATACAGAGTTGAGTTTCAGCACTACTTATCATCCTCAGACAGATGGTCATTCTGAGAGAATAATTCAAACTCTAGAAGATATGTTGAGAGCTTTCTCTATGGAATTCAAAGGTGGTTGGGATCAACACATACCTTTGGTGGAATTTTCTTATAATAATAGCTTTCACTGTAGTATTCTGATGGATACTTATGAAGCTATCTATGGAATGAAATGCGGGACTCCAACTTGCTAGGATGAAGTTGGGGAATGAAATATATTAGGACCTGATATTGTTGATGAGATGGTCGAAAAGGTCCGATCAATTCAACAACACATAAGAGCATCTCATAGTCAACAGAAAAGTTATGCCGACAACAGAAGAAAAGACCTTGATTTTGAAGTGTGTGATAAAGTGTTCTTATGAATATCTCCCTGGAAGAGGGTCGTGAGATTTGGAAAGAAGGAGAAGTTGAGCCCTAGATATATCAGTCCTTTAGAAATACTGGATCGTGTTTGGAAGGTGGCTTACCGATTGGCGCTTCCACCGAATCTCCCTCAAGATCACGATGTGTTCCATGTATCTCTTCTGAGAATTACAAACCTGGTCCTTCACATGTACTCATCTCAGAAGTTGTACCGCTGGAGCAAGATCTTTCTTATGAAGAACAACCGATAGAGATTCTGGATCGTAGTGAAAAAGTCATACGAAAAAAGACCACTCGCTTAGTGTGTTTTTATGGAGGAACCACCAATTAGAAGAAGCTACATGGGAGCTTGAGGATATGATGAGGGAGAGGTATCCTCATCTGTTTGTTACAAAGTGATGAATTTCGACGTCGAAATTCATTTTAAGGGGGGTAGAATGTAACACTCGAGATTTTTATGAGAAATATTTTATTTTTATGTAATATAAATCACCAATGGAATCTTTCGCTACACGCAATCCCGACCTGCATCGATAGCGTGTATAGTACGCAATACCGAGTTCCACTAAACAATGATATATTATTATAATATTATAAACTAGCCGTTATCAATATTATTAACAGAATTTTAAATTTTACAACATTATTATTTTCTTGAACATGGTAAGAGAACAAAATAATTTTTTTGGGTAAAATAAGTATTTATAAAAAAATGCAGTTTTACCACCTTTTGATGGAGTACCCACATTAAATATAGTTTTTGACACATTTATAAGTTCTATTTTCCAAATTAAAATTATTCTTTTGAATCGGGATTTAAAAATTTACTTTGGATAAGTTTTTGATATTTTTCTGATAACTTTCATATTTTGGTGAATAGTAAAAATATGCTAATTTTTAATTAAAAACAATTTTTTTCATTGAGATAATTTATATGGTTAAATTATAATATTTAATGGTTTTAAAATATAGATAAAATATATTTTTACCATTTAATATAATGTATGTAATTAACATTAATTTCACATTGAATTCATATGTAAAAACATTTCAATCTTTGGCAATGTTTTAACTTCTAAAATCCATTTTCTTAACAACGGGATTTATTTTAAATTAATTACTGCAACTTATAAGTTTTGAATTTTGAAAAATGGATCCATATTCTGAATCAGTGGGTCCAAATTATGTTAATAGGCTACTTTTTATTTTTGGGCATTATGAATAGTGACTACGGTAAATTTTATTTACCATAGTTAAAGGTAAATCAGGTAATTCAGGGTAAATATAAGATTATAAAATTACCCTAACGCCTGCCATAATCCTATTGGATGACTAAAAGCAGACCCATATAAACTAAGGGTCAGATTAGATTCATTTAATAGACTTTTGTCCATGAAAATAATTTAATTATTATTACAACCAAAGAATGTGACAACATTTCACTTTCTTAAATATTATAAGTATAATAATTTTAATTTCGTGATAAACTTAATGAAACATCAAACATGAATAGTATCCATAAAGATAATACATGTATCTACATCATAGGAATTTATTTATATTTTTTTGGGATTAAATAATTATCATTAATTATGACACAATAGTGATGTTGAAATTATTTTATTAATTAAAATATCAAATAAATGGTTTCAAAATATTAAAATAATTATTATATGCACTATTTAATGTGATCCACTAATTTTCTAGACACATATGACATTTTATTAATCTATTAAAGCTTTCAGTACAAACATATCATCTGTATATATTTTATTTAAATTCAAGTAAATGAATAGTGTCAAAATTGACACTATTGTTATTTTATAAAAATAACATATTATAAAATTGTTTAAAAATCACAAAAATATTTAAAAATTATAAATCAAAATCTATATGGTCTAAAATGTCATAAAGTGTAAAATTATGGAAAATTCACAACACATATGTTATTATTAATAATAATTTAATATTTAGAATATTATTACCACAAATAAAATTAAATTTATAAATAAGGATAAATCAAGTTGGTAATGTTAAAAAGAAATTCCTAACATGTCTTAATTTTATTGGTTTATGAGATTACAACCCTATCTCATATAATCTTCTGATATGAGTCATTTTGGATGTTTTTATGTGGGGTTGGGATTTAATATAAACTAATATTTCTTATATTTCCAAAGGTACCCCTATCCTCCCTTATAAAATGGCACATCCTCCCCTCCTCCTCACACCAATTTGAGCCTTCATGATCGTCCAAACCCTGGCCATTTCACTTCCACACTTCCCTAAAATCATCCTAGAGGTTCTGGTCTTCTTTAAAGACCACCCCTAGTGCCGTAAGATAAGGTTAAGAAGAGGCGCGCCAAAAAGAGGTAATATCCATTACCAATCCTTTCCAAATTCTTTCTTCTTCAACATCTTCTTCTTTAATTTTTTCATTATGAAGTAATAACATCAGTATCACTCATATACTGATATTTTATTATAAGTATGAAACAACCCTATTTCAACATCTATCCATCCTATGGAAAACGAACTCACCGCGCATGCGTACGTATGGAATATCGTCTCCACGCCGTGGTGTAATATATTTTCCCCCACCACCTTACATGGATAGGTATAATGGTGTAAATAATTACTATATATGATTATTGTAAAGTGATATTTATTCTTAAATAGTATACATACACTCCAATACAATTCCACGATCATGGGAACGATATCATCACTCGTGCATACGTACGGAATATCATCTCCACAATGTGATGCGGTTCTTTCTAAATTATCTTCATTGAATAATGATTATATAAATGAATTTAATGAATAAATATGATATATAGTACATTAATTCCATTATGTAAATGATGTATCTATAACCTAAAGAGAATAATAAGAATTTATTTGACAAAACACGCATAAGTACAAAAAGTTATAAACACCCGAATAACAAGTAGCAATGAAATATTACTACAGAGAAGCTAATAATATGACCATATATGATATCATAACAATAATAATGATTCTGGAATAAGTCAATAACATTATTTAAATCATTGTAAATGAGTTTTCGACACTTACGAGGCAAATTGGACCTATGGTACGGGAAATATCACAATCTCATTTTTATCCGATATTGTGTATACTTTGGTATTTACTAGGGTGTATTTTATCATCCACATCCATGTTTCCTTAATATGTAATATTATTTCCATCCACATAAAATTTTGTAAATCCAATTTTACCCTTCGGTGAGTTTTTAGTAAAAGATATGAAAGGAATCTTTTGTCGTTTTTCGTACGAGGTACTTTTTGACTTTTATGACAAAAGTACGAGAAGAATGTTTTTTTAACTTATACGGAATGAATGTATTTTTTAAACATTATTTCCAGGAAGCTTCCTTTACAAGTGTCGTGTTTATTTTTAATCAACTTTTTTTAGTTTAAAATTGTATGACATGTTGAGAAAGGAAAATGTTTTTGATGTAAAAAGGATATTTTCCTCAAGAATGGAGATCAAGAGTTTTATCAAAATTATTTTCCATCTAAGATAATATAGGGTTCTATTTCTATCTCTATTATAACATGGATTTGATTATGTTTTGATGGAAATATTTTTATGTATTCCTTTATCCTATATGAATTATTTTTTGATGTCACGATGTTTAGGATTCCCATTTTTATTACATGGGTTATGCTATGATGTATGTTTTATGATTTTGTGGCACACATAAGAATGATATCATTATGAGATGGCTGGGACCTATATATCCCTCCAATGCATTGGGTAAAGATTTTATATCTCATGAGATAGACATGGATGGAAGGGAAGGTTAAACTGGTTCAGTGAAACAGGACTGAAACGAGGAGAGAACTCGGTTCCGAAATGGACATTGTCCACTAAGATAGTCTTGGAAATGAGTCTTGACTAACAAGATATGATTCTCTATGATTATGTGTGTATGCCACAAAGTTTCATGTTTAATGTTATGATTATTGGGATTACATTTCACTACTATGATTTATCCCATGTTATGAAAATTTTATTTCTTTTCCAGGTTATGATTTCCAAAATTCATGTTCTTATGTATATGATGTGATTGATATTTCTTTTGTTTACCCCTACTGATCATTTGAGCTCACCCTTTTGTATGTTTTATTTCCCCAGGTCAGGAAGAAGGTTATTAAGTAGGATATTCCAAAAAGGGACTCTAGATA
Source organism: Viscum album (assembly GCA_963277665.1). Classification (NCBI taxonomy): domain Eukaryota; kingdom Viridiplantae; phylum Streptophyta; class Magnoliopsida; order Santalales; family Viscaceae; genus Viscum; species Viscum album. The sequence continues at coordinate 322,085,687 of OY728143.1, forward strand.
TGATGAAATAAATAGGAGGCAATGTAGATGCTTTATAAACCAGTTGTTTATGTTTCCCAGTTTCTAAAGACTCTGTACATATACGGTCCTTTCCTGGTTTTGTTATATGTTGTAATAAGTGTGCTCAAATTCTGAAGTAATGAAAATGTATGTAATGTATGGGTCGTTATAATGATGAGTTGAAAAAATTCAATACATGTTATTATTTTAATATTAAATAATAATAATGGTAGAATAATGTGTGGGTGGATAATAATCATAAATGGTTTTATTTTTATTGAGAGTTACTTTATTGTTATTATTTTTAATAATAATAATTTTTTATGGGTTTTATTTTTTCTAATGATGGTGATTTTATTATTGTAATTAATAATTATAATAATATTGTTAATGACAGAGATTTTAAATAAGTTGAATAAATAATGGATGCGGTTTCACTAAGTGGGAAAAGTGTGTGAATTATTGGGGCCATGGACCATATAATATTATGAATAAAAATTATTTGAAAAAATAAAGTCAAATAATTAAATGGTAAATGAAGATGGGGTTTCGTGTGATGCTGAGGTGTGAGGGGGTATCTGTCTCTTTATTTCCTCATCAAGGAAAGGATTAACAATTATAAAAATAATATTATAAAAGAAAAACGTAGATAGAGGAAAAACACCTAACCAATTATTAAAATAAATGAAATGTTATGAAAAGAAGTAACATAGACCCAAAACAAACAATGAATGTAATAAAAATCAAATCCTTCACAACCACCATGGAAAATATATTCCTCTACAGTCATTGATTACCACTCTTAACATTCATAGCACTTTAGAACATTGGAGTACTTCCTTCTATGATTCAACTTCTCCAGGGAAAGAAACTCATTAGTAGATTTCATTCATTTATCGAATCCAAAGACTTCACCACGTTATTTCCTAAAAGAAGATCTGGTAGGGATTGGCTTTGAAAGATAAGATTTATCCTTCCTTGGCCTTCTTCATGACAATGAAATCATATCTGACTTTCCCCTAGACAACATATTATTCCCCTGTAAAATGTGACTGTATGATGGTCTAACCATGTCACCTTCATTTTCTTTACAACTTTCAGAATGATGTCCCCATTTTCCAAACATCTACATCACTTGATACTTCACTAACATGTTCTATAGGAACTAGCAGTTTCTGTCAATCATAGCTAGGAAATGTGGGTGCTCCACTACTTCATGATTTGCACATATCCCATCAGGCATTACATTACTTGAAATATCATCCTGAGGCTCAGTCTTCATATTGGCACCATCATGCATTGGAAAATTATCCTCCTCATTCTCATTTCCCAACCTTTGAAATCAATTCACCATGGGCACTATGATCATCACACCTATATCATTATTAGAATGGCCACTGAACCAATCAACAACAACCATTGGTACCCCCACAATAATACCAACAACACATGTAGTAGAGTCCAGCTCTTTTACTGTAGGAGACTGCATTTTATCCTTGGATACAGCCAAAGCATACCCATTCCGGCCCTTACTCCCATCACCACTGCTACTCCCCTTTCTCTGATTAGCCACACCATCATCTCCCTCAATAATGATGATTTTAACAGGAGCAAGAACATATAGTTCCTACTGAGAAGGGGCCTCTAGGTCCTGCAGATTATCTCTTGCAACCCAAAGTTCACCTAAAGGACATGACACACCACCATCAATAACACCCTTGCCGATAGTTTCCTTTTCACCATTAGATGATTTATATTGTGTCTAAGACTATTCAACACAACAAAAACCAGTGGATTAGAAGGAACCCCAACATGTTTTTCCAAAGAAGGTGCATCCCGACATCCCATCCAAGTTGCCTTTCCAATATAATCCTCAGAAGATCTCTAGCCTATTAGCCTCATCCTTGGACTTGGTGACCTCCTGCTCATGGGTCGAGTATGACACCTCGAGTCGAAGTTCCCCAATCTCTTACAGGTTGAGAAATAGTTAGTCTATGATTCATAAACAACATCTTGCTTCCATCTTAATTCCTCACCCACCAAAATACAAATCCATTACACTAGAGGGATTGAGATATCATCCTCATCACAAAACTGAGGGTCGATTGAATGACTCATGGTCAAAGTACGAACATCATTTCAAAAGAAACAACCTACTAGGTTCCCATGCATAAAAATAATAGTAGGATTGTGAGAGGGCAAGGGTTGATGTGGAAGACTTATCTAAATAGAATTAAAATTTGGGTCAAGGGTAATAATAATGATGTGAATCATTTAGAAATATGAAGTAGAATTAATAGGAATATTATTGGAATTAATTTTATTCTCCTAAGATGGATGACAATCCTAGTGTGTTCATTAGACGTTTGGACCAGAAACTTCTTGTGGTAACTTTACACGCCATGTAGTACAAAATGTCTTTCAAGTCATGTGTTGTTGATTAAATGGCCAGAATGTGGTGTGGGGAGGCATGCTGTGTAGGCTCCTAACATTTCATGCAGTTCATGAGAATATTATTCCTCTCATATATTCTTCATATTAAATTGGACTTGCACCCATAAGTATACTATCTTGAGTATTATCCATGTAAAACATGATGGTTCCCTTGATTGTGGCTTATAGGATACAATGTCAGATTTTTTTAGGAAATGTGATTTTTTTGGGGATGATTTACAAAAAAAGTGACCACACAATATCACAAGAGGAATTCCTATTGGAACCCTCTATTTGGGATGGGCACAGGTCCTAAATGACTAGAGTGTTACACACAATTTGTTCTAGGAATGAGTCCACTACTAACTGCAATAGTGGAACCCTCATTCTAGGATGGAAATGGTTCCTCTACTATCATAGTGGAACCCCACTATTAGATAGGGCATGGGTCCTCTAACGAATGTTATATTGAAACACTCTTGATGTGTCGTGTATGGTTCATATAGTATCAGAGTGGAACACTCATGTTGGGCATGGAGTGGGTCCTCTATCAACTTCTACAGTGGAACCCTCTCTTGGGTAGGGAATTGGTCCTCCACATACTCACAGAGTGGAACCCCCATCTAGGATATGCATGGGTCCTCTACCACTAGAGTTGTACTGTCCTGATGGATAGTGAATCAGTCATATATCGATTATTACAGTGGAACACACCTATTGTATTGGGTAATGGGTCATATATCTATCCACTAGGTGGAACCCTCCTATTTTACAACAGCATGGGTCCTCTACTTATAGAATATTCCCCCTCGAGTGTACGAAACAATGATGAGGCATGGTTGGAAATGAAATTTTTATGGTGGGAATATATGTGATATGTGGGTAATTTTTGTAAGACTTCTGAAAATTTTGGAATCATTTTCTCCTAGGATAAGATATGATATAAATACACCATTTATATCTAGATTTAGTTTCTATTTCTATATATATATATATAAAAATTTTTATTTATACCTTTGGAATTGGTTACTCTCATTTTAGGGGTTGCGAAGATGTGTGAGGTATTTCACTTGATTTCTGTGTTTAACATCTCATTATTATATGATTTTACTCTCCTTATATGGGTGGAAAAGACTCGATATGTAGTCCACCAAGACACCATGATGAGACAATTGTGGATGTATGATGTCTATATTTATCGTGGATTGGGTTGATATGATTTTTTTTCATTTTTTTATTTTAATATCTATTCTTATCAACCTTATTACTACTCCCCTTCATCTTTTGATCCATCCTTCTAGATATGAATATACTAAAACATACATTGGTTTTCCCCACACATGGTGAGTCTTTTGAAAATTATATATATTTTGGAAGTTACATTATAAAATTTAAGAGAAAATGGTTGATGTAGACCGCACAAGGCGATCGTAGTTTAGAGATATGGATTTGGAATCTATTTGTACTTTATTTTATTGATTCAATGAGTTAGGGAAATATTTAGAGTTAAGAATGTATTTATCCCCATTACTTTTAAATGTTAAATTTCATACAGTTATACGAAAATTAGGTTTAAATGCTTTGTATAATTTATTGTTGTTGGATCTTTTCTGTTATTATTCCTCTTCAGTTTTCCAATGAGAGGTTATCTTGTGTCAATATAAGTACGTTTGGGAATGGGACTACATTTAGGATATTCCATTAAGTGATTATTCTACCCCAAATCATTTGGGGGATGGATTTGGGTATTTTTGGATCATGTCTCAGTTTGAATCTTGTCGTGTCATATTGATTTATGAGGAGTTCATTCATTTGGACGTAGTGTTGAGTAGTCCCCTTATGAGTTTTTGGTTGGGAATAGTGAAATAGTGTCAAAGATTCTTATGTATGTATGTTAATCTAGGGAACCTAGTTCTGGTATGTTTGGCTACCAGATTCATTCCCCAGGGTCTTGACTACCTTATTTTTGACTTATTTTTTAGAGAAAATACTTAATGGGATCAATCGTACATGTATCTTATAATAATGAGTATTTGATTATCTGTTTTTATATAGATACCCACTGTTATATATATATATATATTCTCATATGGTTTAGGTACATCTTCATTACTTTGAAGATAAAACTACTAATACATCCTATTAGTTTATTGAATTTTCAGATTGTGATGATAATCCGATGAGCAATGAGGCCTCAATTCAAGGTCCACCCTACAAGATCCTTTTCTCTATGTGGGAAGGTAGTAACATATATTCCTATGGATTAGTAGTTGGTTAATGTATTTTAAGTTCATGATTCACAACATATTAGTGAAAACCATGAGTTCTTGTGCTTGAGGACACTGATGTCTAGCAATGATCTAGATTGCAAGGTAGCATAGGGTCTGATTGAGTCATTGATCCAAGGTTTCAGATTTGTATGGATTCTGACTGATCAAATGGTTGAACACCCAACGAGTTATCTTTGTAGAGAAGTAGGGGGTTATAGTGGTAAAAATGATGACACACCCATGCTATGTGCATACTGCAGGTTCTAGAGAATGATATAGCCTAGGATTAATGTTTAGAAATAATAACTTATATGGTGGTTGAGTTCAAGACTGATACTATGGTTTATAAATCTATCTAATATGGAAACCATTTTAATGGTGGTCCTTAGTATGTGATTTCTCCAGGTTGATCATAGATTTTGATAGATTCCTTTATTTTTTATTTTTGTGAGGCTTTAGACATGAACGAATGGTGGAAAATTCTCCCACCAAGGCTCATTTATACAATGTGATATAAATCCATGATGTTGAGTATATTTTTTCTAAATAGGATAATATAAAGGTGTGGTGGATGAGATATTTGGGTTATGTTTTCTAGTTAGTCTTATTTTTATAAGGTGTTGGAGCAATCACTAGTTATGGTGAGAAGGTGAGCAAGGTAATAGATTGCTTCATGTGGTATAATATTGTGGATCAATGGCATATAGTGTGGTTTGGAGTGTGACATTTGTCTCCACTGATTCTGTTTCATTTATTGAACTGATTTATAAACCACATTTCAATTGAAATATAACTTTTTCAAGACCGAATAATACTGGGGTAGACCCTTTGTAATCAACATATCTATTTGATGCTCTAGCAGAGGGGATAAGTGTTCACACATTTCATTTGATGGGGTGACCTTATCCTGTGAGAAGAGAGTGCCTCACATGATATAATTCTATAGTGGCAGTAATACCCTAATATGACTTCAATAGTTGGGACCAGTTGAGGATATATCAACCATAATTTTTCTTACATAACTTCTGACATCATTTCATAGAAAAAACACACTATAATTTCACAATAAATATATAAAGGTTTAGTATCTTTGTAAAATTGATTCCATGCATGAGTTTTGTAAAATAAAACCTAAAAATTTATTTAATTCCTTCTTATCCATCTTCTTATTAGGCATGTTGTTATCTTTAGTACTAGTAATCATCTTGGGATAGACATCAAAGAAATGGGTTAACTAAAATCCCAGTAAGAGGATTGAACATTTATCAATATAACATCGATGAGCATAATCATCACCTTCATTACATAAGAATTGGATCCTAATATTTGGAGGAAGTATTAATAAAAGTCACGGAATGTGGTAGTGCATAAAAATGAAACATCGTGTCTTAGTCGTAAACTACCACACATAGTTGTGAAAAAAGATAATATCATGTTCATGAAAGTTTATCTTTTTATCATGAGATAATTCACATTACCCAATTATTTTGAGAACTATATAATTATTTGTCCATCGGTCACATCATAAAATTTACATGTGCTATATAATTCTTGTTGTAACTATCACATCATAAAATCTAAAATATCATTCATGCCACATAGAACATATATCAATAATAGACACAATATAGCCCATGTAGATGAATGGGTTTCATTCCCAAACAAATAAATTCATAAACATTGTATCTCCACAACAAATTATAAGATTCTTGGAATCATTCTTGAGTGAAGAAGTTTCTTTCTCAGTAGAAGTGAATGATGTTTTTTTAGAGTGAAGAGTACCATTTGATTTTTTTTCCATTTCTAATAAAATTATATTTGTAACATTAATATCCTAGAAAATATATTACAGAAATAAGAAAATTGTATATGAGGAACATTAAAGGAATATACATACTAAAAATGGGGTGAAAGGGGGAATACCCCAAGAAAAAGTGTTGGGTTCATGAATTCCCCTTACTTTATAACTGAATTATTTCATCACATTAATATCTTGTATAATTACATTAGAATATTTAATTATAAAACAAAAAACCTTTTATACATTTAATTTTTTCATTATGGTTTTATTAATTAAATTTATATGCATACAGATGAGTTATAGAGTTTAATATCATCATTTGAGAGCGTTCGTTTTCATGGTTATCATGATCAGTTTTCTTGTATAATTGAATGGATGTCCATGTAAAATTTGGATAAATATTAAAAATTATTATTATATTATATTAATGATCTTACAGAATTTTAAATGATCTTATAAATATTTTTTTATATGGTATCAGGATTACTCAATAGATAAAAGTTAATGATGATCATTTTATGCTAATTTTGGAGGTTCTCGAACACAATGACCTCATTTAGTTTTATCATTTAGTATTATCTATATATGATAGTTTAAGAAAATAAAGGGGAATTTTAAATAAAATGTAAAATATAATTCAATAATTATAATGGTTTCAATAACATACATGAAGGTTTTGAAGGAAAATGAAATTGATTCTCCCTTGATGTTACTAAATTGACACATCACAGTAAATGATTTCATTTTTAGAATAAAAGAGAGAGAGAGAGATAGGGAGACGAGATTTAACTATGGATCATCCATTTAAATGGAATAATTATATTAAATGTATGGTAATGGGGTTATAATATCATTTGGTTTAGGGTAGGTGAGGATAAAATTAAAATAGAAAAGATCATGAAATGAAATTAAAATAAAAGTAAGAGGAATTTACAACATGAATTTATCCTCCATGAGTACCTACTTAGGGGAAATGATTTGGTTTTTTAAGACCCAAAGAGCTTGTATGTGGGTCAGTTTCTTGGTAAAATAATTTGGTAAAATTTTGAAAAGGTACTTACTGTGTGAGGTGTGATAAAAAGAGGTGGTTAGGGGTGGTAGTTATTATTGAAGAGAGGGGTGATTTCTCATTATTATATTCATTATTTTACAATTTTTAATCAATAGAATTTATATATTGATCATTACCAATAAATATATTTAAATAATGAAAGATAGTTTGATATTTTCAGCTTACATCTACCATACATCATCTATGTCTCTATAATTCATGTATATAGCTTTTATCATAAATTATCATATTCAATTTTTCATAAAAAATTCAGGTATTTTAGAATAAACAAATTCCCCTAACCATTTAACAAAATTTTTAATTAACAAATGAAATCCATTTTGTGAAAATAATTTTATTAGTATGAGTAATTTAAATTTTTATTAAAATCATCATTCAATCGAAAATTACATATTTTAAAATTATATCTGATTTTATAACACATTGAAAAATATATGAAGGCCTCATAAAATTATCATATAATCAAAAGAAAAGAAAATATTATTTTATGAATAAAATTTATTAAAATAAATTTTCATTAAAATTAATAATTTTATCATAAAATTTTAATTCATTATTAATGACTTAAAAAATAATAACACTTTATTTTAAATTTTTAAAACATTTATTTACTTAGACATTGATATATTTATACCATATATTCATTTATAAGTTGATAGAATTTTATTTATATATTCATGGGTGCAGGTACTTCTCATATGGACAGTTTACTTCACATAAGGTTTATATTACTATACCTAAGGTCATGATACTATTTCGTCGTAATAGATTCGTTAAATTCTATAAATAATTCTTATTTCGTTAATTATTTTTTTATAATGTTTTTTTATTGTACATAAGATATTTTAGGGGATTTATAATATAAAATATTACAATAATAATTGAAAAATCCCATTAATAAATGTTTGTGTCCTTATATTCTTCTGCCGTTTTAAAATTTATCCCATGAAATTTTGTATCACATAAAGAGGTGAGCATACTTATACTTCATCACTAACACAACATCCATAGAAGATTATTTACACTTATGGTTTATCCAAAACACTTTGGAATGGTGGGTTTTCTTGTATTGTAGATGCTAAACTATTTGGTAATGAATCTTTACTAGTTTATCCACCTAAGAGATGTCATCTTCCAAAAGTACCACATCTATGTTTAGTACACATGAGGGATATAATATGTACTTCCTCTAGAGTGATGTGTAGAACACATCATGAATATGAGCCATATTCAGTGTATGTAGAATCAATGGGTGAAATATCATATGTGATCAAGGATCTCAATGGGGCCAATGTACCTTGGGATTAACATCCCTTTCATTCCAAAACACTTTAATCCCTCCCATAGAGATATTCGATGGAAGAAAAGTCCCGTTGAAGGTTGTTTGTATAGATATTTTTCTAAATCTCAGCATCTTTGATATATTCCTGGATGGATTAAACATTCTATGTCATCGATTCCTCAAGAATATGTCTACGTATCTTTCTATCTCATACATCATCCCAATTGGTTGGATTTCTACATCGCTTTCTATATAGGGATTCAAATGTAGCCATCAGAATACTCAAGTAGAATATATTTTTGAATGGTAACTAATCCAATTTGAGATGATTATCCCATCCTCATTGGTATTCTAATGAGCTGGAACTTATCATATCATCATGAACCTAAATAGTCCATTCATATTGGCCATCATTTTGGTGGTGATAGGTTGTACAGAAATATAATTCAATACAATAAGAAAGTTGATGACTGCTCTAGAATTTATATTTGATCATGGAATCATGATCAGTGAAAATCAAGAGTGGAACCCCCTGTAGTCTCCCTGATTATTTCATATATTTCATTGTATGTTGTTCGAAAGACAGATCTTCCTGAATAGAGATAACATGTGATGTCTTTTTGATTCGGTCCCCCAAACCATATTGTATTATTTCCTTTGAATGTCTTCGAGATTCCCCTAACAAATTCCATGGTGACATTCTTCAATTCATACGTGGGTATAGGAAAGTGTTTCATAATCACATTGGACTTATATTACTTGGCTTTTAATTGATGACATATCAAGATATCTCACAACATCCTTCTTCTTGTTATCCCACCATAAGTGTTTTTGATGGTCACAATACATTTTGGAACTCCCATGATGCATAGAGAATGTAGAGATATGTGGATTGTCCAAAAATGCATTATTTATCCCAATGATGAAGGCAAAAAAATCCTCATTCTAAAATGAATCACAGCATCATCAGCTATTTGGAACTCTTGCAGCTTCCATTCCTTTAATGCATTCATGTTCATTTGTATATTCAGATCATTCCATTGTGCCTACTTAATCATCAGTTGAAGTGATGTTTGGGAAATTATTTTGGAAAGGTAGGGTCTATTCACTTCCATTGGGATTTCCAAATCCATTTATCCCATATCCTAGAAGATATGGTGTTTCTCAATCCACTATATGTATAGAGTAGTATGTTATTTATCGTTAAGATCATTAGATAGCATGTTTCCCATGCCCGAATGATAGAAAATAAAGAAAATATAGAACATGATTAGCTCTAACCATCTCCATTATCACATGTTGTTCTCCATTTATGTGAATATATACTTTATGATCTTGCAATAAGTATATATGTCACACTTCTCACCATATATGTGTTGAAAAGATATTGTCACAGATAAAATTACATATTCGAACACATGATCATGCGTCGAGTAGTTCGGTTCGTGGATATTCATATTCCGCGAGTCATAGAATATCTCATTATATTTTTTCAGGAGAACCGAAAACATTCCTCTATTTGAACCATCTTTTTATATCCCATCACATTCTCCATATTTGGTAATGTGAGTTCAGGTGTATTGATCAACCTTTTCATTATCACTTTGAAGCATTCCTTACATTATTCGTTCCAAACATACATTTCTACATTCTTTATTATCTTAGCTATCATGCATGATAATAATTGTTAATTTCTCACAAAAATAGGTATTACCATAAAAAATCATGAAAAATAAGGATTTCCATGACACTAGTGGTTCTATTAATTTCTTAATTTCTTTGGTTTTTGATGTTTCCACTGAAATTACATCACTTGTGATAACATGTCCTATAAATGTGGCTTATTGAATCAAAAAGTCACACATTATGAAATTTTCATACAACTTGTCCTTCCATATTATTTCTAAAAAAAGAATTATATATTATTCAAGTATCTCATTTATCTTAGAGTAGATGATATTATCATAAAAAAAATCTACAAAATGTTTTTTGAGGTAATTTATAAAGGCTATATTCATAAAATACATGATGATTACAGGGAAATTAATATGCCTAAAGGGAATCACTAGAAAGTCATAGCGCCCATACATTATACTGATGAAAATATTCTTAATATATTCCTTCTTCACGTTTAGCGGATGATAACCACAATAGAGATTTACCTTTGAGAATTACTGAGATATTCATAACTGATCGATCAATTCATTAATATTTGGAAGAGGATAATTGTTCTCTATAGTGATCATGTTGTGTTCATAATTATCAATACTCGACCACATTGTCCATCTTTCATCATGAAAAAATAGAAATGTATTACTCGAAGGTGATGGATTAGGGTGTGTGAACCCTTTTTCCAAATTATAATGAAGCTGATAATTTATATCATCTAGTTTGATAGGATCCATCTGATAGGGAATCATTGATATATGGGTTTCTACAGGTATGAGTTCTAATAAAAAATCTACCTCTCGGTCTCGGGGTTGTCTAGGTAACTCATTAGTTAATAAATAAATGTATTGCCTAATGATGGGAGTTTCCCCTAGGTTGATACTTTCCATGGATCAACCATTTAAGGGTCATATGATTCTTCACATGGAATCAATACCAATACCATTGAGTGATTTTGCAAATGAGACTCATGTTCTTCCTAGAATTTTTAGAAGAGCATGGGTTTTTTTAGAATATTAAATGATATTTCCTTTTCCCAATAGTTTATTTATTACCTTTATAAAGAGAGACAATCCATTACCCTTATAGATTCAAATTCCACCTTGGGAAGTTTCATGTGATTTGATGGGATAATATTCCCACATATGACAATATGAAAAGATTCCAATACTTGTGTTTCAATTTCTTTCATTGTGCTCATTCTTCATATCATTGTAGCTTTGGTGCATGGGTGGTGCACTCCATTTCTCTACAAAATTTTTCTTCTTCCTCATGTAATTTCTGTATTAATGATATTGATATAATTCTCTCCCACTTTTGAAGAATTTCCTCATCCCTCTAAGGTAGTTCCCATGATTTTTATTCCAATATTTTTAATATATGGGTGGTTGAGTTTTCTTTAAACATTTCTCATTAGATCATATTTCTTGAAATTCCATCATTCATTTCATATCACAATTTCCATGGGATCATTCTATAAAATCCATATCTACATTGAGAGTACATCGAACACCTTGTTAATAACTCCCAATGTCTCATATTTCCAAATCCTTTCTATGATTTGGTTTTAAAAAGATATATAATTTATCAATTTTGATATCATTATTAATAACAAATATGAAATCATACCATTCATGTATTGTGAAAATTTCATTATATTCCATGATAGATTCTTCTTCCATTTTCTTTATCTCAATGAATTATCTATCCATCATTGAACAAATATTAAAGGTAAATACTTGATAAGAATAATTTTCATAAAGACTTCCCACTCTATCTAAATAAGTTCTTAATTTGTTTCGGTCTCCATAATCAATTCACAACATTGTTCATCCTCTCCTTTTAAATGATAAACGGAAAGTGTTTGTGTCTCATGAAATGTTGGTGGTTGTAGTAGCACAGTGGCTTCATATCCGGTTTCTCCAACTAAGGTAAAGGAGGATGTTCTATATTATTCTGGTTTTGCTCATAATCTGAGACATCTGGGTATGAATCAATTAGAAATTTAAGACTCCACCTCTCATGGCATTAGGAATGTCAATTGAGAAATTGCTTCATTGTCCCTTGTACAAGTTGTTCTCTTGGTTTCTACTGATTCCCACAATGTTTTTAAATAGAAAAGGATTGAACAAAACATAATTAAAGAATACATGAATAAATAATTTAATCCTTTTTGAAATTAACTCTAAAGGAGTATAATAAAGTATCCAAATTATTATCATTTTATAAAAATATTTTTCTTGGGTGTTAACATATACTTAGTATCATACTAAGGGGTTTCACTTGGGTACTTTAAAACTAATTCCCAAATTAACTACACCTTACTCTTATCCTAACTATAACAACCCTTTGTTTTATTTCAAAACATATTAAATCATTTAAAAGAAAAAACATAAATTAATTCCACAACTAGGATCCAAATGATTGTTTTATTTGTAATATTTGGACTATAAATGATATATAAAAATTAAAACATAAAAAATTATATAATTCATTCATCTCTAGCTTCTTAGTGCCCCTTTCCTCAGTATAAGTTATCAATGAAGGATATACATAAATGAAATGGGTGGGCCAAAATCCTTGTTATAGGACATAACATGAATCCATATATCATGGTTGAGAATAATAATCATAATCATTATATAGTAATTGGATCATAATCATGAGAGAAAGAATTGTGAAAAAGGTCAGAATGTGGAAATGCATAAAAATGAAACATCATATCTTACTGCTCAACTACCACACACAGTTGTGAAAAATCATAACATATTGTTCATGAATATATCACTTTTCCTTGTGAGATACACCTCATTTACCAATTAATTTCATTTATACATAATGCTAGGTGGAACAATCAAATCATAACTTTTAAATGCGCTATATAATTCTGGGTGCACATTTTACATCATAATATTTACATTATCATGTGTGCCACATAGAATGTATATCAATATTAGTCATAATATTTCCCATGTAAAGGAATTTTAATTATTAAATAATGAATACATTCATAATTATTGGATCTCCAAAAAATGAATAAGATTCTTGGTGTGATTCTTGATTTAATATGTATCATTCTCAGGAGAAGTAAATGTTTTGTTTTTCTATAAAGAAGTGTTCTGATAAAAAAATGAATAATATTTTCTTGAATGTTGATTGGTTAGATGAATATCCGAGAAAATATATTATTATAATGAATTAATGATATATAAGTAACATTAATGTAATATCCAAACTGAAAATGGGGTGACATCTGGAAAATCCATAAAAAGAGAGTTGGGTTTGATAATTCCCCTTACCTAATGTCCGAATGATTTATTCTCATTAATAACCTATATGATCACATTATATTCATTAATTAACAAATAATGATTCTATTATACATTAATTTTACTTATTATTGTTTTATTAAGTCCATTTATAGACTTCTCTATGAGTTAAATAGTATACAGTTATCATTTAAAAGTGTTCATTTCCATGGTTTTCATCATCAGTTTTATTATATACATGAATAGAAGATTGTGTAAAAGGTATATAAATATAAAAAATTATTTTTAGATGTTATTGACGAAATTATATATTTTTAAATGGTCTTATAAATAATTTGGTTATATGGTATGAAGATGAATCAATAGTTAAAAGATAAAGATGATCATTTTAGGTTATTTTTGGAGGGTTTTCAGTCACAATGTAATAGTTTGGTTTTATGATTTATTATTATGTATATATATTATTTTTAGAAAATAAATAGTTTAGTAACATAAATTCAAAAATAGTTTTCAACCATTTTAATGGTTTTATTATCATATGTGAATGTGTTAATGAAAAATGAAAGTGAATCACCCACAGTGTTCTCAAATTGATACATTACATATGAGAATTTTATTTTTAGAATAAAAGAAATATATGGAGGCATTTAATGAGTGATATTAAAAAATTATATAAATATAGTATAATTATATTACTATATTTATCATGTCATTTGGATAATGTGATGTGAGGAGGGAATTAAAATAGAAAATAGCATGGAAATAAATTAAAATAAAAGATAGTGGAATTTACCTCATGATTATCTCCTACTTGAGAACCTTCTACGGGAAATTTTTTTGTACTATTTATAATCTAATGTTCTCTTTGATTTAGGGGAGGTTATTTGGATGATTATTGGTTATAATTTGGAAAGCCATCAAATATTGAGACGTTTGAGGGAAAGAGGTGGGGAGAGGTTATATTTGTAGAGTAAGAGTGGGGTGTTTTCTCGTTATTGTATTCAATTGTTTATCATTATGGATCATGAATATGAATAGTATGATAATTATCACTAAAATATATTACAATAATTTATGATAGTACCAGATTTTTGGCTTACATGATCCATACATCATCTATAACTCTATATTTTATGTATTTACCTTTCTTTGTAAATTAGCGTATTTCACGATGCATAAAAAATTCATGTATTTTAGAAAAATCCTAAAAATTAACCCTGACCATTTCTAAATAAATATAATTCCAAAATGAACTCCATTTTATGGAAATTATTTTTGAAATATGAGTAATTTAATTTTTTTTAAATCATCATTTTCTAGGAATGTACAAAATTTTATATTATAAAAAATTTTATAACCCTTTGAAAAATTACATAAGATCTATAAAAATTGTCTTTAAAATATAAGACATAAAAATTTTACATTTTCAATATATTTTCTGAAAACTTATTTTCTTTTAAATTTTAAATTAGTCATAAAATTGTAATTAAATATTTTGGACTTTCATAAATACCAACAGCTAATTAATGATTTTTAAAACACCTTTTTACCTAGAATATGATATATTTATACCATAATTTCATTAATAAGAAGACTAAATTTTATTAAGAATTCTATTGGTTATGATACTATTCATTAGGCTGGTTTACTATTCATAAGGTCTATATAATGATTCCTAAGATTATGTCACTATTTCATCAGTATTGGTTTCAAAACTTCTAGAAATTGTTCTTATTCCATTAATTCAATGTTTATAATGTTTTAATTGTGTTCTATAAGTGATTTTTATAGATTTAACCTATATTACATTTCAATAATAAGTGATAAATTCCATTTATAATTGTTTGGGTTTTTATAGTAGACCATACATGCCCAAAATGATTACAACTAGTGAGTATTATGGTGCTTATGAGTTTTGGGATGGAGTATTCCACATTGATAAGGAGTGATCCCAAGATGAAAAAGAATGAGATCGTTATCTAGAGGATACAATCAATTAAATCTTTTTCTAGTATTACCCTTGGAGTAGTGTATGGTAGGATCTATCATGTTCCTCTAACTATGGTGGGGGTTGAGGACATCTTTATAAAGGACGTGTGGGTTTTACCTACCAACTGTGGTATGGACTTCTACGTATGCATCATCCAAAGGGAAACCAAAATTTTTATATAGAAAATCAGATGACCACGTAGGTTTTTTAGGGATATTGGTGTGTTTTGAGGGTTTATAGATGCATGGAATCATAAGGAGAAGTGTCTTCACTAAGGAAGACCTATATTGTATTCCAAATAGGAAGATAAAATTTTGAGGTCATGTGTGAGTTAGTATAACCTGTGATTCAATTGAGATATCAATGATATTCTTTTCCATGTTGAACACTATAGAAGAGTTTAGAAGACTTATGAGTTGGATCCTTATGAATTAATGGATCATATGTGCTTTTCTTCTATGAGTTAACTGACGTGTTTTCAATGTGAGTGTTAGTTCATGTAAGACACCTAAGGAAGGTGTCATACTTGTTTTGAGATTACTAGACTTATGGTATCTTTTATGAATAATGTTCTAGATTCCAAGGATCAATACCAAGAAATGTTATTGATAGTGTACCATATAGAGGTTATGTTGGTGTGATATTTATGTCCACCCTGGGTGTGCCAATGGATGTAAGTGCTGACAGCATGGTTTTCCATCAACTATTGTCAAACAAGGTGATAGTGGTGTTGACCACGTTGTGGTTAGATTGGGTTCTCACGGTTATCCATCGTTTTTTGTTGGGTAGGTATGTGAATGAAAAGTTTTACAACAACCACTTTGGTATGATAGGCTCTGAGGGTCATGTTTTTTTTGAATAACTGAGAAGCATTGAGAACCGACAATGAAAGAAACTACATGGGTGTGTGGTTCCCCCATGTGCATGTTTTTTGGTTACCCATGAAACCATCATGGGAGTGATAGAGCCACATGAATGATCACTATCCCCACTATTTTTCTATGTATTTGATTTCAGGGGATGAAAGGCTCTGAATAATAGAATAATGTATAGACTCTAACAGTGTAGTGTAACACATTGGAATATTACAATGATTTTTTTTTACATTCTGATGTTTAAACGACACACGATTCTAAGGACCTGTGATCTGAAAATTTATTTTATAAAAATATTAAATATATTTTAATTTATGCATGAGTGGTTTTAATGAAATATTTTATTATCTACTCAAAATATTCTTTGATAGGAAATCTATGACCAGAGTTGAATTCATGGTGTCAGATTACCCTACGCCTGACCTAAGGGTGGTTGGCAAGGAACATTCATTTGGGGCACCTTTTGGAGGGTGTATTGGAAAAATTATTTTATTAAATTAATTAATTAGACAACACTATTGAAAATAACTCACAAAAAGTGCCTCTTATTTGAAATATGGAATCACCATTGAATTCATAAATTGGTTTTTACCCTAGTTGCGAGATAAACTTGATCGACATCGGGAGTTTAGTTTGAGGGATTTCGTGGATGAAATATTTAAACAAATAAATTACTATTTATTTTATTTGATTCATTTAATTCCCAAAATAGTCATCCATATTTAAATGGCCTATTATGAAAAATATAAAATTTTATCCATGTAACATTGAGATTGCTCAGATGATTTTTATTTTTCCATAATTGGATGATTGAGATCAGAAGACGGTAGGTATTCAGATAAAGGTTTTTTAACATGCTATGGACACCACAAATAATCTTCATCGCTAGTGGATGAAATCTTTAGAAAGCATCAATCCCTTATAAAGGTTTGACTTTTCAAATTTTTTAGTTCATCTTTTGATTAAAATATTGACCACGATAAAATCTATTTTGTTTTATCTACAATTAAATGAACATTCACATTACCCATGTATCAATATAAATTATTGTTTTAATGAATTTTGTGTATATACCATGTTTGGAACCTCAGTTTCCCCACTATGATATCTCTGTCCAAGAACTCCTTTCCAATGTCTTTTACCACCATTTTTTTAGTGCTTTTACACCAATGTTCTTTGAGTTCTTCATTATTAGACTATGGGATCACGATTAGACACTGCATTGGTGGGTTCGAGTGTGATAGAACCCATTTAATCTTTTCACTAGCTCTAATAACATGATGATCGATGGTTGTTTGAGAGATTGATAATTCAAAATTATTGTGTTTTGTGAAGAGGTTAGTTACATACTAAAAATTTGAGTTGGTGATTATAGGTGGTTCAACATTGCATCAATTACCCCTAAAATCATAATTAATGGATTGTGATGATGTGTTGTGTGATAAGATCAGTTCTGCATAGAGGCCATTTGTGGGATCTAATTGTGGGGGCTTCTCGACATCAATGAGATGGTAGAAGGTCTCAGATCTCTGATGAGGTGGTTAGATGTTATCAATATAGTGGGAATTAATAGTAATAATAACAACAATAATAATAATTGGTATTATTTGATTAAAATAATAGAAAGAATTCTTATTATAATTTTTATATTAAATAATAATATTAGTGGTCGAATAACATGTGTGTTTGGATAATAAAATTAAAAGGTTTTATTTTAAATGGTATTTGAGTTATTATAAGTATTTATAATTATAATAGTGTTGGGTTATGATTAATATTTTTAATAAATATAATCTTCTTTTTATTGTTATTGATAATGATTGTACCAATGTTAATGAAGAAGAAATCAAATAGGTTATATAAATGAGGGTAAGGGAGGTTGGTCATGGAATGCACTTTTAAATTAATGGGGGTGTGACCTTTAAAAATAATAAATAATAATTTTGTTAAAAAAAATAAAGGAAAACAATTGGATTGGAATGAAGATGGCGGCCCACATGATGCTGAGGCATGGGGGGGGTTGTTCTTTGACTCCCTCCCCATTAAAATGAATAATTAAAATTAGAATAATATTATAAAAAATTATTATTATTTTATTCAATGAAATATTGTTCTGGTTGCAACTTATATAGACATCCTTGGATTAACAAACTGTTTGCCGCAATATGACCCTGATATTGAGTCAGTCATTTTTAGATAAATATCAAATTATTTTTTGGAAACCAGAATCTTGTTAAAAAAACTAAATAATAATAAAATTTTTATTAATTTGAAATATTTTATCTAACATATCTTCTTCCTTTGGTTTTATAATTAAAAAAGGTCAATAAAATCTTAATCCCAAAATTGAGAGGTATTTTTAAAGACGGTTATCAGTTTTTAATTTGGTTCAGTTCCTCTAATATATAAATGAAACATTCATGTGTTATATGTTGAAATGTTACTTTTTTAGTGGGTGCCTGATTGATAAAAGTGAATAACCTACCTCTAGTATTTTTATATGTGGATCAAAATGGGTTGACCCATTTGATAAACTGGGATAATTTTCAAAGGAATCTCTAATGAATTACATTTTTCCATTTGGATGGATGAAAATCATTGTCTGTTCATTAGTATTTTGGTTGAGACATATCATGTAGTAACGTTACACATTGTGTAATACTTAATTGGTAGTAATACATGTGTTGTATTGGACACAACCAGTCATAGGTGTAGGTAAAGATGACATGTGAACCCCTTAAACACTATGTACTTATTTAGAATCTTCTACCTATCGTATCTTCTTCATCTTATCATGGATTTTCACACACTAGTATCTTATCCTGAGTGTTTTTTCATGTAGAATATAATTGCTTACTAGGTTATGGATCTTGGGATACATTATGATATTTTTATGGGAATCACACTTGTTTAGGAAACTCTTGATGATGGAAGTCATCATTCCCTGAACCCACACTTCCAGATTTAGTATATAAAAATGATGTTTATTTTTTTATAAAAAAAACTGAACAACTACCTAACACATAGTATATTACAAGACCTTTTCTATTTTAGTTTCTTGAGAACTAGATAAGAAAAAAATAATTTCCACTTTTTATGAATATAACATAAAATATGTCATACTCTACTCAATGACTATCTAATTAGGCAATGTCCCCCTTCATATAACTTTTTTGATTCTAGTGAAAATAATTTTAAAACATGGGATGAGTATTAAATTTCAATGTAAGTTATTTTAAAATTAGGTAACAACATTTTATAAAATATCCTTGTGAAAACAACATTTGAAAAATAATTTTGAGCTTTATTTGATAATACCTTCAAAAAGAATTTTAGAAAATACTTTTGTAAAGATAATTGAAATTATTAATTCTTTAATAATACTACAATATTTTACAAATAATTACACTCAATAATTACATTTAAAATTGTCCAATGATTTTTTTGATAACAACAAGAACACTTTTGAAAACAAAACACTTGTGACACCTGAAACGTTAACGTTTTCCTTGTTCATATCCACTTTCCAATGGATTGGTTCACTCCTGAATTCTCTACCATATTTAAAAAATTCAAGAGTTGGATTTTATAAAAATTTACAACATAATTTCATGTAAATGCATTCACATATATTTTCTATAGAAAATTACTACTATGTTAGAGAAACTGAAAATATTAACATTTAGACATTGCATAACACATGGAATGTTAATAAGAGGATAGTTAACATTCATGAATCGAAATTCCATCAACTAATCACATAAATACAATTAAAAAAAATTTCCTATGGAAAATAATTTTAATTCAATACACATACATATACAAATAATAAAAACTATTGCATTTATTATAAATGCATGATATTTAATTTTTTATAGATTATGGGTATATAAGATATTACATGCAACATTATTTGATTTTCATGTATATGCACACATAAATTGACAATTTTATTTAGTATTTAAAACATATAATAAATTATAAAGTAAAAAATTTTATAACATACCATAAATAGTAGTCATAAAATTACTGCATAAGGAAATAACTATTATTTATTATTCTGGGCATAAAATAATATAATATTCTATAAAAGATATAATTATTCTTACACTTATTAAATCCAAATCACATTTAATTTACTATCATACACATTATCATTTTAATATTTAAAAAAAATATTATATTAATAAAATAAATATTTCACAAGAGGAAATCTTAATACAAATTAACATAAATAAAAATATAATAATAAAATATTTATAATGTAAATTATTTCCTTTTGAATACAATTATAGAAAATATCTCTCAGAAATAAGAATTAAATATAAATTATATAATTTTATTCTGAAAATAATTGATACCTATCTAATTTTAGAAATGAGAATCACAAAATCAAAAATAGATAAATAAAAATATATTGTGTAGAAAATAAATAAATAAAAGATATATAAATTATACATTCTATTTTGAAAATAAAATTTCAATGAAATAAATGTTTTAAATAATAATTCTCTCTTACATAAGAATTATATTTCTTATTTAATAAGTAAATTCCTTAAAAACTGAAATTTAATTCATAAAAATAATATACATTGCAATTTTTTAAAACAAAAAATTTAAATGGTATTAACATAATTTGAAATTAGAATACAAACAATCGTTTAAAAATAGTGTAAAATAATTTCCCTTATGTATTTTATTTTCACACAATCAATTTGGTTTAATTAAATTATAATTTTTTCATCTTTTATGCATTAAAAACACTAAACTAAACATATGTTATATCCCTCTACCTCACCTCTCCCCACACATAGAATGCGTAATCTGACTGGACTGTCATCGAAATGTGAAAAAATTATATAGTTGTTCTTTACAATGTAATATATTCTAAAAATGAATGTAGTTTTTACTACATATTTATTTTCTAACCATAGAATTGAAAAACAATGATATTTGTATGTCTATAAATTGAGAGTATCAAATAGGACATGCATACATGATAATAAAAATCGAATAATAATAAATGAAATTTGTTTTTATGAATTCTATGATCCAAAAAATCCAATGATGAAAATGAATATATAGATATTTTATATTCATAACATTTAAATGAATTTGTTTTAGATTGAAGATCTTGGTTCGAATCATAGTATTTAGAAATAAGAACGAACATAAATCTTCTTCATGAAGAATATATTACCAAATTCATTGACAATGAGATAAAATTGATTTCATATATATTAAAACAACACTATAAACATTGAATACATTTAAGAGTAGACATTAAACAGGAAGTTAGGGTCCACAATGTGACAAAAATATTTATAAAATAGAATATACATGAACACAAGTACTAAAAACTATGGAAGAATACAAATCGACCATCAGGTATATAATATGATATATCATGACACAAAAATACATGCCTAAAAAATTTAGAATTTCACGCTAATCTTTTATAAATACCAACTCGATCCAATGACTGTAGGTCTTCTATGAACGAACTCCAACCCACTCAGATATGTTTCAACTGCAGTTGATTCGAACCTGAGATCGACGGTTGATATGTCTTTCCTTGAACTATCTTTCCTTGCATGACCTCAGTGATACCAGTCATACTTCCAAGCTCAGTTCCTCCAAAAAGCTTTTCTGTAACTAAAAGAGCCCTCGATTCGACCCTATATCCCCCTTTTCCTATTTTACACCAAAATAGAGAGAACCCCATGATATCTCCCTTAACATCATTTTAACCTTTCTTATTACTTCATCATTCTGTTTGTTTTTTGTAAACAAGATTTTTATAAAATTTATTTCAGTAATATTTATAAATATATAAAAAATAATTCATAAATTAGAACTGATAAACAAAATAATTTTATATTAATAGGATTATACATTATTTCACATTTATAAATAAAATATTAATAATAATTATTATAATTACTATGTTAATTAGATTAATTAATTAAATATATTTATATTTCACATTATCATAATTATATTTATTATAAAATACTTTATTTGAATTTAAATATTTATAGGTTTCATTCAAATAATTTATTATTTGTTTTTATAATAACATTTATATTCATTGAAATTATTATTTCATGAACAAAATATTTGATAACATCATTTGAAAAAAAAATATTATATTAAAACAAAATTTTATTAAAAGTATTTATTTATAGTAATTCTATAATAATTTTTATTTTTTTATTTTATACATATATATTAAGAAAATAATAAAATTAAGATATTTTCCTATCAAAAAAATAATATAAAATATCTACTTATAATTTTAATGTTAATTAATATTCCAATCATATTTCATGAAATAAATTGTCATTATGATTTATTCATTTATTTTCTTATTTTCATAATTAATAATTTAATATTCATTATAAATTTTTTTTAATATTATTATTACTAAAATTTAATTAATATTTATTAATAAAATAAAAATATCACTTATTAAAACACTGTATGTTACTCCCCCTTAAATGAATGATTCCCTCGTATATTATATGGTTACATAATTATCAAAAGCATATTCTATAACATTGATTTATTCTTCTTCAAATGAAAAAATCTAATCTTTAGGGTTTTCTAGACAGTCTCTCTATTATCATATTTAATGCCCCAAACGCTCGTTTTGGGATTCAGTAGATAGATATGCCGTGAAACATTTTTAAAAAAGATACTGAAAAATTACAGAATGCCTAATACAAACCATGGCCTTTTCATGTATATGTTCTATAGAAGTAAAACAAGAACATACATAACTATAGGGTTGAATGAAATTAAAAAAAAATATCTACGTCGTTATGTGTGTGATAACTCTTTATGTAAAGCATCCATCGTTGAACCACTAAGATACATATAAAAATTATTTTAAAATAATGTTTGAGAATTAAATTTCCCAATAATGTATTTTAAGATTAGTGAAATTTTTTTATGAAAACTAATTTTTAAAAAATCATTTGAATGTATATTGAAAATACATAAAAAATAATTTTAGTAATTCCTTCTCAAAATATCGTTGAAATTATTTATGCTTTAGTAACATTAAATCTTTTTAAAAATACACACTATTAAAAATTGTTTTAAAAATAATCTAGTTATTTTTGTGAAAACAAAATCCATTCTGTTGAAGAAAAAATGAAAAATACACATAAAACATTGAATGTTATCTTGGACCTACTCAAATTTTGAGGGATACGTCCAACCCCAAATTCCATACAATATTTTCACCATTCAAGTGCTGGATTTTGTAAAAATATTTTCTGCTAACATTATTAATACATAATATTTCGCTGGATTTTTTATAAATTTATGATCTTGACATCATATATACATATAAATAAATTCAAATATATTTTCAAAATAAAATTACTACTAAATTATAACAACAAAATATCTTCACTTTTATACATTTCATAATATTTGGAATATTAATGAGAGGATAATTAACACTCTTGTATTAAAATTTCATTCAATGAACTAAGTAATACCAATTCTAAAATAGTTTCCTTTTATAAAATATTATTTATTCCATACACACACATAGACAAATAATAATAACTAGGGCATGTAATATAAATTCATTAAATGTCATGTGTAATTGATAATGGAAAAATCTTATATTACATGAGACATTCATGGTTGTGCACGTACTCACACATATAAAATGATGATTCTTTATTATTTAAAACTAACCATAAATAATAAACATAAATTTATTAAAACAAACCATAACTAATAAACATAAAATGACAAAATAATGTAAATTTTTTTATTTATTCTCCATGGAATAAAAAATATCTCTTATTTTTAAAATATAAACAATTTGACTTTCATAAAATAAAAATTCAATTGAAAGTATTATTAGGAACATTATAATTTTAAAAAATAAATACATATTTTACAAAAATAAAAGTTATATTTGAAAATAATAAATTCTCTATCAAATTAAAAGAAATAAACATAAAATAATAAAATAATTATAATGATAATTATTTCATTCAAAATAGAATTTCAAGAAATGCCCCTCACTTTTATGCATGAAACATAAATTATGTACTTTAATGTTGACCAAAATTGATCCCATACTAATTTTATAATTGAGAATCAAAACATTGAATATAGATAAATAAAAATATCTCGTAAATTACAAAAAAAAATTTACATATCAATTTCCCATACAAATATAAATTTTTATTGAATTAAATGTTTTCAAAAAAATGATTCCCTTACTAAAAATTATATTTCAAATGTAGACTAAAATCTTTTTAAAATGTCACATTAATTCATAAAAACAATATACTCTATTAATAAATTTTTAAAATAAATATTTTAAATGTTAATGACAGAATTTTATATTAACAATCAAATAAAAATTTAGAATAATTGAAAATAATTTCTTCTACCAGTTTGATTAGAACAAAATTGATCTAGAATTATTCTATTTGATTTTCTCTCAACTCTCGCTCTCTGAAAAACACTGAAAAAAAATTATTGGGTCGTCTACCCCACTAGTCTCCGCACGTAGAGTGCTGCATATGAATAGACTACCATAGATATAAAACTGAATTATGTAGTAGTTTAATTATTTACATTATTCGGTTAAAAATGAATGTAGTTGATACTAAAATTTTTTTATAACCACAGTTTGGAATCCAATTATATTTGTCTGGCTGCCAATCGATATTATCACTGAAGTTTTCGAGAAATAATGATGAAGAGCAAATAACAATAAAATAATTTTTTATGCAAGCTTTGATCTACAACATCCTATGATGAAAAAATATATATACATGTTTAATATTCATAATATCTTAATGAATCAATAGCCTGTTGTAAAATTCTGAGATTTTAAAAGAAACACTACATGCTTAAATGTACTACTAAACACTATGAGAACTTTTTAAACTAACCATTAAACATAATTTTTCCACTTCTATGTTTTCAATTTCATAAAAAGAACATACACGGTTGCGATCAGGATGTTTTTTTAAAGTCTTGTAGAACAAACATAATTTTTTTGTGAATAATATACTACACTTATGAAAAGTAACATTAAATTATGAATAGTAATCTACCTTTATAAATAGAAATTTTACCCTAATGAATAGTAATATACCCTTATGAATAGTCAATTGAACCTTATGAATAGTAATGAACAGTTATGAATAGTAAATTTATCAATGAAAATATAAATAAAATTACTCCATCTTATAAGTGTGAACATGATATAATTATTTCATAATATAAGTAAATAAATATTTTAAAAAAATTTGAATATGTTTTCGTCTTTTGGTAAGTCATATATATCTAATTGCAAATTTAGGAATAATTAAAAATTTAAATGTAAATTTATTTTCATAAAATATATTCAAAAATATTTATTTTTTTGACTCTTGATTATATCTTAATTTTAAGAGACCTTAGGTAATTTTTAAAATTGTTAGAAAAGTTCTTTTAATTTTAAAATTGTATTTTTAAATTATATTATAATTTTATTTAAAAATTAAATGAATCATATATAGAAATTTATTTTCAAAATATAGAGTTAATTTTTATTTTCTATACATCAAAAAATGGTTATGGTGAATTTTTTAGATTTTTTGGGAATTCATGATTTTTTATGAATAGTAAAATACGATAAATTGCAATAAATGATAAATACTTGTCTTAATGAGTCATAGGTGACTCAAGGATGATTTAAACACACTAGGTTAGATCTCACATTCCCTTATTAATATTTGGGGTCACATGAAACCATACTGTTCATAGTCTTGAGCAAAAATATTAATGTAATGATTAAAATATTTTAAAATCCATCGTCTCATCCAATATAAATACAATCTCCATTCCCCTCTTCTACTCACACATCTCAACAGTTGATAATTTTGTATGTTCTACCTAATCACCTCCACATGGCTCTTTCCCATGTACTATACCTACTTGTCTTTCCAAAAGGCCAAAACCGAAGGCCTTAAAGAGGTTCTCATGGAGAAGAGATCAAGATGTTAGAATTATCATTCTTTTTCATATGTTTTCATTTCAATTACATTATTTTATTATACTCTCCTCTTCTCCACTAATCTAGGATGTCTGAAATATCAAGAATCATATATATTATTTATGTTATAATTTTCATGTAACAAATTCAGCATTTGTTTTTCTCTTATCTCTCTCTTATTCTAAAAATAAAAACATCATCCTTGATATGTCGTTTTACCAAAATCATGGATGACGAGTTTTCAATTTACATTACACACTTCAAAGATGAAAATAAAACCCTTTTAATGGTTTATTTAGAATATAATTTGTACTTTTTAACCCCTCTTATATTGTAGAATGTACAACTATGAATGAAATTAATTTAAATAATGAGAAAAATTCATGATTATCAATGAACCACAAAAAATTATCTAAACATATATAATTAATGTTTTATCTAATGTATAATCAACATATATGATAAAGAAGAATTTATGGTCTTATTTTATGTTTTATAAACATATGAATATCATTTAATTATAGTTTTAGAATTTCATTTCCATAAGAAAACCAAATCAAAGACAAAAATGCCATGGAAATCATGTAAAGAATGTACCTGAAACAATTGAAATACCAAAATAATATTATTAAATCAGTGTAAAATATTATAATAAGATTATAACTAGTTTTATCAACATGATATTAGTATTATAATTAATAAATAACACTATCCAAACTTTTATACAAGAAGTTTAAACATGTTTTCTATAAGAAAATCCCAAGGTAAGGGAATTCTTTAATCGATTTTAATTCATTTGTTTAACCTTATACGTCATTATTTATGTGGTATTAAAATTTTTTGTGTGATGAATTTAGTTTATATTATGTTTAATTATGTTTATTTTCAGTTTATATACATATTCCTTCCACTATACTACGTTTCACATCAATTATATGATATTATAAATGGTGTTTTCTTTTCAAACCCTCTTAAAATTCTATTTTATAAAATTCAAAAGCAATGTTTTTTTGCAGTTATTCAAGTAATATGATTGTGTTTGGGTTCTTATGAATTAATGATGATTAATGCTAATTCCTAGAGTTTCTTTCAACACATTGGTTATGATTATGTTGGAAGTTGGCCATATGGTTAATCCATGTGTAACTGTGATGGTTACACCATAAGGTAGCCGTGAGAGTTTACATTGCATTATAGCCATGATGGTTACATTGTAAGGTAGATGTGAGGGCCACCAGAAATATGGTAGTCATAATGGTTACAATTTTAAGTAATTAATGACCCATGTTACCAACATTTTTTATATATGTTCTCAATGTTTTCAGAAATTATGTATATGACACTTTATGGATAAGAAGTATGTCTTGTGAAAAGGTTATCATATATTAAAACATATTTATGGAAAAATGGTCCATTTACTTATTTTTATATACCTTAATGAGCTATTTTAATAATCCAATGCTTTTAAATGTTTTTCACAAGAATCATTAGAATTATAAAGGATGATTATGGGGATAATGCAGATGAATCCAATTATTTATATTAGATGTTAATTTTTGTAAACTCTGATTCAATATATGTGAGTTTGATGTCTAATTTTCTAGAACCTAAGATGGAAAAGGTCATCATTTTTATAATTTACTATATATTTTTTAGTTATCTAGTATACCAATAAAAATTCAAATCCTATTTTAGAACTAAATCTAGAGGTGCGGGTTTAGGGCATTACAGTAGGTATTAGAGGACCGGTCTAGACATATTTGAAGATTAGAAGTTGTTACTATTTTTAAGAAATATTAGTGATAGTTTGTACTTTAAAACTTATGCTAAATTGAGTTCATATAAGAAAATATATATTTTTTAATTATCAATATGTTTATTTAGAAATATAAGTACAATGAACGAATTATGAGGGTGGAATTTTTTTAAATGGGGGATTATGTAACATCCATATATTTTTAAAGGACACACTATGTGCTTAAATAAACAACAAAATACTATTTTACCTTTATAAACTATCCATTAAACATAATTTTTTCACTTCTGTGTTTTGAATTTTGAAAATTTTATATACATAGTTTTAATCTATATGTTTTTGGTTTATGATAGAAGAAACCAATTTTTTTATGAATCATATGCTATCCTTATAAATAGTAACATAACAGTATGAATAATAATGATCCATTATGAATAGAAACATGAATCTTATTAATAGTAATGTAACATTATTAATAGTACTTGAACCTATTGAATATTAATGTATCTTATGAATAGTAATATGAACCTTATTAAAAGTATTGTACCCTTTTGTATAGTAAATTCACTTATGAAATTATATGAAATATTCATCCATCTTATAAGTTTCAATATGATATAATTATGTAATAAAATAAGTAAATATATATTTTAAAAATTATTTAATATGTTTTGTTATTTTTCTAAGTCATATATATTCAATTATAAATTTATGGATATTTAAAATTTTATATGATTTTTTTATAATATATTAAAAAAATTATTTTTATGACTTGTGATTATATGATAATTTTAAGATAACTTAAGTAATTTTTCAAAGTGTTAGGAAATCAATTTTAATTAAAAAACTTTATTTATCAAGTATATAATTATTTTATTTAAAAATTGAATTAATCATATTTTGAATATTATTTTAAAAAATTGAGTTCATTTTTCAATTCTACACATCAAAAAATGGTTGTGATGTATTTTTTGGTATTTTTTTGATCTTCTTGGAATTTCTAATGATACTAAAATATGATAAATTGATATAAATGTTATATATTTGTTTTATTGAATCCTAGGTGATTCAAGGATTATGTAATCACACTTGGTTCAAACTCACATTCACTTATTATTATTTAGGGTCACATGAATCAAACGTATCCCTATAATGGAGAAAAAATAAAAAACTAATGATTATAATACAATAAAATCCCTCCCCCCCCCTCCACTATAAATACCACCCTCGTTCCCCTCTTCTTCTCAAACCTATGAAGCCTTGAGAATTGATATGTTCGAGAAAATCCCCTCTCAAATGGCTGTTCCTCATGTCTTATACCTACTGGTCTTACCAAAATCACAAATCCAAAGGCATTAAGAAGGATCTCAAAGAGATGATATTAAGAGGTAAGAACCCTATTTTATTTTTCTGGGTCTTCTTTTCAATTAATTTATTTTCATAAACTATATTCCCCTCTAGTAATCTAGGAGGTTTTAAATCTCCAAAATATTATATATAATTTATTTTACCATGTTCATGTAAAAAAATAATCATTTTTCTTCCACTCTTCACCCTCTTGTTGTAAAAATAAAAACACCATCCCTGATGTGATAATTTTCTAAAATCATTGACGATGTGTTTGAAATATCCATTAATTCCTTAAAATATGATCATTAAACCCTTTCAATGGTTGAAATAGAATGTAATTTTTATGTTTTAACCTCTTCGATGTTTTATAATTATCCTTTATTCATGATATCAATTTATATAATGAAGAAAGTTCATGATTATCGAGGAACATCCAAAAATGATCTAAACAAATATCATTAATGTTTTATCGAATGAATAGAAATAATATATGATAAAAAGGATTTATTATATCATTTAATATTTATAAAAAATATAAACACCATTTCATTCCACTTTTGGAATTTAATTTTCATACAATATGAAAAAAATACAAATCGGCCATGAAAATCTTGTAAAGAATGAACTCGAAACAATTGAAATAAACATATATTGTTAATAAATGGGTGTAAAATCAGATAAAAAGATTATGTAAGGTAATATAAATGTAAAGACCCGTAAAATTCAAGGAAAATTTTTTCTTAATTTTCTTTAGAATTTTACAAGAGCGCGGTTTCAGACGGCACCTGATTCCGAGGCCCGGAGTGCCCGGAATTAATTTCCGAAGTTTGGCTCGGGTACGTTCAGTGAACGAACGAGCGGGATTTCCTAACTTTTGATCCGGTGCTCGGAATTGAAATCCGAGGGCACCGATGAACTCGCAGCGCCGATATTCGCTTAAAGAGACCTTTTCGAGAGTTGCGTTTGTTGCGGGTTGTAAGTTAATTTTTGAGGGTTTAGGTTGAGTTAAATAAAATTTGAGTAGAACAAATTTTATTTTAACTTCTTAAAACCTCTCTAAGGTGGTTGGGAGTGGGACCCACACCCACTTAACCTCCCTTGGGAGGATTAAGTGTGGTGGGGCCCACACGAACCCCCCCACCTTTTCAACTCCCCACTCTCCCTCTTAATGGCTTGATAACTTAACTTCTTATTAATTATACAACTCTTGTATATTAAATAAGTGAGTTAATTTTGGGAGTTAACTCTTTTGAATTTCAAACTTTTGAAATCCTTTTGAGTTGTGTGTTAATAAAATAAGTGGTATTCTTATTTTATTAAGAGTTCTTTGTTTGTCTTTGGAGAGCATTCCCTTCATCTCCAAGCTTTGACGAAGAACCTTCGAAGAACGAAGAACGCGAAGAACGTCGTTCTTCAACGAAGAACTTCTCCGCCGAAGAACACGATCCATCCGCGACGCCGTATCCGCGACGCGACGTACTTCTTCCGCGTCATCCCTTCCGCGTCGGTTTTCCGCGACGAACGCCTTCGATAACAACTCTTCCTCCGACGTCAAAGGAATCGACACCAATATTCCACGACTCCGCCAACGTGTGATTATCGAGGTAGAGATTCTTGAGATCGTTGCTTTCTTTATATCTTGACTTTCCTCGAGACTTGACGAGGAACGCTCTCTTTTCCGACGAAGAACGCCGCAACTCCTTTCTTCGTTCACCGTGACAACGAAGGGGACGCCATCTCATCTTCGGACAACCTTCGTCGGCAAACGAAGATCCGCCAACGTCGTGTCTCTTCGGGCATAGCACTTCGTCAACGGATTTGACGAACGACGACCGCGACGCCCGACCTCCGCGACGCCGTCTTCCGCGGATCGTAGACGATTCTTCGAATCTTAAAACCGAGGTAGGGGTTTTTGTTTTCTTTTGGATTCCTCATTTATTCTTGATCGTGCTTTTATCAAGATTAACGTGTGACATGTTTTTCTTTAAGTTGCGTTATTATTATTAACGCGAGGGGGGCCGGATCGCACGAACACGGCCGAACCCCCCTCCAACGTTTTTGTTGATTTTTATCTTGCGGGAGGAAGCAAGTGGCGTGGTGCCGTCGCACCACGCGGATGAACGTGCAAATATCATCGCGATACCGTCGCACGCACCTTTGAAGAAACAACAAGAACACGACGCCGTCGCGCCGCGTTGAATATTATCAAAGCACGGCGAAGGGACGCGGTGCCGTCGCACCGTGCAGGATGACGAACGCCGCGGCCGGTTCCGGGCCGCGGCGGGACGAGAAGACCGCGGCCGGTTCCGGGCCGCGGTGGGACGAGGAGACCGCGGCCGGTTCCGGGCCGCGGCGGAAGATAAGACCGGCGGCCGGGCCGCCGGCGTCGGAAGCCGAAGAGGGGACCGGATTTTCCGGTCCCGTTGGAGAAAACCGGCCGGCCGGCTGGCCGGCCGGAACCGGGGAATTAATTCCCCGGCCATCTGGCAAAACCCCCCTCTTAATGAGGGGGGCGGTTTTAATTTAAAGGGAGGGGGCCGGCTGCCCCCTCGGACCGGCTCAAGCAGGCCCCCCTCATGTGAGGGGGGGCGGTTTAATAAAATCGGCGCGGCATAGCCGCGCCGCCACCCTGAGGAAGCGGGGGTTTAACCCCCCCGCGTGCGGCACCCCGTGCGGCACCCGCTGCCGCCGCCAGCGTGGCCCGCCGCCGCCGCCCGCGCGGCCCGCCGCCGCCGCCAGCGTGGCCCGCCGCCGCCGCCCGCGCGGCCCGCCGCCGCCGCCACCGCGGCCCGCCGCGCCGCCGCTCGCCGCCGCCGCGCCGCCGCTCGCCGCCGCCGCGCGCCGCCGCCGTCCACCGCGCCGCCGCGCGCCGCCGCCGGCCACCGCGCCGCCGCCGTCCGCCGCCACCGGCCGCCGCCGCCGGCCACCGCGCCGCCCGGGGGGGGGGTCGGGCCGGGTCGGCCCGGACCCGGACCCCCCCGTTTCGAACCTGTTTTGGTTTTTGGCTCATAACTTGAGCCTCGGAACTCCGAATGACGAACCGTCTGCGGCAACGCGATCCTTGGATCGAGACGGTCGTTTCGGTTTATCGCACTCAAGGTTTCGGGTTACTTTGAGTTCGGCCGGGTTGGTTCGTTCACGAAACCAACCGGGCCTTCGGAGCGGAAACGCTCATATCTTGAGCCACGAACGTCCGATTGACGCACCGTCAGTCGCGTTGTGTTCCTCTTAGTGAATCGGATCTTTTGGCATACTCCGCCCGAGGTTTGGACGCAGGTGGAGTACGGTCGGGTTGGTTTTTCCTTAAAATCCAACCGGGCCCCGGAGACGAAAATGCCAATAACTCACAGACCGGGCGTCCGATTGACGCGCCGTCTGTTTCGTTGACTTCCTCTTGATGAGACGGAACTTTTGACATACTCCGCCCGAGTTTTGGATGCAGTCGGAGTATGGCCGGGTTGGATTGTTCCCGAAATCCAACCGGGCCCCTGGAACGGGAAAAGCTGTTATCTTTCAGACAGGACGTCCGTCTGACGAACCGTCAGCGGCGTTGATGATCACGATGAGAAACGGTCCCTATGAGTATACCCTATGAGAGTTCGGGGTACAGTTGAGATACGGCCGGGTTTGGTTCGCTCACGAAACCAACCGGGCCCCTGGGACGAAAAGGCTAATAACTCACAGACCGGGCGTCCGATCGACGCGCCGTCTGCTGCGTTGAGACCCCTGTGACGAGACGGACCTTTGAGGCACTTCTTCGTGGGTTTTTTTGTGATACTTGGAGTATCGGCCAGTAGCTCGTGGAGCGGACCCTCCCGAAGACGAGCGTGCAGAGTACGGAGACCGTGTAACTAGCTGAGACCTGACGACTGCTTGACCGACTCGACTTGGAGTGAGTCGACTAGCCCAGTGGACGGAGCACTACTTTCTGAGGTGCAGACCCATGGCGGACGGAGTACGTGTGTGACAGTGCAGACCCGCGGTACTCGTCCGGAGAGTACCTCAGCAGGCTATCTGGGTGGCGCCCGGTATTTGGCGACAGACCCTCAGCGGACGGAGCGCCAGGTAGTTGGCCGCAAACCCGCAGTACTCGACAGGAGGAGTACTTCAGCAGTCCTAGGTTAGTGAGCGGCAGCCTCGGAGTCGTGACAGGACCACTGTACACTCTAGAGACGGAGCTCTTCAGTAGTTACGGTTTCGTTAATGAAAATCCTGGTTTGAGCTGAGACTTTTGACCCTGTGTTACTTTATGATTGAGATGGGTCACTTGCTAACTTTGGTATATGTATGGGCATATACCCGGGTAGTGGTTATCCGTCGATTTCACAATTCTTGTGTTTCCTCATGATTGAGATGGGTTACTTGATAACTTAGGTATATGTATGGGCATATACCTAAGTAGAGTTTATCTGTTGAGATCTTCTTGTGTTTAACCTTGATGGTTTTTGTGAGACCTTGAGGGTCTCGGGGTCCCTACTGAGTATCGTTATACTCACCCCTGCACGGGCTATGCCCGCACCTCGTTGTGTTGGTTGCAGACGACGGACAGTGCTGACAGAAGCCGAAGGTTCGAGGACTGGACGATACCTGGAGGTGGACTATACGACGAGGCGGTACCCGGAGGAGGACCACTGGGCGGGACATACTCGGAGCGGATGGCGGGACCCGAGGAGCAGAGGAGCTATCTGTACCCACCCTTCAGGTGGGATTTCCAGTGGACATCTCAGCGTAGCAGCTTTACTTTTCAGTCGCTGTTTTTCCCTTTCGAGTTGTACTTTACAGTTGGGCTTGTATTTCCGGCCCCTTTTTACTTTTCAGTTCTTCTTTTTGTTCATAGTGTTTACTTCCGCTTGTACTCTGTGGTGCTTGTTTTCTTTATAAAGGCAATGCCTTCCCAGTTATCGGGATTTTACGCCTTTGGTGCTAGTCGCCAGCCCCTGGCCTATGGAAGGCGGGCTTGGGGTAGTCACGGCACGGGCCCCGAGGACGGGTCGTGACAAATTGGTATCAGAGGAGTTCGGTTCTACCGCAGAACTTATAACTCTGATGTTTCTTTCTGTGAAGCAATAGTGTTAAGAGTACCGAGTGTGGTTTTCAGTTCAGGGAGTCCAGTGTTGGTGCGGGCGGCCGACGTATCCATACACCAGGACCCTGACAACTGATTTCCGACTTTGTGCACAAAAACACTGATTGCGTGTGTGTTTTCAAAGGTTTTTCCCCTTAAAACAGCTCAAACCAGGTCAGCTCACCAGGTATAATCGTTTGATCGTGTTACGTTGTTTCTTTCAGGATGGCCCCACGACGACAGCCAGCTAGAGCCCGGAGGGATGAGCGTACTGACAGTCTGTCGAGCGACGAGGCTTCGGTACAGGGCCCTCTTGCAGTTGGGCCACCGATGCCACCAGCCCCAGCAGTAGGCGTTGCACGACGCTTGAGCGCGCTGCACGAGTTCCAGCGCCAGAGGCCACCCAGGTTCCGGGGAGAGACGGACCCGCAGGCGGCTGAGGTTTGGCTGGAGGCTGTGGTGAGAGTCTTCAGGCTAGTGGGGACGCCGGCAGACTTCATGGTGATCTTTGCTACCAGCCTCTTTCAGGCAGCAGCAGGTAGGTGGTGGAGCCACTTGTTTCAGTTTTGCGATGAGATGAACTTCGCATGGGAAGACTTCGAGACCTTCTTCAGGGTGGAGTTTGTGCCAGTATCTCTACACCCCGAGCGTGTACAGGAGATTCTGCCTTTGCCGCGTGTTTTTCGATCAGAAGCCGAGTCATCTGTGGGCAGTAGACAGATGATGCAGAGGTCCAGGAGGACCAGACGAGCAGTTGGGCGATCTCGGGTTTTAGGACCGGTGGTGCGGGGCACCCGAGGTGGGGTCAGAGCCAGGCGTGCCAGAAACGGACATTGTTACTCGTGCGGTGGAAAGGGGCACCTGGCACGTGACTGTCCGACTCCTCGTACAGTTGATCCATAGGCTTTTGAGGAGCCACCGAGGTTGAGGCAGCGACAAATGCTGGAGCTCTGGGAGCAGGTGGACAGGGGAGGAACTTGTGGTTACGTCTTTTGTACTTCTAGTTCCATGTTGTTGTTGCTTTTATGTAGCGTCTTGTATTATGAGCTGCAATAATAAAAAGACGCATTCTTTTGTGATGTTTTCTTTCCTGTCCTCTTTTGTGATGTTACTAAGAGGTTCCAGTTGACTGTTGACTTGACCCTCACTTGTGAGACATCTACTGGAGGAGACCAGTTACCACACACTGATGCCGACAGTGTGACTCAACCCTTGGAGGCGAGAGTAACGGTTGGATCTCTTAGTAGTAGCGTCGAGGCCTTACGACGTCATCCTTGGTATGGATTAATATCATCCATGTTAGGATTGACTGTTTTAGGCAAAGAATGTGGTTCATCCAGGGGATGAGACCAGGTTTCTCTTTTCGGCAAAGAAGAAATCTTGCAGCTCTTGTGGGACCAGAGATGGTCCGGGCCACGTCAAAAGAGGTCCATGTCATCCAGGAGCGGGTCCTACATGGACGATCGATTCCTCTTGTGCGCAACAGATGGCGGCACGGGAATCTCCAGGAGAGCACATGGGAGCGGGAGGCTCAAATGCGTGCTCAGTGTCCTCTTTTCGTTTCCCTAGTTTTTGATGTAGCTTTACGGGGACGTAAAGCCCTGAGGTGGGAGTAGTGTAAAGACCCGTAAAATTCAAGGAAAATTTTTTCTTAATTTTCTTTAGAATTTTACAAGAGCGCGGTTTCAGACGGCACCTGATTCCGAGGCCCGGAGTGCCCGGAATTAATTTCCGAAGTTTGGCTCGGGTACGTTCAGTGAACGAACGAGCGGGATTTCCTAACTTTTGATCCGGTGCTCGGAATTGAAATCCGAGGGCACCGATGAACTCGCAGCGCCGATATTCGCTTAAAGAGACCTTTTCGAGAGTTGCGTTTGTTGCGGGTTGTAAGTTAATTTTTGAGGGTTTAGGTTGAGTTAAATAAAATTTGAGTAGAACAAATTTTATTTTAACTTCTTAAAACCTCTCTAAGGTGGTTGGGAGTGGGACCCACACCCACTTAACCTCCCTTGGGAGGATTAAGTGTGGTGGGGCCCACACGAACCCCCCCACCTTTTCAACTCCCCACTCTCCCTCTTAATGGCTTGATAACTTAACTTCTTATTAATTATACAACTCTTGTATATTAAATAAGTGAGTTAATTTTGGGAGTTAACTCTTTTGAATTTCAAACTTTTGAAATCCTTTTGAGTTGTGTGTTAATAAAATAAGTGGTATTCTTATTTTATTAAGAGTTCTTTGTTTGTCTTTGGAGAGCATTCCCTTCATCTCCAAGCTTTGACGAAGAACCTTCGAAGAACGAAGAACGCGAAGAACGTCGTTCTTCAACGAAGAACTTCTCCGCCGAAGAACACGATCCATCCGCGACGCCGTATCCGCGACGCGACGTACTTCTTCCGCGTCATCCCTTCCGCGTCGGTTTTCCGCGACGAACGCCTTCGATAACAACTCTTCCTCCGACGTCAAAGGAATCGACACCAATATTCCACGACTCCGCCAACGTGTGATTATCGAGGTAGAGATTCTTGAGATCGTTGCTTTCTTTATATCTTGACTTTCCTCGAGACTTGACGAGGAACGCTCTCTTTTCCGACGAAGAACGCCGCAACTCCTTTCTTCGTTCACCGTGACAACGAAGGGGACGCCATCTCATCTTCGGACAACCTTCGTCGGCAAACGAAGATCCGCCAACGTCGTGTCTCTTCGGGCATAGCACTTCGTCAACGGATTTGACGAACGACGACCGCGACGCCCGACCTCCGCGACGCCGTCTTCCGCGGATCGTAGACGATTCTTCGAATCTTAAAACCGAGGTAGGGGTTTTTGTTTTCTTTTGGATTCCTCATTTATTCTTGATCGTGCTTTTATCAAGATTAACGTGTGACATGTTTTTCTTTAAGTTGCGTTATTATTATTAACGCGAGGGGGGCCGGATCGCACGAACACGGCCGAACCCCCCTCCAACGTTTTTGTTGATTTTTATCTTGCGGGAGGAAGCAAGTGGCGTGGTGCCGTCGCACCACGCGGATGAACGTGCAAATATCATCGCGATACCGTCGCACGCACCTTTGAAGAAACAACAAGAACACGACGCCGTCGCGCCGCGTTGAATATTATCAAAGCACGGCGAAGGGACGCGGTGCCGTCGCACCGTGCAGGATGACGAACGCCGCGGCCGGTTCCGGGCCGCGGCGGGACGAGAAGACCGCGGCCGGTTCCGGGCCGCGGTGGGACGAGGAGACCGCGGCCGGTTCCGGGCCGCGGCGGAAGATAAGACCGGCGGCCGGGCCGCCGGCGTCGGAAGCCGAAGAGGGGACCGGATTTTCCGGTCCCGTTGGAGAAAACCGGCCGGCCGGCTGGCCGGCCGGAACCGGGGAATTAATTCCCCGGCCATCTGGCAAAACCCCCCTCTTAATGAGGGGGGCGGTTTTAATTTAAAGGGAGGGGGCCGGCTGCCCCCTCGGACCGGCTCAAGCAGGCCCCCCTCATGTGAGGGGGGGCGGTTTAATAAAATCGGCGCGGCATAGCCGCGCCGCCACCCTGAGGAAGCGGGGGTTTAACCCCCCCGCGTGCGGCACCCCGTGCGGCACCCGCTGCCGCCGCCAGCGTGGCCCGCCGCCGCCGCCCGCGCGGCCCGCCGCCGCCGCCAGCGTGGCCCGCCGCCGCCGCCCGCGCGGCCCGCCGCCGCCGCCACCGCGGCCCGCCGCGCCGCCGCTCGCCGCCGCCGCGCCGCCGCTCGCCGCCGCCGCGCGCCGCCGCCGTCCACCGCGCCGCCGCGCGCCGCCGCCGGCCACCGCGCCGCCGCCGTCCGCCGCCACCGGCCGCCGCCGCCGGCCACCGCGCCGCCCGGGGGGGGGGTCGGGCCGGGTCGGCCCGGACCCGGACCCCCCCGTTTCGAACCTGTTTTGGTTTTTGGCTCATAACTTGAGCCTCGGAACTCCGAATGACGAACCGTCTGCGGCAACGCGATCCTTGGATCGAGACGGTCGTTTCGGTTTATCGCACTCAAGGTTTCGGGTTACTTTGAGTTCGGCCGGGTTGGTTCGTTCACGAAACCAACCGGGCCTTCGGAGCGGAAACGCTCATATCTTGAGCCACGAACGTCCGATTGACGCACCGTCAGTCGCGTTGTGTTCCTCTTAGTGAATCGGATCTTTTGGCATACTCCGCCCGAGGTTTGGACGCAGGTGGAGTACGGTCGGGTTGGTTTTTCCTTAAAATCCAACCGGGCCCCGGAGACGAAAATGCCAATAACTCACAGACCGGGCGTCCGATTGACGCGCCGTCTGTTTCGTTGACTTCCTCTTGATGAGACGGAACTTTTGACATACTCCGCCCGAGTTTTGGATGCAGTCGGAGTATGGCCGGGTTGGATTGTTCCCGAAATCCAACCGGGCCCCTGGAACGGGAAAAGCTGTTATCTTTCAGACAGGACGTCCGTCTGACGAACCGTCAGCGGCGTTGATGATCACGATGAGAAACGGTCCCTATGAGTATACCCTATGAGAGTTCGGGGTACAGTTGAGATACGGCCGGGTTTGGTTCGCTCACGAAACCAACCGGGCCCCTGGGACGAAAAGGCTAATAACTCACAGACCGGGCGTCCGATCGACGCGCCGTCTGCTGCGTTGAGACCCCTGTGACGAGACGGACCTTTGAGGCACTTCTTCGTGGGTTTTTTTGTGATACTTGGAGTATCGGCCAGTAGCTCGTGGAGCGGACCCTCCCGAAGACGAGCGTGCAGAGTACGGAGACCGTGTAACTAGCTGAGACCTGACGACTGCTTGACCGACTCGACTTGGAGTGAGTCGACTAGCCCAGTGGACGGAGCACTACTTTCTGAGGTGCAGACCCATGGCGGACGGAGTACGTGTGTGACAGTGCAGACCCGCGGTACTCGTCCGGAGAGTACCTCAGCAGGCTATCTGGGTGGCGCCCGGTATTTGGCGACAGACCCTCAGCGGACGGAGCGCCAGGTAGTTGGCCGCAAACCCGCAGTACTCGACAGGAGGAGTACTTCAGCAGTCCTAGGTTAGTGAGCGGCAGCCTCGGAGTCGTGACAGGACCACTGTACACTCTAGAGACGGAGCTCTTCAGTAGTTACGGTTTCGTTAATGAAAATCCTGGTTTGAGCTGAGACTTTTGACCCTGTGTTACTTTATGATTGAGATGGGTCACTTGCTAACTTTGGTATATGTATGGGCATATACCCGGGTAGTGGTTATCCGTCGATTTCACAATTCTTGTGTTTCCTCATGATTGAGATGGGTTACTTGATAACTTAGGTATATGTATGGGCATATACCTAAGTAGAGTTTATCTGTTGAGATCTTCTTGTGTTTAACCTTGATGGTTTTTGTGAGACCTTGAGGGTCTCGGGGTCCCTACTGAGTATCGTTATACTCACCCCTGCACGGGCTATGCCCGCACCTCGTTGTGTTGGTTGCAGACGACGGACAGTGCTGACAGAAGCCGAAGGTTCGAGGACTGGACGATACCTGGAGGTGGACTATACGACGAGGCGGTACCCGGAGGAGGACCACTGGGCGGGACATACTCGGAGCGGATGGCGGGACCCGAGGAGCAGAGGAGCTATCTGTACCCACCCTTCAGGTGGGATTTCCAGTGGACATCTCAGCGTAGCAGCTTTACTTTTCAGTCGCTGTTTTTCCCTTTCGAGTTGTACTTTACAGTTGGGCTTGTATTTCCGGCCCCTTTTTACTTTTCAGTTCTTCTTTTTGTTCATAGTGTTTACTTCCGCTTGTACTCTGTGGTGCTTGTTTTCTTTATAAAGGCAATGCCTTCCCAGTTATCGGGATTTTACGCCTTTGGTGCTAGTCGCCAGCCCCTGGCCTATGGAAGGCGGGCTTGGGGTAGTCACGGCACGGGCCCCGAGGACGGGTCGTGACAATAAACATGACTTTATTTATGTAATAATTTAATAACAATATTCAAATCGTTATACTAGAGGTTTAAAAATGTTTTAAGTAATACAAAACCCAGGTAAGATAATTCTTAACCCGATTTCCATTCATTGGGTTAACCTTATACTTCATTAATTATGGGGTATTAATATTGTTTCTATTATGAATTTTGTTTATATTATTTTTAATTATGTGTATATACAGTTTATATACATTTAACATCCACTATTAAATCTAAATTCAATTATATGATTTTTAAAGGGGATTTTCTATTAAAATCATCTTTTATAATTCTGTTAAATAAAATTCAAAATCATTGTTTTTATGCAGTTAATCATGTAGTATGATTATGTTTGATTTCTCAGGAATTACTGATGATGATGGGTGTGAGCAATATTTCACTCCAATTAAGTGTGTATGATTATGTTGAAGTTTGTCCGTATGGTTACTCCATGTGTAACTGCGACGGTTTCACCATAAGGTACCTACGAGGGCTATATTGTAAGGTAGTCCTGAGGGTTACATTTTAAGGTAGTCATGAGGATTATAAATAATATGGTATCCATGAAGTTTATAGTTATAATTAATTGACTCCCCTTATTATATATATGTTTTATTTATATTCTCTATGTTTTCTCAATGTATGTATAAAATACTTTATGGAAAATAAATGTGTCTTGTGAAAGTGTTATCATATGTTTAAAATTATTTATAGACTAAAAGTTCCATTCCTTATTTTTATATCTTTTATTGAGCTGTGTTTTTCTTAGTCAGTTTTTTAAATAATTTTCACCAGAATCCTTAAACGATCAATGGATATTTATGGTGATAATGATGATAAATTCAGTTTCTTATATTAGCTGTTAATTTTGGTAATCTATGATTCAATATATGATAGTTTGTTGCCTAATTATCTAGAACCTATACTAGGAATGGTCAACATTTCTATAATGTACTTGCGTTTTTTCAGTTTTCTAAAAATTAAAAAAATACACAGCATGATTTAGTACTGAATTTCTAAATGCGGGTTAGGGATTTATAGTTGGTATTAAAGGAACAATCTATAAAACGTTTGAGATTAGAAGTTGTCATCATTTTCACAAAATTGAAGTGATAGTGTTCACTGTGTGGTGAACCACTACTTTTTATTAATAATAAGGATGGTTCAATGCGCTTTTTTATTAATTATTGTGATCTCAACAAGATTACGATAAAGAAGATATAACCTCTTCCTCATATTGATGAATTGTTCTATAAGTTATGTGGATCACAAGACTTCTCCTAGGCTGATATGCAGTCATTATATTACCAAATTAGGTTAACGAAATATGATATCCACAAGACTATTTTTTTTACGAGGTATGGGAACTATGAGTTCATAATAATTACTTTAGTTCACACTAATGATCCTTAAATATGCATTGAATTGGTGAATTATTTCTTTTAATATTATCTCAATAATTTTTTTGTAATCTTAATGATGATATTAAAATATTCTCCAAATCCAAGGAGGTGCATGAGGATCATATGAGGACTGAGCTAAAGACCTTGAAAATGAAGAATCATTATTCCAATTGAAGTAAAATGGTATTGGGTTTATAAAATTATAATTCATGGGGAATATAATCAAACAAAATGGTACATCTGTGGACCCTTCAAAGACATAAATTGTTTAATGATGGATGATTCCATCATTTGTGATATATA
This sequence comes from Viscum album, assembly GCA_963277665.1. Lineage (NCBI taxonomy): Eukaryota > Viridiplantae > Streptophyta > Magnoliopsida > Santalales > Viscaceae > Viscum > Viscum album. The sequence goes on from OY728143.1 coordinate 322,128,170, forward strand.
TCAATGTGTTCCTTGGATTATATTTGTATTATATCATGTTTGTGATAAATTTTAAACAATTTTAAAATCCTATGAAAAAGATAACATGGAATAGAGTCACATTTTCAGGGAATAATTTATTTTAAGAGAGATAATAGGAGTTTAAATGTGGGCATATCACTACCCCTATGCTCATACATTCCATAAATGGAGAATTGTTCATAGTATTCAGTGATGATTTAATGAAGCGGATTGGATTTGTGTTAATTCATAATGAAAAAATGATAGAATTTCAATTAAAAAATATGAAAGGTCATGAACAGAACTAACAAACACATGATTTGGAATGGTCTATATAGATATTTTCATTGAAAATAGGGTATAATTATCTCTTTATAGAGAAATGTGTAATTTATAGAAACAAAAAAAATCCTCTGGTATATATTCACAATGAATGAACTGAATTTTCACCAATGAAGTTTTTTATAGATGATTGAGGAAAGTGAAATATCAATCCACTACCATCCTATGAAATTGAATAATGTGGAGGTCTTTTTAAATATAAAGGAATAAGTAATTCTATTATTTATGAGAATTGAGAGGGATATAATCTTCTTAGATTCGAAATGGATGTACATTGAAATAATAAACGAAAGAACATATTTAATCCATTCAAAAATGATTTCTCAACTATAACTTATGAAGAAGATAAATGATTCCCCTAGAAATGTTGTAGGGATTGAAAAGAAATTGGAAGCTATAAGAAATGGGAAATCATTGAAGCTGAATGTCAATAAATATGGAGTTTTATGATTTGGGTCAAGAATATGTGTACAATAAAATCTTTAGTTAAATAATGATTTGTTGGATGATTCCCATAGATCAGCTTTCTCCATCCACCAATGAAGCACTAAGATGTGTATAGATATCCAAAATACTATTGGTGGCACAATATGATGAAGTAGATTTCAGAATATACATCAAAATGTCTTGTATGTCTGCATGTGAATGTGGAAAGGAAAAAACCGATGGGATGATACAAAAAATTACCATATGTAAATTTTAATGTGAAAACCTCACCATGAACATTGTGATTGTTTTTCTGAAGACATCAAGAGTGAATATAATTATATGGGTTTTGGTGGATCTTCTTACATATATTGAACAGTTTATTTTATTTTGATAGGATTTATCACTCGATCAACATGCATGGAGAAAAATAAAAAAGTGGGGAGGTATCATGGAACTCTTCTATTGATTGTATTTGATCAAGATACAATATTTACCTCTGTGTCTGGGAAAAGTACCCAACCTGATATGAATACTGAGTTGAACTTCATCACAACTTATCACACTCAAAATAATGGCCAATATGTGCACACTATCCAGACACTTGTGGCCATCTTTAGAGAATGGTCAATTGACATCAATGAAGTATTGGATCAAAATCTTCGTCGTTTCAAGTTCACTTACCAAAACAGTTTCCACACATGCTTCCAAATTGCTTCCTACAATGTCCATTATAGGGAAAGATTCAAAACATATTCATGATGGGTTAAATTAGGGGAACATAGGATGAATGTACTTAATAAGGTATAAGAAATGGTAGGCCTAGTGAAAACCATTCAGTATCACTTCATGGAATGAAAAATTCAATAGATGATCTATGTATATAATCATCAATGAGACCTAAACATTAAAATTGGATACGTAATATTCCTATGAATATATCCGTGGAATAAATTGAAGAGATTTGGTATAAAGGGAAATCTTATTCCATGACATTAGATCCTTGTAGATACTTGATCACATCAGATCGGTGTCCTATCAACTAGAAATTCCACCTAAGATATCCCAAGTACATGATGAATTATAGACATCCCTTGTGACAAAGTGAATACTAGACCCATTACATGTACTCAATCCCGAGGTGGTACCATTGGAGATTTAAATTTATTATGAGGATATACATTGATGATCATAGATCATAGATACTGATTTCTATGTAATATGAAAATGATCCTGGGCAATTTGTTTTCGAGAAACCAAAAGATTGAAAAAAAAATTTGGGAACCAGTGGAGGTGATGAAACATATATTCCCAATTCTATTTAGTGTTGAAAAATAATATTTGAAGGGAAAAATTTATTAAGGGGGGAAGATTGAAACACCCCAAATAGTTATAAATAAAATTTCTCCTGTGATTTAGTTAAATGTACTATTGTGTAATATGGTTGTATAAAACACCTAAATTTATTTGGATTTATTATATCCTATCATATTAAAATTATTGTTAATAATCATTAACATTGATAAAATATCCATTTAATAGTGATCACATGAAAAATATAAATATGGGTTTTTAACAAATCCAACTGAGATAGAAAAAGGCATTGATAATATCAACTAGTAGGACCATAACCTATAATGACCATTTATTATAATTTTTAAAGGAGATAGAATCTATAATATTTTCATTGAACAATCCGATGATGAGATCAAATAACTAAAGCATGAGTGAAACCGTTTATGGAATAAGTTCATGCCCATCTAGATCATGACCCAAACCATGTATACTAAATCTCCCAATGCATGTCTCATCATCAGGCACCATAATCACTGGAATTTTGTTGGTGTATTAAAGGGATATGTATGAATACCATAATAATATTAAAATTTATATTTTATTTTTTTGAATAAGAAAAATTTTCATATTCCGATCATATCATTACATTATAAGTGGTTTTGATTTTGGTACATTAAAACACAAATGGTAGTTTAATTAGTATGAAATTTATATTAATACATTTTTTATGAATTAATGTATTTTTTAAATAAATAGTATTTGAATAAAATATTATAGAAACCACAAATTTCATAATAAATGTTAATTTTATTTTGAAAGTGAAAATTAAAATATATAGAAATTATTTATATAAAATAAATATTATTAATTAAATTTTAAATTTGAAATTCTTCAATGTTAATTTTTTTAAAATGTTCAGATGTTTTCAATTTTTTGGGTAAAATTTAAACACTATATAAATATGCTTAGTGTATTATGACATGATAATGGCCTAAAAGTGATTTAAAAATACAAAAAAAGCTATTGAAGACCCAATATATATTATAATTCATTTAAATAATGAAATTTTATATTCATTTTATTATTTTTATAAATCCATTATGAATCCTCCAAAACCATTAATATATTATATTGTATTAAAATCATTTCTTTAAGAATATAAATTAAATCCACATAATCAAGGGAATTATTTTTCTAAGATATTCCCTTGGAATTATAACATAAATAATACCCAAAAAAATTCCATTAACCGTGGGCAAAATATACTATGGTTTGGTGTTTTGGTAATTTTATTATACAGAATCCAAAACCCTGGTTTGTGAAATAATAATGAAATCCCATATATTTCCAATATAAGACCACCCAAGAGCCCCTTTCTATTTAATCATGATTCATGGAGAACTTACATACTACTCAATTTCCTCTCTAGAGTCAAACCATAGTTACATAGTCTCTCATGAAAGATCCTTCTAGGCATATCGAGTCACAGACTCAAGTAAAGGATCCTCACATTCTCTTCATTAATAATGTTTCCTTATTATCTTATGACATATATTTCCATATAATTATGATATGATATGAATTTTCATGTTCCTATTACTACCTATTTTAGGTCAAAATAATTAGAGATTAAATTCACTCTCATCATCCCATTTTATGGATCTCTATGTGACATCTTTATCCTACCAAAATTTAACAGTGATTTTCCATGCCAAGACAAGTGTCCAATGACTACCAATATAGTTTCCTATCACAGATGTTCACATTTATATACACATTATTATTTTTCGTGGTAATCACATGTATTTATTCAACACTACATTATCATGGAATAAAATATGATTAGGAATTAATCCATGTTGAATGATCTGTGTGGCCCACATAAGCATGTGACCTGAAAGTGACTAGTGCATCTAGAATTATATAGCACTCCAACACATTGAGTATTATTTTGTTTTATGAGATTTCCAATTGGGATATGGTGTACACTTAATTCCATTATTGGACTTATTTCATCATGATGTATTGGACATTATCCATAACCTATGTTAATGGTGTAGTGTTTTTTGTTGTTTCCACATTTCCAATGTTTTTCATATGTTACCATGGTATGTCAGGCCTCATTGTTCATGTTTATAATTATTACTAAATTGTTTCCTCATTGATATACCCATGGTTCAAAATGTATTACGTTATTAATATTATTCAATGTTTATGAACATATTAGGCTTTATTGCACACCCATTTCTTATGTTTGTTCCCAGGTTATCATGTGCAGTTCTAAAAGCCTAGGAATTATATAAGCATTTTAGGGTTGTTTTTAATAATTGTTTTTTATCTCATGCACATCATGTTGTGCTATGTACCTAATTCAAAAAGACACCACACTTATCGATCTTTTGGTATGTATTAAGTGTAATCTTATATAGAAAACACAAATTAATGTGTGATAAAGAGATGATTTTTTATTGGATTAGGGGGGATGATTATGCCACATGGTAATAAAACACGTTATATCCTTACATGGACTCTTTCCATTAAAAATTAGTGGTAAACACTAGATTACATAGTGCCACAAGGTTCGGGTATACCATGGTCAAGCCAATGGAATACTCCTGAATACTAACCATACACTCACACTATTTTCTTGAGGAGTTGCATAGTTTTAATAACCATCATCAAACTATTCAAAATGCCACAAGAGCCTCGCATTTCCACACCACATAGTTAGCGCATGATTATTTTAACAGTGATCTTTAAACAGGTACTTGGCTCATCTTCTAAAACAATCCATGTTTTCAACCACCACCACCTAGAAACCTGTTGAATAATATAAGGGATAGAAATAGCTCTAACTAAATAATACATGTGACCTAAAGGGTGTCCTATTGTGAGTGGGTATATTTTTTTAACTTCTATTTAAATTTATGTGAATTAATTATTATTTAAATATTTTTATATGATATATAAAACTAAATTTAAATAAATTTATATGAAATTATATATTCTTATTTATTATTTATTATTTATTATTTACTACTTATTGTTATCCATTTATTATTTATTATTAGTTATCTATTATTTATTATATATTCAATTGTTATTTATTAGACACTAATAATTAATTAATAATTTATTTATTTATAATAGATTATAAATAGATTATAAATATATTATAATTTTTTTTATTTAATGTGTATTTATTATTTATTATTTATTATTACTATTTATTATTTATTTTTTTATTAATTTTTAAATAATAATACATAATTATGAATTATTATATACTATTTATTGCTCATTTATTGTTATATATAATTTATTCATTATGAAATATTTATTTAATATTTATTTTTTATGTATTATGCATTATATAATATTTATTATTTATTATTCTTGTATATTATTGTTTATTATATATATTTATAAGTTTTCTATGTATATATACATAATAAAATAAAATTTTCGTTATTCACCACTAGAAATGTATGCTGAAGTGGTAAAGACTTTGTAGAACAACAAATTGAGTAGGGGTTCTGTTCTCACCAAATACATTTATATGCTGAATTTATGCATGACATGTATGACATATGCATTCATGGTAGGGTAAATAAATTTGAATATACAACATAAATTAAAAATAAATATGAAATAAATAACAAATAATAAATAAAGTATTAGTAAATAAATAAAAAATAATTAATCAAATAATGAGTAATAAATCATTAAATACTAAATAAGTAGTAAATAAAAAAAACAATTAACAAATAAATTGTACAAAAGTATTTAAATAATTTTTAAATTTAAAAATACCACCTCTATGTCATTTCAATATGCCATCTGAAAATTGTCATGAAATGTTTTGCGCTATCACTTTTCACAACATGTTTTCAAAGATACTACTAAATACTATTTTTTATATAGTGATTATTTTAGTCTATTTTTAGAGATTATATTGATATTTGCATGTGTAAATATATTGTTGAGGAATAACGTAATATATTATGGAAATAATTATTAGTTAATATATTGTGGGAGGATTAATTGAAAAAAAATAGACTCTTCAGATTGTAATCTGTGGTTAGAATGTAGAGAAAAATATAGTTTCTATACATATTACTAAAATTGATTTAACATTGGGGGTAGATTGGTAATAAATTATTGAATCCCAACATTACTATTGTGAAAAAGAAGACACAATATATATAGATGGAATTCAATCGTTATTTATTGAGAGGGAATTTATTCTCATAAATCATGTTATGAGCTTCCCTAATGACACTACTTATTACGATATTGGGTGAGGATGTAGTTGATGAAAACAATATAGATAATAATAATGTTATTAGGATAAAATTCTTATCCATATTAAAATATTACAAGCATATATTTCTTGATGATTTAACCAGATTTTCTCTTGATATAGAAGTTGAATTGGCTATTTAACACATTCATAATGGATAAACCACATTCTATCCACCATACCATATGTCTCAAATCAAATTTTCATAAGTATAAATTCAAATACAATTGTTTTTAGATATGGGACTTATCTAAAAGAGTATTTCACCTCAAGGAGAACATATCGTACTTATGGTTAATAATAATTGATATATGAGGCTATACATTGATTATAAGGAGATTTATGGAATCATTGTAAAGAATGAGCTCTTTTTCACACGTTGATGATATATTAAAAAAACAATGTGTTGTGTATTTCACAAAAACATTGATCACCATTAGGGGAACAAAAAACTAAATATAATTATATAAGTTATATCGAATATGGATTTCTATTTAAGTCATATACAATTTGAATTGATAGATATTCCATCAGGTTAAACAATGATTCTTCCATATTTATTGGATTCGTCAATAAAATATCAAATGAATGTTAAGATATATTTATTGAAATATTTTATAATGATATTATAAGTGTTATGGAGAACATGTAATTCATTTTATGAATGCAATTGAAAACAATAATATATATATATATATTTGATAGATCTATGAAATATAAATTCTTTATTTAATAAGTTTTTATATTTTTCTATATTATTACCTAGTATAATATATACCATGAACCATTAAAGACCATTGTGACACATGGATACCCAAATATAAAAAATATAATTAATACACAAAATTTCATTTGTTTATCAAGTTACTATAAATGCGTTTTTGAAAATGTTTCTTATAATTAATTATCAAAATTAAAAAGTGACTTAATTGATATAGTCAAAAAAGTGTTAATAATTTTTTTATAATCTTGAAAAAATATTTATCAATACACCAATGTTGACTTTACCAAATAGAAATGTTGTTTTTTCATCTATAGTGTTGTACCTATAAAGGGACTTATATCACCCCTAGTTTGTGGTATTTACCTATTTTTATGGATTAAATATTCATTGTATAGAATATTTTTATTTTAATGATCCCAAATATAATTTATTATGTTACTAAAAAATGTAATGTTTTATTATAGTCACATATTTTTCTGAAGAAAATGATAAAATTATTTATGTCTTGAAGTGACCATGATAATCTATTACCTGTGTTACAACCCTTCCATATGAAGAAGATCAACTGACTGTGAAGGTAAAGTGACCACATAGAAGTGACCAGAAATTTATATCTAACAGATCTAAAGTATGTTCATGATATTTTTAGTTCAATTAGCTATTTATGACCATGTCATGAAGTAATCATTCTTTGAAGTTCAAGGGACCAAATGTGTATTCATCCTACCTCTTTAACAACTAATTTACTATATGAAAGGCGAGTAAAATTTATTTAGTCTTTAACTAACTGTTAATATATAATTTAGTGACGATAAAAAAATTATGAAACTACAAAAAGATAATGAATTTACAATGATAATACATCATGTGACTATTATAAGTAATGAAACTAACACAAAAAAGAATAAATAAATCTAGTGAGTGATTGAAAAAAGAATCTACTTAATAGTGATAAGAAGAGACTAAATATTGTAATAAATATATATCACGAAGAATCGAACTTACTATTAGGAGAAAACAATTTGCCATAACTAAAAATAAAGTATCCATATAAAGTATTTAATTCATGTAATCGTGAATTAAATGAATAAAAGTGACCATGTCTATCCTAATATGTGGAGTATTTTCATATATGAAAAGGCTATATGTTGTAGAATTAATTATAGTTCATGTGAATTTAAGACTTAAATTAGTATGAGGATTAGAGAATTAATATATTTTAATAGATAGTTTAGAGAAAATATATATTTAAGATTCAGAGCCTCACATGGAAAATAGAGCTGGTGAATAGGTGTTTACTAATGATATAAGGATATAAAGAGGGAACACTTCTATAATTCAATAATTTAATATTTTCCAAAAATATCATTGGGAGAATGTTTGATCCTTACAAATAATGATTCAATGAAATTTTATCCAGTAATGATGATCAAATTGACCTACATCAAAATTCATTCTTTATATCATTTTCTCTTTTTTTCATTATATTACTTTTCAATTTGTGTTTTTACTCAGTTTATTATCAAACAATGCATCTTTTATTATATTTTAGAGTGATATAAAATCTATGACATACAATTTACTATGCTTTCATCTATGAAGAGATATGGAAGATACTATGAATCCTAGGCTGCAAGAGTTTAGTTTTCAATCTTTTATTATACCGTGTAAAACTATGGTAGATTGGAATTTATTTATACAAATGATTTTTGTATAAATTGAACCACGTTTTTGAAAATTTTAACTTTATAAATAACTTATTTTCAGCGGGTGATTTCAAAGTGGATATGACTATGTCTAATATTCAAACTGAACAACTTCTTTTATTTTATGGTGTGTTTTTTTTCTATGTTTTTAAAACAAGAATTTATCTATTTTTTAAAACTATAAATGAAAAACATTACATTGATATTAATCTCTAATTAGTTTGTTGAATATTTTGGTTGATTAAGAAAATCAAATTTAGGTATTTTAATAATTTTAAAAATTATTTTATCTTATTTGGGATCACATTAATTTGAATAGTTTTTTAAAGATAAAATAATATACTTTTATTATTTAAGTTAACCGGTGAGATTGATGAAATTGAGGGGATTTTTTAAATCATTTTTACATTAATTGTAATACTAATTTGAAACTCAATTCCCCCCTCTTTAGTTTTCCACTCTGACCAATATTTTATATTAAAAAATTTTATTTCTTTTTTACACAACTTTTTTTTACCAATGGAGAAACAATTTATGTTGTTTTCAAATGTTTCTAATTATGTATAATATTTTTATATAGGGAACTTATAAAAATATACATCTATATTTTTAATAAAATTTATATTGTTAGTTTAAGATAAAAATTATAATCCACATTGAATGTGTGTGAATACATATTAGGGCTATAATCTTGAAAAAAGATGAAAAATCCAAGGATTCTTGTGTAGAGTACAATGATTCCCCTAAAGATTCTATTGAGTTTAATTTCAAATACATGATTTAATTATTATTGACATTATGATAAGGTGGTTATTACATAATTATTCATGTTCTAATTCATTTTAACTCCTATGAAAACATACTATTTCTAAGTAGGGATCATCAAACACTCAAGATATGTGACTGAAAACATATATCAGTATGTATGATACATTTAAAATGAAACATGAAAATTTATATCTGATATGTGTCATAGGGTCAATGTGAATGAAAACATGATGTGTTAATATAGGAATAAAATTGATGAAAAAGTTAAAGTGATGTGACTCCTGCATTAATTACATTCTAAGTAGAGAGGAACCTCTATTTACATTATAGAATAATGTGAGATAATTAAAATACAGTTGATTAAGATTATTACGAATCATATGAAGTATACATTGTAAAAAATTTTGAAAAAAAATGATGAAGATGAACTTGAAATAATGTCAATTTCTTTCAAGATATTTTACACTATGCTAAAGTAGGAAATTGAAATGGCAGCTCGAGTTACGATGAATCACTTTCAAAAATTTATGATTAAATCTATCACTATGTAATAACATTCAATATATTTAATCAGAAGAATAAATTATTATAAAAATGATATGGTGGAAAATATAACCAATAATAGAAATAGAAACCCATAATTAGTCAAGAGATCTGTTATGTTATGAATGAAAAAAAGGACTTTTCAAAATATAATTTACAAAGTTAAATATCATGAAAGGATAAAAGAAAAATGGAAAAATTAAAAATAAGGATATTAAATCCACTCGGTTACCTATGATGGTAGTTCGTGTGACTCTGACTAGAGTATAGATTAAAAAATAGTAAATCTAACATGTTTTTTTAAAACACATCTATGTTATCAAATATTATATATGCATCTCTTATTACTATTTCTAATATTTCTAAAAACAAAAATAATATAGAATATATTTCTAGTGAATATCTATTTTAATAATTTAATTTGATGGTAGAAACATTCAATGATTGTATGTATATGTAAAAATGTATGAATAAATTCCATCACTTTTTTAATATTGTTAAATCTAATATTCTTGTAGATACTGAAAATAATGATACATTTTTAATAGAAAAAATGATCTCATATTATAATGTGAAGAAATAAAAAGGATCCAGAAATATTTCCATTTGATATAGAGACCCTTATTATGATTAGTGGAAAATAAACCATAATCAATTATACAATGAGAATTAGTTACCAGCCTGATCAATGAAAAATTTATTGTAATTAATATATTCCTAGTGGAGGATTTTCTATATATGTCAATATTTTTTATTTATAAGTACCTGATAATTACTTCATTTCACAATAAATAAACTAAATTTATAACAAAATTTTTTCAAAATATATGGATTTAAAAATATATTATTATTGAAATTTTTGGACCTATGAAATTCTGGCAACCAAAATCAATTATGGATTCATTTTTCTATAGGAATACTATATTTATTAAACTATAAATAGTTCTGGTATCTAAAAATTTATTTTTCCATAAACATTATTAGTGATAACTATGGATTTTAAAATCGTACCATGGCAGTTGGTGGACATGCCATTTTTTGTGATAATGCTAATGAAAATATTTCTTGAGTCGGTCAAATTGGTAATTCCAATACATTTTTAATTTCTGAATTCATATTTTCTGATGGGATAAATTAAAATATATTTAGAATATCAAAATGATGAAATGTAATTTTTCCTGTTAATTTCAAAAATAATTTTTCAAAAATCTATGATTATAAACAAGGTCTAGTTTTAACACCTTGCATAATGATAATATTCAATTTCTTTTCCTAGATTATTTTTGTTCAAAAAAAATATTTATTTTTATTTCCCATTCAGAATTAATTCTACCTAGGGAATAAGAGACTAGCCTGATACATCATTCACTCACTTAGAATGCTAAATAAGAAAAGATAAATTAAGGTTCTTCATAAACTAGAATTCCTAACAGACAATGTCTATAACCCAAGTAAAAAAGTGAAGTAACATAAGATCTCTTTTAAACCAAATAAATAAGTTTTAACTACTAATCCCCTATATTTTATTCATAGTTAAATTTTTTGACTATCTAGATTTTCTATATTTAATGTGATGCACAATGCTTATATTCTAGTAGAATAATTTTGTAGTTACAAATGGCTATTATTTCTATCCAATAAAAGTGTACATTGTTTTATTTTTTTCCAAAAAATAAAAAAAATTCAAAAAAATATTAGTGAACTTACTATTAACACAATGAGAATTGTTCAAGGCTGTGAGTTTCAAAATCAAGGCATTGAATATTTATGCTCAAATAATTCTAAAAAACAACATTTAATTTGATTGGAATCCACAATACAATGTTGTAGTAAATATGAATAAATACAAATCATCAAGATATTTCTTAGACCATTCTCAATATGTATGGGATACCTATTTATTTTTCATAAGTGGATATTAATACTACAGGATGCATTATCAACAAGCTTCCTTTCAGAAATCGTTTTAAGAATACAGAGTATGAGTTATGGAATAATAGAAAAAAAAAGGTTAAATAAATTATATTTTATAGTTGAAAAATATTTATTTTCATTAAAACAATATATTTTTTATAAGTTTTCATCCTATAGTGATGATGGAATATTTCTTGAGTATTCAACAACTAAAATTCATAAAAAAAATAAGAGAACCAATTTTCTTAAGAGTTTGTAGCTTAAAATTGAATGAAATGAATCCACATGATCTTAAGGATTATTTAAAAAACCATAATGAAAAACATTAAAATTTCAATATCAATGCCTCAACTACACCTTTTTTATATTTTTATAAATCCTTTTATAGAGAAACTTCAAATATTTGAAAAAAAATTGAAACAGAACCTGAATACGAAAATTAATCACCTAATAATTGTATTTATTGATCCATTAGATCTCATAAAGTCCATCCCATAGATACTCTAAGTAGATATCTACACAGAGGAAATCAGAATAGATGTTTTCATAGAATCCATGTTGAAATTTTTTCTCTTATCATAGATTCAACATAAAAATAACTATAATGAAATATATGATGAATTCTAGGTAGTGGATATGAATTAAGAGTTGAGTCAATTTGAGAGAAAAAAGTATGTGAAAAAGTATAATGACCCTAGGAATTCCCAACAATTGGTAGTAAATCGGTGTTTAGGAACATAGATTTTATATATAGAATGTTTTTTAGAAATCAATATTTAATTGTTTCACATTGGTATTGTGAGGAGGAATTAATTGACTATACAAAAACCTCTTTTTGAGATGGTATTGTTTCATCAATTTCTTTAATTTATTTTTTATTTTTTAAAAAAATTCCCACATTTATGCTTCTAGTTAATTCACATTAAGTGTATTTTTAAGAAATCATTAATTTACAGAATTTTCATTTCAGAATTATATTCATGTAATTGATCTATGAGGAATATTCACCAAAGCATTGGGAACATGTTGTAACATATTCTTGAAACATTGTTCACACAATACGTTGGTAAATATAATGTAATGACACAACCCAACATTTGGAAAATCACATATGGATCAGAAACCCTACACTTTTCAGAATGTATGGTTGAAGAACCCTACATTAGTAAGTATCATTTTATTTGTTAGAAGGGAAATTTTGGTTAATCAACCCTATATATATAAGAACCCTATGTTTGTGGAACCAAAAGTTTGGTACAGAAACACTAATTTTCATTTCAACTATATGTTAGATATTTTCTCTTTACATGAAACAATCTTATGTTTGAAATTTTAATGATGAAGTTTTGAATCAGTGATATTATGCATGATTTCTACAATGTTCTTGTATAGGAAGAAATAATTTAAAGTATTTATTACAGACAATTAAAAGCCTCATTATGATTGTTTTAAAGTATCACATTCAATAGATTAAATAATTTCTATTATTGCATTAAGTTATGTTTCTCATTGAATAATTTGAATTCACATATTCTCAATTTCTTATGTTATATTTATGGATAACGTTTGAACATGATTTGTTTGAGATACTGTATAATTATCTATATTCTCTTTATTGTTAAAAAATATTATTGAAGTATATACATAGAAATGGAAATATTGAAAGGTATATGGATGAGTTATACATAATAAAAATACATCTATTGTTTCATTCATAGCTACACATTGGATACAAACATGTTTTGATCAATCTGATTAACCCACAGATGTTGATGTTGTTTCTAATAGTCTTTATTGTTATATATTTTTAAGAATAATGATGATGCATTTTTTAAATATACACATTGGAGACATTCATGTTTAATCATATGTTTTGTGTTTTATTTGATGATTTTTTAAGAAATAATATGAATGACTGAAGATCTGTTCGTTGTTGTGCTATTTTGGAGAAGTTATTTATTTTTTCAATTTCTATTGAAATATGTGACTTTCAACATGTACCATTAAACAAATCAAACTCTACTGATTTATTGGATTTTTAAATTCTCATACTCAGTTGTTGTTAACGTTTACTTCTTGCATTATGTTTTTTATAATGATTCCCTATAAAAGAATCAGATGTCTTTGAAAATTAGTATTGTAAATTGTAATCTTCATATTCATTGTTTTGAAATAAATGGTCATTGGATAAGAATACCTAATAGTTTTACTAAAAACCTCGGGAGTTGAGTGTTTATGGGGTGGACTAGGGCACCGTGGTCCATTGAACCACAAATAATCATTGTGTTCATTCCATTTTTTTATTTTTATATGCTCACTCATTTTGAGAGAATGAATGGCTTGTTACATAACAACAAAAGTGTGAATAATTCATAAAAGTTTTTTATGTGCACAATTAATCATGCCTACTGTATCTTTTACCTCATAATAGCTATTATGGCCAAACAGTTGGTATCAAAGGTAGTACTCTTCTGAATTTTTTTTTGAAAATTATTATTTTTATCCCATATCTGCATGGGATATCAAAAAAATTTAACATCTCTTACAATAAATAGTTAAATATTCAAATGAATACATCTTGAAATATTTGATTCCAAGGATGGTATATCGTTGATTCGAGCTCCTTATTTCAATAGTGAAAATTATGGAAGCTAGAAAGTGAGCGTGATCATCTATTTTGGAAAATATTGGAATAATGGTTTATTTAAAGACTATTATACCATATGAGATTCCTAAAGAAGAATTATAAGATTATAATGATGACCATGAAAGCTAATATGATTTATATTCCCGTGACAGTAGTTATATTTCTGTGGGTTTTGTTAAAAAAAAATCAATCGAGTATCACAATGTCACACTACAAATGAGATATGGAGTACTATTTTTTATTCCTATAAAAGAACAAAAAATACCATACAGTTATGTTATGATACTTTAAAACTAATTTTTTATACATTCAAAATGTGTGAGGAATAAATAATCAGTCAAATGAATGGATGATTAATAGATATTGTCAACATTAATACCCTTTTTGGAGATTGAATCTCCAAATTATATCAATCATTAAAAATACTTTGGGTAATACCCATTAATGTTACTGGAATATCTACAACTGTATATTAATCTACACATTTGAATAATTTAGTTATAAATGAATTTATTGGAACTTTAATAATGTATGAAGGTTAAATAGAGGCTGATGCTGAGAATAATATATTACATAAATAATATTCTCTCAAAATTACATGGGATGAATCAATTGATTCATGTCGTCCATATTTTGAAAATGGATTTTCCATTCTCTAGATGAAATTTTAAATTCTATATAAAACGAAAATGAAACGGGATGGAGAAAATAAATGTTCTGGAGGCAAAAAAAGATTCCATATATAGGGAAATATTCCTTTTCTCAAAGAATAGAGAAAAAATAATTACTATAGAAAACTATAGAAAAATGAAAAATATACATGGAGTAATACTTCTGGTTCAATAGTTTTTTCATGTATATATTCTATGTTTTAACATAAAAGAAAAATGTGTAACATCTATACCTGGATTAACCTCGAACTGGTAGTCGAACCGGTCAGCCTATGACCTCAAGCATGACCCCCCATTTGCTAGAGGCTACCCACTAATAGCAAGGTGGTAAAGATAGTTCAGTCGGAAGACTATACAGTCAATCCAAGAGTGGACAGTAGTTAACAAATAGTAAATCTCATGAATCAGTGGAAGCAGTATAAAGAAATATATAAAGTAGAATAGGATAATTTTAATAAGAAATGAATATCGAAAATGGAAAACAATGGTTTTATAAATCCTGAATTCCATATGGTGATACAAATATTCAAGAAGTAATAAAAAACATGCTTTACCATATAATAAACAATTAAAAAAATACAAAAAATCCCGTTGGGTGATCTCTATGAGATTCAAGATCTCCTCCTATTTCCCTTTATCCTAACTCCTCAGTACAAGATAACAAATAAATCAACCTATATCCTACAAATATATGGTATAATCAGGTACAAAGGGTACCTAAGTAGTGTGTGAGACAAAATCTCTCTAGGTTGGCACCAACTTGTGTCTATCCCAAACTAGGGAGGGAACAACAATTAAGCAGTGTGTAATTATAGTGATGTGACAATAGATTTGAATAAATAAAAAAACCTATCTAGGTTTCTAACAAACACTTGATGGTGATACCCACATTCGCTCATTTCATGAATAAGAGTCATAATAGGAACTATATATATATAAATATAATGCATAAATAACTATTATATAATTTTCACTTATTATTTATTTAATATTTTCAAAACTCCAGGGTTCTTATAGACACCTATACCTCAATACTAACATCTTATCATACTATTGCCTGATTCATTCCCTTGGTAATATCATATCTCAATACATGTTTTGATTCATTCCAAAGCTCAATTTATTCAAATGTGATATTATATTATAGAGCATAAAACTAAACATTTCTATGTTCAAAATTATTATCATGTGCAGACATATCTTAGAGTACTCTATTGTGTATAATGTGATAAGGCTCACAAAATCCCTTAGAAATCAATATTACATGAATTTCATGGGTGTATAATGTAATGTCTATCACCCCAAAATCCATTTGTGGGCAAAAAATCACCATTTTACACATACATATGGTGTATAACGCAATTTCTAACACCAAAAAAATCAATTGTGTACACACTGTCAAATTGGTGAACATGAAGTCACTAATGTATAACATCATTTCTAATGCCAAAAATTAATTTGTGCACATGCAGTCACATTTTTTCACACACAAAAACAAATATACAAAGTCATTCCTATCAACCCAATAACCAGAAGGATCTATCCCTGCCATATAACGTTACACTTATCCCTCATTCAATCATGTTTTTTTCATTACAGTCCTTAATTTTCAGGTCTAGCACCAAATCCATCACAACCATTAATTTAACAAAATATTTAATCCTAGCCCAATAATTAATTCAAAAAATAATTATTTAATCCCTTCACTATTAACCATTTCACCAATTTATTAACAAATCACATAATTAACATGTAATAATTTTATACCAAAATCATCAATTCCAAATAATCCCATTACTAATTATCTAATTAATTATCTAGTTGAAGAGTTCCATATTCCATAAATTAGATAATTATCTATAATTAATTAATTCTTCAATTTAATTAATTCAATTTGGTAATAGAATTGAAAAACAATTCTAACAAATTTATATTAAATATACCTAATCAAAATCCTGACTATGGAATTTAATTTTAGGCCAACTATAGTTATATCTTATCAAGTGAGAATACCCAATAATTTAATATCATTTTCCTTTATTTATTTCACATGGGTATCTCCACACATTAATTCCATCTAAGTTTAATAGAACCATTTAACCCCCTGATCCTCAACATTCTAGGGATGAAAACAGTATCTTAACTAAGAATACCACATTCCTTTAATTTAAATAAATTTCTTCTAAATATGATAGCATTGGTAAACCACATATCATCAACTCAAGAGAAAATAATTTTATAATTAGTACATTTTTAAAATGAATGATGCACACCTCTGATGGAGAGGTTTTATTACATAAACATGATTTTAAACACTACCAATAATTTGTCACAAATAGGCAGTTCATTGAAAAATAATAGTACAATTTATTAAATGGAATAAATAAACAACTACTAAATTTTTAAATTAAAGTCATGGTTGAGAACCCTACATTAGAGAATGGCTTGGAAAAATTTTTCTAACTCAAAAAGACATGTGATCAAATTCTTGGAATTCGTTATATATATATATATATATATCCTTACACCACAACACGTGTTCCCTGCACTAGATGAAAACACATGCATATAAGATATATATGTATTTAAATATATTCATACATAAAAATATGAGTTAATATCACCAAATTAGATTAAAACATCCTAAAAATAAATTCCATACAAATAACTACCTTAACACTAAAAGTATGGGTGAGAAACAATTCACGGGTTTAGAAACATACCCAAAATAGGTGGAAGTAGTGAGAATCTACCTAAAACGAATCACCTTTAGTGGAATTTTACGAATCATGGACCAACAAAACCCATTAGGACCTTTTCATACCCTAAAATTAATGAAATTTCAATATCAAAATCAATCTGTAACATAGTATTTCAAAACAAAATAATATTGGAAATGGGGAGTCTTAAAAATCACTGAAAATCATAAGGGGATGGAGTGGAGAGACATATCATGTCTATTAGAAGGGAAATTGTGATAAAGAGACAATGGAGTCAATGAATTAGATAGAGAACCTGGAGGAGGGGGTCACATGCTATAGAGAGTCTGCAAGAGGGTTTTCATGCCGTAGGGGTATCATCTGATGTGGGGTTATGCCATAGGGTTCCCGGTTGAAGGATCTTGTATGGAGGGAGGTTGAGGCCAAGAGGGGGGAGCTGGAGGGGAGATCATGCATGCATGGTGTTGACTATTAGAGGGGGTCGTGCGATGGAAGGAGAGTCCAATCATTAGGTTTTCAAAAAATTTAAAATTAAAAAGGATAATAATAATAATAATAATAATCATCATCATCATTAATATTATTACTATTATCATTAAACATTTATTTATTATTTATTATCATCACGATAATATCATTTATATAATTTTAAATTTTAAATATTAATTCAATTCATTTCAATATCAATAAAATTACCCATTGTAGTGTTGCATCACTTTCTATAATGTTCTGGAGATTGGTTTTAATGACCATCCCCACAGTAATTGGCAAACAATTCAACCCCCCCCCCCCCCCCAGGAAAACCACACAGTCCAAAACATGGGATTATTCAATCTTCTATCCTTAAAAACATATCACCACCAAGAATCCTTTGAGAATTAATAAATCAGTTCTCAACCTACAAAAGTCATGAAATCTTGTTTGAATGATCACGTAGTGTTTCCAAATGCCAAACACACCTTTAACTATTTCAAAAGAACAAGGCAATTAAGCCTCTAAAACCAAAGCCAAAGATCAAATTTCACCCCAAAACAATGAAGTGAATTTTAAATAATCCCATAAAACTAGAGATACAATCTTCTCATCGTCTCTTCTAATACTTTCAAATTGTATATATATTCCAAGGTACATCACTTTTAGCAGTCAATTTAAAAACATTGGACTCCCAACATTGGATTTTATAGAGAGGGAATAATATTCGTGTTTTAGAAATGCCTCTCATGTGGTTTATATAATTGGGTGAACCCAATTACATCTGAGGTCAAAATAGAGACCTCTTCAAATAAAATAGTACAATCTCAATCGACCAACTAAAATTGGTCGCACATTCTTTCCATGAATGTCTTTGTTGACCCATAAAATGCACTCTCACATAATGTGGTGATGTGATCTTTAAAATGGCTCCATCACCAACCTCAGACATCCAAAAAAATGTTATACAAGTAAAAACAAATCAGGATAACAATTATTGATGATTCCCAGCTTAATTAATTGAATCTTCCTAAAATGAACTGTATAGCCTTCCTCTCTATGTCATTCATCAGTTAACACAATAATGTACAAAGAAGTCCTTAACTGAATTCTTCATAAATTCATAGATCTGGCCATCACTACGATATTTTGTAATCTTCGTGTCTTAGTAAGAATAAATATGTAACATAAAAAACCAAACATCAATCCCAACTATTTTTAACACTTTTCCATGCCATTAGACGGAAAATCTCTCAGTGTATCGAAGATGGCATCAAGGTATGGGAAATTATTATCTCTTTCAGATGGGAACCCTATGTGTAAGAAAAATATCACCAAGAAGAACATTCAAACTATTACATGTCTACTATTTATAAAAATGTTTGTTTCACTTACAAAAATGTCATCATCTAGTCCCCGATGCTTTTCCCACCCGAGGAAATCATGTGCCTTCAAACCCTACCACCGAAGCACTTCCCAAACTAACATATTTTAAAAGGGTTTCACATACTTCCAACCTCATCAAGGTCGTGCTCCCAAGCGTGAACCAATATTTATACCGAATTAATGTGACACTCCCTATCATAAGTGTGTCTATTTCATCGAAAGTAAATACTAGTCACTCTCTATTGTGCTATTTCAGAAAAACCATAAACACATGAATGATGTTCTATGAACCACAATCACTATATCAAAAAATATATCAAGAAAGTTGAATTTTAAACTAACTTGTGGTTAAATATACCAATGTCCCAATAAGTAATCTTGATCAATGTTATGAACTCACCTTTACACCCCCAATCACTCTAATGTGGAGATGACTCAAGAATGCACTCAATATCACAAAGCTCAATAATCACACCAAACTCAACCTGTTCATTACAACACTAATCACTATATGTGTACCACATATGTAAACACATACAACCCAAAGGATACAAAATACAATGACACATCATCTTCTACAACCATTAAATCTGCTGATGACACACTAAGACATCCATCACTAAAGGGAAAAAGGCTCAAATGACCTTCTAAATAGCTATAGATGTTTGAGGAATGTCTAACCTACTGATCAAAGAATTCCTCAATGATTATTCCAATATCAAGGGTCACGACACAAAGACCACCCATATAAACAAGAGTGTCTATTTAAAAACCAAATGTCATACTAGGGACAACAACGCTTAAATGTAACCAATGTGAAACAATCTCACCACAAAAGTAAATCATATTAAGATCTAATGGTGAAACATGCCATGGGAAAACCCCTTATGAAGCCTACAAGTCGACCCTACCACTCGAACCTGAAAAAAAATTTAATAGGATACATATACCATTTTTCCTTTAATCAATTTTTAATATAGACATCTCATCGATAAACAATCTGATATTTATTCTAAGACATAGAACATGAAACATTTAATACTACCATTAATTGATGGTTTATTCCAAGGACACCACTTCGTGTTCCATTTCTAATATATTTCATTAATTCATTTATACATTTAAACATTTAAAATAATTTTAACAACCCCATGTACCGTTTCAGAATAAGGAAGATGGTTTTTAATCAACGACCCATGTGAAAAATAGGCAACCTATATCAAACATCCACTTTAAACATTTATAAATTTTTTACATTCCATCAAAACAAGAAAATTTAGCATCTAAATTCATTCTTAACAAAAAAGGAAAACAATGAGTGTCCTATAAATCCATCATAGGTTCTTCAAAAAAACCCCACTCCCATTAAATAAGCTTTAAAAGCTTTAAAGCACCATTAAAGTTTTAATCTATAAAACATGCTCATATACTTAATGGTCTTGTTATATGTGTTTCCATCAACCAATCTATAAAGAACACACACACATTAGATGTGGAATTAGGATCCCATTTAATCAAATCAAATCGTTTTTAACATTTTAATTTTAGCCTCCATTTTCAGTGGTTCGAATTCCCATGTTACCTTTTTCCTAGTTATAAGTTTCCCATACACCTTGCAACAGACAATAGCTCCCACTGTAAAAAGAACAAATCAATTTCCACCGAGGAATCCATTCACACATAAAAAAATATTCAGCATGTTATCATAAGAAGTATCATATAAACAGTATATAACCTAGAACCATGGAATATAGTAATCTAAACATTTTAACCAATTTGGCATGATAACGAAAATAAAAAACATGGAATTACACCCAAGGCACATAGTAAAAATAGGTAGGCATCCAACTAATACAACTACAGGGAATGTAATATGAATGAAATGTGAATTTATATGGTCCTAATATGATGCATGTAATGCTATATCCCCTATATACCAGGATAAAGGAAAATTTCTAAAAATGTTTATAATCAACATGTTGCGACAAATACCCCCGTCACCCAAGTTGAAATCAAATAAATTTTAACATTGAAAAGTATAAATAGAAATTCTCATCCTTAAACACATGGTCATTTCCCTTACGTGGGTTGATTAGTCCCAAGAATTCCTATAAAACAAGCTCTGGTACATTCCTAACAATTTCTCTACCAACAAAAATTGTAAGACAAATAAAAAAATTTGTGTATGATAGCACTTTGTAACTTCTTGATATAGATTTCCATCGAACTGATAGCAGAACCAGTTACCACATGATGCCAAGAGGGTCTCCCCATAAGCTAGAGGTACTTGACTAGCAGGTATTGAGTAATGTTAGTTCAGTGGGAAGACTATACGCTCAATCTTAGAGTGCACAATGGTAAAGTGATTAAAAAACATAGAAATAAGTGGAACAAGAACAATACAACAACTAAATCTACGGAGGACAATTGTAATAACATATGACTATAGAAAAGGGCCAACACTTGTTTTACAATGCATGCATACCATATTTTTATACATATCTAAAAACTATAAACAAACCACATGATTTAAAAAACAAAAAAAAATATAGAAAATCCCCACAAGTGACCTCCATGAGAATCATGATCTCCATCTCAGTCCCTCCCTGATGAGCCCTGGTCGAAGTAAATAAATCAATCAACACAGATCCAACTAATATATTGTCTACCTGGGTACTAAGGGAACCCGAGAAGGGTGTGAGATAAAATCATAGTAGGATGGAACCCAGTGGTGTCTAGACCATACTAGGAAGTGGGTAATAATTAAGTAGTGTTAAGGTATAGTGATGTAACAAAATAATTTAATAAATAAACTTCAACTTGACTATGTTCCTAAGGGACACCTGATAGAGATACCTTCATCATATTATACATGGAATATTGCCTTAATTTGAACAATATATATACATATATATATAATACATAAATAACTATTATCACATTTCCTTTATTATTTATTTAATCATTTCCTAACACTAGGGTTCCTATAGAAACACATATCTCAATACTAACTCCATCTCATTCCAGAACCTAAATCATTCCCTAGGTAATATCATATATTAATACCTATATTAACCTGTGTAGTGCTCAATGTATTCAAAAGTGATTTGATATCAAATCTATTTATTTAACTCATGATGGAGTTCGAAATTATTCTCATGCGAGGCCATATCTCGGAGTACACTAAGGCATAGAACGTCACAAATCACACATGGTTTCTAAGTAATCAATATTAAATGTATATAACTGGTGTATAATGTCATTTATATTAACCCAAAATCCATTTTTGGCACATAGTCACTAATGTTTACAAAAAACTGGTGTAGAAAGATGTGTATAACATCCAAAAATTCATTTGTGCACACACTATCACACTTTTTCACACACAGCCACCGGTTTAGAACATCATTTATAACACCCAAAAATCATTTGTGCACATAGAGTCGCATTTTGTAACATCCATTCACCAGTGTATAATATCATGTCTCACACCCCAAAACCTGATAGATATATCACTCACATAGAACATCATGTATACCCCTCAATCAACCGTGTATTTATATCATCAGTTGCCTACAATATCATGAATAGCACCAAATCCATCAAATCCAATAATTAATACAGAAATTTATTAATTATATCGCAATTAATAATTCAAAAATTAATTTATTTATCACATTAACATTAACCAATTCAATAATATATTTACAGTTCACATAATTAACATGTAATAATTTAATTCCAAAATCATTAATTCCCAAAAATTACATAATTAAATCTCATTTTAATTATCCTTTTCATCAGTTCCAAAATTCCCCCAATTCCATAATGATCCATAATTAATTAATTAATTAAATTAAATAATTAAATTTTGAAATCCAATTTCTATGAAAATATTTAATATATATATTCCATATACATAATCAAAATCCAAACTATGGGAATTTAATTTTAGGCCCCCTACATTTAAAACGCATCACATGGGTGTACCCTCCAATTTATTATAATTCACATTTTTTATTCCACATGGTTATACCCACCCATTAATCGTATTTAATTTCAATAGAACCATCGTAACACCCAGATATTTTATTATAAATAATTTTTTTGTCTTATGTTATATGCAGCACTAAGAGAATCTTTCACTTCACACATCACTATCTTGGCTTGTGTTACATGCAAGAGCAACCTTTCTCGATAGCTTGCATTGTACGCAATACCGAGTTTCACTAAAAAATAATATATTATTATAATATTCTGAACTAGATTTTATGAATAATATTGAGTTAATTTTGAATTTTATAACATTATAATTCATTTTACAAATTTTCTAGAATGACATATGAAAACAAAATCATTTTTTCGAATAAATGAATTATTTTTCAAAAAATGCAGTTTTACCGCCTTTTGATGGAACACCCATTTTAATTACAATTTTTGTTAAGTTTATAAGTTCAATTTAATAAAATAAACATGTTCTTTTGAATCAGGATATAAAAATTTAAATTGGATAAATACATGATACTTTTCTGATGACTTTATCATTTTGATGAATAATAAAAATACGCTAATTTTTTCTTAAAAAATAACTTTTTTTATCAAGACAATTTAGATGATTAAAAGAAAAAATATAATGCTTTAAAAGTATAATTAGAATATATTTTTACCATTTAATATAATTAATGTCATTGCCATTAACTTTATATTGAATTCATAGGTAAAAACATTTCAATCTTTGATAATGTATTAATTTTTAAAAACCATTTCTCAACAATGAGATTAGATTTAAATTAATTATTGCATGTTATGTGATTTGAATATTTAAAAATGGACTCCAAATTTGGTTTCAATTGGTCCAAATTATGTTAATAGGTTACTTTTTTTTTGACTTTATGAATAGTAACTACGGTAATTTTTATTTACTACAGTTAAAGGTAAATCAGGTAATTAAGGGTAAAAATAAGATTATATAATTATCCTAACACCTGAAAAAATTCTATTGGATGAATAAAAGTAGACCCATATCGTCTAAGGGTCAGAATAGATTCGTTTTGTGGACTATTGACAATGAAAATTATATAATTATAATTACAACTAGAGAAAGTGACAAAATGTCATTCTCTTATATCTTACAAGTGTAATAATTTTAGTTTAGTGATAAATATCATCAAACATTGAAAATTAATAGTTTCCAGAAATCTAAAAAAATTATCTACATCATGTGAATTTATTTAGAATTTTTAGGGATTAAATAATCATCATTAATGATGACACAATAGTGATGTTGAAATTAATTTATTAATTGAAATATCAAATAAATGGTTTTACAAAATTAAAATAAATATTATATGAACTATTTATGGTGATCCACGAAATTTATAGAGGAATATGAAATTTTTTGAATCTATTAATAAAACAATTTTGAATATATCTATTTTGTAGATTTTATTTAAATTCAAATAAATGAATAGTGTCCAAATTGACACTACATTTATTTTATAAAAATAACAGATTATAAAATTGATTAAAAATCACAAAAATATTTAAAAATTATAAATTTTAATTTATATATTCTAAAATGTCAAAAATTATCAAATTATTGACAATTCACAACACATAAGTAAATATTTATAACAATTTAAAATTTAGAATATTATTATCACAAATAAAATTAAATAGATTAAATAAGGATAGATCAATATTATAAGGTTTAAAAGAAATTCAAAACATGTATAAATTTTATTGGTTGATAATATTACAGCCCTATCTCATCACATCTTCGAATTGAGTCATTTTTGGAGGTTTTTATGTTGGGTTGAAATTTAATATAAATTAATATTTCTTATAATTCCAAAGGTTCCCCTCTCCTCCATTATAAAATGGCACATCCTCCCTCTCCTCCTCACAACATTTTAATCCTTCAATATCGGCCATCCCCTTACCATTTCTCTTCTGAAAATCTCTAGTTATATCATAGAGGTTCTGGTATTCTAAAAAGTCCAACTCTAGTGCACTAAGAGGAAGTTGAAAAGAGGCACGTCGAGGAAGAGGTAATCTCCTCTACCGATTCTTTCTAGTTTCTTTCTTCTTCTACTTCCTCTTATTTATTTTTTAATTATAAATTAATAGAATCAGTATCAATAATATACTGATATGTTATTAAAAATATGAAACAATCCTATTTCATTTTATATCCATCCGAAGGAATATGAAATCACCGCGTGTGTGTACGTATGGAATGTCGTGGTGAAAACTGTTTTCCACCACCACCATACATAGATGGGTATAATGGTGTAAATAATAACTATATATTATTATTATAACATGATTCTAATTCTGTGATATTCTATCATCCACTCCAAGACCATTCAATAATTATGGGAACGATATCGTTGCTCGTGCGTACGTACGACTTAACGTCTCTACAATGCGATGTGATTCATTCAACATGATATTAACTAAACCATGATTATATATACAAATTGAATTAATAAATATGATACATATTATACTACTACCATTCTATAAATTATTTATCTATAAACTAAAAAGATGAATAAGAATTTATTCGACAAAACATGCATAAGAACATAAAGCAATAAACACCCGGATAACATGTATCAATGAAGTATTACTAATAAGAAGCTACTAATATGACCATATATGATATAATAATAATGAGTATGATTCTGGAATAAGTCAATGATATTATTTAAATCATTATACAGGATGTTCGGACACGTACAAAGCATATCGTACCTAAGGTAATGGAAAATCTCGGAATCCCATTTTTATCTAAGATTGTTTATACTTCAGAATATATTAGGGAATATTTATCATCCACATCCATGTTTCCTTAATTTTTAATATTATTACTATCATCCTATATTTTTTTAAATCGAATTTTACCTATTGGTGAATTTTTATTAAATGATAAGAAAGATATCTTTTGTCGTTTTCTGTATGAGAAACTTTTTGACTTTTTCGGCCAAAGAATGAGAAGAATTTTATTTAAATTATATGGAATGAATGGATTTTTATGATTTCATAGAACATTATTTCCATGAATCATCCTTTACATGTTCTCATGTTTATTTTTAATTAACTTATTTTTTTTGAAAATTTTATTACATGCTAAGAAAGAAAAAATGTTTTTGAAGTATAAATGATATTTTCCTCAAGAATGGAGTTCATCTGTTTTTTCAAAATTATTTTCCATAAAAGAAAATATGTGGTCATATTTCTATCCCTATTTTTACATTTATTTGATTATGTTATGATGGAATTATTTTTATGACGTCTTTTTATCTTATGTGTATTATGTTATGAAGGTATGTTGTTTATGAATCTGATTTTTATTACATGGGTTATGCAATGATATATGATTTACTATTTTTTGGAACATATAATAATGTTTACATTATGATATGGGTGGGAACTATATCTCCCTCCAATTAATTGGGTAAGGATTTTTATCTCAAGAGATAGACTTGGGTGGAATGGAAAGTTAATCTGATTCAGTGATACAAGACTGGAACGAGGAGTGAACTCGATTCAGAAATGGACTTTGCCTACATTGATAGTCTTGGAAATGAGTCTTGAAAAATGTGAAATGATTTTTTAGGATTATGAGTGTATGACACAAAGTTTCATGTTTTATGTTATGTTTATAGGAATTACATTTCACTACTATAATTTATCCCATGTTATGATATTATGATCTCTTTTGAAGGTTAAGATTTTCAAAATGTTATGTTTTTATAATATGATATGATTGATATTTCCTTTGTCTACCATTAATGAGAATTTTGAGCTCACCCTTTTGTATGATTTCTTTTCCCCAGGTCAGGAAGAATGGTATTAATTAGGATATGACAAAATGGACTCTATATATGATGAAATAAGTGGGAGACAATGTAAATGATTTATGAACCAGCTGTTTATGTTTCCCAGTTTCTAAATACCTTATACCTATACAGTCCAATCATGGTTTTGTTATATGTATTAATAAGTATGCTTCAATTCTGATGTAATAACAATGTATGTTATGTATGGGTCATTATAGTTGGTATTATAGGAAAGGTATAGTCAACCATAGGAAACTAGGATGTGAAAGCCTTAGTAAGAACCCTAAGGATATGTCTAAACATATAACACAATATTAGTGTCTTAGAAATTTCCATGAATAACCTATGATAAGACCTAAAGTGTAAAATTTTATTCTTGATTATGTGGTTTTCCTGTTATGATTATTGTTTCTCAAACTATGGTTATTGGTTTTAGTCAATGGCTAAAACCTGAAGGAACCATTTTAATGCTGAATGCGACGAGAAATGAAATGATTGTCCCCATTAGCAACCAAATGTTATGGGAGCCAGAATAAAAAATAGTGTATCCATGGTCACACAGCATTCTCATGCTATGAATTAGGCTGGACTTCCAAACGAGAAAAGAAAGGAGCAACATTCGGTTGAATCCTTCATGAGGCAGCGTCCACCCTCATTCAGTGGGTCTATTGAATCATTAGTGGCTGAAAAATGGATCAGTACAACTGAAAAGATATTTTTAGTTCATCAATGTTTGGAACATTATAAAGTCATATTAGTAGTATATAGTTTGGAAATTGAAACTGTTCAATGGCGGATTCTTATCAGGAATATGAGGCAAAGAGACTAAATTGATTCCATGGAATGGGACGAGTTCAATAAACTATTTTTCAATAAGTACTTCCCTCGTATTCTTCGAAAAAAGATGGAGAAGGTGTTTCTTCAATTGAAGCAAAAGTATGATGAATCTTTTGGTACCTTTGAAGAAAATTTTACAAGGCTTGCAAGTTACTCTTATGAGATTATAATCCAACCTAAGAGTAAGATCGATCAATTCTATAGTGGCTTAAAACAAACTCTCTGAAGGGAGTTAGCCATAAGGGACTTCAATAACTATGAGGATATTGTTCGATGTTCTATCAAGGTTAAGATAGAGATTGGAGTAACCCATCCATCATATGGTTTTGATAAGAAGAGGAAAATGTAATTCTATGGGAAATATAAAGGCCACACTGAAAAGAAGATGAGTTTTCACTCATGCTCAATGTGTGGAATGAAACATGGTGGGAATTGTCATAAAGGGATAAGTAAATGTTTCAAATGTGGAAAATAAGGTCATCGTGCATTTGAATGCCGTAGTGATGGGAGAAATATGTCTATTGATGCGAACAAAGAAAAGGATAGACATAATTAACATCCTACACTTCAATGATACAAGTGCAAGGAAATGGGGCATTATGTTAATCAATGCCCTAATCCAAGGGTTGTTGATGAGGATCGGCAACAACAAACACATAAGGCCAAAGACAAAGGAAAGTCACATGAAATTTCTATCGATGATGTGAAGTATGGTAATGATGTGCTGAAATGTAAACCTACTATCGACTCTATAGTAGAAAATGTTTTACTTGATTCTAGATCCTCCCACTCTTTTATTTCTGAAGAATTTTTTAAGGGTATCACCATACTACCTCATCAGTTAGATATTTAGATAGCTGTGACAACTCCTAATGGCACAACGGTTGCATCAAAATTTTATAATTATTCTCTAATTGATTTTTTTGTGAAATTACATCCTACAAATATTATGATCATTCCTATAGTGTAATTTGATGTGATTCTTGGAACTGATTGGCTTTCCTTATATGGAACTCATATCGATTGGCTAAAAAGGGATGTCACATTTCATATTCATGATCAATCTATGATCATCTATCGATGCATGGATGAATATAGCCTTCCAGTGGAAATTTATTCCATCTTATGAGTCTTCATCCCAATAAATGAAGCTAATGTATCTCAAATGGATGGATAGAAACTCACAATTAAGAATATGCCAATTATACTAGAGTTTGATGATGTCATTACAGAGGAGTTTTCGAGTCTTCCACCAAATCGTGATGTTGAGATTGCAATATTAGTCATACCAGGTGCTATTCCCATTTCAAATACACCTTATAGTATGACCCCAAATGAGTTGTTGGAATTTAAGAAGCAACTCCAAGAGAATATTGATAAGGGATTCAAACTCCCTAGTGTATCACCTTGGGGAGCACCTGTTCTGTTTGTTAAGAAGAAAGATGGATCAATGAGACTCTGCATTGATTATCGAGAACTTAACAAGATCACTATCAAGAAAAAATATTCTATCCCACCCTTTGATGACTTATTTGACCAACAACGTGGAGCTTAATACTTTTCCATGAATGATCTTTATTCAGTGAATCATCAGTTAACATTCAAAATGGAGGATATACCGAAGACATCTTTTTGTACATGTTTTCGAAACTATGAATTTATAGTGATTCCATTTGGTCTTACTAATTCCCCTACTATATTCATGGATCTAATTAATGGAGTCTTTATATACTATCTTGATCTATTTGTGGTAGTCTTTTTAGATGATATTCTTGTTCTTTCAAAGTGAAAGGAAGAACATGAATATCACTTGATAATTGTATTAAAGACTCTAATAAATGAGAAGATTTATGCCAAATTTACCAAGAGTGAATTGTTCCATCAAAAGGATTCATTTTTAGGTCACATAATCTCAAAATAGGGGATATCTGTGGATCTAGAAAAAATAGTGGTTATTGAAAGGTGGTCAAGACCAACAATAATAGTAGAGATATGATGTGTTCTGGGTTTGGCTGGATATTATCGCTGTATTTTGACATATTTTTCATGATTAGCTAATACACTCACCAGGTTGAATTGAAAAGGAGTTGTGTTCATTTGGATGGAGGAGTGTGAAGTTAATTTCAAGGAGTTAAAAAGATGGTTATCTAGTGAACATGTGCTCACACTGCCTTGTAGTGGAGAAAGGTTTGTGATCTACAGTGATGCATCCCAGAAGGGATTGGGGTGTGTTCTAATAAAAAACAATATGGTGATTGCATATACCTCACGACAATTGAAAATCCATTAGAAAAATTACCTACTCATGATTTGGAATTAGTTGTGGTAGTCATTGCATTAATGATTTGGAGGCATTATCTTTAGGGTGAATGGTGTGATATTTACACTGATCATAATAGTTTAAAGAATATTTTCACACAAATTGAGCTAATATGATCCAAATAAGATGTTTGGAGATGATTAATGATTATGACTGCTCAATTAATTACCACCCTAGGAAAGCAAACAAGGTGGAAGACACATTAAGTCGACAAGACCTTGCTAGATTATCCATGATGAGGATCACAAAAGACCCAATATTTATGGATTTACAAAGGATAGATCTTGGAATGATAATGGAAGGGGAAGAATCTTATCTGTCTCAAATGAATGTTCAACCATATATACATGTGATGATTAAAGAGGCACAGAAAGATGATGCAGAGTTACAAAAGAAGCTGAGAAATGTTCTTGAATTCCACATTGATTGTGATGAAATAATAAGGTTCTGTAATCAGGATTGTGTTCCTCCCAAAATATAATTAAAGGAAATATTGGATGAAGCTCATAGTTCTTCATTCTCTATTCACCCTAGAAGCACGAACATGTATAGGAACCTGCGAGAGTACTTCTGGTGGGATGGCATGAAAAGAGATGTTGCTGAATATGTCTCTCGATGTTTGGTCTATCAGCAAGTTAAAGATGAGAGATATAAGTCTAAGGGGATGTTACAACCATTACCCATACCATAATGGAAATGGGAAAACATCACTGTGGACATTGTCACTGGACTTCCTTTAACACTCAAAGGCATTAATGTTATCTGGTTTATAGTCGATCATCTTACGAAGTCGACACACTTCATTGCTATTAGAGTGGATTTATCTCTTGATCATATTTCCAGGATATATGTAAAGTGGTAAGATTTCATGGAGTACCACATTAAATTATATCTGATAGGGATCCAAGGTTTACCTCGATGATTTGGTGAAGTCTTCAGCATACTCTAGATACATATTTCAGTTTCAGCAAATATTATCATCCTCATATATGATGGTCAGTCTGAGAGGACAATTCAATCTTTGGAAGACATGTTGAGAGCTTGCTCTGTGGATTTCAAAATTGGTTGGGATCAACACTTACCTTTAGTGGAATTTTCTTATAATAATAGCTTTCACTCCAGAATTCAGATGGATCCTTTTGAAGCTCTCAATGGAAAGAAATGTAGAACTCCAAAATGCTAGGATGAAGTTAGGGAAATAAAACTATTAGGACCTAATATTGTTTATGATATAGTAGAAGAGGTATGATCTATTCAACAACACATAAGAGAAGCTCCGAGTCGACAAAAAAGTTATGCCAATTAATGAAGAAAAGACCTAGAGTTTGAGGTGCAGGATAATGTGTTCTTATGAATATCTTCTTGGAATAGAGTAATGAGATTTGCAAAGAAGGGAAAGCTGAGCCCTAGGTATATTGGTCCTTTTGAAATATTGGATCGTGTTTGTAAGTTAACTTAATTATTGGCACTTGCAACAAATCTCTCTCATGTTCATGATGTGTTCCATGTATCTCTCCTAAGAAAGTAGATACCTGATCCATCACATGTACTAAGATCAGAAGTTTACCACTAGAGCCTGGTGTTTCATATGATGAACAGATGATAGAGATTCCGGATTGTATCGAAAAATATCTACAAAAAAGATCACTCACTTGGTTAATGTATTATAGAGGAACCACCAATTAGAAGAAGCTACATGGGGACTTGAGGATATGATGAGGGAGAGGTATCCTCATCTGTTTGTTACGAAGTGAAGAATTTCGAGGAAGAAATTATTTTCAAGGGGGGTAGAATTGAACAACCTGATATTTTATGAGAAATAATTTTTGTGTCATATGTTATACGCAACACCAATAGAATATTTAACTAAACAAAACATTGTCTTGGCTTGCGTTACACAAAAGAGCAACCTTCCTCGATAGCTTGTGTTGTACACAATACTGAGTTTCACTAAAAAATGATACATTATTATAAAATTATGAACTATCCATTATTAATAGTATTAAATGAATTATGAATTTTATAACATTATAATTCATCTTGTACATTTTCTATAATGAGATATGAAAACAAAATCAATTTTTAGGATAAAAGAAGTATTTTTCAAAAAATGATGTTTTAACACCTTCTGATGGCACACCCATTTTAAATAATTTTTGAAAAGTTTATAAGTTAAATATTACAAAATAAACTTCTTCTTTTAAATAAGGATATAAAAATTTAAATTTGATAAATTTTTGATATTTTCCTGATAACATTCACATTTTGATGAATCGTAAAAATACGCTAAATTTTTCTTCAAAAAACAAATTTTTTCATTAGGATAATTTAGATGGATAAATGAAAAAATTTAATGGTTTTAAACTATAAATAGAATATATTTTTACCATTTAATATAATGCATGTCATTACCATTAATTTTATATTGAATTCAGAGGTAAAAATCTTTCAATCTTTGACAATGTTTTAACTTTTAAAACTCGTTTTCTTAACAATGGGATTATTTTTAAATTAATTACTACAAAATATGTGTTTTGAATTTTTGAAAATGAACTCCTTATTTGGAATCATTGGGTAAAAATTATTTTAATACGTTACCTATATTTTTTTTGACATTATGAATAGTAACTACGGTAATGTTTATTTACTACAGTTACTGGTAAATTGGGTAATTAAGGGTAATAAAAAGATTATGAAATTACACTAACACCTGAAAATATTCTATTGGATGAATAAAAGTCGACCCATATCACAAAGGGGTCAGAATAGATTCGATTCATTGACTATTGACCATGAAAATAATATAATTATAATTAAAACCAAATAATATGACAACATGTCACTATCTTATATCTTATAAGTGAAATAATTTTAATTTATTGATAAACTTCGTAAAACATAGAACATGAATAATGTAGAAAAATATAATCAAAGTATCTACATCATGTGAATTTATTTATAATTTTTATGGATTAAATAATTATCATTAACGATGACACAATTGTGATGTTGAAATTATTTTATTAATTGAAATATCAAATAAATTGTTTTAAAAATATTAAAAAAAATATTATATGAAATATCAAATGTGATCCACTAATTTTTTAGATGAATTTTACATGTTATGAATCTATTAAATATTTTTATTCGAATATATCCTCTGTGTAGATATTATTTAAACCCAAATAAATGAGTAGTTTGAAAATTGACACTATTGATATTTTTTAAAAATGACATATTATAAAAAAAATTTAAAAATATAATTTTTTTTAAATATTATAAATTTAAATTTATATGCTCTAAAATGTCATAAAGTATCCAATTATGGACAATTCACAACACATAAGTAAATATTTATAACAATTTAAAATTTAGAATATTATTACCCAAATAAAATTTAACAGATTAAATAAGGATAGATAAATTTGATAAGGTTTAAAATATATTCACAACATGTATAAATTTTATTTTTTGATTATATTACAACCCTATATCATCTCATCTTGAAATTGAGTCATTTTTGGAGGTTTTTCAGTGGGGATGGAATTTATTATAAATTAATTTTTTTATTCCAAAGGTGCCCCTCTCGTCCCATATAAAAGTGAACCTACTCCCTCCCCTTCTCAAACAATTTTGAGCCATCATTCTCAGTCATCCACTGCCTAATTCTCTTATAAAAATATGTAGTTATATCATTGAGTTTTTGGTCTTCTCAAAAAACTAACTCTAGGTCCATAAGAGGACGTTTAAAAGTGGCACGTCGAGGAAGAGGTAATCTCTTCTACCGATTCTTCCAAGATTCATTCTTCTTATACTTAATCTTATTTATTTGATTCGTTATAAAGTATTAAAATAAGTATCACTCATATACTAATATTATAAATATGAAACAACCCTATTTTTCCTTCTATCAATCCTATAGAAAACGTAATCACCCCACGTGCATTCGTACGGAATACCATCTCCACTCCGTGGTGTAATCTGTTTTCCACCACCACCTTACTTGGATGTGTATAATGGTGTAAAGAATAACTATATATGGTTATTATAACATGATACTAATTCTAAGATATTCTATCATCCACTCCATGATCATTCAATAATTATGGGAACGATATCGTCGCCTGTGCTTTCGTACGACTTACCTTCTCCCAGATGCGATGTGATTAGTTCTACATTATCTTCACTAAACTGTGATTATATAAATGAACTGAATGAATAAATATGATACATATTATACTACTGCAATAATGTAAATGATGTATCTTTAACCTAAAAAGAG
Organism: Viscum album; assembly: GCA_963277665.1. Taxonomy (NCBI): domain Eukaryota; kingdom Viridiplantae; phylum Streptophyta; class Magnoliopsida; order Santalales; family Viscaceae; genus Viscum; species Viscum album. The sequence goes on from OY728143.1 coordinate 322,163,373, forward strand.
GAATAATAATTTAATGACAAAACACGCATAAGAACATAAAGTAATGAACACCTGAATAACAAGTAGCAATGAAATATTACTAATAAGAAGCTAAGAATATGAGAATATATGATATCATAACAATGATTACGATTATAGAATAAGTAAATGAAATTATTTAAATCATTTACAGGATGTTCGTACACGTACAAATCATATCAGACCTAAGGTAAGGTAAAATCTCACAATCACATTTTTATCTGAGATTTTCTATACTTCAGAATATACTGGGGAATATTTATCATCCACATCCATGTTTCCTCTATATGTAATATTATTTCTATCCAACTAAAATTTGTTTAAATACAATTTTACCTATTGGTGAATTTTTAGTAATAGATATGAAAGGAACTTTTGTCGTTTTCATTACGAGATACTTTTTGACTTTTTCAGCCAATGTATGAGAAGAATGTTTTTTTAACTTATATGGCATAAATGGATTTTTATGATTTCATAGAACAATATTTCCATGATGATAACTTTTCCTGTTTTCATGTTTATTTTTCATTAACTTCTTTTATTCTAAAATTGTATAACATGATAAAAAATGATATAAGTTTTTGAAGTAGAAAGGATATTTTTCTCACGAATGGCGTTCAAGTATTTTTTCAAAATTATTTTCCATCTATGATAATATAGTGTTCTGTTTCTATCACTATTTTTACATTGACTTTATTATGTTATGATGGAATTATTTATATGAAGTATTTTTATCTTATGTGCATTATGTTATGATTGCATGATGTTTAAGAATCACATTTTTATTACTTGGGTTATTCTATGATATATGATTTATGATTTTGGGTCACAAATAAGTTTCGTTTCATTATGAGATGGGTGGGACCTATATCTCCCTCCAATTCATTGGGTAAAGATTTATATCTCTTGAGATGGAAATGGATGGAAGGGAAAGTTAATCCGCTTTAGTGATACATGCCAGGAACGAGGAGTGATCTCGGTTCAGAAATGGACTTTGTCTGCTATGATATTCTTGGAAATGAGTCATGACTAATATGAAATTATTTTCTATGATTATGTGTGTATGAAACAATGTTTCATGTTTTATGTTATGACTATAGGGATTACATTTCACTACTTTTATTTACCCAATGTTATGAAATTATGATCTCTTTTGCAGGATATGATTTTCAAAATGTTATGTTCTTATGATTATGATATGATTGATATTTCCTTTGTCTACCCTTACTGAGCATTTGAGATCACCCTTTTGTATGTTTTCTTTTCCCTAGGTCAAGAAGAAGGATATTAAGTAGGAAATTCTCAAATGGACTTTAGATATGATGAAATAAGCAGGATACAATGTAGATGATTTATGAACCAGTTGTTTATGTTTTTTAATTTCTAAAGACACTATACCTATACGGTCTTATCATGTTTTTGTTATATGTTGTAATAAGTAAGATTAAATTAGAAAGTAATAACAATGTATGTTAAGGATGGGTCTTTATAACCATTCAACCCAAATGTCATCAACAAGATTGGGAGGAAAGAAATCTATTATCTTAGAAGACCATATTCATTTTCACAGAAAAATCATTTTACTAGACAATAATTGGAAAAATACATATCATCAATACATTAAAACATAAAAATATACTCAATACATTTTTATCATGAAGGTAGTCTACCTCCAATGGAGGGAATTTCTTACAAGAACATGATTTTTTACTCTAACAGTCATCTTGCACAAATAGGAAGTTCATTCTAGAATTATATTCCAAAATAGGAAAAAAAGTAAGTAATCAACTATTGAATTTCTAAATTAAAGGCAATGTTTAGGACCATTCCTCAACGAATAGTCAATGCAAATATTTCTATCTCAAACAGCTGCCTCTTCTAATGCACACACTTCCATGTGTGTGTATATGTATATATATATCCTTAAACTACATTACACGTTCCCCATTCCTTGAGTGAACATGCACACAGATGATATATGTATACACACACACAGTCAAACATGCGAATATGAAATCACCCCATCAAAATAAATTACAAAATCTTACAAATAAATCCTAGAACCCATAACCATCTTAACACACTCAAATTAGGGGTACAAAAAAATCCACTTATTTAGAATCATACCCAAAATCGACTGTGGAAGAGAGAATCGATATAAACCACCCTGAATTTGGCGATGGTTACTAGAACATACACCAACGCCACCCAAGAGGTCATTTTCATACCCTAAAACTAAAGAAAAAAAATAAAATTCCTAATCAACCCATAACATAGGGTTTCAGACATGATTAGTTGAGAAATTGGTGTCTGAAAATTGCTGGAAATTGTAAGGGGAGGGAAGAGAGAGACATTCTGAGTAGATTCAAATAATAATCGCAATATGAAAACATTGTATTTGATGAATCAGAGAGAGATAATGAAATATTGGTCGGGGGTGGCATGCTGTAAGGTTTCTTCCTAGGGGTTCAAATGCCAAAGTGGTATTGACTAATGGGGGGTTGAGCCGTTGGGGGTCAGGTTGATGGAGCTCCTGATGATAGAGGTCATGACTAAGAGGGGGAGATAAATGGGAGATCACATGTGTAGGGGGTCTACTAATGAAGGGGGTCACCCCAATGTGTTTGGGAAAGAGTGGCCTCCCCATAGCTTTTCTAAAAACAGAAATTGAAAAAAATATAATAATAATAAATTTAATCATCACCATCATTATCATCATCCATAATATAATTATTATCATAATTAAATATTTCATTGATATTTTTTATCATCCCATTAATCTCATTTATCAAATTTTCTTTTTACATTTTAATTCAACGAATTAAAATCTCATTAAAAAGACAAATCTCAGTGTTCCATATCTTACAATAATGTTCTGATGATCAATTTTAATAATGATTTTCTAGGTAATTCCAAAATATTAACCCCTGGGAAAACAACCCTCTCAAAAACATAATATTTTATATAATGGTATGTCACAAGGTTCATACTGATAAAGAGGTACTACATTATTGTTCTAAAAATAAATGATGTGAAAATAGACTTATTATGAGTTGATAATTATTTATCTATGTTATATGATAAAAATGATTCATTAATTAAAGAATATATAATAACTAAAAAAACGTACAATACTATTTTAATAGATATAGAAATTTTGTCAAAAATAATTATATTTAGAATGATGGGCATCTAAATTTTCATGTGATTTTCATGATTTTAAGATTAATGAGTTATTGGATTATGTTGATGAATTAAAACAAGATTCATTTTTATTGATCAAAGGAGGAAAACATTTAAATTGAATCCTTTGAAAAAATAATTCTCATTGAGTAAAACCTGTAATTGGAAGCAGTGGTGAAGGAAAAATATATATGAATTATTTTTTTCATGTTGTAAATGGTAATAACATGTAATCTATTAGAAGATTTTATTTTGGAATTAATAATCATTATGTGAATGATTATTCCTTTATAAAAAATAAAATTTATAGATTTAAATATGTCTACTACTCAAAATAATTGTTCCACATTGATATTAGAATGCTTACTACAACTAATCAAATTTGATTACTGGTAATATTATTTTTTAACACTAATGTACCAAATATCAAATGGTTATGAAAAGTTATATTCATTTTATGTTTTAAAGGATTAAACCATCAAGTTATATTGTTAAAATCTATGTGTAGTATATTGAATGGAAAGAGTGAAAAATACTAAAGTAGTTTGATATAAAATATCACTATTTGAATTAATGACCTTAAATGTACTTCTTATATTTTTATACATTCGGAAAACTAATTTTATTTTATACAAGGATAAATTAATCATTCAAATTTTTATAAATACTCATATTTAATGGAATAATTTATTTGTTGGAACCTGAAATTTTTATCAAATATATTTGGAAAATGTAGTATTTATTTATTATAAAAAAATTTATTTTTGTTGATCAAAATATTTTTTTAATTATATTTTATTATTTTTATGAAACCATAATATCATTCTTATGTAACATGTCTCTTCATGAGTAAAATATGTAAATATTATTCGTTGCCTTTCAGATAAAAAATAAGATATGAAATCTTTAGTATGTCAGAACAGAATGTAACAACATCTTCATAGACATTTATTTATCAATCTTCTAATTTGGATTTTTTTACAAAATATAGAAAATTAGAACATCGAAAGATGAAATAATCAAGCTCTATGGGTTCAAATGAAAAATAATCTGAAAAAATAACAAAAGGAAATACTTTTAATATATATATAGAATAGTCTGTTACATTTGTTAAAGATTCAATTGAATAATATTCTGAAATAATTTAGAATTTTTATTATGATAATGAAATGGATGTTTCTTCATCTCTTATGAATTATGAAAAGCTTATATAAAAATTTATCATTTTGAATGAAGAATAAGTGAAGATAATGGAAGTATTGAATGCTTAAAAAAAGTCATATAATGATCTATAGAATGAATATTATGAAATATGGATTTTTATTCTTTATATAATGTATATATGAGTCTGAAGGATACTCCGATCTAAAAACAAACTTTAAAAAATCTGAGAAGAAATGAAAATTTAGACATAAATTAACAAAACAAGCTATTATGAAGCAAGATCATGAAATGAAGAAGTAATTTATTCTTGAATGATGTCATTATTCTCAAAGTAAATTAACTACAACTGTTCAAAATAGATTAGAAGAACTCTAAATAGTTTTGGTTACTGTAAGATTTTTTTGAATTTGTGAAAGTTCATATGAATAGTACTCTTCAAAACATTTTTATCATATTCAAATGATATATGAAATGGTCAGTAAAAACAATGTAATGTGCCAATTTTTAAATATATATTTCAATACATACATCTGATCATAATTTTTATTTAATTAAACTAATTATAATAATTAGTTACTTTGATTTTAATTTATAAATAAAAATTATTTTAAATTTTTTAAATTATCTTATATGAAATAATTCAATAAAAATTTTAAAATAATAATATTTTAATGTTTATTGACAAAATATTTTAATTCCTATGAATGAATAAATTTAGGGGGAGTTATGTTTCTAACTCTTATCTTCTTGATTTTATAAAAAGTGGTATATGTTTAAATATTTTAAATATCATTAGTAATGTAGGAAAACTGTATAATACTAATTATTTTTTTATGTTTTAAAGTATATAAATTATTATTCTTATTATTGGGGGATAATTTTACTTTTCCATGTCAACATATGGTGTAAAATAATTCTATAGCCATTTTATATTAAAGAAAAATCTAATCCTATCTTTATGGGGGATATGGTTCTTTTATGAAAGAAATATTATAAGGTAACATTTATTTTGATATTAATTTATTATATTTTTATATTATTTTTTGTTTTATCATCGGTTTTGAGATCATCAAATGGAGGAAATTGTTGAGCATGTGTAGATTTAAAAATATTTTAAATTTTCGTTTGGTTTTAATGTTCAAAAAACCCAAAATATTTTGTTTATAATGATTTTAGTTAATTTTACTTTTCAGTAAATTATTATTCATTGGTATATTTATCTTTGAATTATATTTATGTCATTTATCAATGAGTTATATTCAATAAAATGTTGGTAACATGTTTTAATGTTTTTTGGAAACATTGTTCATACCATAAATTGTTAAACGCAACATAATAAATCAACTCTATATATGGAAGAGTGTGTATGGACCAATAAAACTATCCTATTGAGAACCTATGCTTATGGAACCCTATTTTAATTAAAAACCATAAATTTATGAGAAGGTAATATATTTTCAAGAAACCATAAAAAAATAAATAACACCACATTTGAAGAAAAAATGTATGATGTATTAACCCTACTTTTTTGGTCAACCCTATGTTTGGAATTTTTTCATTACATGAAAGAACCCTACGGTTGCCATTCAATAATAGTGTTTTAAATTAATTATATTATCAATAATATTTCGAAATGGTCATGATGGAGAAATATAATATTTCAAAGATTATTTATGATTAATTCAAAGGAGCATAAATTGTTTTTAAATGCTTGTATACAATAGAGTAAATAGTTTCTCTTCTTACGAGATGTTATGATTCTCTAGAAAGAATTTGAATTATAATATTTATCATTTATTATGAAAAATTTATAAACCTAGTTTGAACTAGATTTATTTGACCTTATCTATAAATATAAATACACTCTTCATCAAAGAAAAAATGAATTACTTACATACATATAGACATAACATTTAAAGTTATATAGAGGATATATATATAAGAAAATTCTCTTTGTTGTTACCTTTATAGCTAGACTTTGGAGACACACATGTTTTCATCTATTTGGTTAAGTCAATTTTGTTGGTGTTGTCTCTACGGAACATTATTGTTTTATCTTTTTATACAATAATGATGAATAATTTAGTAATGATAAACTTTAGAGGCACTTATTTTTAATTATATGTATGGTGTTTTCTTTGTTACTATATGAAGAAAGCCTATGCAATATTGAAGATCTATTTACTTTTGTGTTATTATGAAGATATTATTTCATTTTTCTAGTTTCTACTGCAATATTTGATGTTCAACATGTACCTTTGGACAAATAAAAACCTTTTGATTTATTGGAATTTCTACTTCTCGTACATAGTTATGAATAAGTGTCAGATTCTTGCACTATGTTTTGGATTTACAGATCCATTTAAATACATAAGAAATAATTATAAATTATTATTTTATGGTGACAACAACTTATTATCAGTTGTGAATTTATTGTACATAGGATAATTGAACCTTTAGTAAAATCACCAAGATTGTGGAGGTGAGTGTTGGTTAAGTGTATGAAGGGATCTTTGTTCCCAGAAACAATAAGCATCATACGGTTCATTTCAATTATTATTTTTTACTGGTCTCTCATTTACATAGAATGACTGGTCAAATTCATAACAAGATAAGTGTGAATAATTAATAAATGATTTTGAAGTGAACAATTCACCCACTCTTGTGTCTTTATCTTCATTATAGGCATTCTGACCTAACACATTTCCACAATAGTAATAGTTGAATCCGTTGGACTGTTTTTTTCATATGCGGAACATTTGAATTTCAAAATACATCTAACAGATGTCATGAGTGACTTTATAAAAAGTTATATAACTGAGTAGTATTTTACAGAACACAAACCAATATTTCAAAACATTCACCTTCCAAATAAATTTTTTCAATTAATAAATTCATTTTATGGTTCAAAACATGTTCCCAGAACATGGAATGAATATACATTGTCATTTTTTATTTCTAAATGTTTAACTAAAAGTGTAGATGATCCCACTATATTCATTAAAATAATATCCAATGATGATTTATTAGTTCATAAAACAATTTTATGATACTATCATTGTAATATCCAAAAACTATTTGATAACATACTTTTAAAAAAGATGAAAATTGATTTTTGAATGATTTTAATTGGGGATTTGAAATACTTCTTTAGTTTTCATATTATTCATAATAATGAAGGAATAATTTTAATCCAATGGGTGTAAAATAATTTTTTTTAATTTAATTGGTATGGATTGAATTAAACATAATAATACTCCCGGGAGTTCAATTTATATGTTTTATCTTACAAAAATTGTGAATCTAAATGACTAGACAGTGTATAGAGGTATGATTTAAAGCATACTATACCTAACCGCTAGCCAACAAGATATTCTGTTTAGTGTTTCTAGGTGTGCTTGTTCTTAGGAAAATGTATAAGAATCTTATATGAATAAAACACCTCTAAAACATTTTAGTTTTTTTAGACATTATCTAGTTTCATGGTTTTGTAAAAAATATAACTCAGTAGATTTATAAAGTTTTACATATATTTAAATAAACATATGTAGTTGTTTATCCAAAATTATTTTGATAATACATACAATTCTATATTATATAATAAATTTTTTAAATTTTCATATCAATTATGACAATAAATGTGAAATAAATATCTTGAATAATATTTCATCTCATTCCAGAGAGACAATATTGATATAATACATCATTTTTTGAGGGATCATTTTCAAAAATGATACATTAATTTTGAATGCATTGAAATAGAACTTAAATTTATTGATATATTTTCAAATCCACTAAATATTATGGGCATTATTTATATCATATATGAATTTGAAATGATAAACTATTTCTAAATCAGTCTAGCTCCAACTCTTATATTTTTCCTAATTAAAATTATAATGCTTAACTTCTATGATTAGATGTAATATAGCCATATGTATAGTTCACATAGTTAGTTAAGTGACCATGAGTTTTTTTTCATACGACCAGCTATGTGATCGTAGATAATTGGTCATGCAGTCACTATAACTACCATGAAATTTTACTCACACATTCACTATTCCAAACGTGAAAATTGAATCAAATTTTCACTACAAAATATAAGTTTTCACTCATTCATAAAATATATTTAATGGCATCCCATTGTTATAATACCTACCATGCCAATATTTCCATGAATCCATGGTCAATATATCTACCATGTCAATTATGTTTTAATTTTTATTTAATATCATTGTTGGTATTTTTGTTAAATGAATTATTATTTAATAACAGAAAATTATTAAAATAATATACAACCATGAATACAAATTGAAATAGATCATTTTCTTTAAAAATACAACTATTCTTTTTTAATTATTACATACTCTTGAATCCCACTTTCTTGCAACCTACAATCGATCACGAACCATCCATGATTAAATTGAAGTGATATGATTCCAGTTTTAAAAGATTTTTCAGATACCACACCAACATCAAATAATACTCCTAAATTTAAATTTAATAAGGATCAAGTGAGTTTGACTTCCTTTTTGAACCTTTACAAGCCACATTTGGTGGATCAACCATTATGTTATAATAAGGATTAGGATTCTCTATGGCATCATTTGAGTAGATTGGAAGTGTGTAAAATGATTTAAAGTCAATGATGGAATGATTAGTTCAATGAGAATAATAATTAATTATATTGAAGGAATTTAACTTAATTTTATGAATATTTTGAATTAATCTTTGATGAAAAACTAGGGACCATTCAGACAATGTATAATGGGGATGCATTTAGTTTTCTTCAAAACTCTATCCAATGGTCATAAAATATATAAAAAGTTGTAAGAATGAATACTATCAATGTTCTTATATAATAAATCACAAAAACCTTGAATTTCAAAACACACTGGAAGAACTAACATGGAATGGATAATTCAGAAGACCATCCATAGTACAGATCAGTGGTTACTTTAGTTTACTCATAAAGTTTATCCCACATTTTATATATCCCAGGAAATGGGAATATTTTATTTGAAGGAACCATGAACTATTATATCCTATATAAATGAAAAATGATATTTTGAATAGTTTTTTCATATATGTGTTGATTAACGTGATGGATTTTCATATTCCCTCTTCTGAGAATAATTCCCTCCTTTATCGAAAGATTATTTTTGAATGTTTGTATTAGAATTGATATGTTATTAAGGGGAGGAAAATATAACATAATAGAATGGTTTATTCCTAAATAAATTGAATTATAAGAATATGAAAGTAAATTTGAATCCCACGAAAAGAGAATGGATAGCTTACAATAAGAAATTATATGAGAAGATGGATCCTGTGAAATATCCAGTTATATAAATGGGAATGATGAAATTACTGTATAATATTTTGATGAATATTTTTTTGTTTCTATAGAAATAGGAATTTGAGGAATAATATATGGATATAATTGATCTTGATTTGAAATCTTGGGCAGTATATGAGGATTATTTGGAACCCTATCCTCCTATGACCAATAAACTCGTTACCCCCTTTTCCTCTTCCTTCTCATTATAAATATATGATGATTACAACCTCATTACCGTTAAAGTGTTTGTGTAACACTATGGGATTTCTCTTTTTTTTGAATTAATAAAATTTCATCCATATATTGCGTTATATGAAACACCTGGTTTAGTTTGATTAACACCCACTACTATGTTTTAACAAACCACAATATATTATTAATATTATTAGTATTTGAACAAGACCGTGATAACCTAGATATTTATCATATATATATGAATAATAATAATGTTTTTAAATTTTATGTATAATCTATTTATACAAATAAAACTTATTTTCAGAAAATGAATAATTTTTTAGATAATAATTTATATGTTATGACAATAAAATTTTTTCAAAAAGAATTATTTTAATTTATAATTAAATAATAATATATATTTTTTAAAAAATATATAAAATTTAATTTAATAAATAAACTTCATATTTTTACCCAAAATCTATTTTTTTTTCTTTGGTAATTTTGAGATTACTCTGAAAATGAGATATTTTAGTGAAAAGTAATAAAAATTGGTTTGTATTATAAAATATCATTTCATATTCATCATTAAAAAAATAAAAATTCTATAAATATGATTTTAAAAGTATCATTTGATAAATTATAATTTATTAATCCAATTTAGATCATTGAAATAAATTCCAGATTTAATTGGTATATTAAAACATTACATATTTATCATAATTATCTCATTGAAAAATGATGTCTCATTGTGTTTTTGGGTTTAATTTATCATTAAATATAATAAAATCTGTGAATTGAGTTTAGAAAAATGAATAACACATTTATAATCATAATAATTAATATTGTATAACATGTTCAACTAAATTTTGACCATTTTGAATAGTAAAAGATAAAAAAATTAATTATATCAGTTAATATAATAATGGGTTTAATTGGGGGTTACAATAAAATAAAAACTAGTTAAATGACCTAGAAACATGTTCCAAAGATTTTATATCATCATATTTTGACATTATCACCTCTAATGTTTGATAATGGACCATTTTGGTGCTATTTCTATGGGAAAAATTTGGGTACAACTTTTTCTTTTAAAAAAATTACAATTGTGCCGCTCACCACACATATAAAATGTAACCACTCTCTTCTCCACATCACACATCCAAAACCATTTTATTCATCCATGAACTACCCCAATACCATTATTGATTTACTCTTATAATCATATACTCCATATTATGTAATAAAAACTCAATATATGAATGATTTTTCTGAAAACCCAATGAGGTTGCCTGAAGAATTGATGAGTGTCTTTTATTATATCATTCAATAAACCATTCAAATTGCATTAATTCATGATAATATAATAATCATATGTTCATCTAGTTATTGATTTATAGTTATTTTATGATAATTACATGCATCAATATCCTATTGTCTTTAATGGGAAATGATAACATCACTCGTGTGTACAATAGACTACCACCATGTGAATTGAGGTGACATGTTTTTCATCAACACCCATCAAAGATGGGTCTGATGATGAATATAATATATATATTGTATTTTTAATAAATATATTATTCTATAATTATTATATCATATATAACATGTAACTCTATGTTCAGTGGGGGATATTATATCATTTTTTATCTGTATAATGGACTACTCCATCATAAAAAGATGTGATACATTTTTCACAAATGATTTATTTGGAAGGTAATTAGGGTATATTTAAAGAATATATGTGATATATGTAAAAATGTCTCTATAATGTTAATATTTTTTATACATTTATTTCTTTTTTTTCTTCAAGATAATGGAAACAACATTCAAGCATACGTACAACCTACAATCTACATTAACATTGTTTTTAATATTCATTATTTGAATTTCATGGATTTATAAAGATACATAAATAATTAATATTTATGATAATTATGTCATGGTTAATATTTTGGATATAAATAATCACGATTAATGGAAATGTTTGAATAGTACCAAACTAAACCATACATGAAATAGATACCAGTTATTACATGAATTGTAAATTTTACAATGAATTGATAATAAATGGTTAATAAAAAGTCACAATTATGTAATATAGTTTTGATAAATATGAGTATGGTTCAATAATAAATTTATAATAAACTTATATTTATTTAATATGATGTTCAAATGTATACTATTGAATTAATGACATAATATATGGAACATATGTCCAAATTTTCCTTCATCGTGACATATATTTTGTTATACACCTATCTTCTTCTATGAGGTGTATATATGAACCCTTTGATATGAAATATCATAAATTTATTTATTCTCATTGTATTTTAATATTAATTTAATTTTATTCTATCATGGGTCTCATGATTCATTGATACAAATGTGGTAGTGGTTTTATGATACAATATCATCGTTTATCACGATTGTTTATGTCTTTACATTAAATAAATGAATATTATGATTCATCTCTCAATAAATAAATTACATGTATTATCCAATGGTTATATAGTTAGAATACATTTTTTCATTTATTTTCCTCTATTTACATACTCAAGTGGTCAAAATATCTTTTTAGGGAAATTCATCTTTATTTTACTCTTCTGACAAAAAACAACTTTCTACTATATCTGGGTTTTTTATAAATGATTTTAATTTTTTTTTAACTTTCATCAATTTTTTTTCATGAAATATTTACCCTTGTTTCAATTTTATAAGGTGTTTTGAAATGATTATTTATTTCTTTTGAAAAACAATATATTTTTGTCTTTTACCAAACATGGGAAAGGAATCTTTGTTTTAATTTATATGATATGAAACAGAATTTGTTTCCATCATGATCAACTCATTTTTTAATGACTTTTTTTTTACATTTCTAATTTTATATTCAAAGAAATGTATTTCCTAAATATTTTTGTAATTATTTGTGATTTTAAATATTAAATATTTTTTTCCTCAAGAAAAATTTTAAATGATTTTTCATACATACTTTATAAGTTTCCATGGTTACTTTAAAATAAAATTATTTTCAAAATTTTATATATTTTAAAAGTCTTCGAAATAGTAGAAAATATATTTTTCCCAAGAATCGTTCCGTGTTATAGTTAAAAATTACTTAAAATCTAATATGAAATCCTTTTATCATACTTATGATTTATTGGGGATAATATTGAATGATATTATTCTTATTCATTTTATAGATGGTAAAAAAATTTTGTTTGATTAAATGATTATGAAAATTATTCATTTTTTCTTGGGTAATGGTATTGTGATTTCATGAAATGATTAAAAAAATATATCAATTACATTGGTTTAGATATTATGATATGATGAATGTATTATGATATTGTGGAATAAATTATTATGGTTTTCATTATTAGATAAATGGGGACGATATATTACTACAATGCATTGGTTAAATGTTTATATCTCATTAGTTAACAATGGGAAAAAATTCAATAGAATTGATCCACTATGCAAAAAAGGTGAGTCCTGATCCACTATAGAAAATAAGGGAATCCAGATCCAAAATATAAAATAGATGACAATTCATGATCTATTATGAGGAATGACCTGGTTGTTATCCTTGAAATATGTAATTGTATTCTATACTTATGTTGTTTCCACAATTTTTTGAGATGGTGTCACGGTTTATCATTTATTTATGACTATTTCTGACTCTAATGGGACATGTTTTCTAAAATGATTGGTTTTTAAGCCCCGAATCATTTTTATGACATATGAAATGATGGGTATGAACTATATATGTTACTTTCATGATCAAATATATTTACTATTATCTTTTTATGTCATATGATGATATATTGATATCCCATATGTTTAACCTTATTAATAATATGATCTCACACTTTCTTTTGTTTCCTTCCACATGTTATTAATTATGGTTTAGGTAGTGTGTTCCTAAGAGGAGTACTATGTGATAAGATCCTGATAGATCTAATTGAATATATTTATTGGAAAATTGGTGATTATTTACTAGTATCCAAATACACTAAAATATTAAATTCATCGAGCATGTGTTTATGAAATGTACTGAATATTAATCTAAAAATACGTGATATATATATATATATATATATATATATATTAGGTTTAAATTTTTGGTATTAGAGGTGAAGGATGGTAATTGGTCCTTGAGAACTATCAAATATTATTATTGGTTGAATCATAGATCTATGCCCATGGGATGTATGAGGAAAGGGATGCCATAAGGTACGGTATAATGTCCCACCCAAGAGGTTTCAACACCTATGGAGTTCAATGATAGGAATTAATTAATGTACACTGGAAATAATTTGAGAAATCAATTGATGGTATAATGGGAAAATATTATTCAGTCATTCAAGATTGGGATATGAAAAAAATTAATGAACCCCCTATGAATAATTTTAGGTTTAGGATAACATCATAGAGTTTTGGTAAGAAAATGATTGTGTGTCTTTTATAGAATTAAATATATTTTCGGATTCTAGAAATTGACATGGCTCTGGAATAGATGTAACTAAGGGTAAAAACTCTGAAAATTATGTATTGAGCTTGTCTTGATTGTTACCAGGTGTATGACGATGAGCCTTACTACACACCTGGTTTGACACTCCCAAGTGATACATTTTGGTTAATCCAATTTTTAATTATGAATAATTATAATGTATATAAATAGGTAATGACAATGAATGACCCATGATAAACTAATGGATTCAAAGATTAAATATAAGGTGTCATGATATAGACATCATATAACTGTTTTTTCATTATGAGGTGGCTATACAATAGAATTATTGTTTCTCACATTATTCCTTTTTTGTTTTAGGTATTGTATTGAACCCAAAGAAACCATTATAATGATTAATATAATTGAAAAATTAATTATTTTCCAACTAAGAAACCAATTTTTATGGTATCAGTCATGTACATACATATTTCATTGCTCACATAACTTTCTCAAACCATGAACAATGATGAACATCCAAATAGTCAAAAGGGGAACACCATTCTATTGAATCATTATTAATATAACATTAAAATTATTATAGTAGATCTTTATATCCACTAGTATAGGAGTGATGGTTTAATAAAATTGAAAATCTATTTTATGTTCTCTAGTACATAGATCCTGAAAACAAAATTATTATTTATTTATAATTCAGAAGGTGAAGAGGATGAATGGTGGAACCTTATTAAGAACATGAGGAAATATGAACAACTCAAATACAAGGAATATTATGAGTTTAGAGGATATTTTTTATTAATTAACTACCTCATATAATATATACATTTATAGAGAAGGAATTAGTTTATTTTATGCATAATTCTAGTAGATCTGTTGGTTCTTATGATGATAATGTTATTGTTATTGTCGGGTACACATCTTGTTAACAAATAGTAAAGAAAGAAAAATTGATCAATTATTTGGAGACATAAAACCATTTCTATGTATGGAATATTCTATAAATACATGAATTACTATGAAGTTACAAAAAGTTTTTTTCACTCATGTTAGAAATTTAAATATTATGTTCCCACAATTCCCATGGGTTTGATAAGAAATGCAACATCAAGTCTCCGGAAAATGTAAATAAGTTAAATAGTTGAAAAAAGTTCATCCACATGCATGATTTCTATATGTGAATAATATAAAATTGCATTTGTTGAATGGAACTCGGATTTAAAATAAATGTGGTAATAAATGTAATTGTTTCCATGAATTTCAAAATATGATTAATGGATCAGTTATCATATCGGGGGGTATGATGATTCCATTAAATTCACTACCGACAATGAAATTTTAAGAAATAATTAATTATTGGAATTATACCAACCATTACCCAAATCAAATGGTATTTTATTGTCAAATACAATATCATACAAATAATTAAAACAATGATAAATCACATGAGATGGAGACTACTTATGTGGTTTACGAGAATGATATTCCGAAAGGAAACCATATTATCCACTCTAAATTATTACATGTCTTATTTCATTCTTCCTATACCCACTCTTTTATATCAATATAAATTGGAAAGGGTTTTGAATTAACATATAAATGATTAAATATTTAATTATTTGTAAAAAAATTAATGGTATGATGGTTTCATCAAAAGTCTAATATTCCTCTCTAAATAATTATTTTGGGAAATTACATGCTACAAATCATGTAATTCTACCTATAGTTTATTTTTCTAGTTATTATAGTCATGGATTGGATTTATTTACATGCACCCTATATTAAATTTCATGGATTGGAATTAACATTCAATATTTTGATGAATCCATGTTTATTTATCATTGTGATGATGAGTATAAACATTCAATGGAAATTACAACATCCTTTTGGGTTTTAATTCCTCTCAATGAAGGATGTTTTTCATTGATGCTTAGAGTGTAAAAATTCTTTTATCACATTATTATTGTTTTTGTGTTTTTAGATGGGATTCCATAATAATTTAATCGTTTTCCTATGAGTGATGAACATGATTTCACAATAGAACATACACATGGTGCTACACATATTTTTAAGAATCCCTATATAATAATCCTATTGAGTTTCAGTAATTGGAGAATAAACTCTAGAAGAATCATAATAATGATTTATATTCCCTATTGAATCACTTAGGGATGAAACTATCTTATTTGTTAAAAATATATAAAGGATATTTTAACTTTTCACTGATAATCAAGAACTTAAGAAGATCAATTTCTAGAATATATATCCTCTATGCCAAATCTATGATTTGTTTTATCACTTATGAGGATATTTATTATTTTCCATGATTGGTATTTTCTCTGGTTACTATAATTATATGGTAATACGTGAATATATATCCAAGAGAACCATCTATGAAAAGTATGAGAACTATTAACTAATATTGATCCCATTTGGTCTTAATTTTTTTTATCATGTGGAGTTATTGAATTGATCATTTAGATATTACCTTTAGAAGTGAGTGGATGTATTTATTGATGATTTTATTATATACTCAATGATATTGTAATAGCATGATGATTTTTTGTAGTTGTGGTACTGAACCTATGGAAGGAATGGTTGTATGAAAAATTCACAATCTATGAATTTCAGTTTCATAATTTTTCATTGATGGAACATATAATCTATTGTTGAGTTTTTTAGTGGATCCTTAAAATAAAGTTTTCATTAAATTAAGACAAAGTCCAACCATGTGTATTGATAATTGAATTTTTATTTTTTTGGTAGGATATTTTCGACTCATTATGGCCACCTTTTCATGAAATTCTAATCCAATAACCAATATAACATAGTAATCTGTTGTGTTGCTTTTAATGGATGAATGTGAGTAGAATTTGAAGGATTTGGAGAGAAGGCTTTTCATTTCTCCTATAATCACACTAATATTTAATGGATATGGGTATGCAATCTTCAAAGATACATTCACAAATGTATTAGAATATTTTCTCATGATGAATGATATATTGATTTTTTATGGTCAACCCTATTAACGATTCATGAGAAAAAGTACCAACCTAGTGATTTAGTTATATCCAATTAAATTTTTGCATTAATTATATGGATGATTTATATTTATTGAGAATGATAATGTATGTATAATGATAGAAAAGGTTATATTTTGTATTAAAAAATTTGTTTTTTAAAATTCATTAGTAGAGACTGTTAACCATGATTGTGATGTTCTGATAATGTTTAACCATGATTGTCACGGTATGATAATGTTCATGTATAACGTATGTGTTCCATCCATATTCCATTGGAATATGGAGATGTTTTAGGATTCTCAGAGTTCTTTGTTTTTAATTTTTCCTAGTAGAAAGAATATGTATAGTTACTTGAAAGATTATTTCTCAGGGGATGAAATAAAGAGATATATTACCATGTTTGTATAGCGATGTTTGTTATGACACAAATTGAATGAAATGGGACAAAATATAAAGATAACTTTCAACCACAACCCATACCATAAAAAAATTTAAAAAGAAATATATTTTGTTGTTGGACTCCCATAATCATCTAAAGGGAATAATTTTTTTTGGGATTTTAGTTGATCAACTTATAATGTCATGCCACTTCATTTCAATTAAATATGAATTCTATATTGATCATATTTCTTGAGTATGTATTCTCTATGTCGTAATATTACATGGAGTACCACATACTATCGTATCTGATTAGGATCTAATGATTACCTCACGGTTCTTGCGAATTCATCAACACAATCAAGATATAATGTTATATGTCATCATTGCATATTATTGTCAAACTAAAGGAAAGTCTAAGATAACAATTCAATCAAAATAGTATATGATGTGACATTTGTCTAGTTATTTTAATTATGGTTGGGATCAATTCCTTCTTCTTGTTTAGTTTTTTCCAATAATAGCTTTTACTCGATAATTTAGAAGGCTCCTTTAGAAGACAATTATTTAAAGAAGTTTAGTACTCTAACATGTTGGAATAAATTTTAAAAAAATATTTGAGCCTAGAATTGTTGGAGACATGTCATATGTGTTTAGACCCCGTTATAAACCCTTCAATGTATCTCATATTCAGTTGATGAGCTATGTTGATTAATGTCGTCATGATATAGAATTTAAAATTGGTGACAATATATTCCTCTAAACATCTCCAATGGAAGAAGATTAAGAGTTTTGGAAAGAAGTGAATTTTAATACCAATATACATCAGTCCTCTTGATATTCTTGATCATATCAGTATATTATATTATTGTTATGTGCTACCACCAAATATCTCTCATGTACATGATATGTTCCATGTATCTATAATCAAGAATTAAATACTCAATCCTTCATATGTACTAAACATAGAGGTTCTACCAGTACAGTAAGATGATACTTATAATGAACAAGTAGTGGAGATTTCAGATCATAGATAGGAATTTCTTCAAAATAATAAAACTCCATTGGTCGATGTTTTGCAGTAAAACCCCCATTTTGAAAATCTATGTGGGAACATGAAGAAATAATGATGCCAAAGATTCATTATTTTCTTCAATCAAAGAGATTAATTTCAGTGTAAAAATGAATTTAAATGGGGTTCGAATGTAACGAATTGAGTATTTTTGAATTTTTTATATATAAATTAAATTTATTATATATATTTGATTTCATTAATCACTGAGTTCAGATTACTTACATGTGACATGAAGTATTAATAAACACCAATATACTATTAAAATTATTATTTAAACATAATCGTTATAACAATGTTGTTAAACATAGAATCATAAATTGTAATAAATTATTTTTTAATATTATTTACATTTGGATTATCTAATGAAAACATATTTATAATAAGTAATTAATTATTGAAATTTAGTTATATGTTTTAAAAACAAATGTTTCTCAAAAACAATATTTTATTTAATTTTTTAAAAAAATAATAAAAGAATTTTTTAGGACATGTAAAAAATGTAATTTAAATAATAGAATTTTTTTAGATGATTTTTAATGTTATATTGGAGTTAATTTTATATAATTTTAAAAAAGACATAATTTGTTATTGAATAAAAAAAATTATGTTTTTATTACAAATTGTATAATCCATTACAGATTTTAAAAAGTAAATTTATTGTTAATATGGTAAAAAAAGTTTTTTTTATAATATATATTTATTTACCTTAATTAGGTCATTGGAATCAATTATGCATTTATATTTTAATGTAAATCTTTATATACACATTAGATATATCTATATGCAAAACAACATTGTTATTGGTATAGTGGGATTAATTTTAAAATAATTCACTTAATTATATGAATTTTATTGGAAAATCGATCAGATATTTATAATAATAATAATATATATTTTTTAATAGTTAAAAAATAATTTTTGTACCATTATGAATTGTAAAATTAGTAAAGATTATTTACTGTGGTTAAGGTGAAAATGGGTTTACTAGTGTTAAACTAAAAAGCTAAGGGGTAAAATGGGATATGAACCTCTAGTAACCCCATTTTACGTCCATATATAGGCATTATACCCTTCCAAGGATAAATAATGGTTCATTTTGGAACCTTTTGTAATGATTAAAAAGTGGGAACACCTTTTCATTATCAAATATTACTAGTGAGTCACTCACATCACTTATAAAAGGATACCACCCTACACTCATCAACAAACATTAAAAAAATTCGATCAGACCATAAATTACAAAATATATTACATTAATATAGAATATAAACCTATAATCATTATTTATATTTTTAATATATCATAGGAACACTTTTGGTTCAATCCCAATGGGGTTATCCAATGAAGAGGTGACATTCTTAAATTATCGGTTTTATTATATTACTGAACAAACATCCTTAAAATAATATTTAACCATAAATATAAAATCAACCTAATATATTACATATAATGATGTGTTATTATACTATTTCATGACTTAAACTGATATCATATTCTCTCAATTTCGAAATGATACGTCAAAAAAGTGTATGACAAACTACCATCTCGCGAACTGATGTGAAACATTTTCCATCAACACATTGCACTATGGGGTGTTATTATGGATATAAATTATATATATTATATCTACAACATAAATATATTTCTATCATTATTAAATCACATAGACCTTTTTAATTTCAATTCTCCATAGGGTACACTATCGACCTTTGTGTGTACATTAGACTACCAACCCACGAAGTGGTGTGATTCATCTGTCACTAAAGCTTTGATAGAAAGGTATTATAGGTAAGATTAACGATTATATTTTCTATATATTACATATAAATTATTTTTTAATTATAATATATTATTTACTAATATTTCATAATATCCATAATGAAAATGCAAAAAGTATTCATGTGTATGTACAAGCTACAATATCCATGAAAAATGTATTTCATTTTCTATCTATACTATTAATGGAGTACTATAAATAAAAATATTATTAAAATATATGATAATTATATCATGGTTAAAATTCAAGAAATCATATAACCATTATGAAATTAAAAGGGTTGAAAATACGAATCCAAAACATAGATGAAAAATGAAGCAGTTATTATCCAAAATGTAATATTAAGACGGAATTATTAATAATGGGTTATGATAAGTCATAAGTAAAATATATAAGGTCTGATACATATTATAATTTCTATATAATATATGTATAATAAAAATATAATAATTTTTTGGAGGTGTAAATTTATGACGTCTTGACCCGGGAGCCACTGAATGGTGCTTCAAGCTGGTTGGCCACATGCCCTCAAGCGCAGCTCCCAGTATGCCAGAGGGTGCTGACTGGCAGCGAGGGTCTGGTAAGTTAGTCTTTGAGATACTATACACTCTATTTATCATAATAAAACACTAATGTAAAAAAATAAGAATACCCAATTGCGGATGTGTATAAAAAAAATAATTCCGAGTCATATGATAACCAAAACATGAAAATGAACTATCAATTGAAAGGTATATCATGTTTTCAAAAATGAAAATTTCATGTTTCTACAAAGAAACTGAAATTAAAGAAAAAATGACTCCCAAATAGGTCCTGAACCACATTTTGTGCCCCCAACCATGCCCAAATTCCAAAATGCAACCTATCCCTTGGTCATGCCCTTATCCTGTCCTGCTATGAAAAATTATACTCAGGTGTCAATCAGGCAGTATGAATAGGCTATCAGTACAACTTAGTAGGCCACCATTAGCAGTGTCTAAAATGGGCTTTCTTCAAATATAGTTAATGAAATTTTATAAAGCAATAAATACAATGCATAATGTAAACAGTTACCCCATTTCTATCTAAGCTTTAATCCTCACATTAGGCCCATTTTTAATTCTTGTTTATTAATGGAATCAACATTCAATATCATTAATAATTTGAGGTAGTTTTTCATGCATAGAACCCAAAATCTCTTTTAAATCATCATTCATTATTTTCCTTCATTTGGTGTAGGACGTCATGCCTATCACTCTTTCTCTCGTTCGGTGTAGGTCGTCATGCCTAGCACCCCATAATCTCACTTCTGGATAACTATTGGGGAGGAACCCCATGTCCTAGTCCTAACATCTAATTAGACTAGAACGTTATCTCTATAACCACATTATCTCATCTTGTTAATCTTTCATTAACTCACAAGAATTTTCCACATTATTCCTTTTCTAATCCAATGATTAGTTAAAAATTTGAAAGGCCATTAGTTAATTCAACAATTAACTATGTACATAAAAAATTAATTAATTAATCAATTTATTAAACAATCAACACAATTATCATTCCCTAATTAATTATTTACAATTAATTATACATATTAAATATCAACATGTCATAATTAATTATCAGATTTAATTATCTTTGATCACACCATGGCACATAATTAATTCTCACAATTAATTATCTTACATATGCAAAATCATTATTTCATAATTAATTCCCCCAATTAATTATTTTAACAGAAAAATTAAATTTCTCAGTTGAAATATGACAAACCAAAAAAATATCCCAAATATCTATTTTGGAAACCCCTTTCCTTTATTCCTTGTATAAATTAGTAACTAACCACAAATGAAAGGTAAATTCAATTCCACTTTCATAATTACTATTATTTAGGAAATTATATATCAAGGGAATCTAGAAAATCATAAACTTGCATTCGCATATAATTAATCAAGGAAATGGGAGTTCGATTTAGACCACCATCCATGGTTTATTGATGGATTTTAGCACAATGGAAAATCCCCAAAATCTGAGTGGCACAACATCGTCGAACAAGATTAAGATCTTACCCCCTATTACAAAATTTATATCAGAGGCACTAGAGATCGTGAAATTTTGGATCTAGATACAAAACCCTATATCTAGATCTCAACTCATGTGCTTAGATACAATAAAAATATTGAGATCATCCATAAAAATAACTAAAAAACATAAGAAAAGGAACTGGATAAGCATCAGGATGAAATCCCCTTAACGATAAGAGATAAGATCTTCAATCCGGTATTTCGATCTTGAAGAACAATGTTCAGATAGACTTGGAATGCTTCATGAAGGCATTAGGAATGCCTTGAAATTGTCAAGACCAATACTATGTTTAATTTGAGAGTTTTTGTGGGCATGGGTTTTTTAAAACCAATTTCTGTATTAAACTTATCTTCTTGCATGATTTAACATCGAAGAATGCGTGGTTAGTCCAAACTGTGCACCAACCGTGTAGTCTTCCAAAGCCTGCACGGCATAGTGGCTCACTGTTAGAAACTTCATGCATCAACCATACTAACGTCCATTGTCTGCACGATTAACTTGCTCATGTTTTGGACAAACTCTGTTAAAACTATGCATAGTCCCCTATGATCACAATTCCTTAAACACATAACCCATACACCCTCGAGATATACCCCAACACAATATTACCTAAAAACAACAACAAAAATACCTAAAAACATTCCCCTGACTATTCCAGAAATGGTCATGATCTTAATTCTCCCAACCTTATAAAAGCTCCTACACAAGTTACACTCTCGAACTTTTCTATGATTTGAATAAAAAAATATTACGCCATTGAGCCCTTATGTCGGATTCCCATTCCCATGTTTCATCTTTAACACTTCCATGTGTCCATAAAATAATTACTAATGGAGCTATCTTTCCATGTAACACATTATCACAATGACCTAGAACGCGTATCAGATGCTCCTCAAATGACACATCTAACTCGAGATCAATCTCTTCCACATAAATCACATGAGAAGGGTCGGGGTGATACCATCATAGTTGGGACACATGGAAAAAATCACGCATAGATCATAATTTTAGTGGAAGTGCTAATCGGTATGCCACCATCCCGATTCTCTCCACCGCCTCAAACGGTCCCACAAACCTGGGCACTAACTTTCCCTAACTTTGTATCATATGGTGACCCAATTTAGCTGTCACCCAATGGAATACACGATCACCCTATGTAAACATTAGGGGTTGACTTTGCCTATCAGCATATGACATCTACATACTTTGAGTCATATCCATAAATTTACAAGGAAACATAACCTACTATATTGTTTCATGAATGAGACTCGATCCCAAAAGCTCTGAATCGCCCGCCTCTAACCAAAAAAGCGGTGTTCTAAAGGGTCTAAAAAATGTGCCTCATATGGTTCCATCTATAGAGTTTTTGTTTAAAAATTGTCATAGAAAAACTCCACTAAAGACATGTTCTTATACCAAGAACCACCAAATTAAAGCACATAAGCTCATAACATATGCTCTAACACATGCATGGTACACTCCTACTGCCCATCTGTTTGGGGGTCGAAGGTTGTACTAAACAATACATTTAACCATGCGCCTTTTTTATGTCTTTCTAGTAGGGTGATGTGAAGCGTGAATCATGATTTGTAACTATATTCCTTGTCACCCCCATGAAAATGAACTGTCTCTCCCACGTATAGTTCTCCTAACTGCTCTACTATAATAGTTTCACTAATTCACAAGAAATGTTCTACCTTCGTTAGTCAATCCACTATGACCAAAATAGTATCATTCTCTCTAAGAGTCATTTTATGTCCTACCACAAAATCCATAGTAACATCAACCCACTTCAATTGCATAATAGTTAATGGCTGCAATAGACCTCCAGTTCATTGATACTCTACCTTCACCTACGGACAAGTGGAACGTCTTATTACCAACCATGTTATCTCCCTTGGCATGCATGGCCACCAAAACTGTCGTTTGATGTCACGATACATTTTTTCACCCTAGTTTATACCAACCACCTTGAGGATTGAATTTTTTTGAATTATTTCCTCTCAAATACTAATAGGTATAACAACCCAATTTTTGTTATAAATGATAAGATCCTCATCTATTCACTCGTCTAAAGGTGTATCCCCACCTTCAATGCTTTCCCGTAAGTCTAAACACTTCAGATCCTCATACTGCTTATCCCTAATCCATCTTAATAGTATAGAATCAACTACTATAGAAACCAGATTCATCCTCTCCTGACACTCTTGAACTACTATATGCATTTCGTTCCTCACAATCATCATCTTCCACTCTACACTCATCTCAGGTAAAAACTGATTCTGAGTTTTCATGCTCAAGGCATCAACTAAACTATTCCCCTTTCGAGGTGTATATTCCATCTCCAAATCAATGTGCTACATATATTATACCCATCCTCACGGCCAACGATTCAATTATCTTTTTGAAAATATATTCTTCATGCTTTTTTGATCCACAAAAACTATAAACATTTCACCCAAAAGGATAGTGTCGACAACAATTAAGAGCATAAACCACTACTTCCAATTTGAGGTCTTGCATAAGGTGATTCTGTTCATGTGGCATCAACTACTGAGACCAGAAAGCAATCAATCTCGCCCCATACATCAACACATCTCCAAGTCTGATTCCAAAACTGCCACAATACACATTGTACTACTCACCCAACTCAGGTATGATCAAAATTTGTTATGATGTGAAGCTCTTCTTCAACTCCTGGAAAGCATTCTCGCATGCTCCTATCCAATCAAACTTCATCCCATTAATTTTCAAACATGTATGTTGTGATGCCAAATGGAAATTTTGTTTAATGAAACTCTTATAATAAACATCTAATCAAAAAAATTAGATATTAGAATCATTCTTGGGATGCTCCCAAAAAATAACTGCATATACTTTTTCTGGGTCCACCACCACACCTTATTCTTATATGATGCCCCCCAAAAAGTGTACATTGTCAATCCAAAACTGACATTTAGATATCTTGGCATCTAGTTGATTCTCTATCAATGTACACAGGATGATGTTATGTAGTTGGGCATGATCCTCATGAGTCTTAAGGAACATCAAGATGACATCCAAAAACACCACAACAATACTGAAATATGTACAGATAAAATATCATGTTTATAAAGGCCATAAACACTACTAGAGCATTTTTCAACTAAAATGGAATTATAAAAAAACTCATAGAGGCCATAACAACTTCTAGAAGCAGTTCTTAGTATATCAAAAGTCTGAACTATCACATGATGAAAAACTGATCTATGTTTGATCATTAAAAATAACCCATCCCCCTTCAATTAGTCAAACATATCATCAATACACTGAAGAGGATATCGAATCATTACATTCATGTTATTCATGTTTCAGTAATCTTCACACAATAATAGACTCACTTCATCCTCCATTGCAAAGAATAGGTGAACCCCACAACAATGTACTAGGATGGATACACCCATTATATTCTTACTCCTCTAAATACGTTTTGTTCCCTTGATGCTTAGTCAATGCCATTCTCTAGGGTGTAATAGATACTGACTCCTCCTTAGCATGATCTCAATAGTGAATTCCACATCCCATTAAAGAGAAAACCCAGAAATTTCTTTAGGACATACATCATGAAACAGATCTAATGTTAGTGGATGGGCGTCTTTCCAATCACTCCCATCATCGGACAAAATATTAGAAACATGGGCTGTGAGCTCTCTTAGATTATGAGTAATTGGACTAGTTATACCTGAATGGATATCTCATTCTCCACAATGAACAAACTGGTCATCCTTAGAAGATACAAACGTAAATTATCTTTGGTAAAAATTTATATTGGCTCAGTATGTGACTAACCAATCCATACCTGAAATCAGGTCAAAGACAGTCATATCATGGACATAGATATACGAACAGAAATTGTACTCTTCGATCTCTAGATAATATCTATTTATCAAACAAATATCATATTTTGTGTTCGCAATGGTATATCAATATTCATCACCCTGATTATGGACCCCACCTCCTTGATCAATCCATTTGCACAATTTTTAGATAAAATGGAATGATATGTACACATGTCAAACAATGAACTAGCTTAAGTAAAGAAACAAGAATACCACCTCTCACTATCGGGGAACCATCCTTGAACTCCACATGTATAGGCTACACTGCATGTAATTTTTCTTTCCCCTCTTCCGTAGGGTGTATTATAAATCTCATGAGGAGCACCAATATGTTTAAATGGGAACACATTCCCGGAAGTACCACATCCAATACCTCTGTCACCTCTACCAATAGCACTCCAGCTGCATACCTATATGATGGAGAGGACCCCCTTCTAACAATCTGACTATGAGTAGTTGCTCCATCTGCACCATCCAACTGTTGTTTCCTATAGAACCTTTTTGTGTTCCCCATATTTCCATTATAAGGGCACACTACTAGTGGATGAGAATAATGTGTTTGATAGTTTCCCTGCCTGCCTCACTGGTGGAAAAGAACATGAGAAATATCTAGTGTAATTGTTCCCCCAGACTATCCACATTTCTTTCTACTATCCTAACTAAGATTCTCCTGACAATTCTTCCTGATCTCGAAAGGCACACTCCATGATCTTGTAGCCACCTATCAAGTACTAGAGGCCTCCGTCAGGCCCCCTCTCAAATGAGACCATGATTAACCACTTCTGATAATTTCATCAAAATAAAGATATTCGACTAAGAAATAATTTCACACATAAGCCAATCCTAAAATAATTTTTCTGAAGAATATTCATCATCTGCAAATGCATGAGAAAAACAATTTAATTCTATGAAACGTCCAATGTATTCCATTAAATACATTCTTTCTTAAGTCATATGTAGAAACTCTGAATCATTTTCTTGCCTCAACATGCCTGGATAAATGTTCTCCAAGAACATCTCCAAAAATTATTTCTATAACATCTTATCAGTCTCACCAGATCGTACCTGAACGTCCCACTTGTGGTTCGCTGAATCTCGTAGCATATAAGTATCTAATATGACCCTCCTCCCAGCCGATGTCTTTAAATGGTAATGTATCATCTATAGAGATTCAATATATAATTTATATCCCTTAGATCCACCATCTCCAGTAAGTGTATGAGGGTGTTGTAGTTGAATCTACCTTATCAACTAAGACATGATTTTGAATACACCCTGGGTCTCTCTCAACGAACTGTATGAAACAAGAAAAGTTCAATCATAATGGTTATCCTTCTACCTCAGCTTCATCCAATGGTTCCTCATGATCCATGTCTATAAATTAATTCCGGAAAATACCCCTTGGTCTCTCACTTAGCCAGCGTCGTGGAGGCATATATCTTTAAATAAAAAAATCATGGATTAGGTATCATAACGCATCCTTATAACATTTACGTAAGAGGAGAAATGAACCCAACAAGTATCAATAAGTTATTTACCCTTTTTTCTAATGACACAGTAAACAATGGTGCCTTATCACTACCCTTAACTATCCTACGGATAGGTATTGGTTAATAAGGGTACACACATTCTCATTAATTAATAAAAACATTAATTAATCACATTTTCTCAAATTAATTAATTCAATGGTTTATTAATTAATCGTACTCAATTCATCAAAAAAGGTTCTCATTAGACAACGATTTATTCTCATATTGAATCATTATTTCAATCTCACAAAAAGAAAAACAATTCATGTTCAATAACTTACCCATTATCCATTTTCCCTTGAGTTACTAGAATGGTTCATGAAGACTAAACTGTCAAACCTCTTTAGGCCATGAATCAAAATTCAAAAAATTTCAAAACAATATCACAGCACACCACATGTGTGTCAACGAAGGTAAAATAATATGCAACTATAACAACAGACATCAATCACAACAATCCCTCATGGAGTACTTGAATTATCTCCCATACATGGGTTTATAACTTTGATGCATGATCTCATTACAATGGCTCGACTCTTCATAGTCTCTAGTCCACCTTTTCCAAAATTTTAATACAAAATAAGAAACAAGAAGAGAAAAATTCTCTAATACCACTTCATGATGTCCTGACTTGGGAGCCACTGAACGGTGTCCTCAGTAAGTTAGGCACATGCCCTCATGTGTGCCTCCCCATATTCCAGATGGTTCCAACTAACAGAGAGGTTCTGGTAAGTCGGTCATGGGGAGACTGTACCCCATATTTATCAAAATAAGACACCAATGTAATCAAATAACAATATCCTAGTGAGAAATCATATAAACCACCAGAAAAAATCAATGTCATATGATAACCAAAACATGAAAATAAAATACTCAGCTAATAGGTAAATCTTGTAATTATAATTAAAATATCATGTGTCTATAATGAAACTGAATATAAAGAAACAAAAACTCCCAAACAGGTCCCAAACAAAATCTGGTTCTCTCTCCCAATATTCAATTCCGAACTGTAACCTATCATATGGCCATGACCATATCCTTTTTTGCAACAACAATTTCTACTCGGGTGCCGATCTAGTGGTCTGAGTAAGTTGTCGGTACAACTGAACAGTCCACCACCAACATTGTCTAAAATGAGTGCAGTAAAAATATTGTGCATGTTGTTTTATGAAGAAATAAATACAATGGATAATTTAAATAGTTATCACATTATCGTCTAATCATTAATCATCACATTAGTCATAGTTTCAATTCATGATTCCCATTTGAATCATCATTTAGTATCATTAATCATTTGGTGTATGTCACGACCCGACCTCGGGGCCCGTGTCGTGACTACCCCAAGCCCGCCTTCCATAGGCCAGGGGCTGGCGACTAGCACCAAGGCGTAAAATCCCGGTAAACAGGGAAGGCATTGCCTTTATAAGTAACAACCACCACAGAGTCAGCAAGCGGAAAGTAACTACCAAGTGCAGAAAAGTAAAGGGGGCCGGAATACAAGCCCAACTGAAAGTACAACTGAAAAGGTAAAGAACAACAACTGAAGAAAAGACTGCGGCCTCGTGTCGTCCACTGGCAATCCCACCTGAAGGGTGGGTACAGATAGCCTCCAGGCTCCTCGGGTCCCACGTCCGCTCCGAGCACGTCCCGCCCAGTGGTCCACCTCCAGGTATCGTCCTGCTCCACGCCCCAACCGTGATCAGCGCTGTCCGTCGTCTGCATCCAACACAACAAGGTGCGGGCATAGGCCGTGCAGGTGTGAGTATAAGCTACTCAGTAAGGACCCCGAGACCCCCGAAGGTCTCCCGAAATTTACAAAGGATATAGCACAAAAGGAAGGTGCAATCACGAAGTAACATCTGACTCGACTTAGGTATATGCCCATACATATACCTAAGTCCCCAATTCTAGCTCTGCTCACGAGCTCAAGAACAAATCAATCCACACAGGAAAGCAAGACTCAAATCCACAAAGGAGAGTAAACAGTAAATCCACATAGGATAGTTCAACACATTCCACAAAGGAGAGTAACATAAGATTCAGCTCAACCAAGTATACTTTTTCAGATGACGTCAAAGATGATCACTGATCCATCTAAGTCTTCGGACCCACGAAGGATCGATAGGTACTAACCTCCGCAAAATACCCACACAGGATCGGGCTGACACAGAACCTGTAGGCAGTGGCTCACACAGAACCGGTAGTAAGGACCCACACAGGATCGGGCCCACACAGGACCTGTAGCACTGATCCACGTAGGATCGCTGAGTGCAGTAGTCGACGCAGTCCACTGAGGATCTCCGCACAGTCGTCGCCGCAGTCCACGAAGGATCTCTGCTCTGTCGTCGTCGCAGTCCACGGAGGATCTCTGCTCTGTCGTCGAAGTCACAGCCAGTACTAGGGTTCCCGCACACAACGAGCTCGTTTAAGAGGGTCCGCTCCACGAGCCGAGAGGCTGATACATCAACTGACACGTAGTCCGAAGTTGATGTATCCAAAAGTTCCGTATCGACAACAGGATCTCAACGCAACAGACGGCGCGTCAATCAGACGCCCAGTCTGAGAGTTATTGGCATTTTCGTCCCACGGGTCCGGTTGGTTTTTAGGGAAAAACCAACCCGACCGTACTCCGCTTATGTCTGATCCTCGGGCGGAGTATGCCCAATGTTCCGTCTCACTTAGAGGAAACTACCACAGCTGACGGTACGTCGATCGGACGTCCGTACCTCAAGTTATGAGCGTTTTCGCTCCGAGGGCCCGGTTGGTTTCGTGTACAAACCAACCCGGCCGAACCCAAAGTCTTTCGAAACCTTGAGTGTAATATACCGAAACAACCGTATCGATCCAAGGATCGCGTAGCCGCTGACGGTTCGTCCATCCGAGGTCCTAGGCCCATGATATGGGCAAAAGACCGAAGACGGCCCGAAAACAGGGGTTCTAGGCCCGGGGCGACCCAGCCCGGTTGGGCCGGGTTCGGCCGACCGGACCGGCCGGCTCGACCTCGGCCGAGCGGCCAAGGGGTGCCGCGGGTTTGACCCGTGGCTTAGGTGGAACGCGGCCCATGCGGGCCGCGTGTTGGGTGGCCGGACTGCGGACGCAGTCCGGCGGTTCGCCGCCGCCGCGGCCGAGCCGCGGCGGATCCTCTGGCGGCGCGCATGGCACCGCCACCTTCCGCGGGCCGCCGGAGTTGCTCCGGTGGCCCGATTCCTCTCCCGTCTGCGCCGTTGCTCCACCCGGGGGCCGTTCTTCACTGCGGGATCAACGGATCGCCCTTGCCGCACGGTTCGTCGTCGCTTGCCAAGACCGCACACGAAAAGGATCGGCAGAGGGTTGTCGGGTCTTGTTCGTTAGACCCGCACCCTCCGCGTTAGTCATAAACAACGGGAGAAAAAGGCTACAACAATTTTTAATCAAGATAAAAATTGTTCACCTCTTTTTCTTTTTAACGGCAATTCAATTTTAATTAATTGAAAATATTCATGCCGGTTCTTT
This sequence comes from Viscum album, assembly GCA_963277665.1. Lineage (NCBI taxonomy): Eukaryota > Viridiplantae > Streptophyta > Magnoliopsida > Santalales > Viscaceae > Viscum > Viscum album. The sequence goes on from OY728143.1 coordinate 322,194,943, forward strand.
ATTCAAAAAGAAATAAAAACACGGGAAAGAATCATCAAGAATTAAATCCCTACCTTGTCGTCGTCGTCGGACGAGAGGTCGTCGCGGATTTGGTGATCGTCGCGGAAGAGACGCTCGTCGCACCGCGGGAAGGAGTCGCGCCGACGATCTACGGATCAAGATCAAACGGATTTAATTAATTTAAATCCGTTGATATCGAATTATAAAAAGGGAGAATTTAGAAGATTCGATTCTCACCTTTGACCGCCGATCGTAGGTTCGCTGCGGAAGAAGAAGCGCCGAAGAAGAAGAAGAAGGTCGCGGAAAAAGTTTGTCGACGTCGCGGATCACGGTGTGCGTCGTCGAATTTTGGTTCCGGCGTTCTTCGTGTTCTTCGCGTTCTTCGCGTTCTTCGCGGGGAGGGTGGAGGCCCAGAGAATAAAGAGTAATCCTCCAAAATAGACACATTGGTCTATTTTATTATTTTTCCAACAAACGCAAATGCGTAAGTAACGACCCATCAGTTCGTTGAATTAATTCAACGAACGAAACAGCCCATTTAATTCACGAAATAAACCGCTCAATGAAATGGTCTGTTAAGAATTTAAGAAAACGCGTCGGTTGACTTTTCAGTTACTTTGACGGGTTTTCGTGGGTGCGTTACTTGGTGGAAGAAACGGCGGGGCTCGTGCGGGCCCCACCACACAAATATCCTACCAAGAGGGTAGGATATTTCCGGATAGCACCCTATCCGCTTTAACTCAGCTCAAGTGGCTTTCAAGTGACTTCCAAGCGGCTTAAGTGAAATAAAATAAAGTTGTCGCACAACCTTTATTTTATTTCCGACTTAAAGCCGAAAATTTTAAAAACCACGATTGAGCAAACGCAACTCCGGATGAGGCATTTCTAAGCAAATACCGGCGCTTCGATTTCATCGGTGCCCTCAGAATTCGATTCCGGGCACCGGTTCAAAAGATAGAAAACCCCGCTCGTCCGTTCACTGAACGTACCCGAGCCAAACTTCGGAAATTGATTCCGGGCACACCGGGCCTCGGAATCAGGTGCCTCTTGAAGCTGCGCTCTTGTAAAATTCAAAGAAAATTAAAAAAAATTCCTTGAAATTTGCGGGTCTTTACATTACTCCCACCTCAGGGCTTTACGTCCCCGTAAAGATACATCAAAAACTAGGGGAACAAATGGGGGTACTGAGCATGCATCTGAGCCTCCCGCTCCCAAGTGCTCTCCTGGAGGTTCCCGTGCTGCCATCTGACGCGCACAAGAGGAATCGACCGCCCACGTAGGACCCTCTCCTGTCGATCCTCGATCTCCACTGGGACCTCCGCAAAAGTCACTCCATCGTCCACGTCCAGCTCCCCAAAGTCGATGATGTGCGTCGGGTCGTGCACGTATCTCCTCAGCTGAGACACATGGAAGACGTCGTGCACCCGGTGCAACTGAGGTGGTAGAGCCAGGCGATAAGCCACCTCTCCTATCCTGCTGAGGACCTGGAAAGACCCGATGAAGCGTGGAGACAACTTGCCGCCTCGGCCAAATCTCCGTAAACCACGTCGAGGTGAGACACGCAAAAAGACGTGGTCGCCATCCTCGAACTCTAGTGGCCTCCGTCTCCTGTCAGCATATGACTTCTGCCGGCTCTGAGCTGTCCTCATCCTCTCCTGGATGATCTGGACCTTCTCTGTCGTGGCTCGGACCATCTCTGGTCCCACGAGTGCTGACTCCCCAGGGTCTGTCCAGCACAACGGTGATCTGCAGGGTCTGCCGTACAACACCTCGTATGGTGCCATCCTGATGGTGGAGTGGTAGTTGTTGTTGTACGCGAACTCCACCAAGGGTAGGTGGGCCTCCCAGCTGCGACCAAAGTCGAGAACACATGCATGGAGCATGTCCTCGAGTGTCTGTATGGTCCTCTCAGTCTGACCATCCGTCTAAGGGTGGAAGGTTGTGCTCAGATGGAGCCGCGTCCCAAACGCCTCCTGCAACCCCTTCCAAAGCCGGGAAGTGAAACGAGCATCTCGATCGGAGACGATAGACGATGGCACACCGTGAAGCCGTACGATCTCCTGTACGTAAAGACGTCCCAAGCTCTCCACTGAGCCCTGCTCTCTGATGGGTAAGAAGTGTGCCGACTTGGTGAGTCGGTCGACAATCACCCAAATGGAGTCGTGACCTCTGGAAGTGCGTGGAAGTCCAGTCACGAAGTCCATAGATATGTCGTCCCACTTCCACTCCGGGACCTCCAGGGGCTGTACCAAGCCTGCTGGTACCTGATGCTCTGCCTTCAATTGCTGGCAGGTGAGGCATCGTGAAACGAACTCTGCCACAGCTTTCTTCATGCCCGGCCACCAGTGCTGTCGTCTGAGATCCTGGTACATCTTCGCCACTCCGAGATGCACCGCCAAGGGAGATGTGTGAAACTCTCTCAGCACCTCCTCTCGTAAAGCGACTGGTATGAAGGTACATCCTCTGAAAAGGATGTAGTGCTCTGATCCGAGGGAGATTCCATCAGGCGCCTGACCTGAGGATATCAGTGCACGCCGGGTCTCACAGTCAGTATCCCCACGCTGAGCCTCTCTGACCCGCTGTAGAAGTGGAGGAGAGACTGTGAGAGACTGAAGAAAGGCTGCTCCATCTCTATCCACGAAGGATATCTCTAAGGAGGCTAGCTGCTCTGTCGCCTCCTCAAGTAGCTGAATGCCCGTCCTCCTGCTGAGGGAATCGGCTACCACGTTCCCCTTCCCAGGAGTATAGACTATCTCAAAGTCATAGTCCTGGAGGAACTCAAGCCATCTCCGCTGTCTCAGGTTCAGTTCCTTCTGAGAGAAGATATACCTGAGTCTCTGGTGGTCAGAAAATACTGTGAAGCGCTCGCCCATCAGATAGTGCCGCCAAGTCTTCAGAGCGAAGACCACTGCTGCCAACTCCAGGTCATGAGTGGCGTAGTTCTGCTCATGCGGCCTCAACTGACGTGATCCGTAGGCGATCACGGCCCGCTCCTGCATCAGGACGCACCCGAGTCCAGTCCCTGATGCGTCGCAGTAAACTACGTATCCAACTCCCTCCACAGGCAACCTCAAGATAGGTGCGCTGGTCAATCTCTGTCTCAGCTCCTGGAAGCTCTGCTGAAATTTGTCTGACCACACAAAGGGTTTCCCCTTCATTGTCAAGGCTGAGAGTGGTACCGCAACTCTGGAGAAGTCTGGCACAAATCTCTGATAGTATCCGGCTAGGCTCAAGAAGCTCCGCACCTCCGTCACGCTCCTGGGTGGCTCCCAAGCTAGCACTGCCTCGATCTTCGCGGGATCCACTGCAACTCCCGCCTCAGAGATGACGTGCCCCAAGAAGTGGACCTCACGTAACCAGAACTGGCACTTTGAGAGCTTGCCATAAAGCTGGTGCTCTCGGAGTGTGTCTAGCACAACTTGCAGGTGGTAGGCATGCTCCTCCTCAGTCGTCGAGTATACCAAAATGTCGTCAATGAAGACCACGACAAATCGGTCGAGGTATGGCTGGAAGATCCTGTTCATGAGGCTCATGAACACTGCTGGAGCATTGGTTACGCCGAACGTCATAACCAAGAACTCATAATGGCCATACCGACATCTGAAGGCCGTCTTCTGCACGTCCTCGTCTCGAACTCTGAGCTGATGATAGCCTGACCGGAGGTCTATCTTCGAGAACCACCGCTCTCCCTTGAGTTGATCGAAGAGGTCATCAATCCATGGAAGCGGATACTTGTTCCTCACTGTCACCTGGTTCAGGCGACGATAGTCGACACACAGTCGCAAGCTCCCGTCCGCGTTCTTGGCGAACAATATCGGGGAAGCCCAGGGTGAAACACTGGGTCGGATAAACCCCTTGCTCTGCAAGTCCTCCAACTGTACCCGCAGCTCTCAAAGCTCGGCGGGGGCCATCCGGTATGCTGGAGTAGATATCGGGGCTGTCCCGGGGTACAAGTCGATGTAAAAGTCTACCTCTCTACGAGGAGGTAGCCCTGGAACATCGTCGGGAAAAGACGTCCACGTACTGGTCCACCACTGCAGGAAAAACTGGACTCCGCACGTCCACTGCTCCTAGGATGAGGCTAGCCAACTGATGAGAGATGGGCTGCACTCTCCTCCGCGGAAGTCCATCCTGTGTTGCAAAGGTTCCCTTCTCACCGGTGAAGGCAAACCGGCTCCCGTCGGTGCGAACACATCGCACCTTGCGCCTAAAACAGTCGATCTGGGCATGAACCGTGGATAGACAATCCATGCCCAAGATGACGTCGTAAGGCCTCGACGCCGCTACAAGGAGATCCCAGCCGAAGCTCTCGCATCCTAGAGTAAGCTCACACTGCCGGCACCAGTGCGTAATCGTCGAGTCTGCTCCCGTAGAAGTCTCTAGCCGTAAGGATCGAGCCAACGACTCAGTCGGAATCTCCGAGCTCCGAACAAGGGCAGAGGCTATGAAAGAGTGACTTGCTCCTGTGTCTATAAGTACTGCAGCAAGGGTGTAATAGACACAGATCGTACCTCGAATCATCTCTGGAATGTCGGGGTCGTAGGCCTCCACTGCCTGGAGCTGGGCCTGTCCCTGCCCACCAGCTCCCTGTGGTCGAGGTGGCCCTCCTGGTGGTGGTGGGGGTAGTGCCAGGAAGTGTCGCCCTCCACCCGCTGCTCGGCCATCTCCTCTGCCTTGTCGGCCTCCTCCCTGCGGACCGCCACGGTCGACCCTCTACCTCTGCCTGGGTGGCCCCTCCACTGTCTGCTGCTCCTCTGATCGGCGAGTCGGGAAGTCACGAGCCATGTGACCCTGCCCACTGCAGGAGTAGCACAGCCTGCCTCTCGGAAGGCTGGCACTCCGATGTGTGCCCCGCACTGCTGAGCCGATGTCCTGAGGCCGTCTGCCTGGGGGTCTGGTCTGCCTGGACCTGAGAGTCATCCGTCGGCTACCTGCTGCCGAAGACTCAGCTACCTGTCGCCCTGCGCTAGGTCTCGCCGCTGAAGAAGGCTCTGCCAGGAAGCTCTCGATCAGGAGGGCTCGCTCCAGTACTCCCACTTGGGTCGGAATGCTGAGGGAAATTAGCGACGCCCGAATCTCCTGCCGCAAGCCCTGCTCGAAGGTCCGGGCCTGGAATAAGGGGTCTCGTACCATGTCGGTCGAGTAGCGAGATAGGTCAGTGAACCTCGCCGCGTACTGAGCGACCGTCATTCTGCCCTGGCGCAGCAGGAGAAGCTCCTGGATGCGCACCGCTCGGAGGGTGGCCAGGACGAACTCAGAGCGGAAGAGGCTCTCGAAGTCCGTCCAGAGCAAGGATGCCTCATCGTGAACCTGGAGCATCAAGCTCCACCATCGTCCTGCCGCCGCCTACAGGAGGCTTGCCGCGAGAATCACCATGAGATCCGCTGGTGTCCTCACTAGCCTAAAGATTCGTACCACCGCCTCTAGCCAGTCCTCGGTGGCCTGGGGGTCCGCCTCGCCGTGAAACCTTGGTGGTCGCTGGATCTAAAACTCATGCAGTGCCCTGAGGCGACGTGCATCGTCAGCGTCTGGTACTGGTAGCATCGGTGGCTCGGCGGGTAAAGCTACCGTCGGTGCCACTGCTGGCAAAGGGCCCTGCACCGAGGCCTCGTCGCTCGGTGGGCTGTCGTCGCGCCCTACACCCGGAACCCTAGCTGGCTGTCGTCGCGGGGCCATCCTGAAAAGGAGAACAAGAGCACCACAGTCAGAACAGTATACCTGGTGAGCTGGCACAAGTAATCACAAGGAAAACTTGAGACTTTCATGAAGCAGATCAGTATACCCGGTGAGCTGACACAAGTAATCACAAAGAAAACTTGGAACACACACGCAATCAATGTTTTCATGCATTAAGTCGGAAATCAGGAGTCAGGGTCCTGGTGTACGGATACGTCGGCCGCCGCACCAACACTGGGCTCCCTGAACTAATAACCACACTCAATACACTAAAAACTATTGCTTCATATAGAAAGAAAAGACGATCAGAGTATGCGGTAGAACCGACCACCTCTAATACCAATTTGTCACGACCCGACCTCAGGGCCCGTGCCATGAGTACCCCAAGCCCGCATTCCAAAGGCCAGGGGCTGGCGACTAGCACCAAGGCGTAAAATCCTGGTAAACAGGGAAGGCATTGCCTTTATAAGTAACAACCACCACAGAGTCAGCAAGCGGAAAGTAACTACCAAGTGCAGAAAAGTAAAGGGGGCCGGAATACAAGCCCAACTGAAAGTACAAATGAAAAGGTAAAGAACAACAACTGAAGAAAAGACGGCGGCCTCGTGTCGTCCACTGGCAATCCCACCTGAAGGGTGGGTACAGATAGCCTCCAGGCTCCTCGGGTCCCACGTCCGCTCCGAGCACGTCCCGCCCAGTGGTCCACCTCCAGGTACCGTCCTGCTCCACGCCCCAACCGTGATCAGCGCTTTCCGTCGTCTGCATCCAACACAACAAGGTGCGGGCATAGCCCGTGCAGGGGTGAGTATAAGCTACTCATTAAGGACCCCGAGACCCCCGAAGGTCTCCCGAAATCCACAAAGGATATAGCACAAAAGGAAGGTGCAATCACGAAGTAAAATCTGACTCGACTTAGGTATATGCCCATACATATACCTAAGTCCCCAATTCTTGCTCTGCTCACGAGCTCAAGAACAACTCAATCCACAAAGGAAAGCAAGACTCAAATCCACAAAGGAGAGTAAACAGTAAATTCACATAGGATACTTCAACACATTCCACAAAGGAGAGTAACATAAGATTCAGCTCAACCAGGTATACTTTTTCAGATGACGTCAAAGATGATCACTGATCCATATAAGTCGTCGGACCCATGAAGGATAGATAGGTACTAACCTCCGCAAAACACCCACACAGGATCGGGCTCACACAGAACCTGTAGGCAGTGGCTCACACAGAACCGGCAGTAAGGACCCACACAGGATCGGGCCCACACAGGACCTGTAGCACTGATCCACGTAGGATCGCTGAGTGCAGTAGTCGACGCAGTCCACTGAGGATCTCCGCACAGTCGTCGCCGCAGTCCACGAAGGATCTCTGCTCTGTCGTCGTCGCAGTCCACGGAGGATCTCTGCTCTGTCGTCGAAGTCACAGCCAGCACTAGGGTTCCCGCACACAGCGAGCTCGTTTAGGAGGGTCCGCTCCACGAGCCGAGAGGCTAATACATCAACTGACACATATTCCGAAGTTTATGTATCCAAAAGTTTCGTATCGACAACAGGATCTCAATGCAACAGACGGTGCGTCAATCGGACGCCCGGTCTGAGAGTTATTGGCATTTTTGTCCTAGGGGCCCGGTAGGTTTTTAGGGCAAAACCAACCCGACCATACTCCGCCTGTGTCCGATCCTCGGGCGGAGTATGCCAAAAGTTCCGTCTCACTTAGAGGAAACTACCACAGCTGACGGTACGTCGATTGGACGTCCGTAGCTCAAGTTATGAGCATTTCCGCTCCGAGGGCCCGGTTGGTTTCGTGTACGAACCAACCCGGCCGAACCCAAAGTCTTTCGAAACCTTGAGTGTAATATACTGACACGACCGTATTGATCTAAGGATCGCGTAGCCACTGGCGGTTCGTCAATCGGAGGTCCTAGGCCCAAGATATGGGCAAAAGACCGAAGAGGGCCCGAAAACGGGGGTTATGGGCCCGAGGCGACCCGGCCCGAACCCCCCCTGGGGGTCCGCCGAACCGGGTCGACCCGACCCGGCCCGGCCTGGGCGTGGCCCGGCCGACCGGACCGGCCGGCTCGACCTCGGCCGAGCGGCCATGGGGCGCCGCGGGTTTGACCCGCGGCTTAGGTGGAACGCGGCCCGCGCGGGCCGCGTGTTGGGTGGCCGGACCGCGGACGCGGTCCGGCGGTTCGCCGCCGCCGCGGCCGAGCCGCGGCGAATCCTCCGGCGGCGCGCCGGGCGCCGCCGCGCCGGCGACCCGCGCCGCCGCCGCCTGCCGCGGGCCGCCGTAGTTGCTCCGGTGGCCCGATTCCTCTCCCATCTGCACCGTTGCTCCACCCGGGGGCCGATCTTCACTGCGTGATCAATGGATCGCCCTTGCCGCACGGTTCGTCGTCGCTTGCCAAGACCGCACACGAAAAGGATCGGCGGAGGGTTGTCGGGTCTTGTTCGTTAGACCCGCACCCTCAGCGTTAGTCATAAACAACGGGAGAAAGGGGCTACAACAATTTTTAATCAAGATAAAAATTGTTCACTTCTTTTTCTTTTAAACGGAAATTCAATTTTAATTAATTGAAAATATTAATGCCGGTTCATTATTCAAAAAGAAATAAAAACACGGGAAAGAATCATCAAGAATTAAATCCCTACCTTGTCGTCGTCGTCGGACGAGAGGTCGTCGCGGATTTGGTGATCGTCGCGGAAGAGACGCTCGTCGCACCGCGGGAAGGAGTCGCGCCGACGATCTCCGGATCAAGATCAAACGGATTTAATTAATTTAAATCCGTTGATATCGAATTATAAAAAGGGAGAATTTAGAAGATTCAATTCTCACCTTTAACCGCCGATCGTAGGTTCGCCGCTGAAGAAGAAGCGCCGAAGAAGAAGAAGAAGGTCGCGGAAAAAGTTTGTCGACGTCGCGGATCACGGTGTGCGTCGTCGAATTTTGGTTCCGGCATTCTTCGCGTTCTTCGCGTTCTTCGCGTTCTTCGCGGGGAGGGTGGAGGCCCAGAGAATAAAGAGTAATCCTCCAAAATAGACATGTTGGTCTATTTTATTATTTTGCCAACAAACGCAAATGCGTAAGTAACGACCCATCAGTTCGTTGAATTAAATCAACGAACGAAACAGCCCATTTAATTCACGAAATAAACCGCTCAATTAAATGGTCTGTTAAGAATTTACGAAAACGTGTCGGTTGACTTTTCAGTTACTTTGACGGGTTTTCACGGGTGCGTTACTTAGCGGAAGAAACGGCGGGGCTCGTGCGGGCCCCACCGCACAAATATCCTACCAAGAGGGTAGGATATTTCCGGATAGCACCCTATCCGCTTTAACTCAGCTCAAGTGGCTTTCAAGTGACTTCCAAGCGGCTTAAGGGAAATAAAATAAAGTTGTCGCACAACCTTTATTTTATTTCCGACTTAAAGCCCAAAATTTTAAAAACCACGGTTGAGAAAACGCAACTCCGGAAGAGGCGTTTCTAAGCAAATACTGGCGCTACGATTTCATCGGTGCCCTCAGAATTCGATTCCGGGCACCGGTTCAAAAGATAGAAAACCCCGCTCGTCCGTTCACTGAACGTACCCGAGCCAAACTTCGGAAATTGATTCCGGGAACACCGGGCCTCGGAATCAGGTGCCGCCAGAAGCTGCGCTCTTGTAAAATTCCAAAGAAAATTAAAAAAAATTCCTTGAAATTTGCGGGTCTTTACAGTGTAGGTCGTCATACCTAGCACCCCAAATCTCATTGGAATCATCATTTGTTATTATCATTAATTTGGTGTAGTTCGTCATGCATAGTAGTACAATCTCATTGAGTGTAGGTCATCCGGCCTAGCACTCCTTTTCTAATTTATTGTAGGAATAAATTCCAAAAACCCCATAATCTCAATCTTGGATAACTATTGGGGAGGAAGACCATGTCCATGTCCCAAATTCTTATTGGTTTAGAAAGCCTTTTATAGGACCAAAAAATATCATCCCTTTAATCATTCATTAATTCACAATAATTTTCCACATTATTCCTTTACTAATCTAACTATTAGTTAAACAATTACATGTACATTATATTATTCAACAATTAACTAAGAACATAAACAATTAATTAATCCATCAATTAATTAATCAATAATCGCAATTATCATTCCATAATTAATTATTCACAATTAATTATATATATCAACTCTCAACATGTCATAACTTGATCTCACAATTAATTATCGTTGACCACATCATGGAACATAATTAATTCTCACAACAAATTATATTACATATACAACATCATTATTTCATAATTAATTCTCCGAAATGTGTTATCTTTACAAAAAAATTAAATATATCCATTTAAATATCTCAACCCATAAAAAATCTCCAAAATAAATATATGGGAAACCCCTTTCATTTATTCAATTATTCAATTTTTCAATAATCAATTAACCAATGAGGAAATCTTAATTCATTTCCAGTTTCCAATTTACACCAATTTAAGAAATCATTTATCAATGAAATCTAGAAATTTATAAACACACATTGAAATATCATAAATCATCAATATGGGAGTTTGATTTAGACCACCTACCTCGATTGATTGAATGAATTTATCCTAATGGAAAATCTACTAAATTCAAATAACACAACATTATCGATCAAGCTTTAGATAAAAATCCCTAAACCAAAATTAAGAACAAAGAAAATAAAAATCTCACAAATATTGATCTTGATATACAACCATATATCTAGATCTAAAATCATGGGATTATCTCCAAGGAACATTGGAGATCATCCATTAAAAGATCCTAAAAAGATAACAGAAAAAACAAGAGAAGCATCGGGTTGAAATCAACTTACTGGGAAGATAGAGGATATTCAATATTGGCATTCGATCTCGACGAATGGTGTTTATATCACCATTAAATCCTTATGTAATGGTTTGGGAACACATAAAAATTAAGCCATAGAGTTATTCTAAATAGATACTTTTGGGGGGTTCAGGTGGGTTTTAAAACAATTTTCCAATTAAAATGATCCTACTACATTGTTTCACATTAATGGTAGCACAATTTGGCCCAACTATGTGCCAACCATGTGGTCATACACTGCCTTCATGGCTTGATGGAACATGGTTTTCTTAACTGTGGGAAAACCATGCTAAATTACACTATATGCATAGTTATCTTGCACATCGTTTGGACAAACGATGCACAAAATGTACATAGTCCTATGTCTTCCCAATTCCTTAAAAAGTCACCCGCACACTCCCCAGGTCATAACCAAAACCAATATTACATAATAAAAACAAAAAAAACAAATCAAACACTCGATATTGCATTAAAAAATTCCAGACTTTTAAAAAATGTGTATTATGGAATTCATGACTTAAAATGGGATATTTTTATCTCAATTTTCCTCCAATGAGAGATGTGTTATTCTTTACACCTATATTATTTTATAAGGCTTATTTATATCCCCTTTTACATTTAGTATCTAGAATTTATTTATTATAAGGAAAATTTGAGATTCATTAATTTTTATTATTTAAATGGGATTATGATTCAATATTACCCATGTGGTAAAGATTTTATGATACAATTCCATCAATTATCAAGGTTTATTATATTTACGGTTTTGATGATGAAACATTATAAATAAAAACTCAAGAAACTCATGAATTTTTTTTAACTCTGGTTATTTCATGAGAATATATTTTCCATTCATTTTCCAAAATTTATATTTTTAAGATTTCAATATATTTTTTTTATGAAAAATCATATTTATTTATCTCTTGAGTCAAAAAGATATTTTCTTCAGTACCAGTGTTTTTTAAAACTATTTTCATATATATGTTTTTATTAACCAAAGGATTTATTAAATACATTTTTACCCTTGTTTGATTTTTTAATTTTCTTAAATAGGATCTTTATATTATTTTAAAAGGAAGGATTATTTGGTTTTTATCAAAAATGTGATTTGAATGTTCATTTTAACATAATTTATGAATTATATTATCCTTCATCATGAAAAAGTCATTATTTTTACGATTCAATTATAATTATGAAATATTATTATCATTGAATTGGATCATCAAAATATATTATGTATTTTTAATTATTTTCCAAATGGAAATTAAATTTCCATCATTAAAATTTTAATTAGTTATTTGTCCCTTTATATATATGTTTACATGGTTATTTTGAAATAAAATGAATTTTAGAATTATTTAATCTTTAAAATGTTCATTTCAAACTTGAATATGTATTTTCCTTTTGAAATAGTCCATGTAGTCGTTCAATCTAATTTTCTATCTAAGAATACATCATTTGATGTCACTTAATATTTATTGTGGATAAGATTTAAGGATAAAATTATTATTATTTATTTTGATGGTTAATGTTTATATTGATTAAATTTTTAGGAAACCCATTTATTTGCATATTGGGTTATGCTACTGGGAATTGATTTAATGTTTATGGTACAATTTTTCTATAAATGGGTTATGTTGTGATGATATTATGAATGTTTCATGATATCATGGAACACATAAGTATGGCTTTCATTATGAGAAGGGTGGGACCTATATCTCCTTCCATTATATTGGGTAAAAATTTATAAATAATGAGGTATCAATGGGAATCAATTCAATGGTATTGATCCAATATGAGATATATGTGGGTCCCAATCCACTGTTGGAATGAAGTGTATCTTAATCCACAATGAGAAACATGTGATTAACTCTAATATAATATATTGACGGTCTTTGTAGTTAAAGTCTAAAATTTTAATTATTTTCAATATTTATTATGATGAAACTCTTGTATTGAATGATATTATCATTAATGATTGATTAAAAATGATTTATCCTTCTTATGGAATTTATTTTCTTAAATGATAAAATATTATTCTATAAATAATATTTAGAATCTACGAAAGTATGGGTATAAAAATAATAATTTATATTCACGATCATATATCAAAAATTTTATCTAATTATATCATAATATCAAATATTCATATCTTCAATTCTTACCCATACAGAGCATCAAATCACACACATTCTTATGTTTATTTTACTAGGTTGTGAAGAAAAGTTTAGGTAGGGTATTCCTATGAGGAGTAATATATAAAAGGCCATTTGTTAATATTTTGAAGATCATTAATGAAATAATATTATTATGTTTTTAGCCAAAAAATACACTATATAATTTAATTTATTATGCACATGTTTATGAAATGTGTTGAATATTATTATAAAAAGATATGAAATTTATGTTTTAAAACCCAAGGACCATATAGTCTCTTAGTGGTTTAGTAGATGAAAATGAATGGTATGGATCTATTTTATATAAATAAGATGAATATAGTTTATGAAATTCATAATATATAAAATTTTATCCTAAATCAATCATACCCAATCCACCTATAATTTTATATTTCCATGCTTAATTGTTTTTGGTTTATATTACTTTGAGTCAGAGAATGATGATTATAATAGGGGATGACCACCACATGACGGTGGAAGTTCCATCCATACTATTAATATAGTTTAGATTTTTCTTAAATTGATGGGATATTTTATCCAACTGGTCTTGAGATATATCTTATAAGAGTTCACTAGATCCTTTTATTGAAGTACTATTTGGCCCAACTCCTTTAAATACTATAAAAGTACTTGATGATGGAAATATACCAGAACCTATTAGATCAGTCCATACATATATTCATAACTTTCTTAAAGTTATTTATGATGAATAAAATTTCTAATTTATGCTACCGAATATTCTAAAGGTTGAGTATGATGGTATTAATCCATCTCATCATGTTTATACAACTACCCATTACATTACTTTCAAATCTTATAAATGAATATATTATTAGAATTCATTAAAATCGGATCAAATGGTGGTGTTGTATGAATTTTTTTTTGAAATTATATGGATCTAATCCGAGCTAAATATATATCTAATATAGTTTGTTCAATCATTTCTCATCGTCTAGGCAAATTCCATCTCAGAATTGAAATAAAAAAAATGAAATTAATTGTTTGAGAGTACAAGTATGAAAATTAGAGAAACACCATTAAAATATGATTTTGAATCCTAAAAGGAATATTAATTAATTATTTTATTATTATATATCTAATTCTCTACATCTTTCTACTATGGTTATGTACGATGTTGTAAATGAGGATAAAATCGAGTAACGACTAAACCAATTGGAAAAGAGTAATGTAAAAGAAGATGAGCCCCTAAAAATTCCCATGAAAATACTAACTCTATTATAATTTATATTGATGTTAAGGAAAATTTTTTAAAAATAAATTCACCTAGAATTATAATTAATATAACAACCTAAGATGAATTTTTGTTATTTTTTATAATTTTGTTTATTAGGTGAATAGTGAATACTCCCAATGACCCCACGTCAATGACACACAGGTTTAAAAAATGTTAGAAGAGTATTTATATGGTACCATACTTGAAAAATAGTTGTTAATATAATGTTAAAATATTAGTAAACCAATTTCATTGATTTTGGAAAATTGGCCATGGATTAGACCCAATATGTCAGAGAGTTTTTAAGTAATTAGTGGCCTTTAGTAAAAGGAATTCATCAAAGGAATAAATGATAAAACATAAACAAAATTACATAATTATCAAATAACTATCAATATTTCAAGAAATAGAATAAATATTGTTAATAATATACAATCTCCACATCCAAATCATAGGGGATGAGTTATTCGTGAGAAGAAAAATTGGGGATATCATTTTATCTGATGTTAGAAAATTTATTTACTTAATTATATAAGTATAATTGGATATTGATATGATTAATGATTTATATATTGTTTAATATATATTATTTATATTATGTATATTTTATAAAGGAAATAGAAAATTATTTTATGTTTATAATTAAAAGTTTCACCAATGTCTCATAATTTGAATAAGCATGAGTAAAAACCTTTGTTTGTTGATTTTTATAAAACAACAGAGATAATGGTTAATAGATTTTGAAAAAAAGTTTCATTGAATTTGGTGGAAATAATAATGAATATAAAATTTTCCAGAAGAGACAGATATATTTTTAAAAGGGATATTGACTTCCATGTTAAAAAAATCTTCACCAAGTCATACATGATATATATTTTTGGATAACTCGATAGTGATCTTTGAATGCCTCCCTTGACAAATGATTTTTATTATCAAACTGAAACGGTGAAAATTACTAATATTTTTCATGAATATTTTATGGAATATTAAGAGGTTTGTTTTAAATATATAGCACATGGATGAAAAATAGTAATGTAATTCACTCAATTTCAAAAAAAATAACATGAAAACTACCAACACAAGTATCCTAGCACCACCAGTCATAGCAATTACCTCAACATCTCTGGATCTTGAAACATCTTCGATTAACCCTTTTGAATTGTTTCCTCAAAAAGATGTCCCACATATCAGGCCAGTTTCTATGAGTGTTTTAATTCAAGAACCAACTAAAGATTTTATAACACAACCTTCATTACTAACCCAACCAACATTAGCTTCTACCATTATTGTAAGAGATCCTGTCAATTTTTATGATATCGAAGTCGTGTCTGATTTTAGATCTAATTAGAATTAAAGGTAGGGAATGAATATTTGTAATATTTTGGAATTATGCAATGATATTAATTAAATTCATGTGTACATATTTATATTTTTTATGTTATCCATTATTTTTTCATTTCATGTTTATTCCCTATTATATTTTATCATAACATTACAATTTTATTATCCCAAAAGGTATAGAAATTGTTAAATCAATTGAAGTGCATAAGGGATTAAGGAATTTGAGAAGTATTTATGTAAATACACATATGATAAATATATAAATTTATGTTTCAATGTTTTGTAATTATATTTATGATGTAGTCAATCCGTTTAATTTTTTATATCAGGATTTTATATTTTAAAAATCAGAGGATTTTTTTATTAGCCCAAAAACTCCATATTTAAATGAACTAAAATAATGTTTATAATGTTTCTAATGAAATTAATGCTTTATAATAGTGACATGTTTATCTATAAAATTTTATTAAGTTACATATCACTTGGAGATACCATGAAAATCATGCACGTGTGTATCAAAACTACTATAAAAAGAAGTTAGAGTAACGATGAAGGTCATGTGATTATGTGGAAGTGACCACTTGTTGAAATACCATAAACCTATTGAAAATTCATTTAATCATGCATCAGATGAGATATTTCCATCCTTGTGAGGATTTGACAAAGAATTTATGTTCCAAGACCACATTTTTATTAAATAAACCATATGAAAAAAAATTATATTGTTTGAAAGGTGGTTGTAATTTTCCTATGTCTTGGACTAACCATGTGACTGTAATATAGTGACCAAAATAATAAATTAATCTTCCACACGATCATGAGATGTTACTGTGAGATTACATGAAGTGATTAAAAAAGTAATGAACCAAATAAAAGGAAAATGAATTAATCTAGTAATTTTACAATGAAAATATGATATTATGTGAGTAGATGAGGATACCACAAGAAGTTATGGAGCAATATCTTGAAGAGATGAACCAACTACAATTATATATTAGGTTACTTTAAGAAAAATGAAGTTCTCATATGGATTAACACCTCCAATTAACCCCACATTAAGTGAAGAGGAGTGTAATTCTCTAACAAAACTAATATATTATTTTTAAATCTCAAATGTATATATTTTGGATAATTAATTAAAATTCATGTGCATTAAATAATTCAATTGGTATATAGACTAAAGAATGAATATCCAACAATGGATAGTCTTGAAAAATGATATATTTAATATGTAGATCCTTTTATGTTAAATATAATTGTAGAATACTTGTGTGATTAATATATGATGATAGAAAAATGGACCACTCTAAGAATTACATGATAATTTATTTTCCAAAACTATCCTTGGGAACTTGGTTGATCCATACAAAAATTAATTCAATTAAATTTGGTTATCTAAATCTGATTAGTTTGAGATTCACTATTTGTTTCACTTTCTATAATTTTATATTTCTTTTCTAGATTAATTTTCAATATAAAATTGGTTTTTTATATTTATTATTTAACACAGACTCATACATTGTATTGGATACTTCTTGACACTCTATAATTTTTTTAAAAATTTTACTCCAATGAGTGATTTTGGATGACGCTGTGAAACTTGAACTGACTGTATGTAGTTGTTATGTTATTATTATCTGACATGGAAATTTGAAAAAATGAACTATATAAATACATATTTTTTACATTAAACCTGATCAATATTTTGGATCAGTATATTTTTACCACAAATTTCATGGGAGTAATGATAACTATGTAAAGATAGTAGGTCTTTTCTGGAGATTGGAACTCTTTTTTATTCCACTTTTTGTTTTCTAGTTTTTTTACTCTACTTTTAAAATAACCTAAATAAGTTTTAAAATTTATAATTTCCAAAAATACAATTATATTTATCTCTAACTTGTTTATTATATATAGAATTTGGTATAAGTAAATCTATTTAAAATTATTGAATTGTTTTAAAATATTTGTTTAATTTGTTTTGATCAATCAACTACGATGTTTTTGGAAGATAAAAGTATATACATCAAATTTTTTAGTTATATGATCCAATTTTATAAATTGAGGGGATTTAGTTTTATAAAATCATTCTCTTTTAATAGAAATTTCAATTGAGAACTAAATTCACCACCATCATGAGATGGGCACTCTGAAAAATATCTTATTTAATTTGAAAATTGTATGGATTTAGACTTTGGATGTTTTTATATGTTTTTATACAATTTGGGATGAGTATTTTGTTTTTAATGATTTGATCATGGTTAGTAGAAATTAGCCTCAAGCCTTCAGGGAACCATGCAAGTGGGTTGGGGAGTTATATGGAAGGTGTAAAATTTAAAAATCCCATGCATCAAACCAAGTGACATAAAAAATTTATAGACAGAGAAATAAACATTGTTTTCATATAGTTTGCTCAACCATGAAACCTATACGTCCATAATGTGTTTCATTGAAAAAAAAAATTTATCATGAATCATGATATACCTCATTATTCCATGAATAAATTGATATCTCAATTTATAATGTTCCCATAGTCAATTTTAATTAATCATTGATGTTTAAAGTCTTATTAGATTTAATATCTGAGAACTGAGTCATATAAGTCAAAGGTTCATACCCCTTTATTGTTTATCATCTTTGATCTCTTCAATTTCATTCAAAAGGATCCATAGATCACTATTTTAATACTAAAATATATGGGTTAAGATGATTTATGAATGGGTTTTTATGTTTTAATTTTCGAAAGGGAGAAATAAGTTTGATCTTTATAATTTTCAAAGATTCATCATGCTCTTAATCCCATGTTAGAATTTCTTTCACTCCATCTTCATTTATTATAATTCGGAAGACCTTTTGTTTATTTAAATGAAAACACTTATATATTTTCAATCATTTACAATATAAAACACTATGAATGAACCTATTAAAATATCGATTTGAAACTACAATGTGGGTGTGAATCCCAATATGATTGATAAATTTATAAATAGTTTTATTAATTAATGTAATGTTTTAACACATGTTTAATGTAGAATACGATATTGGTTGTGACCTAGAAAATAATATGGTTCATTTGTGTTAATGATTTTAATTCTATGTTCCCTTAATGGAATTGACATGGTGATCAGTGTCGTCTAGAAATGCACATCGTGGAATGCCTCCAAGCGATGACATAGAAAAGGATGTATCTCTAATCGTAGGTATAGAGAGGTCACCTGACATGAATGGTTGTGCGTGTGTGTGAAAACATAGATAGTTTTCTAAATTACATTATATGAAAAACTGTTACCTCTGTAAAATAAGGAAAAATATTTTCTTATATCTCTTTAAGAAAAATCAAATCCTTTTTATTTTTTGTTGTGAAAACTATTTAGTACATTGATATTAGTTTGGAATGTTTTATGATTCAATTATCTAACTAGTTAATGGTCTTAGTGGATTCTGTGGAAATACTTTAGTATTATCATTCTATGTTATACTCACCCCTTCATATTCACATCATTTCACATGTTGAAATAATTTTCTCTGGTATAGGAATGTGACATGTTTCAAAACTTAATAGTATATCACCATGATTGATGTTTTCGTAATTGGATGAGGTGGAGAATGGATTTGATAATTAATTTATATGGAGGGGATCCACATTGTATCCATAGTATTTTACTTCATTATAGTTTTAGATTCTATTTTACATCATTTTGTTATAATTATAATGTAAGTATTTAATTTATTTTATAATGTTGGTTCTTTCATGAATGGACAGAATGATTTCAATTACTATTTATTTATGGATAATTACCATTTTAAGGGTTGAAGGGGAACCCATATAAGGACGATAAGCTTATAATGACATTACATGACCTAAATACATTACAGGTACTAGGCCAAAAACATCCTAGAGACAACATAGAACTACACTTCCCAAGATTATATACTATTATGAAGCACTCCACCATCATATGAATGGTTGACTGGATATCCAGTGCAATGGTGCACATGCCTGGAACCGATAACAATTACCATACCCTATCATTCATTCATATCATGTTATCCCCGCTTTGGTGAATGAACCTGCTTAGAATCCTCATCTAGAGTTAGTTCATTGGATATTCGACATCTACACTTCAAGTTGCTCAATGGTTATGGGGTCTCCCGATGGCCTTGAGTTGGATCTAAGGCCTTTCTGTCCACTAGGCCCTTGGTGTACCAAAAGTCATAATGGACTCAATGGACAATACTAGTGCCCTGAGGGTCCAATTAGATGAATAGTTACATTGCCTTGTTATTGTTATTTCTAATGGGTTTGGTTTAATTAATCATTTATATAGATTATTTTTTGGAGTCATTGTATTATTTTATGAATTCTATGCCTCTCTGAAATTGTTTATGTTGTTCCCCTTTTATTAATTTGGGTTAAACACATGGTATTTTTTATATAATTTAATATATAAAGAAAGACACTTAAGGTTAGTGACAGTTCAGTCCCAATCCAAACCCATGAGATAGGTTGGGATGTTATAGGGATAGGGTGTGTCCTTAAGTAGTATGAAAGGGATTTGTCATATACAGTGGCCCACTAAAAGAACCATGTATAGAATTACTCATAATATTAATTAGAGTTGGTAGTAATATTCATTTAATTTAATATATATATAAACTATATTTATTTAGAATGGTTTGGTATATATACATAATCTAATATTTTGATGTATATAATCCCATAAACAACTCAACATAAGGAAAAATACTAATGGAACTACTCAAATATTATTACTATAGTATACACTATAGCCTACAATAAATACATTCTAGGTGAAATATTAAGTAGAAAAGATAAACAAGGATTATCAATGAAGATAATAGATAATTATAAAAAACTCATTGATCGAGTGTGGATTGTCTGTAAAATTATTAATCTAGGGGGAAAATGACATTCAATTTTAATTTACCATTTTTATTTATGGGAGAAGAACATAAAGTCATAACAATTTCACATAGACCTATAAAAGTGAATTAAATCTAAAAAAATTTAATGTTTATAAATTTTTAAATGAAATGAGTATCTTGATGAGGCTAATAACTAATATTTACATTTATTCCCATGAATCATAGTAATGCATCGTGGTCTTCAAAAATATTCTTGGTGATATAACATGAAATGATAAATTACTAACTATATGGCATCGATAAATTTCATATGGGAGCCACATGTTTTCTTGAATGGTTATTATTCATTTTATTACTTAGTTTTATTATTAATGTGTGTTTTATTTTTTATTATTTAATTTTTAATAGTTAATTATATATGTAATTCGATTTATTTTAGATTTAGTTAATTAATATATGTGTGTATGAGTTAAAATTTTTATATAATGTTTTATAATTAAATTAATTATTATCAGTCATTATATTATTATTTATATTTATATTCTATTAAGGATATTAATAATTTCCAAATTTTATTTTAATAAATATAATATAAATTGATTTATCTAGATATTGAACCAACTATTAATATATTCTATTCCAAAAACATAGACATATAAATTATAAATATTATAGATAATGTTATTAATTTTATTTGTTTCAAATTTATTATCATTTAGTAATAATATTTTATTTTGTATGTTAATATAATGTTATATTGATTATGTTTATAATTGAACTTTTATCAATGCTTTAGTGTGTATATATGAGAATATATTAATTTTATTTACTTACTTCATATATTTATCTTTGACCAATTTGAAATGTATTTTATTTATTATGTTTTATTAGGGAAAAATTATTTTATAATTTCATTTAGGGGGGAACAAAAATTCATGGAATTACAAGGACAATGGAATCATGATTGATATTTTTTTAATACATAATAATGAAAGATACATACCTCTAACAAAATAATATTCAAGACAACTACAAAAAATATAAAAATATAATCGAATATAATGCATCGAAAATTAATTAACATGGACTCATTGTGGTGTTTATAGAAAGTGTGACTATTGATTTATTGATGATGCTCTAAAATTTTGATGTTCTAGAATTCTTTAGAATAATAGATTTATCACAAATAGGAATATAAATCTGTTTGATGTGTCTAATTCAATGATGACAAGGCCACAAATAAATTTTGGTAATCTATGAACTGTTTTGACACTGTATAAACATGAATGAAGAAAAATAAGACTGATCATGTTCTGAATCGAAGGTTTGAATCCTTGATAAGGTATTGAAACAAAATGTGTATGTTAAAAAAAGATGAATATAAATAATAATCTTGATTATGATTAGTTGTTTTGAATCTTCAAGAATGTATCAAAACTGACTCTGTAAAATTTAAAAATTAGTAAATGAAGAATGGTCTAAATTTTTTAGAAAAGTTTTTGAGGACATGATTAGTTATTGAAAATGACCATGTATAATAATGAATAGTGAAAATTAATATGGGTCACGATTCTGACAAGAAATTTTTAGTCCTTAAAAACATATTAAAAAAATATTTTTTTAATGCACAAATATGAAAATGAAGATTGATTGAGATTCTGTAGGGATGTTTTCAAGACCATAGAAGGTATTAAAATTATCCATGTGTAATGAAGAAGCAATAAAATGAATAATTGTTAAGAATATTTAGTATTGTTTTGATTCCTCATGAAGGTATTGAACTGGAATGTTTTACTAAATAAAGAATAAATTGAACATTGATAATGATTCCATAAAGGAGTTTTGAAGCCTTGAGAAGATATTTAAAATATCATAGAGATACTGATTCATTATGATCCATACTAGAGGATTAATTTTACTGGGAGGATGATTCTTCTTAATAACTAATGTTGAACAAATAATTACATATAGAAGAATCGTGAAGTCGCATGACGTCATCTAAGGGAGATAACCTAAACTAAACAATCTAGAACTGGGATACAACAGTTGAGATAGAATGAACTCATAAATAATTGATAGTACCTTTTCACTAGAGTTGATGAAGGCAGACTAAATTATTCTCGAGGTAAATTAGAACTACTAATTCATCAATTAACAATAAAGAAATATAAATTCAGTTTATTGATGAAATATTTTACTAAAATAAAAGTGGTTTGTGATCACCCACATTATTTTCATAAACAACCAAAATATTATTGAAACAAAATACAATAGTTATACATAAAACATCTATCCTATGAGAAATTTTAATCAAGGGATAATTATATAGGACGCTTCTTACATAAATACCATCCAAAGAGTTCATTGATGAAGAAAACTTATTGGTTTTACTAATATTGATTATGAACCATAATAAAATTATAGAAAATTACACATTAAATTTATAAATTTTTTGAAATAAAAATATAATTAATACAAAAATTAATTTAATGTAGCTTAAATTGCAAAAGGTTCAATTATTACTGTTAGATATATCAGTATGTGATATCAATTCGGCACCAATATATAATCTTATTACTATTAATAAAATTCATTCTTGATACCTAACTAATATGACACACCCTAATGATATATGGAGTTGTAAAATAATGTAATATATGACATGTATTAGAGTAATAATAAAAATATTTACATTAAAAAATATTTAATATTCAAAATAGAAATAAAATATATCTGTAAAAATATTATAATTTTTTAATATGAAATATAAACTTCATGAAAGTATTAATTATTAACTATCTAATAATATGAAAATCATAATATAATGTAGTAATTATATTTATGTCGGGTTGCATGGAAGTATTAATTATGAATAAAAAAATTCATCATTTAAAAAATTGAATTCCGAATGTAATATACCATGTTAGTAAATGAATATTTTTCTTATATAAGAAATATTAAACATTTATAATATGTCACATTGAGTAAAATATTTAAATTCTCAATGAATTTAATTAAACAACTATATTCCTTGAAAATTAAATTAAATCTTTTCAAACATTAAATGTTGTTTTTATTATAATAGAAAAATAAAAAATATGACATAATAACTAAAAAAATGAAAATTCAACCATTTCAGTTCAAAATTTAAAATTGTTATATATATTTATGTCTTATAAAGGGGAATTCATTATGATAAATTTCTATATGATTTTGAGAATAAAAAATGATTAAATATTTTTTCCATTCAATGGATAGATAAAAACTAATTAATCTAAATTAATAATGATTTTGTAGAATATTATTCCAAAACATAGAAGAAACTAATTAATAATGTAAAGTGAGTCAGGCATTTATAAAAACATATAAAAAATGATCACATAAAATAGATATAAAAATAAAACTAATTTTGTAAGACAATATTAATATAGAAATAATTTTTTCCATGAAATGTATTTATTAAAGAGTATAGTTTTTCAAGATATCGTTAACAATAATCTTATATTTAACAAATATATCTTAAGATATCCCATATCATTCTTCAAAAATCATTGATAAATAATTTAGTTTTACCTAAAAACATCTCTGATGAATCTACCTTCCAAATTTTTTGAGCAACATTATTCTTTTGATTGTGATTTCTTGTTAATATTGAAGGCATCCCATGGTATGATATTTTAATATTGAAACCAAATTTTAAAAAATTTATATATTCTTCAAGACAAAAGGTTGAATTTTATTTTATCAAATTCTTTACTTTCATATTTTTTAATGTACACTATGTTACTATTTTTAAATTGCTATAAATTATGTATGGATAATAACCTAAAAAATAATGAAATCTTATAAATGAGGGATACATAGTGAAATTGGTAATTATAGATTATATGAGATTGCATATAGGTGGGGAACGTAGTTTTATATAGGGTCTTTGGAGATAGTAGGGATGAATATATGAAGGGAGGAATCTAGGGATAAACCGATTACAGTTGACAGTCATGCGCATATAGGTGGGTTTGATATGGGATAGATGGATCCAAGGGGTTGTGTGGGGTTTTAATAAATTTATACCAATAAAAATTATGTGACTAAGATCATTTCATGATTACCAACTGAAACCACCCATTTTCCCATGACATATTTTCATTTTTTAAAGTATTGAAAATGTTGACATAAAATGGGTTTTAAATAGTTCCAAATTTCACTTTTTTATTCCCCTCTATCTGTTTGATTTTTTTTTTTTTTTATGTGGAATCAATTCCATAATAACTAGCTATGATGGTTACAAATGATTCGACTATTACATATTATGGATAGATATATGACATTGTGATGACCACATCGATAAATATTTTCAAGGAACCAATAATGTTAATCAGATTAATTGAAAGGATATACCTAATATTGAGGCTCCAATTCATCAATATGATTTTATTTTATTCCCTTCATCATCATTTTAGTTATTAGACTCTTTACAAAAATAATTACAATCTGGTGAAGGTTGGGCCTTATGATATTTCAATGAATAAATTATTTTCTGTTAAAAAAGATAAACAATTTTCATAATATATTCATTATTCTATGATTGAGAAAATGAAATCTCATGTGGTTGTATGTAGATGCAAAAAAAATTAGGAATAATCTACAAATTTGTTCCAATTAGAAAATCATATCCCATGACGAAAATCCAAAAGCATATAAGGAATATGGGAAATGTTGCATATCTGTTAGTATATATTATCACGATATATGTAAAATCATTGACATTAATAAATTGAATAGTTTTCTTATATATGATCATAATCACATATATGTTATTTTTAATGGTATTTTTATGAACAATCATTTTTTATATTGTTATTACATTTATAATTTATGGGTACACAATCATTGAGGTATAGGATCTAATCCTTCCCAAAAATGATTCCATAGAACTGTATTGATAGATGCAAATTGACATTCAAACTAAATAATATATTTTCTGGAACTGATTGAATATTTATAGAATGATATATCTTCATGTAAATCAATATATTTCTAATATATAGGTTTATATTTTCTTGATATTATGAAAATCATAATTATTTCTTGATTTTCTATATGTCATGATCAATTTATAGAGACTTCACCCCAACTATCCCTGATATAATACATATCATATTATATTGGAACTAGATACAATCGATCACATAAATATAGGACAGAATAGTTATGTAACCGTAGTGAAATAGATATATATTTTAATCACACATTAGATTTGAAAAAACACAATGCAATACATAGTAAACATAAATATTCCAACTCCATAAACTTATTCAATGATTACTTCTTCATATCATTGGTGAAGTAAAAAAAATAATGTTGAGAATAGATGATTAGTAATAGTTATGTTTATTAGATATTATACTAATTAAATGAGGTGAAATGATTTTGGTATGGTTAAAAACTAATAAGACATGTCAATTAAAAAATAAACTAATTATTGAAAATAATATGGAAAGAGTAAATGAAGTATAGAAAAAACCATATAAATAATCAAATTAAATTGAAACTTATAAATGAATATTATTCGAAAAAATAACATGGAAATAAATAACTTATTTTATAATTATTTAATGCATAAATAATGAAATCATAAAGATACAAGATATCTAAAAATATCAAAAGGTTTTCATACCAAGATGTATATAATTATTGTCAAGGACATAGGAAAACAATATAAATCAATTTTTATAATGATTCCAAAAAATTCAATGAGGTGATATATAATATGGGATTGCACCATTAAATTAATAAGTCCACTGAATTCACTATATGAGAAAACAATCTATCTTAATCAGTTTTCCCTAATTATCAATACATTTCCATATAAGAAGAACAAGTATAAAAAATGGCTCTAGTCTTCATATTCGTACTGATCAAGAACCATCCATAAGAATAGTGTAGATGTTATCTTTTCATTATAAAATTATATACACATAATATTCTACAAATGAAATTGATAGATATGGAATATACATCTAAAAAAGGTCACTATAAATCACATTTTGATAATTAAACCTTTTAGTTTGAAATGAAAAATTTAAATTCTACTTTTTTTGAAAAATTTTAGGGATAATGTTTTCTCTGAAAATTAATTTCAATAAATGAAATGTAATATTAAATGAATTGAGTGATTAAGATGGTGGGATATTATATTCATGTCATATAAGCTAAAAACCATCATTTTACACATTTATAAAAAAAGGCAAAAAATTAATGTTTGAAAAATGAATAGAATATTAATTTTTAAAATATACCTAAAATTAAAACATCGATATAAATGTTTTCAATTAATTATTGGATAATAGAAAATAATTATTCATAATAATATATTATGGAAATTATTACCACAGAAGAAAAATATTCCAAACAATATAGAAAAACATTTTAATGTTACATTAATAACATGATTTCAATATCTGGAGTTCATAAATAGTGGATAATTATTGGAAAACATGAAAATTATTACATAACATGTAGTGAATAAATGATATTGGGTTTAAGATAGAATGATTATCAAATTTCTTTAGGGCATTCTTTAACATAAACAATCACAGATAAGGATGATATTTAAAAACCTAACCCTTCTTTCTTTGTTAAATTTTAAAAATATTGGAATCAAGAGTTGATAACATCAAATTAAACTAAAAATATCATAAAATTAAGTATATTTAGGATTAAATGTGTTAATGGGTAATTATATGCATAATATAATATGAATTAGGTATAGAATATTAAAAACAATCCTCAATGAAATAAAGCAAAGATGAAATCCACTGCAAGGATCATAACATTAATCTATGAATTTTTCAATCATATGATTATTTGTGACAAATATGAATTCAATGGAATGTTGAAATATAACAAAACAATCATTGTCCATTTGATACCTAATCATGGCACAATATAATAAAGTATATGTATAACATAATGAATGGAAATTGAGTTTAGAAACACATATACTCAAGTTTGAATACCCCAACATGTGTTCGACCATCCAATATAAAAAAATTTAACTGATTTTAAATATATTAAAAAAACATAATAATATATACAATACCATATGTGATTTAATAATAATATTATATCACCAGTTTATTAATATTTATTTTATAAAAGCACTGTTGAGGGTGATAACTGCATTGTTTTTTCATGTATGGTTTGATTTAATAGTTTTGGTTCTTATACACAGATCATGGATATATAATAAAAAAGTAATCATGATATTAATATAATATATATTAATTATATATAGATATAAATTAATCTATAAAATAAATCAATTGCTAAACTAATTACACCATTCATTGATATGGTGTGTCATACATACGAATGTACATTGTTTTTCACTTTTTAGTAGATAGATTGAACAAAAGGTAAATAATAATTCACCCATCTAGTATAATATTTACTAAATTTATATGTTATATATTATTTAAATATATCTTTATTTTTATTTATCTAAAATGAAATTGAAAAATGAATGACATCTGTATATAGAGGTGGTAGTGAGAACACACACACGAGCAATGTTATCATTTTCCAATGTAATGGAAGAAATGAAGGTAGGTGTAATATTATAACTAAATAAACCTAATAATGACATAAATATAAAAAATAAATATTAAATACATCCTAATGCCCACATATAAAATATAGTGATGATCAATGAAATATATCATTATGTGGGGAGGGTAATATATATGTATGCATAAATGATAAATTCACATCCTATTTGTGAGAAAATATTATCAATAAGTGTGGTTACATAATAATAGTTAAATTTTAGTATATTTAGTATACTCAATTATTTATAGTATGATAAATATATAAAATTTATAAATGGACGCAGATTAATTAATTTGAATTATGTTGGGTATGTTGATTACCAATTCTTTTGGAAACCTCCACCATACCCATTCATATCGAACCTAGGGTTGGTCTTTTGGTAATAACCGAACTATTAAATCATGGATATTGATTTATAGAATAAAAATTGATAGGTTTTGGTAAATATATGTGGTTTAAATTGGTGTATATAATACATAGAAGTTATTCACGTTAATAAGGGAGGGAAACGAAACTCTTGGAAATAGAAATTTAGTTAAAATATAAATAAACCATTATAAAGAAAATTGAATCCAAATTGTAATATAATTGAATTCAAATACAATAGGGTAAAAATATAATCAATTGATGATATTTTGACTAGCAATGGTTTTATTTTAAAACAAATCTTTTTTTAACCCTTTAGTTTATTAATTTCAACTGTCATACTGCTAATGATTTTTTTAATATTAAAATAGTTACGATTTTCACTTATACAGAGACAAATTTATCATAAACAGACATGGAATTAAATTTATGACTATATAGTATCTTTATTTTGTTATAAAATTATATTTTATGATTTTATAATATTTTATTAAAATATTATTTTTATAAAATATCATTAATATTATTTTTTACAATATTTATTTAATTAGACTTTAAATGCATCAAGGCCATCATTGATTTAAAATATAAAACTTTAACTAATTTATAATATGTTATATATTCTATAAAATCCGTGTAACATTATAAATCAATCAAATTATGTTTCTTTATATATTTTCCAAATAATATTTTTTATTTTTCTTGTTAATTGAATGAATATTGTGTCTTTATTTCATAAGCATTTATTATAATTCTATAATCACTTTATATATCAACCCAACCATAGAAAGACCATAATTGGGTCATGATACGATTACATTGGTAGAATATATATGAAGATCATGCCTCAAAGGTCTAATCCATTCGCTTGTCTTGTTTAACATGATACATACATTAGCCTTGTATTAAAAATTTAAACATAAATGATTATTTTTTGAAAATAACATTATTCCATGAATAATAACCTTCAATACCTTTCTTAGTACACATCATGTAATAGTAAGTAAATTAAACAAAATCAAGGGATCTAAAATTCTTAGTAAGAGTTTAATATAGAGGAAGATATCATGAATCAATAAGAAAAGGTAAATCACTAAGAAAATTATGCCATTTAAATAACATGAAAAAGAATAAATAATATTGAATATTAAAAACTGAAGACACATTTAATTAAATAAGTATATTTCAATGAAATTCAGTTATAATATTTTTCAAAGTTAAAATATTATGGATAATAATAAAGGAAAATTTAATAAATGAAATTATTATTTATTTGACATCAAGTCTAAGGGATATAAAGACATGTCATGTTAAAACAATTCAAATGATGATTTAATTTTACAGGGAAAAATTTAATTTTTTCCGTCTTAGTTTTCTCATGAGAACATTTCAATGAATTAATGTTCTATATAAAGCCCATAACCCACCCATCACTACAAGTCCAAATCATTCCACATATAACACATAATCAATTTAATTAATAAACCATGTTTCTTATCATTGAATATCCATATTGAATAAAGGATAAAAATTTATAAATATTTCCCAAGCCAATATAAATATTTAAAGTAGAAAACTACATATATAATTGTGATATGGTGTACGGAATAAGTATATCCACGATAAATGATATGGATAATTAAGGAAAATTTAATGTTTATTGATTATTTCGTAGGGAAAAAAGAATCAAAGAAGTGAATGTAAACAATTTCCTTCGATAAAATAATAAATAAACTATTTATTAGAAGATAATGTAAGATATAAATATGATGAATACCTACTAGAGTATGAATAAGTGTTATTTTTATTGATGAAATAAAAATATATTAAAAATTTGTTTAAATTAATATCCATTTCATTTTATAAAACTTTTTTGAAAATAGGTTTGTTAAAAATAAATTCTACTCATGCGTGAATTTTCAAGATGATGAAAAACAACATTTCAATGTTAATAATGAACATGAATATTCAATATTTTGAAATCACAAAATAATGATACTTATTATTAGAGTACAATTGAACAAAATATATAGACATTATTATGATATTATGTTAAATTTTTAATTAATAAATTTTATAAGGTGTAGAAGAATCTATAAGAAATAAAATATTATTTTTAGTATCGATATTTGAATTAAATTAATTAAAAGAACTTTGAAATTTCCATTTGAAATTCTGATATTTGTGATAAATAATTATCATAATACAAATATATAATTATTTGTATACATATTGAAATTTTACATTAAAAGGATACTGAATTCATAATATATCGATGTTGTTGGTTTTTAACTACATATTGTAGTGTTATTAACTAATAAATAAAGAATGAACACCTTTATAATCTCAAAAATGATTTAATGAAAATTACCAGAATGATTAGAAACATACAAATTTATGTAATTTTATTAAAATTATTTAATATAGATAAACTGGATTTACCAAACATGTTCAAAAAGGTCGATTTAATCCATTATAAAATAACATAAAACATTAAGAAATTCAGGCATTAACTTTTTACACCTTTCACGCTAAAAAATATATATTTATAATTGAATGCATATGCACTAGAAAAACAACGAAAAGAACTCATACTATAGACTTGGGATTTATTTTTATTGATTAGAGTGATACATTACAGTACTCTAACTAGTTCTTTATCTCAAAATCATTACACATCTAAAACTCAGTCAAATATTAGTTTTTAATCTCCAAATTTAATTTTATTTTTAAAATCAAAAAACCATCCCACTCATTTAAGCATCACTAAAGTGTATTATATTAAAAAAACATATAAAAGGAATTTATAAATATTTTTAAATATTGAATATAATTTATCAATAATTTATATTTTAAATATAAATTTTTTTATTAATATCAATAAAAACTCAATAAAGCTGACAAGATACTTAATATAGATGAATTAAACTCATTTTATTTCATAGTATCTCAATGTCAGTTGTAGCTCATAAAATATAAAGTTAAATTAAAGAACATCAAACTCAATAAAAATATTTTCACTATTATTTACACATAGAATTGTAAATAATAATTTCTTGCTGATACATTAACCATAAATCTTATCATTCTCATGAATTCATTGGTAAAAAAATTATACCATAAAACCTATGTGAGCCATTAATGATACGAGTATTTTATGTTTATCCTCCAAGTTTGTAAATTGTAGATATATATTTTATTATCCTATTAACATTCATCAATATTTATGTTATCCACTATACGTGGATGAGACAAATTGAAGAATGTCTAGCATCTATTAGACAAGACCCACTAATCTACTCCCTCGAATCAACAGATCATTTGAATTTTCCCTTGAGATGAATATCCCATAATGGAGACAAATCTCTCTGAACTAAAACATAATCACATGATAATAATTACTTATCAATGTTTTGAAAATATGTTCATAATATAGTAGTCAGTAAAATTCAACACTAAATAAAACTGAAATTAAGGTCACATCAACATGCAGATAAGATTTAAAAAAAAATTCACATGAAACTCTTAATGATGAAAGAAACAAAACTATAGATCACGCTTCAAAACACAATTGATCATCAAATTATCAATGAGGAATGAAAAGTAATATAATGTCACATAAAACTATTGATGTCAGAAGAAACTAAGTATCAAAATTTCGTGAAAACGAAGACACCCACCTAACCTTCACAACCATAGTAAAAATAAAAGTAATTACTTATGGTTGAAAGGTAAAATAAATCAATTTTTACCCTTTTCCTGCGTGTCATATTTTCTTCGCAAGTAAAACATTTTAGGGTTGTTTGGCATGTTTCGAGTATAGAGATTGCAGTATTATAAAATAATCACACGGAATGTAATTGTATTTAAAGTGACACTACAATGTTTGGAATGGAACGAAATGGTTAGATATAAATTAATGTAATATTAATGATATGAATATATTCACATTACTACTAAATTCACGTCAAATTTAAAGAATATTATTCAATAAGCAAGGTGAGTTACATTTTTAGCTACAGATTTTACGGCACATAACCACATACAAATTAGAGATTTTTTTCTAGTAAATTAGAAAGAGAAATAGAGATGGAAAGTCGTGAAGGCGGAAAAAATATATAAGGAACTCATTTTCCACTTATCATTACATTTACTCATAATGATTTTCCTCTTACAAACATTTACTCAGGGGAATAAATTTCATTCTATTACATATAATTACATCTTCCAAATATATTTGGAGATTGTAGAGAAATGAAATGTACATGAGACTCTATGCTTGGTATCTCAATGCATAGAATCATGGAGCAGTATCTTTTAGGTTTTCCCTGGGAATGTCATTTCCATGGAAGTAATTATTGATGCTGTTATGACTTTACAACTTCATGCACTGGATATTCTATCTAGATAACCAGCCAAACATGTGAATTATTTTATCATATATAGTACTTGAGGTAACATGGTTAAACATAAACCATGAATTCATTCCAATATTTGTTATATTTTCAGTGATGACATGGAAGACCAATTTTCATATATTAGAGATTAGATAACATTAGAAGACACCAAAAAGACATACATCATGTTATCAGTAGATAGGAAAAAGTGATATTAATAGTTTCATGAGATAGAAGATAGAATCTCTGGAAAACAAATTTATATGGGTGAATTAGCATTGAAGGAATATTCATTAGTTGAGAAAAACCCTGGATATTGATACAAATGGAACATGCATTAATGTTCTTGTTTGTCAAGTCATCCAATTTTTAATGCTTAAATTATATTCCATGCTTCTGCATATGCACTAAAATTGTAAATATATTGGCCGGAAAATTTGGAATAAATACATGTATGGATGCACAAATTCATATTTACATATGTATGTATATAGAGTATGGAGATGGGTAGTGAGGGAGGAAAAATCAAAGTATTTTAGATAATGATATTCCAATTTTCCAAAATAAATAAAATAAGGCTTCTTATAGTTCTGGATCCATCATAGTTTTGTTATAAAAATGTGGCATTAATCTATTAAAAAATATACAGAGAATTCATGGTTATTGTAATAGTAAAAAAGACTATAATGGCCCCATTAGTCTAAATAAAGTGTATCATGATGTTATATTTATCAAACAATGAAAATAAGACATAAAATAAATAGAGTCCCATTCATCAATTAAAAAACAATGTAGAAATCCATCCCAATTTCCCAAACGTGAGCATTATTAAATACTCCACATTGATAGATGAAGATCTCAAATAAAAAATTAGTTTTCAAAATTGGATAGTCTTTCATATGATGTAGTGCATGGTTTACAGGTACTAACATCAACTGAACCACCACTTTCCCACCCCAGAACGTATTATTTTATTCAAAATCATTTCTTGAAATCAATAAAATTTATAAATCAAGAATATAAATTAAGGAAAATATCAATTAAGACTACATTATACAATAAACAAATAAAAAATTATATTATGATTTTATACACAAATTAAAATTTCTCTAGTAATCAGGCTGCAATATCATCACCATTTATATTGAAAACCACTTTCATAAGTAAAAAATAGTTCAACAATACCATAATCATAAGGAATTAATATGAATATTAAATCATCCACTACCATGTAAACTGATAAATTAATAGCTTTAGATGTACTATCTAAGGAATTTAATATTTAGTTTAGTTTATAAATTATAGAAAATGTTTCATTGAATGAAAAAAAACTTATATTGGATAATAAGTTTATTTTTAACTAAAATAATAGTCTCTTAGATGGTAAAATTAAAGCCTTCAGTCACATTCCTTCAGGAATAGTAAATATAGGTCATCTAATTCCTATGATGTATGGTGAGATTGAAGGATGATTGAATTAAAATATCCCATATATTCCACTTATAGGATAAACATAATTTCTCATAGACAACAGAAAAAATAGTAGTGCATAATGATATTAATATTAATGTAAATAAATAAAAAAAGAATATAAATAAAATTATTTAAAGGAAAATTATAAATATATTTTATATATTATATAATAGTTTCATTTTATATTTGACACTTTAGTTCCTCTAATTAAATAACTTGGTGGTCTTGAAATTCATTTTGAAGAAATGATGGTAGCTTTATAACGATGAGATAAGTCGATCCCAAGATGTTGTATGAAATTTAAGAATATGGATCAAGTGTTGAAAAGGAATCATAATTTTTGCTATCATGTTAGTTATAGTAACTTTTGTAATTAGGATACAATATCATCAACCAAAAGATTCAAAAAAATCATACTTATGTAGAAAACAACTGATTTTATTCTTATAATAGATGAAAATAATTTGTATACAGAGGGATACTCTTCATTGGAATGGATTGTTTCTCCGTTGAGTCCAGAGTCACAGTGAAATTTCATTAGACTACATCATTAGCATCAAACTTAGTTAATAGATTTTTCTACATGACAAAATGAATTTAATGAATAAGTAGAGAAAAATACTGTCACATGTACTAAATAATGCACAAATTAGTTGTTTAATAATTTCTAATTGAGTAGAAGAAATTTATAGTATTATAATCATATAAAAATTCTTAATTAAATGAAAAAAAATCTGTATTCTCTAATCCAATACTACAATGAAAATAACACAAAATAAAATACCATAATTGAAACATGATTACACAAATAAAATTATGTCGCATGTCAGCTGAAATCACAAAAACAAAGGAGAATTAGTTAAATAAGATGATAGAATATAGTAAGGATGTAATAATTTATTTGAAAAAAACTGATGGAAGTGATAAAATGATGATTTGAGAAAATAGATTATTTATAACAAAAAACCATTATTACATTATATTGTAATGAAATTCTGTTGTAAAAATATGTAATCAATAATTTTTACAATAAAAAGGAGAGAAAAAATATATATTTTTGTATATACTGTATCCTAAATAAATCCAGCTAGACATACTTATACAAAAACACGTTTTGATATCCTTGAAAAAATGTGTGAACCTTAAAAAATAATATGTGAATAAATATTCTCATATACTGAAATAGTTGTTTCAATTAATGGATTCAAAAAACAGTTTTACTATTATGAAATAATAAAAACTCATAAGAAAATTGATTACTATGAATTTAAAATAATATATAAAAAACTATAGAATGGATGACAATGAACAAAACTTATGCATAGGAATGATGAATAGTGGTATGGAGCCAAGGTGTAGTGAAAGCATTTAGGGTGGCAGAAGTGATGAAGGATGTAGTGGTGCATGGGGAGCCTAAGTGATGGGAAGCAATGATGGAGTTGGGGAGTTAGATTTTGATGAACATAGATAAAGAAGAGATGATAATTATGGCTAGATATGGGGAGTTGGTGGAGATAAAGATGAGGATCGAACAGTGTTAGAGATGGGTAGGCAAAGGGTGGTGTCCGTAGATGGAGTACTAGAGGTGGAGCAGACACAAGACCAAAAACCTAATACATAGAGAGGGAAATCACTAGACGAAGAGGATATATATCGAGGGAACAAAATCTACTTGTGATGAAATATGGAGACAAGGAGAAGATGAAATGATGAGTTCCAATTATGGGGACCAGGAGGAGACGTAGATGAGGTTCAAGGAGTGCCGGATATAGGGAGGATAAGGGTGGTGTCTTTATATGGAGAGCCAGAAACGGGAGTGAAGACATGGAAAAAACCCTAGGATAGGGGGAGCGAAATCACGAGATGGCTAGTATAGATATAGATGGAGTGAAATTGGCTAGAGATAGAAGCTTTAAAAAATATATGAAATGTTGACACATGAATAAAAATACAACTTTTCTAAATATATAGATTATCGAAACTATTTTATTTAAAAATATCATTCTTAAATTTCAAATAATATTTAAGGAAATATCAATATGCATTTCTTGCCATGGTATGAAGAACATTTCTTTTAGATTGTAAAAAGGATAGAAAATTCATTGTTCATAATGTAAAAAGTTATTACATTGAAAACATTTTGTAAAATAAAATTTTTGTAAAGAAAATTATTTTAACGAATCATTTTGAAAATTATAAAGAAATTTGTTTTGAAAAAATATTTAGAAATCATGGTTTTGTATGAAAATAGATATACGATAAAATAGAAAAATGAATTAAGATTTTATTAACATCATTTAATAAAACATTTGATGTGAAAAATAGGGAAAATGGTACATTTACATTAAAATAATCATTAATAACAAAAGTATAATAAAATTAAATCTCTTATTAAAAAATACTTAAATAATTTTATTTAATGAAAATTCATGTGTAAATATTTTAGGATAAAATGATATTTTGAAGTAAATAGTTGAAAATTCTATGATGTAGAAATGAGAATCAAAGAAAAAACAAAATATGGGTTTCAATGGTAAATCCACAAAAAATAATTTTAATTTGAAAAATATATTTTTAAAAGTCATTAAACCCATAATCATAGAATATTAATGATATTGGTAAAGTAATATAACTCAATAAAAAATATTATGCTATGAAATTAGACACCACTTGGTAAATCTTAATTCATATCCTCTTAGAAGAAATAATTCAAATTAAACATTAAAATAATATGAATAATAAATTATTCATGCTACAAAAAGTAGAAAATGGGGGTTATAAACATGTCTTAATGATGTAAATTTGAGATAGAATCCCATATCTTATGCCCATTTTTGTTTAAAACCATTTAATATCATGTATAATGGTTATAAACATTTTAATAACTTATTATGGAACTATTTTAAAATTTATGATATCATATATGATCCACTAATAACACTTTATCACACTATTGTTAATAATAATTCATTATTTTCACTGTTTCCACTAGTAATTTCCATGTTTTTTCAAGTATGTTTCGACATGTTATTTTTTAATATTACAAATATCATGATTTAATCATCTCTATAATTTAAATCATGATTTTAATATAATATATATATATATATATATTATAAATTTATAGTAGTCCATAAATATTTTAGGTATGAAATTAAAATAATCATTCATGGATATGATAGGTCGTATGTACGAATAAATACTGGTTCAATTTTTTTGTATTCAAATAATGAAATGAAAATGGTATATATTTATATTATAATTATATTATCATTTTTATTTAATATATATGAAATAATTTTACTAAATATATCCACAATAAATTCTATAAAAAGTTTAAATGAATCACATCACTTTGAGTAGGCGGTAGTCTACACGTTCACAGAGTTATGCAATTTTTTTCACACAAAATTGAAAGTGGGATTATATGTGTCATATAATAATAAATAATGACTATAGAGATCAGATATAACATACATATCATATATAAACAATAAATCCTGGATTTTTTCCAAGCTTCAATAGTTGTAATGGATGAATAAACGACATCAGTTCGTGAGGCAGTAGTCCGTTGTACACAGTAATGATGATTTTGAATCCCATTTTATGGAAGTGTGTAAAATATTTGGTAAAAATTAACATAAATACATGTAATTATATTGAATATAATAATGATTTTTATAATAATAATATAATAATAATTTATTGATAAGGGAACAAAATAAAACAAAATTACTCATTGAAAAGTGTTACTAATTTGGGTAACTCATTTTGGATTATACCAAATGCCTTCCAGGGTAACATTTCATCCCATATTAATGAATCTAGGATAAGGGGAAGGAATATATGATTTTCTGGGCTGTTGTTGGATGATATAAATTGGATTAGTGGGGTGATTAACTAATTAGGATGAGTTCCCTTTCATAGTGGAGTAGCTGTGGCATTATCATAATTAATAATAGGTGTACACTACTGCATATCTATTATAACACTGTCCCCATATAATGAGGAAAATTTGAAAAAAAAATTAATATGATCTTAATATTGTTAGGAAATTTGTTTTAGAAAATTTTCTAGGACATTTGGTCCCTTATGATTAGCAGTTAATATCTATGTAAACTAATTTTTACCTTAATCATTTTAACAAATATTAATCATTTACACAAATATTTTTTTATAAAACCTTGTTTACGTTATTTACATTATAAATAATTTTTATTCCCAATATATAACATGTTTCTTTAAATTAAAATCACAGAACTAGTAGAAATTAAAATAAAATTTATCAAGTAGATATAAGAAAATGGAGAGTTTTTAATGTAATAATTATCAAAAGACTAAAATAATTTTATAAAATAATTCAATATGAAATTTTTTCAAATGAAATAAATATTTAATATATTTATAATGAACTATTTTTAGTTTAAAATTATATTTTATTCAGATGAAAATTCAGTATACATAAATTTTTTTGAATTTTCCCTATTCATTAAAATAAAAATGTTCACAAAAAAATACCAGAAAAACACCATTAGTAATTTTTAATATTCTTCATTAAAATTAATTATATTACTCAAAATATGTTTTTTGACTATTTTATAATTTATTTTTACTATGCATCAGCAATTAAAAGTCAGTAATACTTTATACAACTTTTCATATGTAAAATTAGAGTCCTTATTATCATATTACTATCAAATATATTGTATAGATATAAAAAATAATTTATTGAATAAAATATATATATATTTCATTTATATCATTCACCAAGGGTAATTTATTTATTTATTTAGAAAAAAAGTCCTTAGATAGAAAAATAATAGATCTTTTTAATAACACTTTCATTATATTCAATGGGGTTTTATATTAATTTATATTTAATTTGTAACTAATAAATTCAAGAATATACATTCAAAAAAGAGTTAATGATATTTATAGAAAAAAATATATTTTCTAGGAGAAATTTTATAATAATATTATTAACAGTATTTCGTAAAAAATTATCTTTAATGTAACACAAGCCTTCGAATGAACATGATATTGCGGGAAACACAATCTAAAATCTATTTTATATGTATATAAATATATAAAATAAATTTATTTTATTTAATATAGTAAATATATCATAATGTACTATTATTTTATATTCCATTCAATTCTATGTGTTTTAGGTTATACATGCTATTGAACATAATGTTTTTATTTTATAAATTTTGGGGTGTTACATTCTCCCCACCATAATAAAATTTTTTTCATTACAACTAATCATGGAATTGTTAATAAATGGTTATAAATTTAAAATTAGAGCATTGGAGTCCCATATCATGATAATTCCTTCCCAAAATATATTCTTCATAATAGTGATTTGTAAGTATAACATTCAAATGGAAGAACATGTAATTATGTTTCTATGTAGGAGAAATAAAGTGTCTAATGACTATATGGACTTAGAGGGAAAACATAAAAATTTTTAGGGAGTGAATGAATGGATTAATTTAAAAAATTAATGATCAATGTGATGATAATGGCCTCAACACTATAAATTAGTGTTTATTTTAAGGACCATCAATTAAACAAAAATTATGGTTTTAAGATAACATTTTTTTTTCAAATATCATTTACCAAATCTTGACTATTTGTTTTAATACCTCTGTATATAAAAAAATATTAATTGTTGACATATTTCTAGTTTCAAAAAGAAATTTATTCCCTTTTTTTGATCAATATAAAATTTATCCCTTTAATCATAGAAATTATTACCCGAAGTGTTTCTATGCATGAAGGACTAAAGAATAATTTTTTATAGATTAAAAGATACGTAAAATAGTGAAATGTATTTGAATTTTCCTATAATTTTTTTAAAACCAATATGAATAATATATTAATCACAAAACAAAAAATTTAATAATTCCAATTCATCATTATTATTTACTCATCAAATTATTTAGTAAAAAATGATGACCTACTGAAAATGAACATTATGTAGTCCTGTGGTAGGCATAAAACCCTTATCATTCTTTGGTAATGGGTTAAATACCAATTACTTTTCTGGATGTGACTGGTTATCACCCTAAATGGGGGTTTCCCTTTTTATAAACTACATAATTCATATAACATTGACAAATAAAATATTATAGACATCCTTTAAATGTAATTAATCATTAAATAACTTTTATTTATGGTTTTCAGTGCACCAATTATTTATATTTTTTAAAAATCATATTTGTATTTCAACACTAAATATTACCAATACCTTTATACTTATGTCTATAAAATTTAGAAGAATTATTCAATAAAAAATTTTTCCTCTAAAACATATAATTTTCATAAATTTTTTAAGATGTCCTCAATCGTGGTAGAATCTTGTTAAATAAGAAATAACAAGAGTTTTTAAATTCATTGATGTCCTTATCAATAATAAACTCATTAACCATTGATGGTATCCATAAATATTATTTTAGTGAATAAAAAAAACTTTTATTGAATTTAGATGAATCATATGATTTTTCACGATTCTTTTTACCAATATACTATTGGTAAAAAAATTTGACAATTTATTTCTTGAGTGAAAATACATTAGTAATTCATCCATTTTATTTTGTGTATGGTATTTTAATAGTCTATGGGTAACAATTTAGAAGAGGTAATTGACTTTATTATATCCTTGTTTCCCTATATAAAATCCAATGAACTATTAATGGATCCTTATGATGAGATTTACTTCATTACACCTCAATCTTCATTTTCCTTTGAAATTATATTATGAATGCACATATTTTTCCACACATAAATAATTTCTCTCATCTATTGAGACACATTCATGGGTTTCTATTTCCTCTTTTATTACATGTTTAAATGTAATTTTTTTCAACATAGTCCCCACCACTCATTCTCCTAGAAAACTCAATCGTTTTCTTCATTTCTATGTTATGGAGTTGGTAATTGTATATGTTGTTTATCATACACTCGGAAAAAAGTTTTTTCATAAATACAGCATCATTCACTCCTATAAACATGTCAATTGTATGTTAATTAAGACATCCTTATTCATTATGATCAATGTAAACATGTCTCATTATGGTTCCATCATTTGACTACGACTAGATTATATATTGGGAGTAACAATAATCATAGTGATATAACCTTATAATAATTTTTAATACATCTAAATGATGGATCCATATTTCTAATCTCCAATAACATAGGTTTAACCAAGATAATTCATTGTCTTCATCTGTTAAAATCCATTATAATGGTTTGTATTGTAGTGCATAATAAGACTCATTGTGGTATACCAAGTTACGCTCGAGTCACGCCCAAAATTCCCTTTTCGAATTTACCACCCCTTGGTATATATTTTCCACAACCTTATACTCTTATAGTTTCTAGAAATTGATATATTACTATGGATAACCTCGTTATATAAACCTTACTAAAATTCAAGGATGTTCTTCTTCAGTTATCCTGAAATTCTATTGTAGAGTTATGTTCCCTACTATATGTTTTTATAAATCT
Source organism: Viscum album (assembly GCA_963277665.1). NCBI lineage: Eukaryota > Viridiplantae > Streptophyta > Magnoliopsida > Santalales > Viscaceae > Viscum > Viscum album. Next base: position 322,236,489 of record OY728143.1, read on the forward strand.
ATTTTCCATGATTTATACTAAAATTTATCTGATACAAACTATAATAACACAATCCTAGAAATCCTAGAGTTGGTTCCTACTATGATTACATGGACATAATATTTAATGAAATTTCTTCTCAATGTAACAATTATTTTAGTTGTCTTGGTAAACATGACACATACTTTTCACTTTTATTAAAAACGAATAATGAAATTATAATTTTTTTAAATAACATTGGTTCATCAAGTATATAATTGAATATATTCCATTGTATAATTTATGGAATCATCGGTAATGGAATAAAATAAGCATGATATAAAATTCCCAGTAATGATTAAGAACATCGAAATATATCATGAATTTGTAAGAAAGAATCAATATTAGAGATAAATAATTGAAAAATTTAATTTAAATAAATGGATAATTGTTAAATAATATAAAAATTTAAATAAATGAACACACAAGTCATTAAATAAATAAGTTGGTAATACAATTTATCGAATTATTTTTTTTCAGTGTTAAAATGTAATTGATAATAATAAAATAAATCTAATTAATGGTATTGTTTAATTTTTGGATTTCATGTTTCAGGGAAATGAAAACCATAACATTAAAGAACATTCAAAATACAATTTAATTATATAGTTAGAAACTCATTTAATTTGTTTAACTGACTTCTCTTCTGAGATAATTTCAATGAGTCAAGGGTCTATATAATATCTGAACTACACCCATTGGTTCTAGTATCAACATTCCCAACCACCAAATTTTTATTTTAATTAATAAATAATGATACATGTCAAAAAATATCCATAATAAGTAAATGATATCAATTTATCAATATTTACCTGGTAAATCAAATCATGTTCAAATTAAAATATTTTATATGTAAATAACATATAAATTATGAAATAATAATACACGTGATAAATTATATGGATAATTAGTGTAAATTTAATTTATAATTTTTATTTCATGCGGACTACAAAAATGAATAATGTTGTTGAATTTAACCACTATCATTTTTCAAAATGATCATAAACCATTCCTTATTAGGATAAGGATGGTATCAATAAAACTTATACCCATTATATTAATAATATGAGTTATTATCATCGCTTAAATAAAAACATTTTTAAAAACATTATTGAGGAAAATATTATTTTCATTTCGAAAAACATTTTGAAATTTATTTTCATTGAAAATTAATTTTAAAAAAAAAATCTCTAAAAATTACCTCATAAAATATAAAAGGTATCTTCAAATAAATAATGTCATGTAATTTCGTATAAAGTAAAAAGAAAATTACTTTTTAATTGTAAAAAGGTTTGGAAAGATCTATGTTCATAATTGAGAAATAAGATTCCATTGAAATAATTTTTTTAAATGAAAAACTGGGTAAAACAATTTATATTAATAAATAACTTTTAAAAGGATATATAAAATATTTTAGATATCATTTTTATAAAACAAGAATTTTTATGAAAATAGATTAATGACGAAAGGGAGAAATTAAGAATGATTTTATTTAAAAAATTATAAAATAATTTAAGTACCAAAATGTATAGAAATAGTACATTTACACGATATTAGTCATAAATAACCACAAGTGGACAAAATTATATGGTTTGTTAATAAATTTTAAAATGACTTCCTTTAATGTAAATTCATGTCAAAACAATCCCAAGTTATATGAGAATATGAAATAAACACTTGAAAAGACCATAATGATGATGTGATAATAATGAAATGAATCAATTAAGTAGATAGAATTTAAATTATAATAAATTTTAAATAAATAAGAAATTATATATTCAATATTTAATATACACGTGACTTAATAATATTAATGACACCAAGGGAGTAATATAACTCCATAGAAATATTCATAGTTATGAAATACATTTCCACTAGGTATATCTTACTTCTAAATACCTTTGAGGATATAATTCAAGTTGAATCTTAAAATACCATGAATAATGAACTATTAATGATATAACAAATTAAAAGGGTAGTGTATTCACCATACAAAAGAATGTGGGTGTATAACATTACAATAAACCTCAATGAAATGAAGTAAATATAGAATCCCTTACCTTACCCTCGTTTTTATTTAATTCGTTTAGACTAAATTATAATTGGTTTAAACATGTTACTAACTTATTCAAATACTATAATAATATTTATGATATCATATACAATCTATTTATTACATATTTTCACCCTCTTTTTAATAATCGTTCATTATTTTTCCTATTCCAGGTGTTGATTTTTTTATCTTTTAAGAATATTATACTATTAAATTTGAATGTTTCTATTACATGTATCATGATATAATAATATCAAGAATGTTAAAAAAATATGTGAATATAATATATAATTTATCCATATCTATATAGTGTAATCCATCAAATTTTTAGTTTGGAAATTAAATACATCATTCGTGGACTAGGTATGTCATATGTACCCATAAATCATTTTATTATAAAATAACATTAATGAAATTTACAAAAAATATATATATATATATATTAATTATCTAATAATTTGAATTTCAAATATATCACATATTTTTATTAGACCCATCCATAATAAATTATCCTAAAGTTAACTTGAACCATATTTCTTTGAGGAGGCGGTTGTACACACATTTAGAAAAGATGTTATTGTATTCCAAAAAATAAAAATAGTGAAGGCATGGGTAAAATAATAATTATAGTATAATAAGTACATGATAAATGTTATATATATCATATATAATCTATAAATACTTTATTATTTCCAACCATGAAAGGAGGTAATGGAAGAACATACGACATCAGTTCACGGGGCTGTAGTCCTTCGTACAAATGAATAATGATTATGTATTCCATTTGGTATAAGTGTGTGAATTTGTAGTAATAAAACATAAAATAATAATATATGAGTATATTTAATATAATTATATTAACACATAAAATTAATTTATTGAGTATATAATGAAATAAATCAAATGTTCTCATTGAATAATGTTACATCTTAATTGGGTAACTTCATTTGGTATATACCAAAATCAATACATGGATTTATTTATGGAAACAATGAGGCTTATAGGATTATGGGAGAGAATTTTGGAGTTCATTTGCTATGATTTTGACTTTAAATATGGCTTTATATGTGTGAATAACTGATGGCGAATATGGTGGTTTTATTGTGGAAGAGTGGCATTCCTGAAATATCAACGGGTAATTATTATTAAAAGGTTTCACTTAATTAATAGTGGTAAATAATTGATAAAATTTAATAAAATATATTATATGGTATATATATGGACATTAAATGGGTTTCAAACAAGTTTATATGTCTTTTGTCGCTTAAGATTAATGTTTTACAAATATGTAAACTAATTTTTACAATAATTGATGTAATTAATTTTAATTATTTTTACTAATTTGTTTGGTCAAAAATAATTTAAACATAATAGAAATCATAAAGTATTATTATTCCAAATATAAATTTTTTTTTTCATGACTTAAATCATAAATGTGTATAATTTTTTTTTTAAAATTTATCCCACATACATAATAACTATGCGTATTTTTAATGTAATGATGATCAATGTTTTGAAATGTTTTATATCAAAATTTAATATGAAATTTATTTCAATTAAAAAAACTTTATGAATACATTTATAATTTATCTTTTTATACTTTAACACCAATTAAAAATAAAAATTGACATTATACATTTTTTAGATGAGAAGTTGGTTTTCAATTAAAATTTATAATTTTATCCTAGTCCTTAAAATATAAATGTTCTCAGAAAAATACATAAAATTAAACCTCAGATAATTTAAATACAAATATATAAAAAAAATTATTTCATTGAAATTTTTAAAAAAAATTCTAGACATAGTTTTAAAAGAACTATTCTATTAAGGGGTTGAAAACTGCCTATTAAAAAAACTTTTTATGTGAAAAATTAGATTTGTTCCTATCTAATTTCTATATAATCTAATTAATAAATTTTTAAAATTATTTTATTCAAAATAATATATATATATATATATATAAACATATATTTAATTAGTATCATTCACTAATAGTAATTATTTTAATTTTTAAAGACAAAACACAATTAGGAGAAAATGTAGTTCATTATGAAAACAATTCCTTCATATTCAATTATTTTTTATATTGATTTATATGGAATTGGAAACTAATTAATAGGAAATTAATATTTCATAATTTAGATAACAATATTCATATCAGGTAATTTAATGTTTATGAGGCATTAAATTATGTTAATCTCAATATTATTTTGTAAAAATTTGTCTTGTGTGTAACAAAATTATTCAAAGGAACTCGCTCCAACGCGTAACATAAGATAAAATTAGTGTTACATGTAGATAAATATATAGAATAAATTTAAATTTCTTAAAATAGTAAATATATCATTTTGTCTTGTGATGCTACAACACCTTCTCCACATGGTGTTGCGTGTCATAATGTTATTGAAAAAAAATTAATAATTTAGTATTTTTGGGTTGTTACTCTAATAATTAGAAATATATTATTATCAAGAAAATAAATTTATTATGATAAAAAACATGAATATTTGTTAATAACAATAATTTATACCTATGTGAATAGACAACATATATTTACAAGATAAAGAATGACTTTGTTTAACTTTCATTACATTAAGTATTATATAAATCAATTTATTATATAAATGTCCCTTGAAAAATTATATATAAATACCAAGCATAAATTTATATAATTTACCTCATTTAATATGAATTAAGATGTAAAACAGATACCTTACCACTTAGTTTTTTCCTAGGATAATCTGATATACACTTCTCTATGGTGATAAATTTTACCATTGTAACTAATTTAAATTAAATAAAATAAAACGAGTCTATTTATAAAATTTGGAACTCTTAATTCCAAATATTGGATCCATTTTTCCAGTTTTAATTTCTAGAAGAAAGAGAAATTAATTTAATGTAAAAAAAATCAATAAAAAATAGATTTCATAAAATTTTTTTATTATGTATAAAAATGATATTATAATGAATTCAAACAAACATTTGATTCCAAAAATCATAATTTCATTATTCATGCTATAAGATAACTAATGATACAATAAAACAATATTAAAAAAATGGAAAATTAAAAATCATTGAAAGAAAATTAATTTTTAATAAAAAATCAATATTTTTTATTATGTAATGAAAAATAAAACATGTCATTAAATTCTCAAAAATTCAATCTCAAAAAAATTTGAAATTATTATTTTTAATAATTACTTTCATTTTGTTAAATAAATTATATAAAATTGGTACAAATTAATTTATAATTTTTTCTTACAAAAAATAATCAAATTTATTTTTAGGGAAATGGATTTTTAAAGCATATAATTTAATAATTATTTATCAATCTATTTTCTATATCTAAAAGCATTATAGAAATATAGTTTTTAAAAAAATACTACAATTTCTAATTTTTTTACCAATATCATATCAATGTTATATTAGTCATATATAAATATTTTAATTATATAGCATGGTTCATTGAAAATTACTATTGTGCGTAAGGGAATCAATTAATGAAATGTAATTTTTTATAGAGAAATATATTCTAAAATCTTGGGGTGTTACATTCGTCCCAATTAAATAAATTCATATCTAAAAATTCTATTTTAGTCGTGATATATCAGTTCATTTCTTGGAAAACCATATCATAAAATGGGATAATATATATATTTTTAAAATTAAAATGGGGAAATAGAATTGTTACATAATGTATTACGATTGTTTTTCCAAAAAAGGAAAACACTGGTGGAAAGTTTACACATGCATGAGAAGACTAACAAATAATGACTAAAATAGTGTGAAAGATAATATAGTTATGATACAGTGAATGACTATAAATCCATAATTTATTGAGGTGTGAATAGACCATCGATTTTACATAAATGAATGGAAAATAAATTTGTTATTTTATGATCCATTTTATATAGTTAAGGGAATATCTTACTATAAAGATATAGAACATAAGAAAATTTATTTATTCTATTTATTTAGATTTTATAAGAATAATTTAAATAATTGGTATTTATTCAATGAATTAAAATTAATATTTTAATCCATGAAAATGATATGCATGATGAAATTTTGAATCTTCAAGATAATGTAGTACATTTAACAATTCATCAGATCTGTAAATTTATGACAATTCATTCTATCTTTTTCTGAACATTTAACAAAACCCAAATGTTTAGAACAATTTGTCATACATAATATATTAATATATAAAATCTCTATAATAATGTAGAGAGTTCAAAATTATCTATTCCAATGATATTTATCCTTAAAATATGGGAAAATAGAACTATCCAAATTTTAAATCCATAAATTCAGAATAAAGGTCTCTAATTTTTAAAATCAACATATCATTTACTTGGTAAACAACATAATGTTATAGTTAATGTCACAAAAAAAATATTTGAATACATCGATAACTATAAGACCTCCATGAAATGGTAACTACTTCAAAAAATAAACAATAACGTTACTCATTAAATAAAATCACATAATATAAAATATATTCTATGTATCAGAAAATATAGTAAACTCCATCATAAATAACATTATCATAAAATAACTATTCATATTCAAGGTCACCGATAATATCTTTTTTAAATAATTAATTTCAATAATCCCATCATCCCAACTAATTATCATTTCCATGATAAAAGCTAGACAATAAGGGATATTTTTTCCTTATTCGTGTGTTCAGAAATATCACTGAATTGCATTTCATAGATATCAACAACATTAAACATTCGTTCTCAAATTGTTAAATTAACAGTAATAGAGAAACATCCTTATATATATTTTGGATCTTATAAACTGAATATCATTGAGAATAAAATTGGACATCATAAATCTAGAATCATAATATATAATAAACATAAATTATTTCTATTTTCTGAAATTAATTTAATAATATTGGCCTTCTCCCATTTGTCTCCTTTATGGTATGTTCTCTTGATTCTCAGGGAATTTGTTGGCTTGATGTACCATGTACAAATATCATAATAATAGTAATTTCATATATTAACTATCACTATTGAATTAGTGAGATTTATGAAATTTTTATCCCTAATTATAGGAAACTCCATTTCCATTTATGCAATTTCCATAGAGTTTCCTACCATGATAATCACATATTGGGAAATCCATATTTCTATTATTCTCTATATATAATTTTTTTCTCTTTCATAATCTTACTCTCTTTAGTTTCTTTCAATTCACTATGTGTTAGAGTATTATTAATCTATTTTGATTGAAAATGATATTATATCTTCATATTTGATAATGTTTACGGGACTATAATCATTCGATGTATTGGTTTTATCCAATTATGTAATGGTAAATCATACAATTGGTAGAATGTATATAGTCAATAAAATGCCTTTATAAACTTATAAATTTTGATTCATATATTAAAAAAATTTCCTCTTCATTTTTTCTTTGACATATAAATCATATCTTCATATCCCCTCATGTTTTGTAAGGATTTGTTTTCAAAAAAAAACCACCTAAAAATAATTCCTCTCCATCATCTATATTACCACCTTATCCATAGTGTTTTGAATCAATACCAACCATTTACCTATATCCCCCATGACATGATAAATTTCAATGAAAAAAATTTCACTTTCCTTATTTCCAAAAGTGAGAAATATATTTTCTAAGGAAATTCTTCATTATTTGGCTAAAGAGGGTTACATGGTTCTATTGAAAGATAAATATTTTTCTAGAATAAAAAAATATATAATTGATATATTTATTTGTAGATTAGAATATTCCTATATAACAACAAGTTTATTTGACTTAACCTGAGTTAGCAACAAAAATATAGTTATAATTTTCTGAATTAAATCTCTAAATCAAATTAAATTATCTTTCTTAGGATTGAAATCCCATAAAAAATATTTTTATTGGTTCAGGTTCTATACCTTATAATATGTTCTATTTATAAACAATGTAATAAAATATATTAGATCATAATATAATGAATATTGTTGTATAATTTTGCAAGATTATAAAAACATAAAATAATTTGATATATTTATAGATATATAATCTAAAAATAATAAAATTGGTTTGTAAGATTATATTATGAAATAAAAATAAATTTAGATATTTAGTAATGTATGTAAATAAAATGATAAATAACCAAAGTGTATCCCTTAAGAGTGTCAAACTAGGGGTGTAGTAAGGGCACAATCACCATGCACCAGAATGATGACAATGACATACACGATGAAATAATTTTTCAGTTTTTACCCAATGATGCATCTATAATAAAAAAAATCAACATGAAATATCTATATAGAAAATTATTTCTATTAATCCCACATAATTTATGTCAAAAAAATCATTATGATGTCATCATATACATATGATTATCCTCAAGTTCATTTATTTAGTAATAATTCTTAATATATGGAATCCAAAATTTAGTTCCCAATGATTCATTGAAATTTTTTATAACATAGACTATAAAGATACTAATCCCATTATCCTATATCTCATGTTTATATTACTATATTTTCATTAAATACAAGTGATCACATCCCAAATAATAGAATTGATTATTGTAACACACCAGAAAACCTTGGGAGTATAGTGGTGAGTTAGTGTGTTAAATATATATTTTAAAGCCGTGGATATTGTTCCCACATTGGTAGAAACTTGTTAGACCAATCATACTAAATCATATAGCAAAAAAACATTTCCATTCAGAGGGAAAATCTAACAATATTATTCAATTAACCACTAAGGGCTACTAAAAGGAGGATAAACTGAAAATTCTCCATCTGTACCAAAATAAACTAATCTATATTAGTTTTCGAATATAAATGATCATAAATAGTTACTCTATGTTTGGATAACTACCATTGTATGAATTTATGGATAGCATACTACCTCCCTCAGAACACAACATTCGACTTCCTCTAGCTCACTGCTTTCGGTGAAGTCTTACTCAGTTTAATGACTTAAAGGCCACATTAGTAGAGTGGAAATTATGTATTTGTAGGTGACTGTCATGAGACTCTTCTTTTACCATGGGTTTGAGTCAATGTAGTGGAAATTACTATTCACTCAAACCTGATGTTCAATACTACAATTTGTGAACTTCTTTATGAATGTTCATTTATTAAGCTCCCAACCTTCGTGGGGAAAACTACCTTTGTGGAACCAAATATCATTAAGAAGCTCACTGAGACATCATAGAATCATTAAATGATTTTCCAAAACAATTTATAATGTCATTTAATTTCTCCTTACCCTTATACATAAACCCAAAGATCCTGTATTTTTACTTATATAGAATAAAACACACTCCCCCATGATCATATATCCCCCAAAAACATTCATTAAATAAAAAAATAGATTTAAACATTTGACCCAAATGTAAAGATGGGACCAACCATATTGTCCTCATTCTCCAAGAGGTAGCTAAACACCATGGTTCAAAAGATGTTTCTTGAACAAATTTATATCAAATTTCACTATCAAAATGTATGTAGCTTGTTCATTAGTTGCAACATCCTACATTTTGATCACACTTTGTTCAACATTTTCATTGAAAAGTGATATCTAATCTCAATATGTTTTGTTAGAAAGTGATGAATTGGATTTTGTGTATGTTCAATTTCATACTTATTGTCATAGTGATTCACCAACATCAATTTCACCTCATCACCAATATCAGTTTATTGTTTCTTTATCCAAAATATCTTAGTGAAAACCATTCTAACAGATATATACTATACATCATCTGTACTAAGAGATGTGATTTATTGTTTCTTTCTCAAACATCCCACACATTTATTGTCAATAATGAATTCTCCACCATTTGTATACTTTATATCATTAACCTCTTCATCCAACATATCATTAGAAAATTATAGAAATTCATTACATATTCATGAAACATATAATAAATCATGATTGGGAGTACCATTAATGTACCTCATTATTTTTAAAACTGCTAAAATTTTCATCCTTCAGATTAGTTCGAAAGTGGGTTTATAAAAAAGTAGCAAGGATGATATATAGATGTATTTTAGTCAAGATTAATAATATTCTAATGAATCTCTTGTACATTTTGAGATATAGAAATGACAAATCTTCATGCTTTCCAATTTTTTCCCAATCGTTATCAGAGTCCACAATAGTTTGGATTCATGCATGTTAAATTTTTTCAGTATCTCTATCTCATATTTTTCATAATAAACGATCGTGTATAATTTATTATGAATCACCTATATCCCCAAGAAGTATATGATATTAACAATCGTAGACATTTAAATTTCTAATATCATGTGATTGTCATATCTTTCCTCTAATAGATACCTACTCCCTCAAAACACAATGTCATCACCATAATATATCACCATAACTTGATATTATAATAAATTCTTCACATATCGATTTTGTTTGATAACACACCTTTTAGATTCATGCATATTCATATAATCTATGAGTTTAGAATACCACGCTTGTGGTTCCTGAATTATAACATCATGTTTTTATTTTAATATAAAAACCTTTATTTCATCATTTCCAATCAGAAAACCCACCATTTATTTAATGTATACTTCCTCTTCAAGAATAACTTTTATGAACACTATTTTTACATCAATTTGGTAAAATCTATACCCTTTTTGAATCATAAAAGAATATAATATCTTGATCAACTCCAGTCTATCAATAGGAGAAAATATTTATTTAATATCAACACCTTCAATTTATGCGTAACATTTACACCCCAAGCATTCCTTGTTTCTGATCACATTTGCATGCTCATAATTTTTTTAAAATGACTTTTGTTCTAATGACATTGGGATTATTAAAACTTTTAATAAGATCTGATTTTTGGTTCCTATCAATATGATCCATTTATTCATTCATGGCCTTAACTAATGAATCAACCATTACTGTTTCTTCAAATCGGGTGAGTTACACAGTTGATAAGAAGGATAAATGGGAAACATTTATCATTATCCTGGTCTTTGTGATTGTTGTCTAATCATGAATGATGTTGGATTAATCAGTTTATTCACTCATATATATCCGTGGAGGTTCATTTGAAGTTTCTTAGTCCATGGTCTCTTTTAATTGTTCATTTGAATTATCTTTCTTTTTATAATCCTTGAGTTTTTTTGCACCCTCTTCTATTTATGGATGTGATTCATTTTCATGCCCACATTATTTTTATTCTCCCATCATATCAAGATATTATCTCATTGGGGTATTTTTTATTTTACCATCTATGATCTTGACATCATTAATTTAATAAATTCTTACAAGATAATTATTGTCACATTTTTTAGATTTTATCTTCATTGAAAATCTATCTATTATTACCCTATTTATAACATCACAATAATTTTATGGATTTCCTTATTTATTTTGGTTGAAAAAATTTACTTCCAAAAAACATGAAAATACTTCAACGTGGGATTCCTTTAGCACCATAACTTCTATATTGTATTGGATTCTACAAAAAAATATCAATGTTCTATTTAGAATTTACACTATTTCTTTAATGTACAAATTCTATTAATGATGAGAGATATGACTCTCAATAAACATAGATCTAACCATATTGATCACCTATTAATTTTTGATTTAATCAAAACCATTATTCTATGGGGTTATAAGTACAACAATATAATTCTTTATTACATGTTTTCTCTGATAATATTTTTATTAAATGTATGTATATATTTTTTATTGTCAGATCAAAAAAGTCTGATTGTGCGATGAGTTTCATTCACATCTATTCGATGATAAATTTTCATACAATCAAGAACTAGTATGTTCACACATATATAATCATTTAAAAAACCATAATACCAATATAATCAATATGAATAATGAATAACCTATCTCTACATGTTCCATACACATTTATTAGACCACATACGTCAGTGTGGTTGATTCTATGAAAATTTGATTCCCTTTTGTTCTTCATATGATATGAACTTCCGACCATATTTCCTTTTATGAAAGCATCAAAACTATTTTTCTGTTCATGCTTCATATTTGGAATAATGTTGATTATATTAAGCATATATTTCATTTCCATTAACTGTTGGTTAATTTGATCAATCGATTGATACCACATGGTTTTTTCTTCTTCTACTTTCATTAGATTATTCATCTAGCAGGGACTAACGATGGCCTTCATAATCTCCTTTCCATTATCATGTTTTAGTCACTCTCATAATATTATTCCTTACGATAATATCTATTTTCGAGAGCTAATTTTCCTAGTTCTTGGGTATTTAATTTTCAATGATTTATTTTTGGTAATGTTCCCACAATTCCTCTTCCTACAATTAAATTCATTGTGTCCATAGTTTTTATAGAAAACAAATATCCGTACATTTTATTTCCACTATATATGTAGTATATGTTATCTTTCTTATTTTTTCAATTACACGTGATTCCCCATTTAGAAATCTCATTACCTCTTCATAATATGACATGATATGTCCAAGATTGCTAAAAAATTGTCATTTCATAAGTGGAAATTTCTTCTCACATCCATTCCTCCCAATCTACCCTTCATTAGTAAAATTATATTTTCATACCCCAGCCATAGTTTTTTTATATTTTTTATTATTTTTTAATTTTGGATCCTTTGATCTATGTTCGTATTTGTGTCCTAGATTAAAATTTTTTATGTTTGAAAATTTTGGTGTGTTTTTGGACGATGCACGAGCAGCGAACTAATAGTTGAAACCATGCTATCAGCCTAGGTAACTGTGCAACCACTTCTGGAATGGATAGAAGCTATAACACGGTTCATGCATGGTTACTTGATCTATGCATGGTGGAAATGTTTTTTTCCTATATTCAAATAGATAAAAAAATTAATGTAAAATGAGAGAAATATTATATTTAAAAAAAATGAAAGCCCTAACCACAACAATATTATTATTTTTATGGATAATTTTAATAATAACATTAATTTTTTATTGTTATTATAATTTTAATTATTATAATTATTAAAACATTTTATAAATTATTATTAAGTTTATTACTATTTAATTTATGTTTATTTTTATCAAAAATCATAGGGGGTCTCCATATCCTCTCTCCCTTCCCTTCAAAGTGCAGCACCCCCCCCCCCTCATATGGACCTCATGTGTACTCCTCTCCTCCAGTGATCCTCCCCAGGAAGCACCCTCCTCTTTGGCCGCTCCACCCTCTAGTGCCCTCCTCTATGATGTTTCACCCCGTTGGAGGCCCCCCTCTATGGCGTGCGACCCCATCGGCAGCCCCCTCACTAGCGCACAACCCTACCGCCTCCACCATCCACCTCCGACAATGGCTCCTCCATCTGAGATTATTCCAATTATTTGGGAGTTTTATTCCCATGGATGAACTCTATATGTTATGTCTTCCCTATGACTCAATATTCATTAGGTTTTAGGGTGTGTGATTGGTCTATATAGACATTTGTTCGCTATTATTGAAACCCCATACGATCTATGATTGCTTATAGAATTTATTTCCATATATTTACATTTAAATTCAATATATATATAAATATATCATTGGGGTTTTAATTAATTTTTTTGAAAATAAATTTACATCTATAATTTCATCGGTTAACTTATCTTAGAGTTTTTATGATGGTATAATTTTCCAAAAATAGATTCCAATGTTATTTATGGTTTATGGATATGTGTATATCTGCCCAATGTGTAGAGAAAATTACAAATATTGTTTCTATAATTTTCAAATATGATTCACACCTTCATTATGTATGTTTTTATTTTATTATGTTGTTTTTATGCATGTAGAATTTGTTAGAAATGGGGTTTTGAAGTGATTCTAGATTATAACTTATATACGTGTGGCTTCGAAGTATTTAATGAAAATTCATGTTTTTATTGAAAATGAAATTGGTTTTTTATGTGTTTGGACTATTTTATGTTATGATATTATTTTTGGATACAATGTCGGTAATGTGATTATGAAATAGTGATTTCTTGATCCATGATGCCAAATTATGGTTTCTTGTTTTAATTGGGAAAACATATAATGCCCCTTTCAAATTAGTTTTTATATAAATGTCTGGAATTATTTCCTTAAATGATTCTTTGTCTCAATTTATCAAAGATGGTTTTAAAATGTTATGTTTGAAATTTTGGTCTATTAGGTATTTTGTAAAAGATGACTGGTTTTTGGATGATAGGGAATCTTATTTGGAATCTTTGACTAACATTGGACATTTAACATTGTTTTGGAATTGGTATTGGGGATGTATAGGAAAATATTTAAAATGTTCAGTGAATGTGTGGTTTCACGTTGTTTGAAAATTGAATTTGATACCTTTTAGGAATAATTAATAAGAACATGGGATGTCAAAGGCCCATTTGGCAGCATGCATGTTTTCAACAAAAAGATTGAATCTTCACACGATGTGATGGTCTGACTGGAAAATTTTTTTATGTGATACCACTATATATATATATATATATATATTTGGAACCTCTCTATGATTGATTTCTATTTTTTGGGTAATTGTATAGGGTATCTTTGTTTTGGGTAGACAAGTGTGGTGATGATAGGTAAGGTGAGTCAGACGTGCGAGGGACTTCTACTTACACAGTTTATGTATATATAGCATGGGTTTCTGGGTGTATTTAGGAAGATCATGTGATGGATACTTGTTTCCTTATGGAATTGGGGACGACCACATTGATTTAAGGTTCAAACATTCCAAGCAGTTTCTAATGGGTTTGTTCATAGAACTGGAAACATAAAATGATTCCATATTCATTTGAACCTACTTTCCAATGGTAGTCACTCATTTGTTGTAGACTTATGAGACTTAGGAATTTTCATTAGTCGAGAGGATGGGAGGTCGAACTCTTCCCACCTTTTTAAGGGGAATTATTGTCTACTCCGAGACTCTCTTTATAGATTTAATTTATGTTCATGAATCCTTATTACATTACCAAGTATAAAATGAGCATTCCTTTAGATCTGAAAATCAATGATTGATATGTAAGAAATTTAGAGAATATTTTTTATGTATTCGATTTTCTTCATCGATAGAGAATCATATGTATTCGTTATAGATTCTTAGTCAATGGTATCATTTGATACATAAATGTCTCTTGGTAATTATGAGGACCATACTGGTTTTAAAGCCACTCAGTGGGGCACTTGAAGTTTATTGTCATTCAGAAGGACATTGATTATTTCAGAGTTGGGATCGTACCCGCAGATGGGCTACCTACGTTTCCTTTGTTATGAAAAAGTATTCAGAACCCACGTAGTTCGAGTAAGGGAATATGATGTTTGTGACTGATGGCTCAAAGAATGATGTCATAATTACTCTTACTCTCTAATCTCACATGAGTCATTCACGGTGTGAGAAACAAGAGGTATTGGTAAAACCAGACAGTTGTGTAATGAAAGATGAAATCATAAGAAATGGTGTGGGGCTTATGTATGTATGACTACCCAAATAGATGAAGAGTATGATTTACTTTAGGGAAGAAATCCAGGAATAGGGTCTATAAAGGTATATGAACATTATGGAGATTTGGATACTCTAATTTGGGGCGTACTCCAAAAAAGGATGCCCAAATTAGGAGGGGAATTATGATTAGGTTTTACTCCTGATAAGGAGATCCCGATCAAAAGTAAATTAGGACTGGTTAAGAGATAGTTAAGGGACTTGGCGCTTACTCTTTAGGAGGATGCCCATATTTTATACTAGGGATTACTCCTAAAAAGGTGGCCCAGGTTAATGAGGTCTTGGGGCTTACTCTTAAGGAGGATGCCCAGATTTTGGAATTTTAAGATTGGGGCTTACTCCTGAAAAGGATGCCCAAATTAGGGGACTTAGGGCATACTACAAATGAGGATATCCAGAATTGAGAATTAAACTAGGGCTTATTCCTGAAAAAAAGGCCCAGTTTAAGGGGTTTTCATATCATTAATGGATGAGGTTGAATGAATGAAATCTCAATCATCAGTGAAAAAAAGATGTGAAAATCACTAGGTTTTGAGAAATGTTCCACGGAGTTCTTTTCAGATAAGGAATCCAAATCAAGAAATCATTCTATAAATGTAATTGAAGAGTGTCTTGAAGACTGAATCTTTAATAGGAGAGGTGGAACGGCATAAGAGGGGTTAAATGGGAAAGAAAGACACCCAAAAAGGCAGGGGCGTGCAAGTCCTGGCAGGCATGCAAGTACTGTGTGGGCATGCAAGTCATGGTCGCGCAGGTATTCATGCGCGACACATGAGTACTTGCGCGTTTGTAAACTAGCATGGTAATACATGGTCTATCCTTGACCAATGCCATTAGAATTATCCTGAGGTACTTCCATAAGAGAGGTGTGCATGTTTTTTTGAGGAATTAGGGCGGCGCTCAAATATGTTCATTTCCCTTAAGGGTAAAAAACATTAGGCATTCAAGTGTTAGTGAATTTTAACAAATAGACCTCACTCCTTTTGTTTAGACCTTCCATTCTAGGTAAAGAATTACCTTAGAAGTGTTCGGAAGACCTGAAAAAGAGACTTGGGCATTCAGAGCTCTAAATATGAATTCTGAAATAATTACAACCAAATGGGGGTCCCAAAGGGTATATTTATAGTCTGGAGAAGACCCCGGGCGGTTATCCATTAGGGCGTTCAAGACACTTGCACGCCCATTAGGTGGCGCACAAGTATACTTGCATGACAGTGATGAAATTTGTGCAACCCCTGTGATTTTGAATCTTTGTTGACGCTTTTGTCGAATTTTGTTGTTTTATTCAAAGGATGAATCAATTTTCACTAAGTCATTTATCTTTCCATTATTTTTCACAATGTGACGAAAAGGAGCATCCACAAAAGTCCCCCCTCAGAGTTGGATCTAATAGAAAATTAATATGTGACTCTGAGGAAAAGAAGAAAACTCAAGGAAAGGCGGCGCACATGTGTTCACTGGGCCACACATGGCGCACAGGTTCGAGTCTCCCAGGGTTGGATCACATTGGATGGAGTGCGTCCGGTGTAGGCCTGTAGGTGGGCTACCTGGTCTATAAATACGTGGACCCATTTCCATAAAAAGCATCTGGATTTCAAACCTTCGATCTCTCGCCGCATAGGTCACCTTCACTGCTCATGTTGCTCTGTTTTCTGATGTTTCTTTGCAGTCGCGCTGCTGTATATGTATTTGGACTTGCGTGGTGATACTTGCGCGCCAAAAACTTGTGCGGAAAATCCATACTTGCGCGCCAAAATTAGAATTGCGCACCTTAATGCCTTAGCCATTTTTTTCAAATTTCTTCACAATGTTTATGAGAAATCAATCCATATAAGAGTTAATTTATTCAACTCTTGTGTAGATTTAATGTCCCCCAAGAGAATTGTAATGGGTGATGAACTGGCAAGAATTCGGATTGATGACATGATGAACATTTTTGGTCATGATTACTTTGATATCTGCGACATCACTCTCCCAGATTTGGCTTAGTACTTGAAGAAATATCATATTAATTTTCCACAGAGCATCTATTTGCCTTTGTGTAGTCATGGTCTTCTACAAGGAGTCAATATTCCAGAAGCAAAGAACAATACGCCTGAAATGAAACTGCACTGCTACTCCTCTATTTCGGTTATGTTGTCCATTAAGAGCAAAAAAAATGGTGTGAACTTTCAAATTTTTCCTCCATGTCATTTCATTGCAGATATGAAAATGGAAAACCCATGGGCTGAAATGTTTTCCTGTGTCGGTTTGTTGACTGAAGACAAACATGGTATTAGAGAAATATCTAAAAAGATTATTCTCTCCAAATGGATCTTTACTTCCAATGCTTCATTCTCAAATCCATGTATCCATCTTCCAAGTCTCTTGAACAGAAACATGGTCACTGTCTGTTCAGCATAAAATTTTCTCAAACAGCACTCAAAACATTATTTTACAATTGTTCCAAGAAGAACTGGTATCACTTCATCTCTTATGGTATCCAGTTGAATGAATGAATTCCACATGGCTACTGATGAAGCTCTGGATTCCGTAAAACAAATGAAGAGTTAGGTTGAATGTATTTTGTAATTCCTCAAAAATAGAAGAGACTTCAGTCTGTTGATGTCCTTCTAACTCTTGTGCATCAATGAATAACACATTCACCATCAATCATTTATACCTACATTCTCTTTTTCTATCTGGTTTAAATTTACCTAATCCAATGGGCCTAGTATTCATAGTTTGATTTTTACTAGGATTAGGGTAAATAACACTACAAACTATTAATCTTTTAATTGCTCGATATTACCTAAATCATACAAAATGTATGTTTAGGGAGCTGTAACTTGACATTTATTTATAGTTCCCTTGTATTTTGTGGGCAGTTTAAATTAATGCACATCGGACATAAAGAGGAGAATGTTTAAGGTCGAAATAGATTTGATCGAATGATTTAGAATTGACTCAATTCCTTGAAAATTCATCTGAAAACATAGTACCATACTCAAGTATGAGGGAAAATATGTAAACTATGACTTAAGAGTATTTGAATCTGAAGAATGATATGAAAAAGATCTAAAAGGAAATAGAAGAAGTAGTTCTCAAGAATGAAGTTACCATTATTTAACAAACCTGTAAGGGGGTTGAATTATGCAGGGCCACCTAAGTTCATTGGCTGCACAGTCAAATAAATAGAATCTTTTGGATGATAGGTTCGTTATGTGGACTACTTATGCAAGGCCACCTAAGGGCATGTGCTGCATAGTCAAGAAAATGAACTCTCAGAAATTTACTTTCCTAGTTCTAAAATCCAGTGAATGTTTATGGAGATTCAAATTTTCCAAAGTATAGAGTTTTTTGTATGGAACGATGTACTTGAATATGGAGAAGATATTTCCAAACAAGATTATCAAAGAACTGGATGGATATCACTCCTACGAAGGTCTGACCCAAACTTAGGGAAGGATAATATAAACCATAGACATGAATACTTTCAGATCATGAAAAAGGATATGGGACAAATATGTTAAGGATGGCTACTTTTTCGGATCCCTACATACTGTCATTTAATACCAAAAAGGACAAAAGAGGCTTTCATCCCAAGAATGAATTTAAAAGTATCCGACAAACCCGTTATGGGGTTGAATTATGCAGGGCCACCTAAGGGCATTGACTGCATAGTAAAATAATAGAATCTTTTGGCTGAAAAATCTGTTATGGAGACTGTTTACGCAAGGCCGCCTAAGGGCACGTACTGCATCGTCAGGCAAAAGAATTCTCAAAAGTTTGAAATTTGTGTGACTAGAAGTCAAGAAACAGGTTATGAAGATCTGAAAATATTTGAGGTTATGATTATGACACATAAATTTGGGTATCTTCCAATGTTTGCAGAGATACAAAGATCAATACTAACCATAATCATGTTGTGGCTGGGTCCTGAATGGAAATGTAGGACTTCTCTACATATCCCATAAGTATGGGAATCAAGCCATACATAGTTCTTGATCTACATTTTAACATCGTGTTGGAAAAAGGATTGGAAATCTTAGTTTAGGGTCATAGAGCTCGGACCATTATAAGAAATACACAATGTGTGTTTTCATGGGGACTTTTCTGTCAAGGGACTGAAAGTGGAATTTGGGGTATGGCCCAAAAGACTTGGGACTAGATTCGAGGGACACTCGAACATTCCTACGTATCCCATAAGGATGGGAATCAAGACCACGTAGTTCTAGAACTACCCTATGTACAAATTTAGTTCGTACATGTGAAGGGTGAAAGAGGAATTTTAGGGTAATAATGATTTAACCCATGATAAAAGGTTCATGTATTACCATGTATGCACATAGCATTTGTAATGAAACATGATTGAAAATCAATGTAAATAATGATTCCCTCTCAGGTGAGGGTATCAAATAATATTGTAGTTTATTGTCATAATGGAAATAAGTGTTGTATAGTTTAGCGTCATATAGCAAGGACGAAAGTGAACCAATGTAAAGGTATTGATTATATGGGTGATTTTAAAAATCAACATTGTATGAGATGGAGGTGAACCGATGTGAAGAGATTGTTTTTGGGATTGATCCTTGGGAGGTTGCCTACGTACCGAGCCTAAAAGGCAAGGATCAAAGTCCGCATAGTTCAATTAATGAATGAATTAGTGATCAAGTTGTTCTTGGGGGAAATGACCTAAAAATGATGGTGTTGGGACTTACACATGTTTAGTATCCCAAAGAGGGTATTATGGTTGATGTTTTCTCTAAGCTCATGTGAGTCATACTCGGTGTGAGAAACAAGAGGTAACAACAACCTTAACGAGGCACAATTAATGTCATGTAGGACATATGAAGGGACTTTGAAGTTTAAAGTATTGTAGTTAGGACTATAAGTACCACACATTTTAGTGTCATGTAGTAGGGAAAAAGTACAGTTTAATGTCATGTTGGACATATGAAAGACTTTCTGTATAGTTTAGCATCATGTAATTAGGACGATAGGGGAAATATAGTTTAATGTCATGTCGGATGAAAGGGGGACTTTGCAATTTAATTTCATGCAGTGAGGACAAAAGAGTACACCATTTAACATCATGTTGGACGTATTATGGAATTTTTCAAAAAGGGAAAATACATTTTTGCGTCCCGTTGGACTAAAGTAAAAATAGTTTAAGGTCATATATATAGACCAAGGATGATGCAGCTTAACGTCTTGCTAGACATAAGAGACTTCTGTACAGTTTAGCGTTATGTATTTAGGATGTCACAGTTTAACGTCGTGTGGTATGAAAGGATACAAACAGTTTAAGGTCATATGTATGGATCGTGGATGATGTAGTTTAATGTCTTTCGGGGCTTAAGGGAGTTGAAAATAGTTTAGGGTCATATGCTGGACCATTGATGATGCAGTTTAATGTCTTGCTAGACGGTGGTGCAGTTTAAGGTCATACCGGACCATGGTGTAGTTTAAGGTCATACTAGACCATTGTGCAGTTTAAGGTTATATTGGACCATGGTTAAGGTCATATTGGACCATGGGGATTCATTTTGTGTTTATAAAAAATACTTCTTCAAAATTCTGGCATTGGTTGGAGTAGTGATGTGTTCTCCATCCATCGAGATTAATGAATATTCTCCATTGGAGGAGACCCTATGTATTGACTAAGGTCCTTCCCATTTTGGCTCAAGCTTGGGAGGTTTCTTTCTTGGTATCATTGGAGTTCTGAGAACTAATACCATTTCTCCCTAAGTGAATGAATGAAGAAGAACATTTTTGTTGACATCCCATGCTATTCAATTCTGATAGACTTCCATGTGGGGAAAAGTGCACAATCTTTTCTCATCTAACTGTTCCAATTCATTCACTCACATTCAAGATTGTTCATCTGTAGATGACTGATCACAAATGGCTACTCCGAGCGAGGTTAGTTGAACTTCAATGGGAAATACTACTTCCGTTCCATATACCAATGAATATGGAGTTGACTGCGTTGCAGTGCAGGTGGTATTCTGATAAGCCCATAAAGCATGAAAGAGTTTATCAGGACATGACTTCTTATCATTATCGACCATATTTTGTAGTATATTGGAAAGAGTCTTGTTGAAGGCTTTTATCAGGCCATCGGCCACTGCATGATACCGAGATGAATGATTGGATTTGATGTTGTATTCGTGATACAACTTCTTTACCTCAGATGAACAGAACTTGGTGCCATTTTCCGTCAATATGGTATGAGGGACACCAAATCTTGTAATGATGTTACACTTGATAAAGCTAAAAATTCATTTATAACTGAATTCTTTGAAAGGTATTTCCTTTTCCCATTTGAAAAAGAAATCATTATCAGTAAGAATATACTTAAACTACTTGATCGTAGCTGAAGGGTAAGGTCCCACCACATCCATATCCCATGTGGAAAATGACCATGATTATTTATCTGTATGATGCAACTCTAGAGGTTGATGAATGAAGTTGGCATGTACTTGGCAAGAATGACACTTATTTGTGAAATCAACACAATATTGTATCATTGAAGGCCAAAAGTATCCAAGCCTTAAAATCTGATCAGACAGTCTATGTCCAGACTGGTGGGCACCACAGATTCTTGCATGCACTTCTTTCATGACAGCCATTGTCTCTTACCCATCAATGCATCTAAAGGGAACTCCATCAAAACCAAATTTGTAGAGAATTTTCTTTAAGTGATCTTGGCTATAATAAAGATTAAAATTGACCACATGTCAACGAATTTGTTCTTTTTGGGCTCTATCAGGTGGATGTGTTCCATTTTAAAGGTATTCCTTAATAGGTGACATCCATCCTGTAGTATAACCATGCTGTTCTGGAATGGGACTAACTTCATTAATTTCCTCTGTTCTGATTCGAATATAAGGTGAAATTGCACAAAGGTGGGAAATAATGATGGTTGTCTCGTCTCTATTTGGATCTGCCAGAGTTGTAGCTATATTAGCCAGTGCATCAGCTTGATCATTTTGTGATCTCGGGACATAAGAAAATGCCAGTTCTAAAGGGAATTCTGCCATTAACTCTCTGACGTAATCATGAAAAGGGATTAATTCTTATTTTCTGATGGCATAATCTTCATTGACTTGTCTGATTACCAGATCTAAATAACCTTTTACCTTTAATTGATTCACTTGTGCTTGAAGCGCCAATTCCAAGCCTACTTTGAGAGCTTGATATTCTTCTTCATTATTGGAACCACCTTCCCATAATAAGAAGGAATATGATAACACTTCCTTTTTTGGAGAAATGAGCACAATTCCTAAGCCAACTTTGTTGAATTTAGGATTTTCCATTTTCCTCCCTGTTGGACTTCTGGAAGCACCATCAACGTACATTTCCCATGTCTGAGGACTATCCTGAATAGAGAAGACTTCCTCATCAGGGAGTTCAATATCTGAAGATGTGTCTTACATTGAAGGGTGTTTATCCAAGAAATCAGCCAGATCTTGGCCCTTTATTGCCATTTGAGAAACATATTTAATGTCGAATTGCTGCAAAATAACATCCCACCTTGCCAGACGTCCTGTTAGCATTGGACGACTAAGGATGAATTTGAGCGATTTATTGCGAGATACTAATTGGACCTCGTGATGTTGCATGTAGTTTCTTAAATTCTGAAGTGCAATGATTAATTCCAGGAAGCACTTCTAAATACTTGGATACCATGTTTCTGCACTAATCATAGTCTGACTAATTTAGTGGAGGTTGTGTTCATTCCCAGCATCATTCTTCTAAGCAAGAAAGGAACCCAATGATCGCTCTAAGGCTGTGACGTAAAGGATAAGTGGCCTTCATTCAAAAGGTGGCATAAGTACCAGTGGACTCAAGAGATACTTCTTGAGAATATCGAGTGCTTCTTTACATTCTTCAGTCCACTAGTAAGTGACTCCCTTATTCATCGATTTGGTGAAGGGTAAACTTTTTTCTGCTAAATAGGCGATGCAACGCCGAATATAGGCTCGGTTTCCTTTGATGTCCACTTAATTATTTCAAATTTCGAGGTGGTGACATACCAAGGATTGACTTTGTCTTCTCAGGATCGACTTCAATACCACGATGGCGTACAACAAAGCTGAGAAATTTTCTTGAGGTTACCCCAAAAGAACATTTTAAGGGGTTCATATTCAAATTATGTTGTTGAAGCTTGTAGAATATGACTTCCAAATCAGCCAAGGGATTAGAACATCGTTTGGATTTCACCACTAAATCGTCCTCCTAGAATTCAACAAACTTCCCTAAAAGGGTTTGGAGATACGATGCATGACACTCTGATATGTTGCACCTGCATTCTTTAAGCCAGTGGGCATTACCCGGTAGAAAAACACAACATGAGGGGATCTGAAGGCTATGGATTCTTCTTCTTCTAGGGCTATTTGGATTTTATTATAATTGGAATATCCATCCATGAAGTAAAGTGCTTCATAGCCAGCTATTTCATCAATTAATAGTTCTGTAATCGGAATTGGGAAATCATCCTTAGGACAATTCCGATTAAGATCTCTAAAATCGATGAAAACTCTAATTTGTCTGTTCTTCTTCTTCACATGGACAATATTAGCCAACCACTTGGGATATTGATCTTCTCTGACAAAGTTAGCTTTGATAAGCTTATTCACTTTATCTTTAATTTTGGAAGCATAAGTTGGGTGTGTTCTTCTCGCGGCTTGCATAAATCCTCGATGTTCTTCTGGTAAACCAATATAATGAGTAGCCACATCAGGATCATGCCCAGACATTTCTATATAGTTCCAAGAAAATATATATCTAGATTAATTTATAAATGAAATATATGTCTCTTTGTTTATCAAGAGTCATGGCCGTACTGATTAAAGTTGGGAGTGGATCTTCTTTTGTACCCATATTTATTTCTCTAAGTTCATCCACGGTGGTAGAGATACCCTCTTCAAATGCTGGAGGAGAATCTCTTAGATCATCCTCTTCTTCATCATCATGTGTTATTTCTTCTATTTCTACTTTCATAGCAGAAGATGAAGAAAAATTTGCATGATCAAAAGAGATGTTAAAATTTGAACATCTTGAAGAAGAGGCGTCCATTTCTGACCCAATTGATGTTGAAGGGGCTTCCTTGGGAAATAAGTAGGAGATGATGGATTGAGAATCTACATCATTATTCACCTTTGATGTTGCTATAACTTCTTCTGTCCTGGTTGGCGAAGTATAGACTTACTGGATTTCAGCAGATGAAACTTAGACATCTCCATTTGAGCTTTCATCATTTCCTGGTGGGTTACCAGTTTCTCCCATGTTTTTTGGCTCGATTGTCGTAATTTACATTATGGATATTTTCATAAGAGTATTTTGATTTGGTTATATGGTGTCAATTTGACTGATAGGGAACACATAATCTATACTCACATGTGCAAATGGATTTATTGGAATCTTTTCCAAACCATATGGAGCATTAAATTTGGTAATCTCCCTGGTTTTGGATTTATCCTTTCCCTTCATGTGATTGAATTCCACCTCAATGTATTGAGACTCAAATGTCTTGAATGGGGCCTTATCACCATAAAATATCCCAACATGACCATCAAATCAATATTTGAGACATTGATGGTATAATGAAGGAATAACTGCATGTTGATGTAACCACAGTCTTCCAAGCATGATGTTGAAAGATGAGTCTTGATCAACAACCATGAAATCTGAATTGGATAGAAGATCTCAAAACTGAGTTTTGAGTGTAACTTCACCCTTTGGTTCTTGTTAATTTTTATTATATCCTTGTAACATCATGGTAGAAGGAGATAAATGAGATTCCGTGAGGCCCAATCGATGAAGTGTACGAATGGGAATGAGGTTGACTCCTAAACGATTACCAATGAAAGCTCTTCGTACGTCTACTCCATTGACCATTCCAGATAAGTACAAAGGTTTAATATGTCCATGCACGACATCATATTCATCTTCATCAGTGAAATATATCACTGCATGGCATTTTGTAGGAATATTCTCTACGTGATAGACTTCGGCTACTGCAATTTCAGTTTCAAACTCCTGAGGACTTGACAAAGCCTCAATGAGTGCCTCCCGAAGATCCTTTGACAGATTCAAATCAACCAGAATTGATAACTTGGCCGATACTTGGGCCAGGTGTTTCAATACATCAAAATTTTGATCCATAGGTCTGCGTTTCCCAATAGGAACATGTGGTTTAGCAGGTGCCTTGGAAGAAGATGCTTTGGAAGTTGATGCATCTTGTATCGTGATAAGAGTTGTCAATATTCCTGGTTTCAGAATATTAGACAGATTAAATCCATTTACATGCTGAGAGGAAGAAGATGGAACCTTCAACCGGTCTTCCAGAATAACTGTGCCAGGACTGAATTTTCCTATTGGTGGAAGAACTTGCTTGTTCTTGTTGAGCTCGTTGAAGGGCTCTGCCACGAGTTTCTATTGTGTACACAGTTCTAGCAGGGGTAGATTTGGAATAGTGGATTCTGAAAGATCCACGTCTTCCCCAGTATCCTGAGCCTCTGGAACTTCCTATTGTTCCTCTATTTGATATAGGGAATTCAGGCTCATCATAATCGAAACTGCACCGGCATATGGATCTGTTAATTGAATCATATTAACAGACCCGAAAATCAATTCTTCATCCGATGAAGACTCTGCTTGACTAGCCACTTTAGGTTGTTCCGTTTGATGGGGTGGTGCACGTTGCTTCGAAGTAGATGGCATGAAATTTGCAATGGTCAAAGACAACTTAGGCTTTGACACTTACTCATCATCTCATAATTCTTTTTTTTCATTGAATCATGCCATTTCTTCTAGGATTTTCCCTCTGATGAAGAGGGTTTTGTTGTTCCATTCATGGCAGAAGGCACAATTGGTTTCTTCAATTGCATTCGCAAAATATCTTGAGATTGGTTGATCGTCTTTCTGACCATCCACTCATCATATTTTTGTACATTTTTGTTCTTAACATCATGCCATTTACCATACTCCTCTGGAATTGTAGCAATTACACATGATACCTTTGCTGAAGAACCCTTCAGTTTTAATTGTCCCGAGTTGACCATATTTTGCAGAAGGTCGTTGAAGACAAAACAATCCTAGATGGGATGTCCAGTCATCTGATTAAATGAAAACTAATTGGTATAGGCTTCATCTCCTTCCTTGTTTGGCCTCTTGGGAATTGGAAATTGAACCAAATTATATTCCATATCCTCCATCCATTCCCATCAAAGTGCACCACCCCTCCCCCCCTTGTATGGCCATCATGTGTACTCATCTCCTCCAATGATCCACCCCAGGAAGCACCCTCCTCTTTGGCCGCTCCCCCCACTAGTGCCCTCCTCTATGATGTTTGACCCCGCTGGAGGCCCCCCTCTACGGTGCACGACCCCATCGGCAGCCCCCTCACCGGTGCACAACCCTACCACCTCCACCATCCACCTCCGACAATGGCTCCTCCATCTGTGATTATTCCATTTATTTGGGAGTTTTATTCCCATGGACGAACTCTATATGTTATGCCTTCCCTATGAATCAATATTCATTGGGGTTTAGGGTGTGTGATTGGTCCATATAGACATTATTTCCCTATTATTGAAATCTGTACGATCTATGAGGGCTTACGGAATTTTTTTCCATATATTTACATTTCAATTCAATATATATATATATATATATCTTGGGGTGTTTAATTAATTTTTTTGAAAAGAAGATACATCTATAATTTCATCAGTTAACTTATCTTAGAGTTTTTATGGTGGTATAATTATCAAAAAATAGATTCCAAGGTGATTTATGGTTTATGGATATGTGTATATATGCCCAATGTGAGCAGAAAATTACAAATATTGTTTCTATAATTTTCAAATATGATTCACACCTCAATGATGTATGTTTTTATTTTATTATGTTGTTTTCATGCATGTTGAATTTGTTAGAAATGGGGTTTTGAATCGATTCTGGATTATAACCTATATATGTGTGCTTCGAAGTATTTAATGAAATGTCATGTGTTTATTGAAAATGAAATTGGGTATTTTTTGTTGTGTTTGGCCTATTTTATGTTATGATATTTTTTTTGATACAATGTTGGTAATGTGATTATGAAATAGTAATTTCTTGATCCATGATGCCAAATTATGGTTTCTTATTTTAATTGGGAAAACATATAATGCCCCATTCAAATTAGTTTTTATAAAACTGTCTGGAATTATTTCCTTAAATGATTCTTTGTCTCAATTTATCAATGATGGTTTTAAAATTTTATGTTTGAAATTTTGGTCTGTTAGGTATTTTGTATAAGATTACTGGTTTTTGGATGATAGGGACTCTTATTTGGAATCTTTGACTAACTTTTGAACATTTAACATTGTTTTGGAATTGGTATTGGGGATGCATAGGAAAATATTGAAAATGTTCAGTGAATGTGTGGTTTCACGTTGTTTGAAAATTGATTTTGATGTCTTTAGGAATAATTAATAATAACATGGGATGTCAAAGGCCAATTTGGAAACATGCATGTTTTCAACAAAATATTGAATCTTTACATGATGTGATGGTCTGACTAGAACAATTTTTGATGTGATAACACTATATATATATATATTGTGAACCACTCTATGATGGATTTCTATTTTTTTGGTTTATTATATAGGGTATCTTTGTTTTGGGTATACAAGTGTGGTGATGATAGGTAAGGTGAGTCAGACGTGCGAGGGCCTTCTACTTACACAGTTTATGTATATTTAGCATGGGTTCCTAGGTGTATTTAGGAAGATCAAGTGATGGATACTTGTTCCCTTATGGAACTGGGGATGACCTCATTGATTTAAGGTTCAAACATTCCAAGCGGTTTCTAACGGGTTTGTTCGTAGAACCGTAAACATCCAATGATTCCATATCAATTTGAACCTACTTTCCAAAGGTAGGCGCTCATTAGTAGTAGACTGATGAGGCTTAGTAATTTGCATTGGTTGAGAGGATGGGAGGTCGAACTCATCACACCTTTTTTAGGGGAATTATTGTCTACTCTGGGACACTCTTTATAGATTTATTTTATGTTCGTGAATCCTTATAACATTACCAAGTATAAAATGAGCTTTCCTTTAGATCTGACAATCAATGATTGATATGTAACAAATTTAGAGAAACTTTTTTATGTATTCAAGCTTCTTCATCGATAGAGAATCATATGTATTTGTTAGAGATTATTAGTAAATGATGTCCTTTGATACATAAAAGTCTATTGGTCATTATGATGACCATACTGGTTTTAAAGCCACTCAGTGGGGTACTTGAAGTTTATTTTCATCCAGAAGGACATTGATTAGTTCAGAGTTGGGATCATACCCATAGATGGGATACCTACGTATCCTTTTTTTTTTGGAAAAGGAATCAGAACCCATGTAGTTCAAGTAAGGGAATATGATGTTTATGATTGATGTCTTAAAGAAAGATGTCATAATTACTTTTACTCTCTAAGATCACATGAGTCAAGCTCGGTGTGAGAAACAAGAGGTATTGGTAAAACCAGACAATTGTGCCATGAAAGATGCAATCATAAGAAATGATGTGGGGATTATGTATGTATGACTGCCCAAATAGATGAATATTGTGATGTACTTTAGGGAAGAAATCTACGAACAGGGTCCATAAAGGTGTATGTACTTTATGGATATTTGGATACTCTAATTTGGGGATTACTCCTAAAAAGGATTCCCAAATTAGGAGGGGACTTATGATTGGGTTTTACTATGGAGAAGGAGATTCAGATCAAAAGTAAATTATGACTAGTTAAGAGAAAATTAAGGGACTTGGGGCTTATTCCTAGGGAGGATGCCCATATTTGAGACTGGGGATTACTCTTCAAAAGGAGGCCCATGTTAATGAGGACTTGGGGCTTACTCTTAAGGAGGATTCCTATATTTGGGAATTTTATGATTGGGGCTTACTCCTGAAAAGGATGCCCAGATTAGGGGACTTTGGGCTTACCCCTAAAGAGGATGCCCAGAATTGAGAATTTAGACTGGGGTTTATTCCTGAAAAGGAGGCCCAGTTTAAGGGGTTTTCTCATCTTTAAAGGATGAGGTTGAATGAATTAAATCTCAATCTTTAGTGACAAAATGATGTAAAAATCACTAGGTTTTGAGAAATATTCCATGGAGTTCCTTTCAGATAAGGAATCAAAATCACGAAATCATGCTATAAATGGATTTAAGGAGTGTCTTGAAGACTGAATCTTGAATAGGAGAGGTGGAACTGCCTAAGATGGGTTAAATGGGAAATAAAGGCATCAAAAATGCAGGGGCGCACATGTCCTAGCAGGGAAACCAGTACTGCATGGGCATGCAAGTCCTGGTCGCTATACCTGCGCGACACATCGGTACTTGCGTGTTTGTAAACCAGCATGGTAATACATGGGCTATCCTTGACCAATGCCTTTAGAATTATCATGAGGTACTTCCAGAAGAGAGGCATGAACGTTTTGGTGAGGAAGTAGGGAGGCGCTCAAATATGTTCATTTCCCTTAATGGTAAAACACATTAGGCGCGCAAGTGTTAGTGAATTCTAAAACTTAGACCTTACTCCTCATGTTTATACCTTCCCTTCTATGTAAATAATTACCTTAGAAGTGTTCGGAAGACCTGAATAAGAGACTTTGGCATTCAGACCACTAAATCAAAATTATGATAAAATTACATCCAAATGGGGGGCCCACAGGGTCTATTTATAGTATATAGAAGACCCCGGGTAGTTATCATTTAGGGCACGCAAGTCACTTGCACGACCATTAGGTGGTGCGCAAGTATACTTGCGCGACAGTGATGAAACTTATGCGACCCTTGTGCTTTTGAATCTTTGTTGACGCCTTTGACAATTTTTGATGTTTTCTTCCAAGGATGAATCAATTTTCACTAAGTCGTTTCCCTTTCCATTCTTTTAGACAATGTGACGAAAAGGAGCGTCCAAAAAAGTCCACCCTCAGAGTTGGATCTGAAAGAAAATGAGGATGCGACTCTGAGGAAAGGAAGAAAAATCAAGGAAAGGCAGCACACATGTGTTCACTTGACCACACTTGGCACAAAGGATCGAGTCGCGCAGGGTTGGAGCGCACTGGATGGAGCGCGTTGGGTGTAGGTGCGCAGGTGGGCCGCCTGGCCTATAAATACACAGCACCATTTCCGTACAAAGCATCAGGATTTCAAACCTTTGAGCTCTCTCCGCATAGGTCACCTTCACCACACAGGTTGCTCTATTTTCCAATGTTTCATTGCTATCACACTGCTGTATAGGTATTTGGGTTTGCGCGGTGATATTTTCACACCAAAAACATGCACGACAGATCCATACTTGCACACCAAAATTAGACTTGCACACATTAATTCCTTAGACATTTTTTTCAAATTTCATTACAAACTTCATGAAAAATCAAACCATTTTAGAGTTAATGTATTCAACTCTTGTGCATATTTAATGTCATACAAGAGAATTGATTGGTTGATGAACTAACATGAAAGCGTATTGATGACATGATGAACATTGTTGGTCATGATTACTATGATATTTGCGACATCACTCTCCCAGATTTGGATTAGTACTTGAAGAAATATGATCTTAATTTCCCACAGAGCATCTATTTGCCTTTGTGTGGTCATGGTCATCTACAAAGAGTCAATATTCCAAAAGCAAAGAACAATACGCCTGAAATGCTTCTGCACTGCTACTCCTATATTTAGGTTATTTTGTGCATTAAGAGCAACAACAATGGTGTGAACATTCTAATTTTTACTCCATGTCATTTCGTTACAGATATGAAAATGGAAAACCCATGGGCTGAATTGTTTTCTTTTGTCGGTTGGTAGAGAGAAGACAAACATGGCATTAAAGAAATATCTGAAAATAGTATTCTCTCCAAATGGATCTTTAATTACAATGATTAATTCTCAAATCTATGTATCCATCATCCAAGTATCTTTGACAGAAAAAGAGTCACTGTTTGATCAACGTAAAATTTTCTCAAACCGCACTCAAGAACATTATTTTACAATTGTTCCAAGAAAAACCGGTATCACTGCATCTCTTATGGTATCCAGTTGAATGAATGAATTCGACGTGGCTGCTAATGAAGCTCAGGATTCTGTAAATCAGATGAAGAGTTATGTTGAATGCCTTTTGTAATTCCTGAAAGAGAGAAGAGACTCCAGTCTGTGGATGTCCTTCTAACTCTTTTGCATAAATGAATAACACTTTCACCGTCAATCATTTGTACATAAATTCTCTTTTTCTATTTGCTTTAAATTTAACTAAGACAATGGGCCTAGTAAGCATAGTTTGATTTTTACTAGGATTAGTGTAAATATCACTACAAACCTTTAATATTTTAATTGCTCGATATTACCTAAATCATACAAAATGTATGTTTACGGAGCTGTAACTTGACTTTTATTCAGAGTTCCATTTTCTTTTGTGGGCAGTTTAAAGTCATGCAAATAGGACATAAAGAGGCTAATGTTTAAGGTCTAAATATCTTTGACCGAATGAATTATAATTAAATCAATTCCTTGAAAATTCATCTGAAAACTTAGTACCATACTCAAGTATGAGGGAAAATATGTAAACTATGACTTAAGAATATTTGAATCTGAAGAATGATATGAAAAAGAGCTAAAAGGAAATAGAAGAAGTAATTCCCAAGAATGAAGTTACCATTATTTAACAAACCTGTTAGGGGGTTGAATTATGCAGGGCCACCTAATGTCATTGGCTGCACAGTCAAATAAATAGCATCTTTTGGATGATAGGTTCGTTATGTGGACTACTTATGTAAGGCCACCTAAGGGCACGTGCTGTATAGTCAGGCAAAATAACTCTCAGAAATTTACTTTCCTAGTGCTAAAAGCCAGTGAATGTTTTTAGAGATTCAAATTTTTAAATGAATAGAGTTTTCTGTATGGAAAGAGGTAATTGAATATGGAGAAGATATTTCCAAACAAGATTATCGAAGAACTGGATCGATATCACTTCTATGAAGGTCTGACCCAATCGTAGGAAAGAAGAATATAAACCATAGACTTGAATACATTGAGATCATGAAAAATGATATGGGACAAATATATTAAGGATGTATACTTTTTCGGATCCCTACATACTGTCATTTAAGACCAACAAGGACAAAAGTGGATTTCTTCTCATGAATGAAGTTACAAGGCCACCTAAGGGCATTGGCTGCATAGTCAAATAATAGCATCTTTTGGCTGACAAATTTATTATGGAGACTCTTTATGCAAGGCCGCCTAAGGAAACGTACTTAATGGTCAGGAAAAAGAATTCTCAGAAGTTTGATATTTTTGTGACTAGAAACAATAAACGGGTTATGATGATCTGAAAATATTTAAGGTTAGGATTATGACACATAATTATGGGTTTATTCTAATGTATGTAGAGATACACAAATCAACACTAACCATAATCATGTTGTGGCTGGGTCCTGAATGGAAATTTATGACTTCAGTATGTATCCCATAAGGATGGGAATCAAGCCATACGTAGTTCTTGAACTACATTTTAACATCATGTGGGAAAAAGGACTGGAGATCTTAGTTTATGGTCATAGATCTCGGACCATTATATGAAATACACAGTGTGTGTTTTCATGGTGACTTTTCAGTCATGGGACTGAAAGTGGAATTTAGGGTAAGGCCAAAAAGACTTGGGGTGGGATTCGAGGGACACTCGAACGTTCCTACATATCCTATAAGGATGGGAATCAAGACCAAGTAGTTCTAGAACTACCATTTGTACAAATTTGGTTCGTACATGTGAAGGGTGAAAGAGGACTTTTAGGGCAATGATGATTTAACCCAAGATAAAAGGCTCATGTAATTCCCTGTATGCACGTAGTCTTTGAAATGAAACATGATTGAAAATCAATGTAAATAATGATTCCCTCTCAGGTGAGGGTATCAAAGAATATTTTAGTTTATTTTCATACTGGACATAAGTGTTGTATAGTTTAACGTCGTATTGAAAGGAAAAAATTGAACCAATGTAAAGGTATTGATTCTATGGGAGGTTTCACAAATCAACACTGTATAAGATGGAGGTGAACCGATGTGAAGAGATTGGTTTTGGGATTGAACCTTGGGTGGTTGCCTACGTACCCAGCCTGGAAGGCAAGGATCAAAGTCCATGTAGTTCAATTAACGAATTAATTAGTGATCAATTTGTTCTTGGGGAAAATGACCTAAAAAATGATGGTGTTGGGACTTACACATGGTTAGTATCCCAAAGAGGGTGTTAGGGTTGAAGTTTTCTCTAATATCACATGAGTCATACTCGGTGTGAGAAACAAGAGGTAACAACAACCTTAACGATGCACAATTTAATGTCATGTAGGACATATGAAGGGACTATGAAGCTTAAAGTCTTGCGGTTAGGACTATAAGTGCTACACAGTTTAGTGTCATGTAGTAGGGACAAAGTATAGTTTAATGTCATGTTGGTCGTATTAAGGACTTTTTGTACAGTTTAGCGTCATGTAATTAGGATGATAGGGACAATACAACTTAATGTCATGTTGTACGAATGGGGAACATTTCAATTTAACTTCATGCAGTGAGGACTAAATAGTACACCATTTAACATCATGTTGGATGTATTAGGGACTTTTTCAAAAAGGGATGATACGGTTTAGCGTCATGTTGGACAAAAGTATAAATAGTTTAAGGTCATATGTATGGACCATGGATGATGCAGTTTAACGTCTTGTTGGACGTAGGAGACTTTTGTACAGTTTAGCATCATGTATTTATGATGTCACATATTAACGTCGTGTGGGATGAAAGGATAGAAACAGTTTAAGGTCATATGTATCGACTGTGGATGATGTAGTTTAACGTCTTTCTGGACATAAGGGAATTGCAAATAGGTTAGGGTCATATATTGGACCACTGATGATGCAGTTTAATGTCTTGCTGGATGGTGGTGTAGTTTAGGGTTATACTCGACCATGGTTAAGGTCATACTGGACCATGGGGATGCATTTTTTGTTTAAATAAAATACTTCTTCAAATGTCTGGCATGGGTTGGAGTAGTGATGAGTTCTCCATCCATCAAGATTAATGAATATGCTCTATTGGAGTAGACCCTATCTATTGAGTATGGTCCTTACCATTTTGGCTCATGCTTGGGAGGTTTCCTTCCTGTTATCATTTGAGTTCTGAGAACTAATACAAATTCTACCTGAGTGAATGAATGAAGATGAACTTTTTTGTTGAAATCTCGTGCTATTCGATTCTGATAGACTTACAAGTGGTGAAAAGTGCACAATCTTTTCTCATATAACTGTTCCAATTCATTCAATCGCTTTTAAGATATTTCATCTATAGATGACTGATCACAAATGGAAACTCTAAGCGAGGGTAGTTGAACTTCAATGGGAAAGACTACTTCTGTTCCATATACCAATGAATATGGAGTTTACCGCATTGCAGTGCGGGTGGTAGTCCGATAATCCCATAAATCATGAATGAGATTATCAGGCCACGACTTCCTATCTTTATCCACCATCTTTTGAAGTATATTGAAAAGAGTCT
Organism: Viscum album; assembly: GCA_963277665.1. Taxonomy (NCBI): domain Eukaryota; kingdom Viridiplantae; phylum Streptophyta; class Magnoliopsida; order Santalales; family Viscaceae; genus Viscum; species Viscum album. The sequence goes on from OY728143.1 coordinate 322,271,620, forward strand.
TCTAGAAGGATTATATCTGTCCATTGTCCGTTGAATGATACGGAGATGAATGATTGGATTTGATGTTGTATTCTTGATACAACTTCTTCACCTCAGATGAAGAGAAGTTGGTGCCATTTTCTGTCAATATGGTATGGGGACACCAAATCTGGTAATGATGTTAGACTTGGTAAAGCTAACAATGCATTTAGAACTTACTTATTTGAGAGTTATTTCCTCTGCCCATTTGGAAAAGAAATCAGTAGCAGTAAGAATATACTTAAACTGCTTGGCCGTAGTTGAAGGGTATGGTCCCACCACATCCATTCACCATGTGGAAAATGGCCATGAGTATTTATCTGTATGAAGAAACTCTGGAGGTCGATGAATGAAGTTGGAATGTACTTGGCATGAATGACACATATTTGTGAAAACAACACAATCTTGTATCATTGAAGGCCAAAAGTATCCATGCCTTCGAATATGATCAGACAGTCTATGTCCAGACTGGTGGGCACCACAGATTCCTGCATGCACTTCTTTCATTAAAGCCATTGTCTCTTCCCCATCAATGCATCGGAAGAGAACTCCATCAAAACCACATTTGTAGAGAATTTTCCTTAAGTGATCTGGGCTATCATAAAGAGTAAAATTGACCACACGTCGCCGGATTGGTTCTTTCTCAGCTCTATCAAGTGGAAGTGTTCCATTTTGAAGGTATTCTCTGATAGGTGACATCCATCATGTAGTATGACCATACAGTTCAGGAATGGGACTAACATTATTAATTTCCTCTGTTCTGATTTGAACATAAGGTGAAATGGAATGACGGTGGGAAATACTGATGGTTGTATCGTCTCGAATTGGATCTGCCAGAGTTGTGGCTATATTAGCCGGTGCATCAGCTTGAGCATTTTGTGATCTCGGGACATAAGAAAATTTCGGTTCCAAAGGGAATTCCGCCATTAAATCTCTGAAGTAATCATGCAAAGGTATTAATTCTTCTTTTCTGATGGCATAATCACCATTGACTTGTTTGATTACCAGGTCTGATTCACCTTTCACCTTTAAGTGATTCACTTGTGCTTGAAGTGCCAATTCCAAGCCTGCGATGAGAGCTTGGTATTCTACTTCATTATTGGTACCACCTTCCCATAATAAATTGGAATATGGTAACACTTCCTTTTCTGGAGAAATGAGCACATTTCCTTAGCCAACTTTATTGAATTTAGGATTTTCCATTTTCCTCCCTATTGGGCTTCTGGAAGCACCATCAAAGTACATTTACCATGTTTTAGGACTATCCTGAATAGAGAATACTTCCTCATCAGGGAGTTCCATATCTGAAGATGTGTCTTACACTGAAGGGTTTTCATCCAAGAAATCCGCCAGAGCCTGGCCCTTTATTTCCCTTTGAGACACATATTGAATGTCGAATTGCTGCAAAATAACTGCCGACCTTGCCAGACGTCCTGTAAGTACTGGACGACTAAGGATGAATTTGACCGGGTTATTGTGAGATTCCAATTGGACCACGTGATGTTGCAGGTAGTGTCTCAATTTCTGAACATGAATGATTAATTCCAGGACGCACTTCTCAATACTTGAATACAAGGTTTCTGCTTCAAGAATAGTCTGATTGAGGTAGTAGAGGTTGTTTTCATTACCAGCACCATTCATCTGAGCAAGAAAAAAACCCAATGATCGATCTAAGGCTATCACGTAAAGGATAAGTGTCATTCCTTCAAAAGTGGAATAAGTACCGGTGGACTCAATAGATACTTCTTGAGAATATTGAATGCTTCTTGACATTATTCAGTCCACTGGTAAGTGACTCCCTTCCTCATCAATTTGGTGAAAGGTATACTTTTTTATGCTAAATTGGTGATGAAATGCTAAATATAGGCTATGTTTCCTTGAAGTCCTCTTAATTATATCAAATTTCGAGGAGGTGACATACCAAGGATTGAATTTATCTTCTCATGATCGACTTTAAAACCACGATGGAGGACAAAAAAGCCGATAAATTTTCATGAGATTACCCTAAAAGCACATTTTAAGGGGTTCATCTTCAAATTATGTTGTCGAAGCTTGAGGAATATGAATTTCAAATAAGCCAAGTGATTATAACATCATTTGGATCTGACCACCAAATCGTCCACATAGAATTCAACTAAATTCCCTAAAAGGGTTTGGAGATATGATGTATGGCACTCTGATATGTTGCACCTGCATTCTTTAAGCCAAAGGGCATTACCCGGTAGCAAAATGCACCCTAAGAGGATCTGAATGCTGTGGATTCCACTTCTTCTGGGGCCATTCGGATTTGATTATATCCAGAATATCCATCCATGAAGGAAAGTTCTTCACAGAAAGCTGTTGCATCAATTAATAGTTCTGTAATCGGAACTGGGAAATCATCCTTAGGACAATGCCGATTAAGATCTCTGAAATTTATGAAAAATCTAATTTTCCCATTCTTCTTCTTCACAGGGACAATATTATCCAACCACTTGGGATATTGATCTTCTTTGATGATGTTATCATTTATAAGATTATCCACTTTAGCTTTAATTTTGGAAGCATAACTTGGGTGTGTTCTTCTTGCGGCTTGCCTAAATCCTCGATGTTCTTCTGGTAAACCCATATGATGAGTAGCAACATCAAGATCAAGCACAGGAATTTCTATATAGTTCCAAGAAAATATATATCTAGTTTTCTTTAAAAACGAAATATACATCTCATTTTCTTCAAGAGTCATGGCTGCACTGATTAAAGTGGGGCGTGGATCTTCTTTTGTACCCATATTTATTTCTCTGAGTTCATCCACGGTGGTAGAGATACCCTCTTCAAATGCTGGAGAAGCATCTCTGAGATCTTACTCTTCTTCTTCTTCATGTGTTATTTCTTCCGTTTCTACTTGCATAGTAGAAGATGAAGCAAAATTTCCATGATCGGAAGAGATGTTGAAATTTGAACATCTTGAAGAAGAGGCTTCCATTTCTAACCCAATTGATGTTGAAGGGTCTTCCATGGGAAATAAAGTGGAGATGATGGATGGAGAATCTACATCATTGTTCACCTTCGATGTTTCTATAACTTATTCTGGACTGGTTGGTGAAGTATAGACTTGCTGCATTTCAGCAGATGAAATGTAGACATCTCTATTTGATCTTTCATCATTGCATGGTGGGTTACCAGTTTCTCCCATGTTGTCTGGCTCGATTGTTGTAATTGAAATTATGGATCTTTCCATAACAGTATTTTGATTTGGGTCTACCCTGTCAATTTGACTGATAGGCAACACAGAATCTTAGTAACATGCGCAAATGGATTTACTGGAATCTTTTCCCAACCACATGGAGCATTAACTTTGGTAATCTCCCTGGTATTGGATTTATCCTTTCCCTTCATGTGATAGAATTCTGCTTCAATGTATTGAGACTCACATGTCTTGAATGGGGCCTTATCACCATACAATGTCCTAACTTGACCATAAAAACAATATTTGATACACTGATGGTATGATGAAGGAATAGTTGCATGTTGATGTAACCAGGGTCTTCCAAGAAAGATGTTGAAAGCTGAGTCTTGATCAACAACCATGAAATCTGTATTGGATACAAGATCTCCAAACTAATTTTTGAGTGTAGCTTTGCCCTATGGTTCTTGTTCATTTTTATCGTATCCTTGTAACATCATGGTAGATGGAGATAAATCAGATACCGTGAGGCCTAATGGACGATGTGTACGAATGAAAATGTGGTTGACTCCCGAACCATTATCAATAAAATCACTTCGGACTTCTACACCATTGACCTTTCCAGATAAGTAAAAGGACTAATATGTCCATGCATGACATCATCTTGAACTTCATCAGTGAAAGATATCGCTACATGAAATTCGGCAGGATTCTTCTCTACGTGATAGACTTCAGCTGCAGCAATTTCAGTTTCAAACTCTTGAGGATTTGACAAAGCCATGATGAGTGCCTCCCAAAGATCCTTTGATAGATTCAAATCATCCAAAATTTATAACTTGGCCGGTACTTGGGCCAGGTGTTTCAATACATCATACTTTTGATCCAGAGGACTGCATTTCCCAATAAGAACATGTGGTTTAGCAGGTGCCTTGGAAGCAGATTCTTTGGAAGTTGATGCATCTTGTATCAGGATAGGAGTTGGCAATATTCATGGTTTTGGAAGATTAAACCGATTAAATCCATTTAATTTCTGAGGGGAATAAGATGGAACCTTCAACCGGTCTTCTAGAATAACTGTGCCATGTCTGAATTTACTATTGGTGGAAGAACATTCTTGTTTTTATTGAGCTCGCAGAAGGGATCTTCCATGAGTTTCTGCTGCGTACACAGTTCTAGCAGGGGTAGAATTGGAATAGTGTATTCTGAAAGATCATCTTCTTTCCCGGTATCCTGAGCCTTTAGAACTTCCTCTTATTCCTCTATTTGATATAGGGAATTTGGGCTCATCATAATTGAAATATAAACTGGCATATGGATCTGTTAATTGAATCATATTAACAGAACTGAAAATCAATTCTTCATCCGATGAAGACTCTGCTTGACTAGCCAATTTAGGTTGTGCCGTTTGATGGGGAGGTGCCCATTGCTTCGAAGTAGATGCCATAAAATCTGCAAGGGTCAATTAAAACATAGGCTTTGACACGTACTCATCTTCTCCTAATTCTTTTTCATTCCCTGAATCATGTCATTTCTTCAAGGATTTTCACTCTGATGAAGAGGGTTTTGCTACGCCATTCATGGTAGAAGGCACAATTGGTTTCTTCAATTGCGTTCACAAAATAGAATAAGTTCGGTTGATCATCTTTCTAACCATCCACTCATCATATTTTTGTACATTTTTGTTCTTAACTTCTTTCCATTCACCTTCTTCCTCTTGAACTGTAGCAATGACACATGCTACCTGAGTTGAAGAACCTTTCAGTTTGACTTGTCCCGAGTCGACTATCTTTTGCAGAAGGTCTTTGAAGACAAAACACTCTTTTATGGGATGTCCAATCATCTAATGAAATGGGCAATAATTGGGAGGGACTTCATCTCTTTCCTTGTTTGGCCTCTTGGGCATTGGCAATTGAACCAAATTATTTTCCAGATCCAAAATGAAATAACTAGGAACATATTCAATTCAGAAAGAGTATGTTTTTCACTTCAGATCCTCCAATTGTTTTCATCATTGATCTCATTGATCGTCTTGACGAAACGACCTCTACTGTTGGTGCTCAGGAGGTGGATCCCTTCGAGAAGATGAAGGTTTTTAAGTAGTAGAAGGTATAAGTGCTTTCTTAAGCACAAATTTAGGAGTCTCTGCTTTACCCATTCTCCATCCTGGAGCTGATGGAATTACATGAGATTTAGCCTTAGTCTGTATAAGAGAATCTTCAATCAGTTGAGTGATTGAAGTAGGGTCTTGAAACCCTGCTGTGTATTTCAACGGGATCAACGGTGTGCCTAATTCATTATGAAAATTTTCCAAATAGATTGGCAAAAATTCCTCTTGAGGGAGTGCTAAGATCGGGGAATATGTTAACCCCTTCCAACGAGAAATGAAATCAGAGACTCTTTTATTCTCCCTTTTCATATAGTTTGTAATATCGAAAACTGTTTTCTTTGGAAAATTTGAGCAGAATTGAAGAAGAAATCGTTGACGGACATCTTCCCATCCAGTAATTGACCGGGATTTCAAGCTTGTATACCAGACAAAAGTTGGTCCTTGCAAGGTTCGCACGAATCATATGAGTTTAACCAATTTTTTCTACTCCGGAGTTCCCATCATAGGATCGCAACCACACAGGTAATGCATCAAATGTTGTTCAGGATCGCCTGATACATTGAAAATAGGGAATACAGGGTTCCCAATATTTGATGGGGGAGAGATTGAATCTACCCATTTAGGGTAAGCTTTCTTTTCCGGTTGAACATATGCACGCTTTCCTTCTATAGCTCCCAACCTAGTAGTTAATGACGCAATAGTAGTTATTAACTTTTGAGAAAAATCCGGTTGAGCATGAATCTGAACTGGTGCACTGACTAGAGCTTGGATAGGTATGGAAGCTGGTACTGCAACTGATAGCAGCACTGCCAATTGTTGTTGTACTTCAAACGTAGGATTAGACCTGTGAGGGTGTACTGATAAAGGGGGATATTCTTGATCCATCTCAGTAACTACAATAAAATCCCTTGGCTGACTGACTATAGCACGCTTAGGAGGAAGACTTCCCTGAAGTAGTTTTGCGTTCATCCTCCTCAATTCCTTCATTTCTTCTTCCTGTTGTGCAAATATTTTCTCTAGTGAGATTGATTGGGCCTCTCTAGAGGGAGTATTTGTAACCTGATTCTTCCACTTTCCCTTGTTTGATCCCATTAAGAGAGGGGGAAGTGGGTTGTATGAAGGAACACCCAGATTTTGGGTAAACTTTTGATTTCCTGTACGCACACCTTCTTCATTTATGTTTGTGTGTACAACTTCCTGAATAGAAACCTCTTCATCTGATCCCTCTGAGTGAGCCTCATCTGGTAGATCAGCAACAAAGGCATTGATGACATTGATTGATTCATAATGCATCACATCTCTTATATCAGTATTTCTATGATATTGTCTCCTTCCATGTCTTTGATGTGATATTGCCTTTTGTTGACATGATCCCTCATGAACTTTAAGACAAACCGTAATTTGGAGGGAATCTCCTGATAATTTGGCTCTTCGTTTCTCCGGTGGCTTCTTCCCCAATCGATAGAAGACTGAATTTCATTGAGGAGGGGATTGATGATTTGAAAAATTCCCCAGTCCGGTGGACTGGGGCTGTTCCTGTTGTCTTTTCTCAACTCCTTGAATCATATTTGTTGATTCTGAGGGATGGTTTAAAAGAGTCCCCAGTCTGGAGAGCTAGGGTGGCTCTTGACATGCTGTGTCTGATACTTTCTTAAAATCACTCCTGATCTTGCGGACCTTGGACGGAAATTAGCTGGATGCATCAATCGACATCCAATTTTATCACCCGGTTCAAATGACCATTGGATGATTTCTGACACTTCTGTCACTTGGTGATGTACTTGCTCCAAACGAGAGGCCTGTTCATTATTCTCATTTTCTTGATGTAGTAGTAATTCAACAACTTGTTCTTTTTATTATTGATTTTGAGAGGAACTAGTTGAAGAATGTTCTTGGAAAAGCTTTTGATTACAAACAAAGCCAGGTATTCGTGGCCGGCGATGGACAATAACATTGCACGAGACCATTTTCGGCGGGCTTTGCTGACTGGAGAGCACCGGGAAATGCAATGCTCCATGAACACCCCATAAACTGACATGAATACCAGATGGGGAATTGGAAATTAACTGGCACAACATTCCTAGTTTTCCAAGGCATGAACGCTGAAGGGATCTCTCCTACTTTTCAGCCATCAGATATCGAGAGACTGATAGAGATGCCAAGTTAATTTTGCATTGTAATCCTTCTATTATCTTAACATTATTTTCATATTCATCATAAGATAATACGTTCTTTTTCAACTGACAAAGAGTTTTCCTTATGTTGAGACGAATATCATGAATTCTATCTTCCGTCAACATTTTTGGAATATCATACTGAGAGTCAGCCAGAGGCCAAAACATGACTGGCACTTCACCTTTTGCCAGTTGTTTTCTCATGTTTAGCATTTCCACTTTTTCATTTGATGAAGATTATACTACCTTTTTTGGCCAGAACTAGTGCTTCCTTTTTGCTTCATTGGATTCAACAGGATTGGTAGAGAAGTCACTGATTAAACGAGAAGATGCATGAATTAGGGGTGGTTCGGATAATGACCTACACCCGGGGCTATCTTTCAATTGAGAAAGTATTTCACCTTCCAGCGATGAAAAATCACACATGACTGGTTTCACATTTGCATGTGCCTCAAGATAAGAGGGCTTTCTCAGAACTATGTTGTCCACTGGAGCATTTTCTGGTCAATGTGAATCACTATTGCGGAGAGGACTTTCGCAGAGAAATTCATCATCATGGGGAGGAACACCATGGTGGGTTATAGAAACTGAGGATATCTCTTGCTCCATGGTCATCTGGACACACAGAGGGTTCTTGTGGCTCGCATCTGAAGATGAAACTTCGAGATCGACCGAATTGTCATGAAGCATGCCTTCATTAGGAAGTGTCTGTTGAAGACATTCGGAATTAATATTCCAACTATTGGAAAATGAGGGAGTATAATCTTGAATTCCAATAGATAAATGTCTGAGGGCTTCAAGAACCCAAGAATCGAGTAGGGCCTTGTTATAGATTGTCTCTTGAACTCTTCACTGTGATGCGCGAGTCTTTTACTTAGATGCCTTCTTACTCACCTTGGAAACCACTTGTTGATGAAAGTGGCTGCTCTGAGGAGGTGTATATTCCAGATCATGATATATGGATATGTTAGGCTGATGATCCCCACTCAAATCAGGTGTATGTGCATGACTTTCTTGTCCGTATGATATGGGGCAGTATGCCCCACAACCCTCTTGGACTGGAACAGATGTGTGTGACTGTTCCGAATTGGACTGTTGATGTGTCACTCTACTGGTAGGGATATATTTATGTGCCTTTCCATGAGATTCTGCTGAATCTGTTATAATATCCTGACATGCATCCAGGATATGAGCAGAATTTTCTTATGCTCTTTCACTATTGATAGAATATGCTTGGTGACTTCATCATCCAGAATGGGGATATACGTCCATTCCGGGATTGGAGTAGGTGTATGTGCCTACTCATGAATTCCTTTTCCTGTCAGTGAATCATAACAGTACTCAAGTGTAGGGGAAGCGTGTTGAGTCTGCCTCTTATTTGTCACTAGAGCTTTCTGACTGACTTCTCCGAATGCTACCAAGCAAGACTGTTGGTAGGCTTGATCAATACTAGCATGTGTATGTGCCTGCGGATTGCACTTCGCCGAATGTGGTTGACGAGATCCATCATATGTCGTCAAACAAGATTTCTGACTAGATGCTGATGTATAAATAGGTGTATGTTCCTGCCAATAGTACACCGCCGGGATTGCCTGTCGGGATTGGCGTGATGCTGCCAGATGAGTCAGCTGGATAGAATAATTAAAATGTGTAGGTGTGTGTGCCTTCTCGTTTCTTGCCACCATGTTATGTTGGTGGACTTCTACGGAGATGACAGAGATGAGAACCTGCTCACTGTTAACCAGAATTCGCCTCTGGAGATTCGTCTTGGCTGCTCGGGTTCAAGGAACCTGAGCCGAACGCCTAGAGTCTTTACCCTCTTCATGTTGATTGTGCACTAGCATACGAGTCCGACAACGATTTTTGTTGGGAGCCCTCAGGAATGACCCCTTTCTTCTTGAATTAAGTCCCTGAGGGACCTTCTCATTCACCTCCCCAGAATAAGGGAGCGAATGGTGATTGCGTTCTGGGGATAACGACCCGATATAGTTGGAGACGGTGGTTAGCACCGCCTTCTTCTTGATCATGGGTTGTCGCTGCCCTGATGACCAGGGTGAGTTATTCACTTGGAGGGCTTTTCGGGCAGCCTCCAAAGTTGGAATGGCACCATGTTGACGGTACTCCTTAACCAGCGCGTTTGATACCCAACATTGAAGATGCTGAGTAGGTGATATTGTCCTCAGAGTGGACGACGATCCAGCAGGAGTAGCAATAGTGGCATTCGCAGCAACGATATTCACAGGTGTGAAATTGAGAGCATCCATTTCTTATAATTCTGAAAATCTTGGAAAAGAGTGCATGTTTGATATAACAGACGTAATCAAGATAAATTCAGCCACTACAACTTTTGGATAATCACATATGTCAATGATTGTTTTTGTTGGCCCTCTCATTGAGTTTTAAATAGGGGCCTAACTAATAAGCAAAACATCATTTTAAATTGGTTAATGATTCACGTCGGGTTCACTATTTTTTGTTCCCCATTAGAATTGGGGATGACCTCATTGATTTAAGGTTCAAAAATTCCAAACGGTTTCTAACGGATTTGTTCGTAGAACGGGAAACATCCAATGATTCCATATCCAATTGAACCTACATTCCAAAGGTAGGAGATCATTAGTTGTGGACTGATGAGGCTTAGGAATATACAATGGTCGAGAGGATGGGAGGTCGGGCTCATCACACCTTTTTTAGGGGAATTATTGTCTACTCCGGTACTCTCTTTATAGATTTAAGTTATGTTCATGAATCCTTATTACATTACCAAGTATAAAATAATCTTTCCTTTATATCTGAAAATCAATGATTGATATGTAGGAAATTTAGAGAATCTTTTATATTTATTCGAGGTTCATCATCGATAGAGAATCATCTGTATTTGTTAGAGATTCTTATTTAATGGTATCCTTTGATACGTAAAAGTCTCTTGGTCTTTATGATGACCATACAGGTTTTAAAGCTACTCAGTGGGGCACTTGAAGTTTAATTTCGTTCAGAAGGATAATGATTATTTCAGAGTTGGGATCGTACCAACAAATGGGCTACCTACGTATCCTTTGTTTTGGAAAAGGAATCAGAACCCATGTAGTTCAAGTAAGTGAATATGATTTTTATGATTGATGGTTCAAAGAAAGATGTCATAATTACTTTTACTCTCTAAGATCACATGAGTCATTATCGGTGTAAGAAACAAGAGGCATTGGTAAAACCAGATAGTTGTGCCATGATAGATGCAATCATAAGAAATGATGTGGGGATTATGTATGTATGACTGCCCAAATAGATAAAGATTATAATTTACTTCAGAGAAGAAATCCAGGAACAAGGTCCATCAAGGTATATATACTTTATGGAGATTTGGATACTCTAATTTGGGGCTTACTCCTGAAATTGAGGCCCAAATGAAGAGGGGACTTATGTTTCGGTTTTACTCCTGAGAAGGATATCCAGATCAAAAGTAAATTGGGACTGGTTAAGAAAAAATTAATGGACTTGGTGATTACTCCTAAAGAGGATTCCCATATTTGAGACTGGGGCTTACTCCTGAAAAGGAGTCCCAGTATAATGAGGACTTGGGGCATACACCTAATGAGGATGCCAAGATTTGGGAATTTTAAGAATGGGACTTACTCCTGAAAAGGATGCCCAGATTAGGGGACTTAGGGCTTACTCATAAGGAGGATGCCCAGAATTGAGAATTAAGACTTGGGATTATTCCTGAAAAGGAGGCCCAGTTTAAGGGGTTCTCTCATCTTTAAAGGATGAGGATGAATGAATGAAATCTTAATCTTTAGTGACAAAAAGATGTGAAAATCCCTAGGTTTTGAGAAATGTTCTACCGAGATCCATTCTGATAAGGAATCCAAATCAAGTAATCATGCCATAAATGGATTTGAAGAGTGTCTTGAAGACTAAATCTTGAATAGGAGAGGTGGAATGCAATAAGAGGGGTTAAATGGGCAAGAAAGGAACCCAAAAAGGTAGGGGCGCGTAATTCCTGGCAAGTGCGCAAGTACTGCGTGGGCGCGCAAGCCCTAGTCGCACAGGTATACCTGCGCGACACATGGGTACTCGCGCATTTGAAAACAAGTAGGGTAATACTAGGGGGATCCTTGACCAATGCCTTTAGAATTATCCTGAGGTACTTCCAGAAGAGAGGCACGCAAGTTTTGGTGAGGAAGTAGGGCGACACTCAAGTATGTTCATTTCCCTTAAGGGTAAAACACCTTAGGAGCAGAAGTGTTAGTGAATTCTAACACTTAGACCTTACTTATATTATTTAGACCTTCCATTACAGGTAACGAATTACCTTATAAGTGTTCGGATGACCTGAAGAAGAGACAAGGGCATTCAGAGCTCTAAATCAAATTCTGGTAAAATTCCCTCCAAATGGGGGGCCCATAGGGTCTATTTATAGGTTAGAGAAGACCCTGAGAGGTTATTCTTTAGGGCGCACAAGTCGCTTGCGCGAACATTAGGTCGTGTGCAAGTATACTTGTGCAACATTGATGACACTTGCGCGAACCTTGTGCTTTTGAAGCTTTGTTCACTCCTTTGTCTATTTTTGATGTTTTCTTCAAAGGATGAATCAATTTGCGCTAAGTCATTTCCCTTTCCATTATTTTAGTCAATGTGACGAAATGGAGCAGCCACAATACTAAAAAACCTTGATTAGATGGTTTGGTACCCCCTATATTCTATATTTTAATGGAGGGACGTTCCACAGGATTGGCTAGTTGATGGTGGCCAATTGGTTGTAGACTTAGGGGACTCACTATACGCCAGTATGTGGTCCTAAAAAAAATATATTCAGGATTATTAAAGGGATGTTTATGATCAACCATGGTTATTATCTGTATTAGGATATTCATTTTTTGTTGCATTTAATTTTTCAGCATGCATTGTTTATTTATTTTCAGTACAACCTATACTATTGTTTGGTTTTCGATTCAATTTAGGATTTGGTAAATATTTTTTGAAAATGGAAGGTGGCGTGTGTTGTTTTTTTAAAATGTAAAATATACAATTATTTAATTAAATGTGAAAATATTATTTTTATAAATGTATTTCAAACAAGTGTTAATGGATTATTTTGTAAAATGAAACACATGGACTCATTGGTGCTACCGATATAGCTATTAGCTCATAACCTACATGTCCCACTTGGTGTCAAAAGACTCACGCAATTTTGGAGGTTCTTCTTTTTGTTTAGGTTTATCTGGTTGGAATTTACTATTTTAGTGGTTTTTTCAATGGATGGTGGTGACTTTGTGGTCACATGGATATATCATTGGTAGTAGTATAGTCTAGTTTAGTTCAGTTTCAGTTTTCGCTTGTTTCTGATCAATTATATTTGTATCTCAATTTGTTTTTGTTTCTTTAATGATCATTTGTTTTCTCATGTGGCATGCAGATTTTATTTTACATGATCCTAGTAATTTATGGGATTAATCGTTTTCCTTGTTTTTTTAATGATCGAATCTAGTGTTAAACACATACAGATCAGTAATTCCCCTCGGTCTATGTTGAGGACCAGGTTGAGTGTCTGGTCAGATGAGATCTTGAGATGGTTTATGAGAAAATAGTATAAGGGAAAAACATGATATTTTGGTTGTTTGGTTAATGGGTAATAGGATTTTTGGGACTATAGAGGTTGGTGTAAGAATAGTGTCATGAACCCATGCTCATTCTGAAATTTGATTTACCAAGGGTTGTCTGGGATTTGAGTCTTCTATCCTTGTTTTGAATTGTGGAAAGGCAATGGAGGTGATCCGTTGTTTTGTAGTGTTCCCACAGGGTGTAATGACCCTTGTGGAGCTTGATGTAAGATTATGAATTCTCATTTCATTTATGGATCTTAATTTAGCGTTGTTTTGAGGAAAAAGGAATAATTATATATTTTCAATGTTCACATTGTGTACTTATGAATAAACATCATGTACCTGGTTACCACATGAAGCTATGTACTAGCCATGTGATGGCTAGGAACATGGCTATATAGGTGACCTAGAAGAGTGCTTAAGGTGGGGTCCGGATAAGGCTACTACATGGTGTGTACCTCTAATAAACATGACGTTTGTTTATATTTTTAATTGATATATCAGAGTGGGTTCATGTATAATGTTCATAACATATGTATTCTCCCCTCAGTTAATACAAGAGAGGAATGGATTGCCATAGTACATTGACCTCCCCCAATTCTCCATCCAACACTACTAGGAAACTGATATATAACCACACCTAAAAATCCACTGTTTAAAAAACATGTTGCTACACCAACACAATTAGCCATGACTCCATGGATGAATACCCCCAACATGTATATTTCATCCTCCTTCCACTCGATCATTCCTCCAAAAAACCCCTCAATAGTCTAACACCTTCCCCAACACCTCCTCACAGCGACCCTTATCCTCTATCAAAGTTGTTCGAGTGGCCTCCCCACATCCTCTCTTCCTTCTTGACAGATCTCCCTCACAAAACACCCACCAACACTAAGGTCGACACACATAACACCCTCTCAAATGCCTCCTCCTAAACAACCCTCAACACCCATGATGCCTCCTTTTCACGACAATCCTTTCAACCACCCTCCTCCTTCAACAACGATTCTTTGATCAGCCTCCCCTCCTCATCCCTTCATACCCAAAGGCTCTCCCCCACAACCCTCAACTCCACTAGCACTGAGTTTGAAACCCTTAATGCCTTATCATCATGGTATTTGAAAATTTAATTGATTTGTTATATTATTTCTTGAATCTGAAGCTAATACTGGATTTGGAGTGAACTAACAAGATATGGTAGATGGCATTTTTGTTTTTCAATTAATGAGTGTATTTTTTATTATGTGTTGTCATTCTAAACACTATAATTTCTATGTGACATAACAAAAATCTCAAAATAATAAAATTAATTGTTATCACTTAGCTTAATGTAGTACTCCCAACCTAAGTATGTCGTCCTAGACTATTTAACATCATTTGAGCCACCCCTTATGGTGAATAACATTTAATATCCCATAAGACATATAATTGAATTTATATTGAACATCCAATTGACGTTTTTTGATTATTCCCCTATTAATTAATTGTAGAGTGAATCTAAAAAAAGTAAAATTGTATGACTACATTCATTGTCCCTTGTCCAAATTTTTTATAGATAGAATTTTCATTATAATTTAAATTCCCAAATTGTATAAAGTGATTTTTTAAAAGGTATAGGTTCCACTTTCCATGTCCATCAAACATGAAACAGAAAGGATGATATAAGTGTTAGGACATGAAATTCCATGTATGCGATCACCAATATTTTTATATAAAATGAAATATAAATAATATTTCATTATGCTATATTTGACATATGGAATCATAGGTAGAAAAAACATAGATGATATCACATGGAGAGTGGTCGTAAATTAGGCCTCACATGACACATGGGTTCCCTATATGGATTATCGAGGATAGGCTCATAGGGATGTGTTTAACATTATGAATTGAGTGACACATGGTCTCCCTATAACGAATACCAAATAAATTATTAGGATGCGATAAAATTATACCATGAATTGAAGATAATTTAATTTCATTGAGGATTAAAATATATTGACTTGTAGGGGTTGGTTTACATTACAAAAAATAAATATTGCGGTAACATGCGTTAAACTTCGTGGATTGGAAGAAATTTAAAATTCAATTCATTTGATGTCATGTAATCCAGTTCAAAGAAAATGCCTGGATTTGGCCAATGAATCACATTCATGGTTAAATTTATTATTTCCACAGTTCTGTTCTAAATTTCATGGGTTTTATTCATCCCTTATGTAATTATTACACTATATGAGCCTAGTTTTTGAGATAATATTATAATTTTATAATTACGAATCAATTTTCAAAGATATTCCAATATAGGATAACACAGGTTTTTATAGGGACGTTTAATGGGGTACCGTGAATGACAATGTTTATTTCTATATTTCCTATATTCATTTTAATAGTAGACCACTAATTGTATATTCGTAGATAATATTTTCATAGACACTTTCGATTGTGGGCTAGGGAGATTATCTCACACCCTATTCGACCCGCCGATTAGTTATCGAACCGAGTCCATGGATATAGACATTGGAAAGAGGAATCATAATACACTGGTAGCATGGTTTTATATAAAATGATGTATTATGGGAGAAGTAGACCGAACCAATACTCATAATGTTATTTGATATGTCTTTTGATAATTTTTTACATTATTTTATAACATGTTACATTTCCCCTACTGCTCTTGTTCCCATATATTCCCTAATTATGCATATCATACAGTTATGATGAATTTCTATATGATACCAGATACAATTTTTTTATTGGTTATGATTTTATTCCAATATATTATTATTGTTATGGATACTATGCTTCATAAGTTGGATGTACATATGATATTCTATTTTATCAGTTATTTCCACAGTGTGAGGGGTGTTGTGGGGGGGGGGGGAAGGTGGGGGATTTAGGGGATAGGGTAAGTGGGGGGTATAAGTGTGTGGGGTGGGGTTGGGGGATGGAGGATGAGTTTGTGGGGATGTAGGGGAATGTGGGATTGATGTGGGGGTGTAGGGAGAAGGTGGGGGCAGTGGGGGTTTATGGGGGTGTATGAGTGGATGGAGGCTTGGGATAGGGTCTGATGCAGGCGGTGATGGGGGATGGTTCATGTGGGGGAGGGGGATGGGATGTAAGAGGGACTTGGGCTGGGGGCTTTTGTAGGTGGTGGAGGGGGGTAGGGGGTGGGGGACTAGTTCACGGGGCATGGGGGTTAGTGCATCTCATCTCGTCAAACTTTTCCATGCATGTAAAAAACTCATCTCTCTTGTCCTCCAAATCTTAAAATTAGTTTTATTTATGGACCATCTAATTATAATAATCCTTGGTAAGCTTAACTTTGGAATACATTCCGTTGAATTAATCAACGTGGCTACCCCACTTCACAGAGATCATCCACATTTGATGTTTCTTTTAATTTCCATTCTTATTTTCACATGCTATTGTGAATTTTTATCATCAAATATATTACAATTTATTTTGATTATTAATATATGGATATTGATAGACTAGTTTTTTAAGGATCGTTAGTTCCCCACATAAGGGTTAATCAAGGTTTGGTTCCTGGTGTTTTGTTTTTAAATTGGAGAATATTGTGGTCCTCAAGTTCTGTTAGGAGGCATGTTACCTTTCTCCAGGTTTAAAGTGAAAGTGTGAAATTATAATGATTTAATCCTTTGGGAAATAATGTCATTTACCTAGAAAGGATACAAACATGGGAATCTAAAGGCATAATGAAGTTTTTATTTGGACCTGAATTCACTTCTGGTTTTATGCATGTTAATTCCTTATGTTTTTCAATGAAGGTGTGTTATATTTTTGATCTAGTTGTTGTTGTTATTAACCTATTTTTTCTATAATTTTTATAAACATTTTAAGTATGTAAATTTTAATGACTTCATTAAATAAAGAGTCATGTAATATGATATATTATCTTCCATAATTCTCATATTAGGTTAATTTCATGTTAAACACAAGTTTAATTTATTTCAAATTTATTTATAGTCGATAAGTTATATGTTTCATATTTTTTGAAAATATTTCCATAAAAAATTTTCTAACTCAAGAATGGAATTAAAATATTTTCCTTCTTGATATAAATACATTGGGGATGATCAATCCCATTCTTATTTTGGATGGTGTTTATAAAATTAAGTTATGGCCCTAATGCCTTTTCCAGAGTGAATAAAATACTTTTGGATGGGTGTGTTCTCTAAGAACTTTTAGTTAATTTTCTTCTTTATTTGATAATCAGGTGTGGTATGATTTATTGATTAGAAATGGGATTTATTACTTAGGCTATTTTAGTAATATTTTTTTGATATGTTTGGGAACCGTGGATGAGAGATGGGTTGGTTATATTTTTTTTGATATTAAAGATATTTTTTCATATGGCTAGGAACCTTTGATGAGAGATGGGTTGGTAGTTAGGTTATAGAGACATTTGATGTTTGATAATGGGTAGGTATCTTGGATACTATGAATTTCTCTGTTGTATCCTAGTGGTTCATCTAAAAAAACAAATTTTATTCTCATTAATAAAACAATGTATTTACATATAACCCCAAACACATTTAAATATTCATATTTTATCACAACCAAAGAATCTTTTTGATTACCATAAATTAGTGTTAAACTAATTTTATATTTAGATGCATTATTTTTTAGTGTATTCTATAAAATTTACACCATACATGAATAAATCCTAAAAATAGATATAATATTTATATAACACGATACATTTTATAGATTTAAATTATTCTTTATAAATTAAGAAACCAATAAGGATATAGGAATGAATAGTTTTTTGTAGGGGTAGTGGGGGTTTTTGGTGGGGATTAGTGAGGTAGTTGGTTGGGGGAGGCAGTGGGGGTGCAGGTGGGGGTAGTGCGGGTGAGGGTTTGGGGTGATGGGGGTGATGGGTGGGGGTGAAGGGGGCAGTGGGGGTGAAGGTTGTGGGGGGGGGGGGGGGGGGTAAAGGTGGCAATGTATAGGGCTAGTGGGGGATAAGGGGTCAGGGTCGAGGGATATTGTGTGTGGGGAATTGGGGTTGAGGGTGGATGGGGGGATTGTGTGGAAAGGGGGACACGAGGTGTGGGGTGTTCAAATGAGTTGGGATGAAGGTTGTGGGGGCAATGGGGGTGTAGTAGGGGGTTCATTATGGGGGGCATGGGGGTTCATGTGTGTGGGGAAAAGGTAAAGAGGGGGGAGTGGGGGATACTACATTTTAGTAATAATATAATGGATATATATATTAATATTAATTAGTTTTATGGAAATTACAATGACACCTATTCGATGAAAATAGAATCATGTCACATTTAAAAATACATGGATATTCTACTAAAATAATTATATCCCAAAAAAGATATATAATTTATAAAGGGTGTAGCTCAATTTTATGTCAAATTTATTGGTGAGGTCTTCATTGAACTAAATTTTCTCATTCAATACTAGTGAGATAAAATGAACAAAAATATTGGTTTCCCTATAAAATTTTTATGGAAAACAAAAATAATTAAAAAAGGTGTTTATGATATAATAGTTGTTCAATCTGAGACTAATTAAAATAATTACAGCTATAGTAGAAGTTAAAAACAAAAATATAATTAAGAGTAGGTGAAATTCAATCAATTTCACTTTCATGGATGGAGTTTGGATGTTAACATTTCTTTCATTAACATCACATATATAAAAGAAGTTGTTATATTGCATTTCATTTATCATTGTTTACTTATATGTGTTTTCTTATGATAAGGCCAGTTATATCCACCACCAATGAAAACAGTGAGGTAAGAATTTTATTTCTGTAAGGTTTATTCCGTATTTATTTTTTAGCCAAATTTTAATTAGTCATTTTTTGATTGTGGGGTTCTTATATTTTTGAAGTTCATTTTGGATTTCATTGAGGTGAATTCAAGTCGCCATTGACGGAGGATAACATGTGTATTTACAGGTAGGCATATATATATATATATATATATATAAAAGTTCCCCATTTATATATATTCACTCATCATATTATGAATATATATATTGGGTCTTGGTTTTGTTATATATTGATATAAAAAATGCATATATGTGTAATTGTAAAGGGGTATATGGAAGTATAAACGTATATATAAAGACCCCCTTATGGATATTTGGCCATTAAAATATGGACATATGGGCTATGATTCCTTATATATATATTCAATTTTTCATATTCATGCATGTAGAAAATAGGAATATTGTAGTTTTCGTCATCAAAAACAAAGCTCCATGAGGTTGGGGTAGGTTCTCTCTACCTAAACCATTAATTTGAATTCTATAATTGTGTGATTATTTTAAAAACATGTTTTCATTATTTATTTATTGTTTTAAAAATGGTTTTTTATAACAACAAGTGTTTTCAATGAAGAATATGAATATAGCCCTTGAACATATTTACAGACCTTGTTCCAAGTTGTTAAAATATGATAGTAGTATCTAGATACTAGAAAAAGAGATCTAGAAACCATACATTGATCATCCTTATAGACATTAAAGGTCTCAATCATCTTCCCATTAAATTCTTTAGAAAATACCACTACTAAGTTAATGTATCTATTTGTTCCAATTACAAGATTCCTAACATCTTCTTATGCTATAATGGAATTCACCCATATGTTTCCTGTAGAAATATTTCATAAGGATTTGTGTGATCATATCACAATTTTGGGACTGTATTTGTACAGATACAAAATTAAATTTTGAGCCACTCCTTCAAATTTAACTAGCTTCATGGAATTTGAGTTGGTATCCAAGAAGTACCGAATGGTCTTCAAATGAATTGCAGATAGGTTATTACTTTTATGGAATCTCACTGCCTCTCCCATATTCAAATAAACATTCATCTTCTCTAAAACTCGTGAGATCGTCTTACCATTAGGATATTAATTCGTATTATCTTTCCCTTTAAATATGTGATCCATGAAACAAATCATTTTCCATGGAAGGTTCACCTTCATATTATTAATCAGAATATTATACACATACATATCCTAAAAAAGGACTTCGTCTATCTCTGTCACACTTTTTGCAATCCTAGTTTGAAAATACATACATAGAACCTTCCACTTTGGTTCTAAGTCCTTCATTGGTGTTCTGGGTTCTTTTAAAAGGGCATGGGGATGGTGCATGTGGTGTTGATGGGGGTGAGGGGTGGGGGTGTGCAGTGGTGAAGGGGGTGTGCATGGGGTGTGCAGGGGAGGGTTAAGGGGGTTCATGGTGGGGTTAATAAGGGGAGTTCAGGGGGTGTATGGGTTGGTAGAGGGAGGGGTGTGCAGGTGGGGGCCGGGGGAAATGTGTAGGGGATGGGCATGGGGACAGTAAAGGGGGTGCATGAGGTTGTGCATGGTTGTGTGTAGGGGGTGCATGGGGTGGGAAGAGGGATGGGGTGTGTAGGGGGTTGGAAGGGGGCATGGTGTGTGCTGTGGGAAGGGGCATGGGGTAGGGGGTGTGCAGTGGGGGGGGGACTAGTGGTGTTCTAGGGATATGAGGTGTTAATAGATATATGGGCCACCAAACCATTATAGGGTCCTCTAGAATGATAATCCAACAATAAACTCCATAACACCATAGCCTTTAGTTTCCCGAACTAATCCTCATTTAAAAATAAACACTAAACTACATTCCTTGGAATTTGGCTACATTGATACCTTTAAAAAATGACCCAAACCGCTTGGATCCAACTTGGGCAGGTGATGAGTTGGTTGATCTACCCTGAGATATCCTCCCATTTCATCAGGAACATTGTTTTTTATGGTAGGAGATTATTTTTATATGTAGGGGACCCATTTTTTGGAATTCAAAGGTTGTTGCAAGAGGGTATCAAGGATGGAGGGTGTATGGGATGTGCAGAGGCTAGGGGAGTACAAGGGGGAGGGGTGTAGGGGGACTTGCAGGTGGGATGGGGGAGGTGTGGGGTGTGTAGGTGTGTCCAGATGGTGAGGGGGGGGGGGGTCCCGGAGGGAAGGTGGGTGTGTTCTGAAGAGAGGGTGGGGTGTCTAGTAGGGGGGTAGGGGGTGTGCCGGGGGAAGGGGTAGGGGGTTCAAGGGAATGTGAGGGGTGTTTAGGAGGGAGACAAGATGGGTGTGTAGGGGGAGGTGGGGAAGGGGTGGGTGTGTCAAGGGTATGTAAGGGGTGGGTGGTAAATGGGTGGTGTATATGGGAGTTCCAGGGGGAGGGGGTGAAGGGGGATGTGGGGAATGTTGGAGGGAAGGGGGTATTTAGGAGGGAGGGTCAGGGTCCAAGAAATAGGGGTTTCTAGGAGTGGGGGTTTCCAAGAGTAGATGGAGGGGTGATGTCCAGGGTTGGGAATGAGCTATCTAGGGGGGATTGTAGGGTGGGAGTGTCCCAGGGGATGAAGGGGGGAGGGGGTAGTCCAGCTGGAGGGAGGGGGGTGTAGGAGGGGGTGTCCTTAGGGAGGGAGGGGTGTAGTCCAGGGGTGGTATGGGGATTCCGGGGGAGGGTGTTGTCCAAGGAAAGGGAGGGGGCTGTAGGGGGTGGGGGGGTTGTCCAGGGAATGAGAGGGGTTGTTAGAGGAGGGAGGGGGGATATCTAGTGAGAGGGTGGGGGGATGCAGGTGGTGTGGTGGTGGGGAGGGGTGTATATGGGTAGGGAGAGGAGCTACAAGGGGGAGGGAGGGGCTCTATATTGGGGGATGGGGGATGCTGGTGGAGTGGTGGTGGGGGGGGGGGGGGGTGGGGGGGTGGTTGTCCACTGAGAGGGAGGGGGTTGCAGGGGTGTGGGGATTGGGGTTGTCTTGGGAATGGGAGGGGGATGCAGTTGGAGGGAGGGTGGTTGTCTCGGGGGAGGGGGGAATGCAGGTGGAGTGGTGGGCGGGGGGGTTGACCGGGGAAAGGGTGGGGGTTGTAGTGGGAGGGTGTGTGGTTGTCATAGTAGAGTGGGATGTATGTTGAGTGTTGGGGGGGTTATCCAAGGGTAGGGAGGGGGTTTCCAGGGGAGGGGCTATCCATGGAATGAAAAGGGGGCTCCAGGGGGAGTGGGGGGTGTCCAGATAAAGGGAGTGCTGAAGGGGGAGGGAGTGGGTGTCCAAAGGGAGTGAGGGGTGTCCAAGGGGAGGGAGGGGGAAGCAAGTGGGGTGGAGTGTATAGGGTTATGGAAGGGGAGGCATGGGTGGGGGTGTTGTCATGGGGGAGTGAGGGGGTTGCAGGTGGAGTGGGGGGGAGGTGGCTGTCTCATGGAAATGGAGGGGGGAGGGGTGTCCAGGGGGAGGGTGGGGGAAACAGGAGTATTGGTTGGGGGATTTCTAGTTGGGGGATACTACAAGTGGAGTGGGGGAGGTGTGTAGGGGAGAGGTTGGGGGATAAGTTTTTATGAATTTGAAGACCATATTGTCATGGTTTTTATACATGGAAATAGACATATTTATAGGTGGAATGGTGGGGGATATCCAGGGGTAGGGAGGGGGTTATCCGAGGAAAGAAAGTTGACTCCAATGAGAGTCATGATGGAGTCTAGATAAATGGAGTGTTGAAGGGGGAGGGTGGCGGTTCCCCATGGGTGGGAGGGGTTTCTATGGGGAAGGAGGGGTCTGCAAGTGGGTTGGGTGGGGGGTTTTCTAGGGGTATGGAGGGGGATGAAGGGGGAGGGGTGTTTTCGAGGGGGAGTTATGGGGGATGCAGGTGGAGTGGGGGTCGGGGGGGGGGGGGGTTGTCCATAGGGTGGGATGGTGATGTAGGGGTAGTGGGTGGGGGAATTGTCTCATGGAAATGGATGGGGAGATATGGGGGCAGTGTAGGGGGAGAGAGAGGGCTATAGGTGGAGTGGGGGGGATGTCCAGTGGGTGGGGGGCACTACAAGGTTAGATGGGGGGTTGTGTAAGGGAGTGGGCGGGGTATATTTTTTATGAATTTGAAACCCTATAGCCAAGATTTTTTAAATTCTAAATAGACATATTTACATGGTTTTCAATAGTGGATTTATGTCTACTACTATGTTTATAATCTAAGGAACTTGTGTCTGTATGTGACGTGGTATAACAATGGTTCTAAACCAAGGAACTAGAAATATTACCAATGTTTGAATTGTGGATGTATACCTAGAGCCACAGTTCGAACCTTGGATATAGACCTATATCCACACCAATCATAGCCATAGTTCCTCATGTCGTGGTTATTAACTAATTCCATTGTTTGGGGAGCTATATCCATGGTTTTCAACCATGGAAATCACCTGAATTTCCAGCAGTGTGACCTCCACATGAGACATCGTTTGGTTCATTGGAATCCCACCGGTGAGTTCTCAATTCCGTTAGTTCCTTTCTTCCTAATTCGTTTTCTGTTATTAGTTATTCAAGGTTATGTGTTTTCTCGTTTTTGGACATATACACTATTTTAGGCTGATTCAATGGGCCGATGTGCAAGAGTATTGATTGTACAAAATCAAGGTATATGGTTTGTGCCTTTCATTTTTCCTTCTTTGATTATATATGCAAAAAAGCTCTTCATATCCATGATTAGGGTATTTCTTGATTTGGAATTTAACCCTTGTTATTACCGTTTATGGTTTAATTGATTGATAATGGTTTTTGGATTATGCGTGAGGTTAGATACCATGTTTATGGGACACAATTGGTGTATTTCCATTGTTTGGATATTCATGGTTGTTAGTCTCAGATGTTTGTTAGTCTTTCATTTTTTTCAATTCCTTTTGTTTTTTATGATGGAGTTATTGATTAAATTACATATATTTGATATGCATTCTTAAAGGTTGACCAAGTTTAATTTTATTGTGAGATATTCTAAAGGTATGGTGACTTGATTAGGTATTTCTGTTATGTGGACCAAAGGAGAATTGACTGTGAGAGCTTCAAGGTATTTGTTAACCCGACTTATGAGACGGTGAGAGCTACCCCGGATCTAATTTAAAATTTATTGATACTATTTTCACCTAGGGGTATTGACCATGTGAGCTTCCCTAGTAGTCGTTTTATAATGATGAGTGGTTTGTTTAACTAGAGGGGTTAGACCATGTTAGCTACCTAAAGGGTTGTTATTAAATGAATTGTTACTATGTTAGACAAGGGGGATGAGAGGTTGATAACATTCCAAATAAAGGTCATTATCAGATAATTGAATGATGGGGATGAGTTTTCCAAGACAAAGCACAATCTTCGACTCGGTCTTACTTGATTGTTGAGATTTTCTTCTGAGATATGTTTTGTTACTATTACATAGGGGATACAGAGCAAAGGATAGATACGTGGTTTTCGTGATTCAACGGATGAATAATATCTAAAAATGAAAGAAATTGAAAAATGTAGGATTTTATAATTTTTTATATTTCCTAGTTAATTACTGAATTTCTGAAAGTTACATATTATATATTAACTGATAGTTTGGTAGAGATATTTTGGAGGTTGCCTACTAGGATTTGTCTCACACAGTGTTTGGGTCATGTTTTCTGACTGAAATATATTATATGGTTGTTGGTAAAAATAAGGTAAAGCACCATTCTACAACAGGTACTTGATTGTTGTTGGAGCTGGGGATCATGGGACCAAGATAAGTCTTACGATGCTACTGGAGTTTATTTTTTTATAATATACTTTGGTTCTGTATTTTTTTAGCATTGTGACTTATTTCATATTTTCACAGATATAAAATACATGAATCATTTATACATATATCCTCTAGTTTTTTATTTCATATTTGTCTTCTATTTTTTACTTCTATTTTATTGTATTACTACTTATGCTATTGATACTATTTATTACTCTATAGTGTTTACTCTTCAAAAGAGGCAATAGTTTCCCCATTATCAATCCTTGACCATCACCGCTAGTCGGTAGCCTCTTGAAATTGGAGAAATTCACTTGAGGTCATGTGACCAACCAGGTACAGGGCAACATTTGGAAGCACTTAGGACCGATATATTACTAATTGGTATAAGAGGAGATTCTTTTCTGCTTGGTCATACTATAGGGAGCATATAGACAGGTATAAGTAGGAATATTTCATTGGTAATAAGTTGTGTATTGGAGTATCTTACCCTTGTACATGAAAAATCCATGATACCTAGAATATTTCAATATTTTTGGTTTTTCAATTATTACAGATGATTTGTTTTCACCATTGGGTGACACACTTGTTTTGTGCTGTTCTTATTGATATCAATGTAGTTCTATTTTTTCAACACGATGAGATGTGGGTATTCCATATCATGAATTATATAGATACTTCATGAGATCACATGTCATGCATTCTTTCCATCATATTTAGGGTGTATTACTAATTGCAAGATGGTGTGATAGATGTTGAGATAGATATTCATGATGTTGTGATAGATATCGCCATAACAATAGCTGAAATTTTCTTATTGGGTATTTCTATATGTAAAGATTCATTTGTATGGACACAAATATTTTTTCCCTGAGATGTTATGGCCCCTCTTGGATCAGAATTTGGTGGATCATGTATGAACTTTAATTGAGTTCTGTTTCATTATGTTGTGAAACATGATTCCAAACATTGATTCGTGGGGATTATGGGATCACACATATCAGAATTTTTCATTCCTTGAGAAATTTGTTTTGTTTTTAGGGTTCCAAAGATATTTTAGTGGCTTACTATATACAAACCCATACAAAATGGTGTGTGATGTTATGAAAAAACACCATGTGTTCTTCTATTCTAGAAGAATTGGCCTTCCTTAAGTACATGTCTTGTATTGTTTATACCTGTTGTGTAGTGTTGATCATGTGACTAACTGTGTGAGTAGAGACATGGGGTTGGTAAAATTTTGGTAGAACACATTCTGCCTAGATTTTACACACTGTTTTATGAAAGACCATGTATCCTACTGTGTGACTAATGATAGGGGTGAATGAAAAGTAGGTTGTACATGTCATTTCAAGATTGTACATTCCCCATAAATATCTACCATGTATCTAGACTTGTGACCAATGACATAAATAGATTGAACTTATGTGGTACACACCGTGTCTAGGGTGTGCATGTTGTTTAGTTTTACACCATGAGAGAACCATGTAGTTCTAGTAGTGTAGAAGAATATGGGAAGGAGGGAATATTCAATTACATGTTGTGTCCTAGGAGTAACATGTCGTGTGTATGGTGTGTTAAAAAACCACAATTTCAGAGGTACACACCCATGTTAAAGTATTAATGGGACATTTCCTGTAGTATTATACACGCCGTGTAACCATGTTCTCTAAAACATGAAGGATTTCCTTCTCATGTTCTGCCCATGAACATCTTTGTTTTAGTCATTTACAATATTGAAATGAGGTGAGGACTTGACCTTGCGAGGTCATGCCACTAAGATGTCCTCTGGTGGTACGCCATGTACAACGTGATGACCAGACACTGATAATGGTAGATCAAGGACTACGAGCAAATCCTCCTTTCATTCTTATCTTGGCTCCAGCTATTATACCAGATTAAGGTGCAGATGCATAGTTCTGTGAATTCATTTTGACAATGATGCAAAAATTTCAGGGATCACCACATCATACTCTATCTATGGTAGTGCAGACGCAGGTATTCCAACAATAGCTTTCTCCAACTCTATCAGGGGATGGAGGACCACAGGCTGTGGGGTCATGGTTTGAGGCCATTCTTTCAATCATTGAGAAACTGAAGACACCTTCAAAGAGGTGGGCGAAGCTCAAGACATACATGGTATGTGATTCCGCCAAGAGATGATGGGATGTTATCTCATAGGTGGGACATCATCGAGACATGTCATGTGAAGTGTTTTAGAGGACCTTATATAATTACCACTATCTCGATTCATTGATGGCCAATCAAGCCCACGTTTTTATGCATTTGGAGCATAGATCACTTTTGGTGATTGATTATTCTGACACTTTACTGAGATTTAGCGCTTCACACAATTTTTGGGATGTGATGGGTTATCATTGGATACATGATATGAGGATGGTCTCAGGTATGACACCTGATCAAAGGTGAATTTTATCAGGTTGAATTTGGCGAGTGCTATAGTTAACCAATTTCTAATTACTGAGCACATTCTGAGAGAGTTGGTAGCTACAAAATAAGGATATTCAACATTTAGGGCTGGTACTCCTTTGAAAAATTATTGGAATAACTGTAGGGATATTTCACATGATGATTATTTAGGTAGCCATGTTGTATTCTACCAGAGCGGGAAGAGTGGTAATATAAGGCCACATTGCACGAAGGACCCAGTTGAGTTAGGATCATGTGGTAGGAATTGCCACATTGAGCATTTTTGTAGGAAGTTCCCACTAACAGTGAGTGAGAGGGAATGTTTTTTGACACCATGTATCAGAGCTAGACCACCATATTTTCCTCAGACATGGGATTGATGATTGTCAATTTGTTCAGGTGGAGGTGGTGGTCGTGGATGTGTTAGACCGGTGGTAGAGTTTCAGTTAAAATATGGTATATTTTCTTAGGTTACACAGATAAGGACACATGGTCATGGTACAGGTCAACCTTTTGCGATGGGGTAGACCAAGAAGGACCAGGATATGAGGCCCTCTACAGTTAAAGGTACGATTCTAGTTGAATTGGTTTTAGCTTCTGGTATTTTTGATACAGGGGCCTCGCGTAGATTTATATATGTTACCATTTCTCAAGAGCCATAGGCTCTGAATCATTACATATGAGTATGTTATGATTCTAGAAACCCTATTTAGGATTAGGATGGATA
This sequence comes from Viscum album, assembly GCA_963277665.1. NCBI lineage: Eukaryota > Viridiplantae > Streptophyta > Magnoliopsida > Santalales > Viscaceae > Viscum > Viscum album. Next base: position 322,299,370 of record OY728143.1, read on the forward strand.
ATGTAAATCTATGTAAGGAGTTCCCTCTTGAGGTTGGTGGGTGTCAATTCTTGTGGGACCTCTATGGCTTAGAAATGATATGATTTGATTCCATTCTCTGAATGGATGGGTTTTTATCCTTCCATGCCTTTGTTGACTCCTATAACCATAGGGAGAGTTTCACGTCACTAGAGGGAGATTATTTTCTACACAAGGGTGATTGAAATATCCAGGTGAGCAGAGATGGACTCAAGCACAATGGGCTGGGAAGAAAAACCACTCAGATGTCTTGATTATATAGGGATGACCAGGGGACTTTACATATTGACATTTCACTAGTGGTTTAATGTTTCCATGATGTCTTCCTAGATTAATTTTAGGGTTTACCTTTGGAGAAAAGGTATATTTCTCTATTGATCTTGTTCTTGGAGCATCACTAGTGTCCATTACTCCTTATAAGATGGATACATTGGGGTTACAAGAGCTCAAGAATAATTTAGAAGAGTTATAGGAAAAGGGTTTGAACTAAAAAAGTACTTATCATTGTTGTATTCTTGTCCTTTTTTATAAGATGGATGACAGTACCCTCATTCGATTTGTGTATTATCAGAAACTGAACCAGTTGATTGTTAAGAACCGATACCTCATTCCAATGATTGAGGATCTCTTTGATCATCTTAGAGGAGCACATGTGTTATTGAAGATGGAATTCAGATCCATTTATTTTCATTTTCACATTTGACCATAAGATATACCTCTTATATTCTTTTGTATTAGGTATGATCTATATGAGTGTTTGGTTATGCCGTTCTATTTCATGATCACACCAACAGTTTTTATGGAACTATGAAACCAAGTGTTCCATCCTTACATATATTAATTTGTGGTCGTATTTTTGGATGATATCTTGGTGTACTCTCACACATTAAATGACCATTCCATCCATATTAAGATCATATAGAGTACTCTATGGTATAAATAGTAACATGTTATGCTATCAAAATGCCACTTTTGGAAGGACCGGATTCACTTCCTCGGTCATGTCATCTCAACGACAAGATTATTAGTAGTCCCAAAGAAAGATAGAGAAGCTGTTTCCTTGGTGAAGTAGAAATATTTAATTGAATTATGGAGTTTCCATGGAGAAGAATAAATGTTTTTATTATCTGGTGATGTCCTTTTACAAAAGATTCTTATGATTTTCCCATTCAGAATATGAAAGTTAGACTGACACTAGCACTGATACTAAATTTTCCTAAGCCAAGCAAGAGTTACATTTTTACTGCGATGCACCAGCTATCAGACTAGTAGTGATGCCTATATAGGGGGAAGGAGTCATTGAATACGAGTCTCGATAGTTGAGTCCACATGAGAGGAAATACTTGATTCAAGATCTCAAGTTATCTGTAGTTGTTAATGCTTTATTCTGTTGGATACATTATCCTAAGAGAGATCATTTTGCAGTATACAATGACCACAAAATCCTCAAATATATATTTACGCAGCGTGATCTGAATTTGAGACATAGAAGGTGTAGAGACCCGTATCTTGACGTACATGGACATTACATTACTTTTGCGGAATACTTAATACATAACAAAAACACACACACAAGGATCGTAATAGTTTAGTGTCTTTGGAAACTCGGAATATAATCTTCTAATCGTGGTGAAAGATCTTCATCTCCTATAAAGATCTTCCTTTTTTTTTACCTAAAACCTTTCTTTATATCCCGGGGAAAAGAAAACATAAAAGGGTGAGCTCATATGCTCAGTAAGGGTAAACAAAAGAAATATCAATCACATCGTATTCATAAGAACATAACATTTTAGAAATCTTAACCTGCAAAAGAGAGCATAATATCTTAACATGGAACAAATCATAGAAGTGAAAATGAGATCCCCATAATCATAACATAAAACTTGAAACTTTGTGGCATGCACACATAATCATGGAAAATAATTTCTTGTTAGTCATGACTCATTGCCAAGACTATCTTAGTGGACAAAGTCCCTTTCTGAACCGAGTTCACTCCTCGTTTCAGTCCTGTATCACTGAACCGAAATAACCTTCCGTTCCAGCCATGTCTATCTCATGAGATATAAAATCATTACCCAATGCATTGGAGGGAGATATAGGTCCCACCCATCTTATAATGAATCCTTTCTTATGTGTGCCACATAATCATAAACCATACATCATAGCGTAACCCATGTAATAAAAATGGGATTCTTGAAACATCATGACATCATAAATCAATTCATATAAGATAAAGGAATTCATAAAAATAATTCCATCACAACATGAACAAATCAATTTAATAATAGGGATAAAAACATAACCCTTTATTATCTTAGATGGAAAATAATTTTGATAAAACACTTGAACTCCATTCTTGAGGAAAATATCCTTTCTTCTTCAAAAACATTTTTCCTTTCATAACATGTCATACAACTTTAAAATAAAAGAAGTTGATTAAAAATAAACTTGAAAACTTGTAAAGTAATCTTCTTGGAAACAATGTTTTAAAAATCCATTCATGCCGTATAAGTTAAAAAAACATTCTTCGTACTTTTGTCGGAAAAGTCAAAAAAGTACCCCATACGAAAAACGACAAAAGATTCCTTTCATATCTTTTACTAAAAACTCACCAAAGGGTAAAATTGGATTTAAAAAATTGTAGGTGAATGGAAATAATATTACATATTGAGGAAACATGGATGTGTATGATAAAATACACCCCAGTAAATACTTACGAATAAACAATCTCGGATAAAAATGAGATTGTGATATTTCCCTTACCTTAGGTCCGATTTGCTTCGTATGTGTCCGAACCTCCTGTATAATGATTTAAATAATGTCATTGACTTATTACAGAATCATATTCATTGTTATGATATCATATATGGTTCACTTATGACATTATATTACCCGTTCTTTTGTATATTCCATGTTAAAGAAGCGTTTTGGGTAAAATCGTTTCATTTATCGTAGGTGTTTTGACTTTTTGTTCTTGACATTATTATTACTTATATCATGATTTACTTACATCCAGAATATAAAATATGATTTATATATCATATATATTCAGTATATGTATATATATAATAGATAGATAAATGAAATGAAAAACACCGTTCATGGAGACGGTAGTCCGTACGTACGCATGAACACTGTTTTTCTTTCTTTATTGTCTTGAATGGAAGTAAGTAGATGACATACATATATATATATTCATAAATCCAGTATCATTATTATGTCATATATTTCATTATTACTTATTATATATACTTTATAATCATTCATGAATGGTTAATCATTAAGAATGAATCTCATCGCGTCGTGGAGACGGTATTCCGTACGTATGCACGAGCGATGATATCATTTCCATAATTATTGAATTGAATTGGAGTGGATTATACAATATATCAGAATCAATATGATGTTTTAATAACTATGTATAGTTATTCTTTACACCATTATACCCATCCATGTAAGGTGGTGGTGGAAAATAGATTACACCACGACGTGGAGACGGTATTCCGTACGTACGCACGCGCGGTGATTTCTTTTTCTGTAGGATGGATAGATGGTGAAATAGGGTTGTTTCATACTTATAATAACATATCAGTATATGAGTGATACTGATGTTATTACTTCATAATGAAACAACCTAAGAAGAAGAAGTGGAAGAAGAAATAAAGATGATAGAATTGGTAACGGTAATTACCTCTTCTTTGAAGCGCCTCTTTGAGACCTCCTCTTAGGGCAGTAAAATTGGACTTTGAGGAAGACCAGAACCTATAGGATGTTTCTAGGGAAGTGGAGAAGAGATTTTGGCAGGGGTTTGCCGAGCTTGAGTGCTCAAATTGGTGTGAGGAGGAGGGGGAGGAGGTGTCCTTTTATAAGGGAGGAGAGGGGCACCTTAGGAATATCTCAAAATATTATTTTATTATAATGTCAAGTTCGGTTTTAATTAGCTCCAAATTGATTTATTTCTAGGCTAAGGTGGGGATGGGTCGAAATATTCTCATCCAATAGAATTTAGACAAGTTTAGGTTCCTATTTTAACCTTATCATTTAGATTTAACATTAAGTTAAATAATTTTACTTTTACCGTGTCTTCTTGTGTTCTTATACTATAAGGTTAATAAACTTACTATATCAAGCCCAACGAAACCCAAATTGTTTATTATTAATATATATATCCTTATCTGAGTCATTTGGCCGAACCTTAGATTTTTAGGAATAAAATAACAATTAATAATATAATATTTGATTTAAAAACTATTTTGTTTCAATTTTGACACTATTTGATATATGATTTTTTTGAAAGTCATAACAGAATTATATGTTCGAACCAAGTTGATTAAATCAACACTAATATATCATAGTAACCTAGAAAATTAGTGTAATTCATAAATATTCTCAAATTACATTTAGTTTGGTGTTTATAACATCAATTATGTCAATTTTTCATAAATAAGATAATTACTGCATCATCTTTGTGTGATAAATAACTTAAATTATTTGATGTCTAAAAATTATAAATAAAATACCATTATGTAGGAAATCTTTTTATCTTTCTAATGAATATTTAAAATCGAATTTATCTTATGTATAACCCTATATTAAAATTGTTTTAGTAAATATACTTTGATTTTAACTCTTTTAACTCTTCTTTGAATTAAATAATAATAAATGTCCTAATCTAATCCAAGTGGGCCTAAATGATAATATTTTACACTAAAGGTTGTTTTTGGTCGAGATAAACTTGTCAAATAGAATTAGGACATGTGTTAGGGTAATATTAATATCATTCTTACTCTTAATTACCCTATTTACGTTTAACCGTGGTAAATAAAAGTAAAAAGTTACTATTAACCAAAAATTATTTTCATCTCATTGAACCACATTTTACTTACTGACATAAACCGTGTCTCTCGGATTTTTGAAATTCCATTCACAGAAGCGGTAAAATTATGTTTTATGAAAAATTCAGTTTTTTAACTACCACTTAATAGTTTCACTATTCATAAAAAATTGATGTTTTTCAGAACAATGCCAAAATTTCATCCTAAGCTATATTTCATGTTCCGAATTCAAAAATGAAGTCTATTTTTCCAAATTCATAACATAGAAGTTGCATTAATTAATTTTATAATTAAATCCCGCTGTTAAAACAAATAGCGTGTTTTTAAGAAACAATATCTATCAAAAGATTGACACTTGTTTGTGTCTGGTTTAAATGTGAAATTACATCCAATGACCAACATTGTATTAAATTGTAAAAATATATTCTAAATATACTTTAAAACCACTCAAATTAATAATTTATCACTATTAATTATTTTGATTGAAAAAGTTGTTTTTATCTAAAATTTAGTAATTTTCACTATTCATCAAAATATGAAAGTTATCCGAAAATTACCAAAATTTCACCCTAGGCAAAATTCGATACTCCGAATCCAAAAATGAAATCCATTTTGAAAAATAAAATTTACAAAATTTCAAAAAGTGGTTATTACTATTCATAACGGCTAGTTTTAATAACATTTTAATAGCATATCGCTGTTTAGTGAAACTCGTTATTGCGTACTACACACGCTATCGAGGAAGGTCGTGATTGCGTGTAATTCAAGGAAAGTCAAGGATGTGTGTTGTGCAAGCTCCTTTTGGTGTAGCGTACAACACAAGACATTAATAAAATTAAAAAGAATATTTTTCATAAAATCTTGGGCTGTTACATTCTACCCCCCTTAAAATGAATTTCGCCCTCGAAATTCGTCGGGGTTATAAATGGTTTACTATTCGAAAGTTTCTTTAATAGAAACCCACATCGTAAAAAAGAGTATCAAAACCAATCTTTAAAAACAAAAGTATGAAACGTAACGGTTACCCAAATAAACTAATCACTGGGTTTCCACATAGGTGAAAATATGGATATGGAAGAGAAATCTAACCATCATGTTCTGATGGAGAGTGGTAGAGAACATGGCTATGGAAAAGCCAGCAATCACAAAGCCATAAATTTGTGATGATCTGAGGTACCATCTGATTCATCAGATATAAGATCACTAGGACAACATTTTTGGTTTTCAAGATCGTTTCCCTAAAGTTAAAGAATTTGAATTAGAATAAATACTTACCTTATTTTGGAACAATCTCACTATTGTTCGTGCCTTTAATAATTTCCACTTCATCTCTTAAATAAATGAAGTTGAATTTGTTATTCGTGAAGTGTTAGCAGATCATGTGATAGAATGACAGGTCATTCCATCTGTCTCAAACAAAAGGTTAGCAAAAATTATATACATAAGTCGATCTATAGTAAGATTAATCATATATGGTTCCTAAAATGGACTTATACTTCATATATTATACTGTTTAATATAAAAAAACTAGTTTCTACTAAACAGGGACTTCCTGTAGGCCAGTGGTAGGCGATAAAGGCTAGTCGCACTTCGGTTGTGGGTTCGATTCCCACAGCCTTGTCCGACGCGATGGGTTGTCGCCCGTCCTGCAGGTTGTCCTTTTTCTAAAACTACATTACTATAACATCCCATCAATAATATCGAAAAAACTTATATCCTTAAACAATACTCACTTATGTCCAACATAATCCATTCCAATCTTTAGGCTTATCCATAATACTGCAGTCCACTCCCATATATCATAAGATATGTTTTGTTGGTCACATTCCAATCATTCAAAGTCCTTAATCATGTATTCTCTTAAATACCTTAGTGAAAACATGAATGCAGTTTAAAGTTAACACTTTCCACATACCAAAATCCTCAAAATTCTATATACTCAAACCATGATATCACTTAGTCCTTATATCAATCATGAGCTCATGAATACTATCAAACATATTAGATTCTCTTTATTCCTTCATTATGCGCATATCATCTACATTCCAAAAGTATCTGAATAAACTTTCATGGATACTGGTAACATTAATCATACTTTCAAAACTCAATGAAAGATAACAGTGTAACAATCCTTAGATGTCTCTTTATTCTATAGTACCATGAGATTACTTATACAACATTACACATGATAAACATGTAATTATTCCACTACATTCTTAAACCATTTACCGGGCTTCAAAAATTCTTTCATCTCACATATCATTTGTAGTCTCTTCATCATCATCCACATAAATACTACCCATATGACCATAGTGATTCTCTTCATGAGTCTTTCCCTTAGGGAATTTGTTTGCATAATGGCCATACATTCCACATTTAAAACACTTAACCATTTTTGATGTCGTAGCAATACCATTATCCTCATCCATGGTGTTAACCGACCCCTTTCCTTTGCACGTACTTGCTTTGTGTCCTTCTTTTCCACACCCAAAGCATCTTCCAGTTCCCTTGAAACATTCTCCTTGATGCCTCTTCCCACATGATTTACATAGGGGAAATTGAACTTTCTTTCCTCTATGATCATCATGAAACTCCATCTTTCTCTTATTAGCCGAGTCAGGAAACTTACCAAATTTTACTTTATTGATCATATTATGAGATTGTTGATTCGGCATAATAATGATGTTTGGACTTCCAAATCCCATTTCATTATGAAGAATATCATTCCATTGTTCATCATATCCTCCATTATCGTGAATCATCTTGTTTCCATCCATTTTCTAAAACCCAAAAAAAAAATAGTGTGAGAGGCAAAAATCATGCTAGGGAAAACAACATAATAAAGGTGGAATATCCTCAATGTCTAACATCTTAGGTTAAATTCTATGATCGTTACCGTAGTTCTAGGACTGTATCCTATACGTATACTTATCCTTAGGGACATCCCTAGACATACCTTATAAATATCTCTAGGGATCTCACTAAAGTTCTCGCATCCTAGTTTCCAAAGGTTGACTAAACCTTTCCTCTGATACCAACTGTAGAGACCCGTATCTTGACGTACATGGACATTACATTACTTTTGCGGAATACTTAGTACATAACAAAAACACACACACAAGGATTTTAATAGTTTAGTGTCTTTGGAAACTCGGAATATAATCTTCTAATCGTGGTGAAAGATCTTCATCTCCTATAAAGATCTTCCCTTTTTTTTACCTAAAACCTTTCTTTATATCCTGGGGAAAAGAAAACATAAAAGGGTGAGCTCATATTCTCAGAAAGGGTAAACAAAAGAAATATCAATCACATCGTATTCATAAGAACATAACATTTTGGAAATCTTAACCTGCAAAAGAGAGCATAATATCTTAACATGAAACAAATCATAGAAGTGAAAATGAGATCCCCATAATCATAACATAAAACTTGAAACTTTATGGCATGCACACATAATCATGTAAAATCATTTCTTGTTAGTCATGACTCATTGCCAAGACTATCTTAGTGGACAAAGTCCCTTTCTGAACCGAGTTCACTCCTCGTTTCAGTCCTATATCACTGAACCGAAATAACCTTCCGTTCCAGCCATGTCTATCTCATGAGATATAAAATCATTACCCAATGCATTGGAGGGAGATATAGGTCCCACCCATCTTATAATGAATCCTTTCTTATGTGTGCCACATAATCATAAACCATACATCATAGCGTAACCCATGTAATAAAAATGGGATTCTTGAAACATCATGACATCATAAATCAATTCATATAAGATAAAGGAATTCATAAAAATAATTCCATCACAACATGAACAAATCTATTTAATAATAGGGATAAAAACAGAACCCTTTATTATCTTAGATGGAAAATAATTTTGATAAAACACTTGAACTCCATTCTTGAGGAAAATATCCTTTCTTCTTCAAAAACATTTTTCCTTTCATAACATGTCATACAACTTTAAAATAAAAGAAGTTGATTAAAAATAAACTTGAAAACTTGTAAAGTAATCTTCTTTGAAACAATGTTTTAAAAATCCATTCATGCCGTATAAGTTAAAAAAAACATTCTTCGTACTTTTGTCGGAAAAGTCAAAAAAGTACCTCGTACGAAAAACGACAAAATATTCCTTTCATATCTTTTACTAAAAACACATCAAAGGGTAAAATTGGATTTTAAAAATTGTAGGTGAATGGAAATAATATTACATATTGAGGAAACATGGATGTGGATGATAAAATACACCCCAGTAAATACTTACGAATAAACAATCTCGGATAAAAATGAGATTGTGATATTTCCCTTACCTTAGGTCCGATTTGCTTCGTATGTGTCCGAACCACCTGTATAATGATTTAAATAATTTCATTGACTTATTATAGAATCATATTCATTGTTATGATATCATATATGGGTCACTTATGACATTATATTACCCGTTCTTTTGTAAATTCCATGTTAAAGAAGCGTTTTGGGTAAAATCGTTTCATTTATCGTAGGTGTTTTGACTTTTTGTTCTTGACATTATTATTACTTATATAATGATTTACTTACATCCAGAATATAAAATATGATTTATATATCATATATATTCATTATATATATATATATAATAGATAGATAAATGAAATGAAAAACACCGTTCATGGAGACGGTAGTCCGTACGTACGCATGAACGCTGTTTTTCTTTCTTTATTGGCTTGAATGGAAGTAAGTAGATGACATACATATATATATATATTCATAAATCCAGTATCATTATTATGTAATATATTTCATTAGTACTTATTATATATACTTTATAATCATTCATGAATGGTTAATCATTAAGAATGAATCTCATCGCGTCGTGGAGACGGTATTCCGTACGTACGCACGAGCGATAATATCATTTCCATAATTATTGAATTGAATTGGAGTGGATTATACAATATATCAGAATCAATATGATGTTGTAATAACTATTTATAGTTATTCTTTACACCATTATACCAATCCATGTAAGGTGGTGGTGGAAAATAGATTACACCACGGCGTGGAGACGGTATTCCGTACGTACGCACGCGCGGTGATTTCTTTTTCCGTAGGATGGATAGATGGTGAAATAGGGTTGTTTCATACATATAATAACATATCAGTATATGACTGATACTGATGTTATTACTTCATAATGAAACAACCTAAGAAGAAGAAGTGGAAGAAGAAATAAAGATGAAAGAATTGGTAACGGTAATTACCTCTTCTTTGAAGCACCTCTTTGAGACCACCTCTTAAGGCAGTAAAATTGGACTTTGAGGAAGACCAGAACCTCTAGGATGTTTCTAGGGAAGTGGAGAAGAGATTTTGTCAGGGGTTGGCCGAGCTTGAGTGCTAAAATTGGTGTGAGGAGGAGGGGGAGGAGGTGTCCTTTTATAAGGGAGGAGAGGGGCACCTTAGGAATATCTCAGAATATTATTTTATTATAATGTCAAGTTCGGTTTTAATTAGCTCCAAATTGATTTATTTCGAGGCTAAGGTGGGTATGGGTCGAAATCCTCTCATCCAATAGAATTTAGACAAGTTTAGGTTCCTATTTTAACCTTATCATTTAGATTTAACATTAAGTTAAATAATTTTACTTTTACCGTGTCTTCTTGTGTTCTTATACTATAAGGTTAATAAACTTACTATATCAAGCCAAAAGAACCCAAAATTGTTTATTATTAATAAATATATCCTTATCTAAGTCATTTGGCCGAACCTTAGATTTTTAGGAATAAAATAACAATTAATAATATAATATTTGATTTAAAAACTATTTTGTGTCAATTTTGACACTATTTGATATATGATTTTTGTGAAAGTCATAACAGAATTATATGTTCAAAACAAGTTGATTAAATCAACAATAATATATCATAGTAACCTAGAAAATTAGTGGAATTCATAAAAATTCTCAAATTACATTTATTTTTGTGTTTATAACATCAATTATGTCAATTTTTCATAAATAAGATAATTACTGAATCATCTTTGTGTCATAAATAAATTAAATTATATGATGTCTAAAAATTATAAATAAAATACAATTATGTAGGAAATCCTTTTATCTTTCTAATGAATATTTACAATCGAATTTATCTTATGTATAACCCTATATTAAAAATGTTTTAGTAAATATACTTTGATTTTAACTCTTTTAACTCTTCTTTGAATTAAATAATAATAAATGTCCTAATCTAATCCAAGTGGGCCTAAATGATAATATTTTACACTTAAGGTTGTTTTTGGTCTAGATACACTTGTCCAATAGAATTAGTACATGTGTTAGGGTAATATTAATATCATTCTTACCCTTAATTACCCTATTTACTTTTAACCGTGGTAAATAAAAGTAAAAAGTTACTATTCACCAAATATTATTTTCATCTCATTGAACCACATTTTACTTACTGACATCAACCGTGTCTCACGGATTTTTGAAATTCCATTCACAGAAGCGGTAAAATTAAGTTTTATGAAAAATTCAGTTTTTTAACTACCACTTAGTAGTTTCACTATTCATAAAAAATTGATGTTTTTCAGAACAATGCCAAAATTTCATCCTAAGCTATATTTCATGTTCCGAATTCAAAAATGAAGTCTATTTTTTCAAATTCATAACATAGAAGTTGCATTAATTAATTTTATAATTAAATCCCGCTGTTAAAACAAATAGCGTGTTTTTAAGAAACAATATCTATCAAAAGATTGACACTTGTTTATGTCTGGTTTAAATGTGAAATTACATCCAATGACCAACATTGTATTAAATTGTAAAAATATATTCTAAATATACTTTAAAACCACTAAAATTAATAATTTATCACTATTAATTATTTCGATTGAAAAAGTTGTTTTTATCTAAAATTTAGTAATTTTCACTATTCATCAAAATATGAAAGTTATCCGAAAATTACCAAAATTTCACCCTAGGCTAAATTCGATACTCCGAATCCAAAAATGAAATCCATTTTGAAAAATAAAATTTACAAAATTTCAAAAAGTGGTTATTACTATTCATAACGGCTAGTTTTAATAACATTTTAATAGCATATCGCTGTTTAGTGAAACTCGTTATTGCGTACTACACACGCTATCGAGGAAGGTTGCGATTGCGTGTAATTAAAGGCAAGTCAAGGATGTTTGTTTTGGAAGCTCCTTTTGGTGTAGCGTACAACAAAAGACATTAATAAAATTAAAAAGAATATTTTTCATAAAATCTTGGGTTGTTACAGAAGGTTGGTTGGGTAAATTTTTGTTTTGACATTGTGCATACATACACAACTGGGAAAGGAAAAACATTGGCTGATAGGATGACCATGAGGACTCAGAAAAAATTAGTTTAGGATCCCAAATGTGTGTGGCAGCTTATGGATCTATTCACTGAGTTGCATTTTGAGGTGCAGGATAGACAAGAACATATTTTTCTTTCTACTATAGTTGTAACATCTACAATAATAAAAAGTGTGAGAATGTGACAACAATAATATTATGAAGGCATATTCCCATGGGAGAGTGATTCAGGCAAGGACCCTAATCCCGGGTGGACTATAGGTGATGATGATGTCTTGTGAGTTTTTAAAGGTCTGTATGTGTGTCACCAGACCTATGCAAGGATATTTCATTATATTTTGATTACATATCATGTGAAGTTCGTTTTGGTTTCACCAAGATGTATGGATATATAAACCATAAGTATTTGTGGCCAGGTATGAAGAGAGATGTAACAGATTTATTCATGATCTGTTCCACCTATCAGTAGGTGAAGGCGGAACATCAAACGTCATCATGGAATTTACAGTAGTTACCCATTCCCCAGTGGATGTGGAAGGATGTTGTGAATGGTTTCAGGATGGGTTTTCAATGTTTTATTGGGGGGAATGATGTGGTTTGGGTTATTGTTGACAAACTCACAATGGATTCACATTTATTACCGATTAAAGAAAATTTCATAGTTGATGAACATTGATGTTTATACATACCATAGATTGTACATTTTCATGGGGTTTTACACACATTTATTTTAGATATGGACACATGGTTTTTCTCTCATGTCGGGAAGGGACAAAATATGGATTTTAATACATAGGTTCATCTGAGTACATCTTACCATTCCTAGACAGATGGTCAGTCTGAGAGAAATATTTAGGTTTTAAAGGATTTTCTTTGAGAATGCATCTTTGATTTAGGCGGATCCTGGTAGATACATATAACCCTAGTTTAATTTTTCTGTGTTAATAGTTTTTAAGAAACTATTCAGATGGAACTTTATGACGATTTGTATGGTTGGCTATGCTGATAACCCCTATGTTGGATGGATGTTGGAGAGGCAGCTATGATCTGGCCTTGTCTTGTCTAGGATACCTCTGAGTAGGTGAAGCTGACTCAAAATTGGATTGATACGCTATGATCATTCTAGAAATCTTATTATGGTCAATGGAGATGACCTATGGAGTTCGAGGTTAGAGATCAGGTTTTTATACGTGTCACGCCAAGGTTGAGACACATGAGGATTAAGAGAGAGGGAATGCTTTCACCGAGATACGTCGGACCGTTTGAGTTCATAGAGAGAGTCAGTCTGATTGAATATTGGTTTCAGTTACATCATAAGTAACGATTTATACATGACATATTTCATGTTTCTCAGGTACATCATTACTTTTTAGAACCATCTCTTGTTTTTTAACCTCAGGAGGTTGAGTTAGTGGTGGATGCATCTTCGAGAATAACCCTATTTGGATTGTGGATCAAAACATGATGGTTCTCGGTGGCCAAAATGTTTCTTTGGTATGGGTGCTATGGAAGCATGGGTGAGTACAGGATGAGACATAAGAGAATTAGGCTGACGTACGATCACAGTTGCCGGAGTAGTTCATAGATTTATCTTCACCACCCTTGGATGGGAAATTCAAGGATGAAATTCTTTATTGAGGGATGTTTATAAGATAATAGATCATCATTTCAAGAATGGATCTTAATTTTGGGTTGTTTTTTAGGAAATGACAAGAATTAGTAAATTTCTTATTTACACACCGTGTACTTATGAATGCAAACCGTGTACCCAGTTTTTTCATTCTTCCACATACTTTCTGTGTGATGGCGGAGTATGTGGCCGTATAGGTGGCCTGTAAGACAACTTAAGGAGGGGTCCATTTAAGGCTCCAACACGATGTGTACCTTTAATGAACACATTGTGTAGTTTTCATTCTAATTGATAAACCAATGTGGGGTTGGGTCTAATGTATAGAACATATTTCTTCTCCCCTCAATTAATACAGTGGAGTGATGGAATGACTACAGACATGAAACCCCTCCTAATTCATCTATTGTCCTCTAATTGAGATGTCATTGGGCATGTTGTAAACCCACCTACAAGTTCTCTATTACCATTTAGCCTTAATTCCGGATTCACCCTCTCTTATGAGTTATTCATGGTTATGAATTTTTCTCCTTTTTGTACATCTACACCGTTTTAGCTGACTGAGGGATGATGTTCAAGAGTATTGATCGTACAACCTTGAGGGGGGGTTTTTTGTGCGTTTATTTGTTTGTCTATGGATTATATATTCTAAATGTTCTGCATAAAAATGTATGTGGTATTTCTTGATTTGGAATTTAACCTTAGTTATTAATTGTTATGGTTTAATTTATTGATAAATGGATGTCACTTATGCAGGATGTTAGATACCTTGATCATGGGATACCCTAGGTATATATTATTTTTTTGGATGTTTATGGTCATTGGATTAGGATTCCTATAAGTATAACGTTGTTTATTATGCCTTGATTTGTTAGGATGGTGTTATTGATTTTATGAGATGCCAATGATGCGCATTGAAAATGTTTGACCAATGGGAATTTGACTATGAGAGCTTCCTGTGGTAGGGTCACATATTTAAGTTTTACTGTTATGTTAACCAAGGGGTATTGATTATGAGAACTTCTAGGTGGTCATTTAAATAGGGGATTAGACTGTTAGAGCTGCCCATGAGTCTGTTTAAAATTTATTAATGCAATGTTGACCAAGGGATATTGACTATGTGAGCTGCCAAGGTGGTTGTATGTATATTCTGTGTGTTATGTTAGACCAGAGGGGATATACTATGGGATCTACACATACGGTCATTATTAAATGAATTTTTGTTATGTTAAACTACGAGAATTATAATTTTGGAACATTCCCAAAGCTTGTGGTTATCGAATAATTGAAAGATTGTGATGAGTCTTCAATGACAAAGCACAATCTTGGACTCGGTCTTACATCATTATTTTGTTGGCCTTATAAGAGGTTTGTTGTTACTATTACATAGGGGATACAAATAATTGTCTAGATCCCAATGTTTACATGATTTGACTGATGAATAATAAATGTAAATGAATGTAATTGAAAACTATAGTGTTGTTCAATTTTTTAGTATTTCGTAGTTTATTTTTTCATTTCTGTACATTACCTGATATATATATTCACTGAAAGTTAAGAACATATCTTTATCAGTTGCCAACTGGGATTTTTCTCACACCCAGTTTGGGTAATTTTTTGGACCCAAAAAGATTATATTGATTCAGGTATAGATAAGTGGAATTTTCATTCTACATCTGGTGCATGATTGTTGTTGAAGCTGGAGAGCATGGGACCAAGCACAGACTTATGATACTGATGGTGTTTTTTTCTTATGTACATTGGTTCTATTTTTTCAATATTGTGACTTGATTGGCTATTTCCAATGATATAAAGTCCATGAATAATAAATATATATATATATTATCTAGTTGATAATTTTCTATTAGCCTTCCACTTTTTACTTCTGTTGTATGGTATTATTTCTTCCGCTATTGTTACTATGTGTTATTCTGTTGTGTATACAATGTCAATAATGTAATAGTTTCCCCATTCTCAGATCATGGCCCTAAATACTATTGGGCAGCCTCAGGCGTTTTTGGAATTGTGCTTGAGGTCATGTGACCAACCAGGTATGGGGTAACGCTGGGTAGCACCCAGAACTAGAATGTTACATCTGAGTACATGGTTCATGTACCTTCTAGTTGATTATTCTTGTATGGGACATGGCCCACTACCATGTGGCAATATTCAGCTTTAATAAAATTTCCAAATTTCATTATTTTGATGCATGTCGAGTTTCTTTCTTGTTTCGATTGTTGAAAGTGTGATTTGGAAGACAAAAATGGATTTGAAATGATTTGTTTTCACATAAGGTTCTCTAAATTCATAAAATGGGTTTAAAATTGAAATCCCATGTTTTAATATTTTTAACAATGGGTAAAAAAGTGGTTTGGATGAAACCTTCGGTGCATCTTATGAACATTTTCACATTTTAGTGAGTGTATTGATGATGTGTATTGGAGCGTATGGAAGGAAGCAGATTAACTCATGCACAACAGTTCATGGGATTATTTGTGTGTGTGTTTGAGATCAAAGTCTTGGCTTTTTTTCTAATGTGATTTTGAAAATGGAAATATATGTTATGATTTTATGTTTTTTAGAATTATTTTATTTTTTCGATTGATATATTATTTCTTATTATTTTTTAGATTAATGTTGGATTTGATTTTTTGTTTCTCATGGTGTTCAAGAAAATGACACCCAAATACGTCCCCAATGTTTTTGACGAGTCATTCACAATTTTTGATTCTTTTCAATTGTTTCCTATACCTCACAGTGATTAGGGTCTATTTGAGGTAGCATAATGGCATGAGGAAGTGGATCACATCTCAGGATGTTGGGAACTCCTAAATTTGTTAGAGCTCAAGCTGCCTGTGGGAGTTCAACGGTCCATCTTTGGGAGAATGGTAGTTGTTTACCCTACAATAATTTTGATTTGGGATGATGTGGGGTGTTTTTAAGTCTTTCATTGGCTGGTTCTTCATACCACAAGATGTGTCCACGAAGAAAAGAGAACAAATAATGTGAATTCGATAAGGCCAGTAGATGGTGAAGGCATCTATTATCCATTTGTAGGAGTGGGTTTCCAGTAATCTGGATTTTCTCTCTTATGATGTATTGAAGTCTTATCTATTTATTAGGGGTCTCCATCCAAAGATCATGTAGTGAGTCCCCTCTTATAAGGACAATTGTTTTGAGATGTTTGTATATGAAGCATTCGAAGCTATGTTTCTTTCCGAAGTACAGGAGGTTGGAAATCCAGTGTATCCAGTTTATTCTGAAGGTTCCCCATCTAGAAAGAATTGAATACCATACGAACCAATTTTTAAGGGGACATATTAATTGTTTTTGGCTTCTAGATTATCATAACATTTAGTTGTGTGACATCGATGTGGCCGGTTTGGGCATTCCAATTCATCTTGTCACATCCCTCTAAGGACATGTCATCATTGCAGCATTGTGGGTCATCTGGAGATGTTTTGCAGGAAGCGTTTCATGAATAATATTTTTAGAATGAATAATTCTAGTTTTTTATCATGATGATGATGATTCTTCATCCATTAGATCCTCTTCCATAGTTCTTGGGGTAATTTTTATGCACAGTCAAGAGTTGACGGGAGTGTGAAAATATGGTCTATTTTTGTGTTTTGGGTTGGGATTGGGATATTTAATGTCCTTTCATTTTTTATTCTGTATTGTTGTAGTTTTTCTATTGTTTCATATTCCTCATTTCCATTGGATATTATGAGGGGAATGTTTTATTGTAATCCACGAAATTTTTCCACCTGAACGTGGCTTCTGGAATTTTTCATTCTACATTGAGTGAGTTCAACCATTATGTGAGATAGTTTCTGGTCATGATTTATGTGTTTTTTATCCTCCCTATGGTGTTGTGTTTTGGATTTAATTTCTTTTATAGTTGATTTGTGGGGGGAAAACCCCCGAAAATCCTCCAATATTCTAATTCATTGGTTTTATCTTGATCGGTTGGGTGTGGCTTGGGGAGTGAATAGTCACCCCTCTAGGGTCTTGATTTCTCTATCTGTTTTTTTTGGACTTGGACTCATGTTTTTATTACCCATTTGATTATTGAATTTATGTGGCAGAAATGGTTTGTGGTGTGGAGAAAATTCATAACACAACCACATATTTCTTTTATTTTTAATTTTTATCAATATTGGACCCTTGGGTTAATATTCTGTTTTAGGTCCCTATTTGATATTTTTAAAACTTGAAATTTTGGGTGGGTCTTAGGCTGGTTCAAGATAATTTCATGGTTAGAATAAATTGTGTGGTCATTCTAGATACTCATGCGAACACGTAGGAATGGATAGAAGATACCACATAGTACACACACAATTTCTTGAGCCGTGTGGAGTGATAGTGTGGTTTTCCATTATTCAAACAGGTAAAATAAAATTAAGTAAAATGAGATAAAACGATAAAATAAAAATACTGATATAATAATAATAATAATAATATTGTTTTAGATTATGAAATTATTATTATTGAAGATATTATTATTATTATTAAAACATTATTATTATTAACTTTAATTTTATTTAATTTATATTTATTTTTTTGGGAACCCAAGTTCGGCTCCCCCTCCTATCCCCTTCCCCTGAACACACACCACCCCTCCCTTTCCACCTCTTCCTACACCCTCCTATCACAATCCTCTCCTCTAGTGAGCCACCACATCCAACACCCTTTTCTCTGACACGTCACCCCACCAATGACATCCTCTCTAGCATGCGACCCCACTGGAAACCCCTCTCTAACATACAACCCCGCCGAAGCTGCCCTCCCCATCTAGAATTGGATCGCCCACGAGTAAGTATTACATAAATTTTTGGGTTTTCTTCCAATAGTCGAACTCTAGATTTAAGGGTATCCTTTCATTGGGGTTTTTGGTGTGTTATTGGTCGATGTGGTATTTTCATTCCTCCCATTAAAACCCCATTCGATTCACACATGTTTATGGTAGGTGCTTACATCTTATTCCTTTTATAATGATTACATATAAATCATAGTGGTTTTAGTTATTATTTTTGAACTAATTCAACACTCTATATTGGGTTTGCTTGACCTATGATGGATTTTTTCTAATAGTATAATTTTCAAAAAATTGTTTTTGAAGTGTTTTCTAATTTATGAATATGTGTATATATGCTGAATGTGTTGAGAAAATGTTAAATCATGTGTTGATAATTTTTAAAATTGGATGTGTACCTTCATGATGAATGAAATTAGTTCATTATGGTGTTTTCATGTTTGTAAAATTTGATTGAAATGGGTTTTAGAAGTGATTATTGATTATTTCATAAGTATGTGTCTATATAAATCCTTTGTCTAAATGTTATGGGTTCTATGAAAAATAAAATTGTGTGTTTTTTGATTGTTTTCGACCATTTTATGTTCTGAAATTATTTTGGGAAACTGATTTTGTAATTTGTGAATGAAATGAGGTTTCTTGGGGCATGAATTCTACTTATGGTTTCTTGTTTTAGTTGGGAAAACATGTAATTTCCTTTTCAAATTAGTTTTTTTGAAAAAATTCTTGGATTCATTCCAAAAAAATACTTCTTTGTCTCAAAGGATTGAAGATGGTTTGAAAATTTTATGTTTTAAATTATTGTATAATTGGTATTTTTTAAAGGTTGTTGTGTTTTCTAATGAGAGGGAATCCCATTTAGCATCTTTAAATACCATACGATTTTTATATTGTTTTGGAATTGTTTTTGTGGATGTAATGGCGAATTTAAAAAATATTTCTTGAATATGTGGTTTCTCTTTGTTTAGAAATGGATTTTTAAGTATTTTCAGAAAAATTCATTTGAAAAAGTGAAGTGAAAGGCCTGTTTGGAAATTTTCATGTTTTCAAGGAAAATACTGAATGTTCATATGATTTTACAGCCTGTTTGGCACTTTTGTTGATGTGATAGCTATGTATATATATTGCTCACCACTATCAGATGGATTAACATTTTTAGGTTATCGTATAGGGTGTCCATGTTTAGGGTTGGAATGTGCGGTGGAAATAGGTAAGGTGGGTCTTGTGTGCAAGGGAATCATACATACATAGTTTATGTATCTATATATACACACCATGTCTTTATAAGTGTTTTCTGAAAAAATTCATTTGATCAAGTGAATTAAAAGGCTAGTTTGGATATTTTAATGTTTTCAATGAAAGGATTGAATGTTCATATAATGTAAAGGCCCATTTGGAAATTTTTTTATGTGAAACCTATGTATATATATCAGTCAACACTATAGGATTGATTTAACTTTTGGGTTATTATATAAGGTCTATGTGTTTGGGGTTGACCAGTGTGGTAGTGGTAGCTAAGGTAGGTCACGCGTGTGTGGGACTCAAACATACATAGTTTAGGTATATATATACCATGGGTTTCTCGGCGTATTTTAGAAGATAATGTGATTGTTACTGATCAATCCCTATTAGATAGGTTGGTACCCCTGGCTTGTAGATATGATAGGTGGGATGCACCATTTGATTTTCTTGTTGAGGGTGGTCAGTTGGTTATATACTTAGGGGTTCACCATACAGTGGAAGGTGGTTCTGAAGCACATACATCCATGAATTTTTTAGGATGTTCAGGATCACCAATGTTTTTTATCTATATTATTTGAATACATTTTTTGGGTTTTAGTTTTCATTATTAACTATTTATTTTTTTTCTTCACAACCCCAGTATATTTGATTTTTGTTTTTGTTATGAATAGGTAATTAGGTTTGAAAATGGATGGTGGTGTCTGTTGGTTTTTTTAAACATAAAACCTATGTTTTTTAATAATATCTAAAAAATTTATAAATTTATTTCAAACTAGTATTAATGAAATGTTTTGTGAAAGGAAACTTGTGAACTATTTGGCGGTTACCTACTAAGTAGTTCTCTCACATCATACATGTACCACTTAGTGTCGATAGTCCTGAGATGTTTTGTATGTTATTATTTTCATTGAAGTTCATATTTTTTTTAGATAACTCTTATAGTGGTTCAATCTTGGGATGGTGGTTAATTGATGTCAACAAGAGATCTCACAAGTTTTTGTTTTGTCTAACTTGGTTCAACTTCAGTTTCTATTTGTTTATTTCAATTATATTTGTATGTGTAATAGTTTATGTATCTTTATATGATTGTTTGTAATATACTATGTAATGATTAGGATATTTTTTTTGTTCCTAGTTATTTATGGACCAAGTCATTGCCCATTATATTTTCAAGATATCTGAAACTATTTCCCAACCCTTCGGGATTGGGAATACCCATCAGGTTATGCTGCTGACTGAGACAAGTGTAGGGTCAGATGAAAACATAGGCTGGGTCGTGACATAATTGACTAATGATAATTTATAGTTACTTGGGGATAATTTTCATCTCCCTTTAATTTCCAATTTTATGCTTTATTTGTATCAAAATTAGGTTCCTTTATTGGTATTTTAATCTTTCTACTTACCATTATTTTGACTAATCTTCTTTCCATCAATTGATGTTTCACAATTATAGAAAATTATATTTTTTCTCATACATGTAGATCTCAATTAATTGAAGACATTCTATACTCTTTTAAAACCATGTTTATATCTTTATAAAAACATTACATTTGAAAATCGTACAATAGTTAATTTCTTATTATTTACATAAATTTTGATCTTGTTTCTTGTTTAAACCATAGAGTAACGACTTCTTCATGAAGTCCCTCAATTGTGTTTTTCTCCTCTAGTCTGGAAGAATGGTTATTAATAAGTTTTTACTCCTCTTCAATCCTGATATTAAATTAGACAAATTCTTTTAAAATTTCAAGAGTTTATAACTTTTATTTTTACCCTACTTTGAGTCAATCACTTTCATCTTAAAACTAATCAGTATACTCTGATTAATCTCCTAGAATGGATCTGAACATTCTATTTCATTTTCATTTATCATCAAGATCATCAAGAACACCCTAATATTCCACAATGAGATAAAAAATAATAATAAACTGATAATATTTACATTTTTGATGTTCTACCTTCTCAATGTTTACCATCATGGATTCTTGGGATTCAAATTTCAACTCTAGTTCTTCATGCTTGAAAAAATCATAGTCATATTGTTCTTCATTATAGATGAATATTTTTATCTCTAATTTATTATGATTAAAAATCAGTCTTTTGGGGAAATTTTTTTATGTCTTCTAAATACTTCCATATAAAACTTTTTGATCATATAATATATGTGATCATTATGAGAAAATGTTACCTACACTACAACATCAACAACATAACATCTGATTCTTTAAAATCTAAATTTTCCTCTCAAATTTTTGGTAAAAAAAGATAAACGAGCTCTTTTTTATCATTATCACAATCAACACTATCACTATGCACCTCATGTTTTTTCATGGTTATGAATTACATTTCAGTTTCTTACTTATGTTTTTATATCATGTGGTTTGAATATCATTTAATCTCCATGGGACTGAAGAGCCAATCATGAGGATAAATTTTAGATACATTCATTTCTCCAATGTTGGAAAAATTTGGATCGTATAGTATTGTAATCCTTGTTAATATATTCTTAAAAATATATATATCATTAATTTCTTCAAAAATTATTCAAGATATTCTATCAACATTAGTAATAAGATTAAAAAGAATTTTTATTTTCATCTGGATTCATTTTTAGACAATCAGACATATTTTTTAAAACACGGTGTTTGGCCTCCATAACTATATAGTCACCATCATATATATTTTATTTTATTTTTCATATAGACTATAAGGAAATAAAACTAATTAGATTTAGATATATTTTATTAGATAGAGTATTTTAATTGAATTGTATGCATTGTCATCTACATCAAGAGTTTTCTTCTCTGTTTCCATCATAGATAGTCATGTTACATTAGTGACATGAATCCCCTATGTGGGGGAATAATTACTTCTATTATGAGGGATCCTAGATGATATGCCATCATGTTCATCCAAATCTAGATGTTTCATCAAAAAATTGGAGGAATACACTGTCATTTATTGATTTCTACATGAAAATAATAGAGGCCATATTTAACTCAAGCAACATGTATGCTCTGGTACAATTTATAAGAGATTAGAACAACCTGAGAACAGAGGGGTGAATCGGGGTTTCATCATTTTCTTTTAATGTGATGGATCATGTTACCACATTGGTAGGAACTTCATAAACCAATATTATGGAATTGTGTTGTAATTCAACATTTACATTCAAAGATATGAAATAAAATTTTTATTTGTTCACCATTATGGGATATTCCAAGGAGAATGTGCAGAATATGTATTGCTAGTACCAAAATACACTACTCTTTAATAGTTATGGAATAAAAAATGTCAAGCATATTCACTCTATGCCCGGAAAATGACCTTTACCACATTTATGAGATAGCACACTAGCTCCCTAGTAACGCATATATGATCTCTCCCTATCTCATTTCTTTTGTTGATGTCTTACTCAGTGTAATGACTTGAATATCAATTTAGAATATTATAATTTTATTATTTGTCCATGAATTGCACGAGACTATACATTCAAGTTTCACCAAATTTGATGCACGTGAAATCACTATTCAAATAAAATATATGATTACTAATTTTGTTCACACATTTTTTTTGTTAAACTCTTTCACGAAAATCACCACCTATGTGGAGAAAACTATATTCACAGAACAAAATACATTCACAATGATCCCTGATCCATCGTAGAATAACGAGTCATCACAAGGATCTGTTTTATAATATATCTAAGAATTTTTCAATACTATGATATTTATTTCACGATGACTTGGCTCACAATGAATACTAAATTCAAAAATCATTCATCCTTTTTAAATTCAGACTAATTATATATTTTCTCAAAAAAAGAATGATTAATGAAGTGGTGGTAGACTCATAATTATAAGCCCAACCATTCATAAATCTCTCATCAATATATTAAATTTTCATCAACCTTAAAATTAATGTTTTTGAAGCACCATCATTCTCAATGCTCTATAAAAATTTCTTTTAGTTTCAAAGAAGATTGTAAACTCATCAAGAATTCATGATTTATTTATATTAATGAAGATAAATGTCTTTAAATCATACATTAATCACATTCCTTACCAACCATCATGACACATGCATCTTCCTATTGATTTAAGCCAGAGAAATTAGCAAACATTGAGAAATGATTCCACCATGAACATTGTTGTTAGCATGTACTGTAATATCACATGACATGAAAAATCTATAATCAACCATGTTTTGATTGAAAAAAATACAAGAATCTATTTCCATAATGTAATATCCTTGGTTATTAAATTTATTACTATTTTTAACTAGAAAAATAATGGAATATCAAATTAAATTTGAAAACATAAAATACCAAACACAATGAATATAACTATTTTTCATCATTGAACTCATTAAATGATCCCTTCTACATATCATGATGAAATTGAAAAATAAAAGTGAGAAAAAATTCATTGTAGGGATGGTTTAAAATTGAATATAACTCCTCTTAAAAAGTTAAAATTAAAATGTAAGGAATTTAACTAAAGATACATTCCATTTAATCAACAATTTAGCATAATGTAAAATATGGCATCAGTAAATAAAGATCAAATATTGCCACATTAATAATAACATGATTTTGAAACATATCTAATAATAATAAAAAAATACATTGAAATCAATAAATTATTTCATAAATATATAATGAATAATTTTAGACATTTGAAACTTAATGTTGATTCCTTTTTTCTATGATATCTAAAAATATTATTAGAGACTCATTCCAAGAAATCTACATAAATGGGTATGTCCTTATCAAATTAACCAATATGTTTTTTCTCATGATAAATTATAATAAATGAAAGGGATATCTAATTTTGGGCCACACCCATAACATTATATGTTTAATTCTTTCACCATATGAATAAATAATACAACTTAATCAATTTAACTTAATAACAAAATATTTTCCATATAGTAGGATCCACTATACTAAATTTTAATATTTTCCCCAGTTAAAATGATAAATAAATCATCCATTGGAATATTGTGGGTGAAATATTTGGATTATATACTTATTAATTAATAATATTAATTAAAATAATTTTTAAATAGTTGAAAAATAATTTAAAAATATAAATGTAAAATATCTTCACTAATATTCACTTTTCTATTTTAGGTCTCTTATTTAAATTCAAAAATTTCCAAACTAGTATGGAAAACATTTTAATTGAAAATTACTATGAAAAAAATTTATATAATAATTAAATAATTTATTGACCATGACGGTGGGAAATTATTTTCATTCCACATAAGTTAAAAAATTATTCTCTTCCCATATTTATACATAATTCAAAAACTACCTTGATGAGAAAATTAAAAAAATATTCCTTTTAAACCAGTTCATAAAAATTAAAACATGGATTAAAATGACATTAGTAAATCATTGGAGAATATAAAAAATATTATAGAAAATATTTTAAGGAATATATGTACATGGATTTAAATGATTCTTAACCAAGTAGAAAAGTGAAGTCATGTTTCCTAAAAACACGATTTCTCTAAATTGAGTAGTAAAATAGTTGATAATGAAATGAAAAATTGTAATTTATAAAAACCTTTATATGAGAACAAATATATCTGTTTTAATGTAGATATATAAAATAAATCCCCAATCATTGTATTTGACAAAATAAATCATGAATAATTATGATATTGTGAAAATAAACACTTTACACATTGAGAAATTTTGAATCATAAGGCTCATAATGGAATAACATCGAATGAATCATTAAATATTATGTAAATAAGAAATATTCATGATATAATCTGTAAAATTCAAAGTATATAAACCATATAAAATAAATTAGTGGCATAACATTAACATATTACACAATGAATTCAAAATGAGAAAAAAATCCCTTTAAAATTTTGTATCATTAAGGTGAGAATATATCAATTAATTGATTATGTATAAAATAATAATGTTATAAATAGTGTCAATAAATGATAATAAAATAAACCATCCATATACACATAATAATTTTATTATATAATGAATTTGATGTATAACCCAATGAATTGAAATTAAGTAAAAAACCAAATATCTTATCATTGACTTCCTTCAAATGTGTTCAAGTGTCCGATATAAGAATTTTATATTTATAGTAAATGTAATATATAACTATAACCCTATTTATTATACCATTTCTGATTTTATTATAACCATTTAGGACCCATTTTTTAATACTTTAATAATAAAATCATTATTCAAGGTGATAACTGCATAATTTTTTTCACATAGTTTTTGGTTCAATAGTTTTTTACATTGAAAATTAATCCTTGTTATATTATCTACATACCATTATTATTTAGAAAATTATAATATATATTAAATATATATATAGTTAACGATATTATATATATATATATGACTTACGTCGTTCATGGAGACAGTTGGTTGCATGTGTGAATGAACAATTTCTTCACTTTTCAACAGATAGAATGAAAGAGAGGAAACTAATAATTAAAAATCCAAGTTTTATTAATATATCCTATATATAAAATTTTATAATTAAATCATTCATTATTGACACTGATATTAAATAGAAACAAAAAAAGATCAAATTTTCTTCGAAGAGGTGGTAGTCCACAGGTTTACACTAACAAATTTATCATTTTCCAATGGGTTAGAAGGTATGAAGGTTGATATGATTATAATTATTTCATTAATATAATTAATATAAAATTAACCAATCACAATAAACATCCATAAATGATATTGTTATTTAAAATTAATTGTATATCTACAAGGAGATAATATTTTTTAGACACAGTTGAGCGATAATTTCACTTCCCATTTGAGAAATTAGAGGGTGGTTAATAGTTTTATGATAATAATTCTAAAATTTTAATATATTTTTAATACTAAAGATATTAATTTATGATAAATTATATTTATTTATTGGAGATATAGGATGACATAAATTGAAAGACGTCATGTAAAGAGATTGCATCATTATAGGGAGACTTACATCAGATCATTTCTTAATGTACCTATAATTCACCTTTTGGGCTGAAAAAAATTCTAAAATTAGATAGATAATTTTAAAATAAAATGATAATTTTTTTCACTCGAGGATTTTCAATTTAGTGTTAGTAATATTGTGACGGGGTGTCCTTTTATAAGGAATGGAATAAAATCGCAAGGAATTACAAAAATTATTAAAATATGATTAATTCATTTTCAAAACAAATGATTAAAACTGGTTAGGTATTTTAATATAAAAAGGATAAGTAATAAATATAATAAACCCATTAAATTTTGATATTTGTTTTTTTATTTTAAAAATTATATTCTTTATTAAACCCTTGTTTATAAAATTATAACCATAATTGTTGCAATGAATTATTATTAATAAATTATATGAGTTTTACTTATAAGTAAAAAATTAGATAATAAATGTACAATTTGTGACATTTGAAATCATAAATTCTTACCAATTAATTATTTCTACTGTTATTGTTATTTTTAAATATTTTCATAAAATACAATTTTAATAAAATTTCATAATTTCAAATTTGAAACTATTTATTTATTTTGGATTTATAGGTATGATAAAAAAGTTATAATTTGAATATAATCATTTAACTGGTCAATAATTAAATGTCCCACAGTTTCTTGTAAATTTATTATATTGTATTAGATTATTTTGAGACTAAGAAATGATATACCGTGTGATTCTGAGGCCCGGTGTGCGAAGAATGGCCCATCAAAAAATGATAATTTTTAAAACCGTGGGTGAGGGGTTTTCCATCAAAAGAAGAATAACTCTTAAATGGTTGCCTAGATCAAAAACTTGAGGGTACCGCTACATTCAGTTTAGCTGGTTTACCCTAGTCATGAATTATGTTTAGACAGTGCATGACTCCAATGATAAAACCAAAAAAGTGGAATAAACTTTAATAATATAATTAATATTAATTTTTTTCTTTCAAATACATATAACTCGTGAAAGGTGACACAAATATGAATGTGGAGACCACCGTTGAGCTCATGAGGGTGTGATTTCCTTAGGTAGAGCCTAACATTGTTTGGTGTGGTTCAACTGTGGAATTCAATTTGTTTTCCGTAAATAAAATAATTGAATAGTGATTATTTTATTTTAATATACTTATAACTCATTAACTATATCTACGATTGGAAATAAGAGAGTACCATTGAGCATGTGAGGTTGTGATTTTCTTAGGCAGAGCCTAAAATCGGACGTTGTGGGCTAGTTGAGAAAGATGGTTATTTGACACAACCGTACATAAAATAATTTGAATAAAAATTTTATTTTATTTTTGAATCCTCATAAATACAAAATTTTTACTCAGATTGAATTTCATAGACCACCATTGAGTTTTAATGAGATGTTATCCTTAAGCATGGCCTAACGTCGACCGACATGGGTTGAGGGTCAAAGTTAATTTTTTGGACATTTTAAAGGAAAATAAAATAAACCTTGAATATTATTATTTTATTTCATTTAACATTCTCTAGTGACACATAATCATTTCAATGAGGCAATGTGATGACGATGATAATAATTAATTAAATACATTTATGAATCAAGGTGGCGATGTTGTTTCAAAATAAATCCGAAATCTTAAATCTCCTTTGTTTCTAAAAAAATTAAATCATTAGGCTTCAACTGGATGATGGTTTTTCCTAGGATATATGGAGGAGAATTAAATTATGAAGAAATAAATTATGTTGTTGAGATATGAATTATGACGAATGAATAATTTCTAATGATAAATGATTGAGGATCAAGGAACGAAGAACGTTAACGGTGCAACATCAGCCTTTGCCAACAAACGATCCATTCTTGAGGTAGGGTTTCTATTTAATTACTTTTCTTCCCCCATTTATAAATCTACAAGATGAGCATGGATTATTTGATGAACGGAATGATTCATTGATCTTTCATGCTAAATGAGATATGGGATTGATTTTTGGATAATCATTGGGAAAGTGGATCTTTGTTGAATCTATCGATGGATATGATCTTGTTTATCAATTCAAATACTTTAATGTGGATCGATAAAGGCCAAAATAAACAAGGCCTGATATGTCCTCCTTTGGTGATCATGTAAACCTATTCCTTCCCCATTCTTTGATTCCTTGATATTTGATGTCGTTACAACTCATATTTAATTACTTTCTTGCAACTTGGGAAAACAGCAGCGATGGCCAGTGATGACACATGGAAATAGAATAAGAGGTCGCACACCAAGGTAGAAGACATGGATTGTGGCTGGACTCTATATGAAATGGCCAGGGGCCCACTGGTGGTGCACAATGACATGCAACATGATGGATACTGGAGTGTGGAGGTAGAGAGTGCCAACAGTGGATGAGGCCTCAGGGAGTCGGCCGGTGGAGGTGTGGAACTACATCACCAGCAATGTGTCGTGTTAGGTTGAGAGCTCACAACTATGTAGAACCACAACTCCAAAAGGGTGTCCCTTCGCGTCAAGAAACATAATGTCAGACCATAGGTTGGTAAAGGCACACATTCTGCGAGACAGTGTGCTGGGTATAGGTGGTCGGTTGAGCTAGTCGCACGACGCTAGGCGGATGAGGTGCCTACTAGGTTCCGAGTAGACTAAAACAACCCGCCAGCACAAGCCGGGAAAGGGGAAAACTAGGCCAGTGGCTAAGCAATCTAGTTAAAAGTCGTCCCGACTTTGTGTGCTAGGTAGGGTTGGATGAATTGGGTCTGATCAGTCCAACTAGGACAAGCGGGCTCCAGACCCAACTGACCCCTTTTCAGAAAAACGAACTGAAAAAAAGAAAATTGTATGTCTAAATAACAATCCATTTGTAGTGTTATAACCTTTGTGATAAAAAGTCCTTTGACTTACTCAAAGTGGGTTTCTTTGGATGTTATGATAATACTAATAGAATGAGGAGTCGGTTCCCCCAGAATCAAGAACTCTATGAGCAGGAATCTTTTGAATTGATGTAACATGATAGAAATGATGAGAAAACCCCAATTTCCTAGAAGAGAAACATTTATGAAGAACGGTGTGGCCTCATAGATGAGAAGTCATGTAGAGATATATTTCCTTGAAAACAAAGAGTCGTGTGAACCCATGTTTCCAAAAGATGTGTATTTTTTCCGACCTATGTGGCCCAACAGACAAATAGACATGTGCACATGTGAGGCCTGAAGACAAATAGCCATGAGAACCTGTGTGGCCCGATAGATGATCAGGCGTGTGAACCTGTGTGGACCAACTAATTATTAGATGTGCGGACCTGTGTGCCATTAATAAAAAGATATGTATAGACCTTTTTGGCCGGACAGACAAGTAGCCATGCAGACCTATGTGGCTTGGTAGAGGAATAGTCATGTGAACATGTGTGGCCTGCCAGATGAGTAGCCAAGCGGATCTCAGTGGCCCAGGAGACGAGAGGACCTTCGTGGTATGAGAGTCATTAGAAACTCATCTTGGATGAGTCCCTCAGCAGTCAAGATGTTCATCATTATGGCTTAAAGAGTGTACTTCAGGTAGTTCTTAGTGTGTTGTCTTTATAAGGGGACCAAAGAAAAGAGACCTCTTTGTGTTGGTATATGATCACATGATATATCAAAGAGTGATTCCTCCCAGGATGATCATTATATAAACATAATCATGAGACAACAGATTTCCTATGATATTGATTCTCTTGCCGCAGTGAGACATGACTTCTATGGTAAACCTCGTGATGTATCGAGACCAGATGTTCTCTTTGATACTTTTGGAACAATTTATATACCTGGTTACTATCAGATAGCTTGAGTAGTGCGATCTCATGTAATTGAGCGCACTATGCACCAAATAATATGGATTGTATCATACGAGACGTTGCATCTTAAAATCCTTTAAGAGTATACATATATGTTCTTGTTATATTTGATGTTGACATATACCTCTATTGAGATGACATTACATTGTTGGTGGTTTCATCCTTTGTGGTATTTTTCATTGTGATTTTCGGGGTCTCCAAATTATTAATGATTTACATAACCCACAATGGTCATTTTTCACATGTGTTTGGTCTTATGAAGATGACATGCAATTTGGTGGAGTCTTAGATAGACCAGGACTAGGACTAGGACCAGGCGGTGCCTTGTGAGATCAGATGTGCCAAGGTGTTTCTGGATGATTCCTACAGCAGCATTAGTAGCCCTGTTTGTGGGTCGGCCATTGCAGTTGTCATTATATTAGTGGGATTGTACTATATCATTATTTTACTTTACTTCTTATATTTTTGTCATACTATTCTATTGGGTTGTTGAGGGATGT
This sequence comes from Viscum album, assembly GCA_963277665.1. Lineage (NCBI taxonomy): Eukaryota > Viridiplantae > Streptophyta > Magnoliopsida > Santalales > Viscaceae > Viscum > Viscum album. The sequence goes on from OY728143.1 coordinate 322,330,523, forward strand.
CTTAATTTTCATTACATAGTGTTTTAACTATCAATACATGTGGATTTGTTTTGGGTAGGTGTGACCATGTTCTTAGTAATATGACCCCAAATTGAGGGATATTTTTCTCGATACTAATCACCATCCCCAGGACTATCAGTGGAAAGTTTTTGGAAATCATAACCCATGCCTTATGGGATGGGTCGTGATAGAGGGGTATCATTGGAGGTCATTTCAGCCTTAAGAACCCAATGTATATGAGTATGGATTAGGGAAACATTGATAAGTGTGTTGAGTTCATCTTTTAGGCTTGGGTATCCAGTTTTTGTATAGTGGTCGACATATACATACCTGAGTACCCTTTATTATTCATTTTGGATCAGTACCTGAAAACAACAGTTGTAGATAAAAAATGATGGTACAAGCATCACATAGGAATGGGTTGAGTTTTTCATGTCCCTATTAAGTGAGCACTCCAGGTATAAACTATTGATCATGTTACATCTTGTTTTGTTTTTAGGTTCTTCTATGTAGTTTCCCAGTGAGTATTTGACCGCATAATCATGACTATGATCTATTGGGTGAAAATATAGGTACATGGGTTTTTAAAGAAGATAGAACCACCATGTGGTTTTCCAGCTATACCACCCTATGCGGTGTAGCAGATGGTACTCATTGTACCAGCAGACAAGATTCATGGGTTGAGTGCAAATCACATGTTTCAGTGATAGATACCCCACATGTTTTGAGGCGTTCCCAACTCATAGGTGGATAAGGATTAACATGAAGTGGTGGATGAGTTTTCCATCTAGTAATGGAACCATTAGATTATATGGTTGCCCTTGCAAAGAGCCTTCTTTGTGGCTCATTAGGGTGATGAAGGGGTATATATTACCCGATCATATGATGAGGGCACATTTATGTGGTCAGATATTGAGAACACTTCTTAGAGAAGGGGCTATTTCTATAATAACTATGGGCTATGTGGGCCCAAGAGCTTCTTCAGCTTTAACCGGATGACTTGTCAATATCAGATTATTCATCGAGGTGTACTGAACTTTCTAGGTACTCAATAAATATTATTCGACCAATAACTCAATGGTTAGAGCTTTGAGGAAGATGTTTTTAAGGACACCCAAGAATATACTATTTCTCTCTGCATTCCTACATATTTTAGGGTTCTAGATATAGACATCATGGTTGAAAGTCCTTTGGCTAAGTTGGTACAACCATTGGATGTTAGTAGTGTGAAAGTAGGAAGCCGACATCAGTCTCATAGACTTGGGTGTGAGAGACATTTTGATAAGGGGTCTAAGGATAGGGGATCTAAAGATCAAGGATTATAGGTTGAGTCCTGTCATCTTAGAAAGATGTAATTATTTTCAATCAATTTAAGGGAATATCATACTAGAGATTTTCAATCCTATCAGGTTAATAATAAAATAGTAGATGAGCCACCGGGGCTGAGACAATAATGGGAACATATTAATATGTCAGGTAGTAGACATGGGAGTGGAGCATGATGTGGTATACATTTTGACATGTTTCAACCACCACCACTATATGGTGCACACTAGGCTCAGGGAATAGGTGGAAATGGGAAGGGTTATCCGCATGTGGCCAACCATACCCATGTGGCGGTGGATGTATTCAGTTTTCAGTTCCCAGCTGTAGTGAAAGACTACATGGATGTCTTTATAAAAGATGTGTTTACTTGATTACATCCCCTATAGGGAGATGGAAATCAGCATCATTCTACACCCAGAGATGGCACCAATATCATCATCAGAAAATCAAATCAATTTTGAAAAACTTCTCGAGATGAGAGTTTAAATGGGAGACATAAAGGGAAAGGGAATAGTATGACCCAGTGTTCAAGGTCTTCTATAAATTACTGTCACCTTTAACTAAGAAGTCGTGGAGAAAAAGTACACACTACCAAGGGATGATGAACTGATCATTCAGTTGAAAGGGGAGGCATTTCCTTTGGATATAAAGTGGCCTGTTGGATTTTTAGAATTTAAGGTAGAGTTTGAAGAGTGCCCCAACCATGAGTTGGTGGAGGTAGTCTTCACATTTATGATGTGGAGACACTACATCCGTGGGTGAACTGTTTACCACCTACTCTATCATCATGAGTCAAACATATATCTTATCTCAGAAGGATTTTAACTTGAGATAATGAGGATTTCAGGGATTATTCTAGGACAATGATTTCGAAGTAGTCCATACTTTTTGTGAGAGGAACTTGGTAGTAGATGCTATTAGTAAGAGATATAGTTCATCTTTTCTGAATGAGGAAACACTAAATTTTTTCTCATTATAGTTATCCTTTGTGGATGGGGATGAAGCATCATATCTCCAGTCATTGGTTTCTACCCATCCACTCTTAAATGAGTTAGTGAGGAACAACTCGATTAAATTGAATATGATTCATTACATGATCAGTAGTCCACAGGGAAAACCCCTGATGAACATTCAAAATATGGGAAGCACATTGTTTTTTTTCAGAGGATGTGTAGTTGCAGTAGTGACACCTAGAATGGTGAGATGCATTATTGTATTTTTTCAGTCAAGGAAGATAACGAGGATGATTTAATGAGTCAAATATGGGTATACCTGTTGAGATAAGAAGCTTATTGCCTGTATATATAAATTTCATGGGTTGTTGTTTTCATTATGGGGGTACCGAGAAGGATGTGTGATGGGATATCGATAGACTTTGTGATGGGTTAGCCACATTTTTTCAAGAGAAATGATCCCATTTGGGTGATCATTGACTGACTCAACGAGTTGACCCATTTCCTAACTACCTATGATGTAGAGTTTAGTAGATGTATCATGATGCCTCTACTTGCTGGAAATTTTATTGGGGTGAGATTGATGTTGATAATGTGGATAATTTTACATAGCTTCCAATTGATATGGAGGATATATAAAAGAGGACCACTTATGGGTGATCAAATCCTCATGTGTTCTCTCAGTGACAACATAAAAATCTCTAAAAGTGTACATCAATGCGAGAGACTCAGGTCCAAGATTAGTACCCCCATTTGTTTTTATCCCATATTATCGATTACGATGAGGTAAAGCCCGAAAGGTGGGGGTAATGTAATGTCATGAAATTCCATGTAATTATTTTTAAATTATATAAGAATATTCCAATACCAGGAACTGATCTGGAGTGCGATTCAGAGGTCCGGTGTGCCCGAAATGGCCAGTCGAAAAATGTTATGTTTTAAATAGCGTGCATGAGAAATTTTCTAGAAAAAGTGGAAAAATGGTAAATTGGTTTCCAGATCAGAAATATGAAGGCACAAATATGTTCTGGATAGCGTGTTTACTATATGCACAACATATGTTTAGTCGGTGTGGGCCTCTCGTGAGAGAACATAAAAATGGAATAACGTTAATTAAAATTATTAAGTAAAATTATTTTATTTTTCTAATACTTATAATTATTGAGTTGTAGCTCATATTGAAAATATGAGACCACTGTTGAGCTCGTGAGGGTTTTCATTCCTTAGGAAGATCTTAACATATGTCAGTGCATGCCAATAGTGGAAATTATTTTTTGGCCATAAATAAAATAATTGAATAAAAATTATATTATGTTCAAAATCTTATAAATCATAATGGGAAAGTCATATTGGAAATCCAAAAGGAGAATTGAGATCTTTAGAGTGTGCTTTCCTTAGGCAGAGCCTAATATCGGTCGGCGCAAGCCAGTTGTGAACGTTGTTTGTTAGTATGTAATGGTAAATAAAATAATTTAAATAAAAAAATTATTTTATGTTTGAATCCTCATTACTCGCAAATAGTAACTAAAATTGAAAACATGAGACCACCGTTGAGTTCATAATGATATTTTCTCATTATTTTTTGCCAAACCTCAACTTCCTCGGGTCAAGTGTATATATTAATTTGTGGATATTATAATGTAAAATAATATAAATATAGAAAAATATTATTTTATTTTTTTTAACATTTTTTCATTGGAAAAGCATCACATCTATGTGGTTATGCAATGACACTAAAACTCATTAATGAAATACCTTAATGAATGAAGGTGGAGATGTTGTTTGAAAGTGAAATAGAATTGCTGAAAACCAGTTGTTCCTAAAAAGAATCTTAAATCATTGGGTTCTAAGAGGATGATGGTTTTTTTCCTACGAGCTCCAGAGGAGAATGGAATGCCGGTGAAATCCTTTCTATTGGAATGTGATAAATGACAATGAAAAAAATCTCCATCGATGATAGACTAGGGATAATTAAATTAAATACATTGTCGGTGCAACACTAGTCATCACCATCGAATGATCCATCCCCAAAGTGGGTATCTGTTTAATTAATTTTCATTCCCTATTCCTAAATCTCTACAACAAGCATGAATCATTTGACAAACCGAATTATTCATAGATCATTCATTCTAAATGTGGGATGTGTTTGACATTTTTTTAATAATCATGAATGTGGTTCTATGAGGAACCAAATAATGGATTTGGTCATGATTTGTTGTTCCTAACATTAACGTGGATGGATCAAGGCCGACACGGACAAGGCTGATACATCCACCTTTGGTGTTCATGTGAACGTCATCCTCCCCCATTCATTGTTTCCCCAATTTGTGTTGCTGCAACAACATGGAAAGTAGTCAATGATAGCAACATGGAAGTAAAATAGTTACGATTGGCAATGAAACATGGCGATGTGGGGGTGGCATGCTACGGTGGTAGACAATTCCATAGAATGAGGCACCAGGTGATGCACAGGTAGCTGTGGATTGACGGAAGAAACGATGTGGAAGGAGACATGCACCACAGTGGTGGAGGCTACCACCATGAAGATGGTGGTGGTGCAGAACCAGGTCACGAGTATGGTGCCACATTAGGCCAGGAGGTCGTGGCCATTGGGTCGTGGCAGTGCGGGACATCAGCTCAGCAGGGTGCTGCATTAGGTTAAGAGACCCATGGATGGGTGGTGGGTTATTGAGGACCCCAGGTCTGTAAGACCATTTTTCTTGGGATAGGTAGTCGGCTGAGCTGGTTGGGTGATGCATGGTAGAAACAGTACCTGCTGCATTTGGACTGGACAAATCCAGCATGCCAGCACTGGCCTAACTAGGGGAAAACTAGGACGTTGGGCGATCGGTTCGTCAGAAGTTGGCCAGTCATTGTGGGACAAGATGAAGTAAAGGAACAAAGATCATGGGTGGCCTAATAGGCTAGAATCTTGGACCAACAAGACGTGATGGGTAAAATTAATCGGGATGGATCGGGTCCGTCCGACCGTGTCTGTCCTAGCCCAAACCAAGATGGCCCCTTTTTAGTAAAGTGTTCATAACATTCATCATGTACATCTGATTGATGAGATGTTTGCGGCACTCAGAAGCTTGCTATGAGATGGTCCTTTTTATATACACCATGTGAGTTTTCGTGGAATATGAGAGATGACTGATGTCTTGACGATTAAATTCTCCCAGAATCAAGTGCACAACAAGAAGAAATCATGTGATTATATGTGATAAGAAGGAAATTTTGAGAGAACCTCAATGGCCTCACAAATTAGTTGGGATGAACACATTTGTAGACATATAGATGAATATTTTTTGTAGATTTTTGTGGCATGAAAGAATAATAACTATGCGGGATGGTATGGTATAGAAGATGAATAGTCGTGCGAACCAGTGTGGTCTGACAGACGAATAGTTGTGCTGACCTTTTTGGCCTTTTAGATGACCATCCACGTGGACGTATGTGTCTCGATAGATGAATTTTTGTGATAAATTGTGTTCCCCAAAAGGCGAGTAGTTGAAAGTACCTTATTGGACCGATAGACAAATAGTTTTACATAACATTGAGGCCCAACAGACGAGTAGTCATGCAGACCTGTGTGGCCCGATAGACAAATCACTTTTCGAACCCATGTGGCTGGTAGACGAGTAGTCGAGTGGACCACTGTGCTCGGGAAGACGAGCAGACCTAAGTGGCCCAATATAATTCTACTACTAATCAGGGATGAGTCCCTCATTTTATATTGTTTTTCAATGTCATGACTGAAGTAGTATACTTTTGGTATTTCTCAATGCCTTCCCTTGGGGGGGAAATGAAGTAGGACCGCTTTGCATTGGTATTTGATGACTTGATGTCTTAAATATTGTGTCCTCCTTGGATGTTAAAGCCTTGAGGAGAATTATATGACGAATGATTGGCTATGATATTGAGACTTCTTGCCTCTTTAATACTAGATTTATTGGGGAAGCTTTAGGATGTAATGATACCCAATGTTATCTTGTATACTTTTGGAATACATTCTCTACCTGGTTAATATCAAATATCTAGAGGAGTGTTATCTCCCAGAATCACACGTGCTACGCATGGAAGCATATGGATGTAAGTAGATTAGATGTTACATCATGGAATCCATTTTAAGTAAACCTAGATGTTCTTGTTATATGTGTTGATGATATATATATGTGATGTGATGATTGTACAATATTGGTGGTTTTTTCTTTTGTGGTCTTTTTCTTTGGTGTTTTCAAGGTCCCCAACTGTGTATTGTTTTACTGACCCCTGCACAGTTTTTTCATGCCCATGTTGTGTCTTGTGTAGATGACCAAACCTTTGGTGGACTCATATACAGAGAATGACCATGACCTGGTCTAGTCACTTCCATTTGATATTAGACTAGACGATGTGTTTCTGGTAGCTTCCAATAGTATCTTTCATTCCCTTGTTTGTGGGTCGGACAATGAATATGTCATTATTTTAGGGCGCTTATATTTTGGAACAGTTGTACATTACTACATTACATTCTGTCATACTCTATTTTTCAGTTTTAGTGGTATGCATGAATTTTCATTTCATAGTTTTTTCACTCAATAGAGATGTGGCTTTGTGTTGTGTTCATGTGTATAGGTTCTTAGGTAAATGCCTCCTATTTGATGGATATGCCTAATTGGCACTAGTCTCTATCCCCTGACCTATTGAAGATGGGCTTGGGGTAGTCATGTCATGGGCACTAGGGGATGGGTTCTAACTAATAATATGTTATATTAATCAATAAAATTATTGGAATGTTATAAATCACTCAAATTAAATTAATTTTAACTATTTCAAAATCATTTATTATATTTTTGTATTGATTTATAAAATACATTGTCGACAATGCATTATAAAGTAAGGTATCAATATAATCATAAAAAATCCGAAATAAATTACCATCATGAATATAATTTCACTATGATCTAAATAACACATAATATTTGTTTATAACTTCGTTTTACCCCATACGATAACATATAACAGATCATTAAAATCAAGAGAGTGACATTTTCAATTTTTGTTTCATTTAAATATTATATAAGTCATTTTCATGAAAATGGTTCCTATGAAAATTTATATTTATTACCTAGGGTATTATTTTTTCAATTTAATTCACCACATAATTTTTTTTATTATGGGATTTTGGTTAAAAAATTACATTTTCACATAAAAATACATTTAAATTTTTAGAAAACAAGATTATTATTATCATTAAAAATTAGTGTATTAAAAACATCACCCTCAACTAACTTCTCATTCTAGATATTGAACTCTAAGGGTCTTTCTGGTAAAACTCATACCACAGAGCTCATGCATCACACTAGTGCTCCCAAGTATCCTTCTGGATCCTTCGATGTTGCCATTGAATCCATAAACGTGTTGCAATATCCCATCAAATTGATTTCTTTCTCGAGTATATAATCTATTTCAAACACTAATCATAATATTCATCATGATTCATCTCAACATATTCATACTCTATGACATGCATAAGATCAGTTACATACCTATATTTCAAGGACACATGGAACATGGAATTCATTCAATGAAAATGAGATGGAAGATCAAGATGATATTAGAATTTTCCAATATATTCTGTAATCATGAAGGGTTCCAGAAATCATGATTCTTTATTTTCCAGCTTTATCAGACATTGGTGTCTAAACTAAGGTGTAACTATCAATAAAACTTGGTCTCCAAAAGAAAACACCAAAGGTCTTCTCCTATGGTCATCATAAGAACTCTTATAGGTTTTAATGGTGGTAAACTACCTAAGAATCAAAAAAACCTCTATATGATCTCATCAACCAAGATGTGTCCAATGACTGTTTCCTAATCAACCTCATGAAAAAAGAGTGATGAATAAGATGTCCCACTATAATGATATTAGTATGGTTCCATTTGAATCTGTGTTTGGGAACTATTATTTTTTGAAAACTCAACTATGGGTAGGTGAATAAAACATCCTCCATTAAAGTAAACAATTCATTATGAAATTATATCCTCTAATATGAATATATCCCACAAATAATGTAAATATTTAAATGGATGTTATGACATGATCAATCTCAAATGATTTCTATGGGATTTTAGAATGACCTTCAAAAAGAGTGAAATAAAATATGTATATCTGTCTGAAACAATGCTCAATTTATCTCTATGAAGGCATAAGATCTCCCTAACGTAGTTTATTACAGCATTCTCTATGGAGTGAGACTTTCTAATCAATAAGAAGTGTGTAGTATTTTTTAACTATTTTGGAATAACCCAAACTGAATCAAAACTTCTAAGAGTCCATGGAAACATTTTCACTAGTCCAATGTGATGTCCATCAACTTCCATATGGGTATAATAAGTGGCTGAAGTAAAATACCAGGTCTTCACTACTTGTACTTCACTCCCATGTAGTTATTATATTAGGATATGACCCCAGAAAGATCCCACATCTTTTATATACACCCTAAATAATGCATAATGTCATAATAAATATTTTTCTCACCAGGATGTACTACCCAACAGAGATTATGGTAATCTTCCATCATCTCCTCTACAATGGAATCAAGGTAAACTACTCACTCATGTACAATGATGACATGATCATCAACCGTCAATCACCCTTGAATAATATCAAAACAGACTTACTATTATATCATTACAACACACTCTTTATGAAAATATTATCACATATTCACCCTTCCCACATGTGAAGATGTGATTACCAGTGCGGATCACGTTATATTCCCTTGATCTTTATTAGAATACATCATACAATTGGCTAAAAATATCATCATGATATACTAGTCCATTTAAGGCTAATCACAATCCTCCTTCCTAGATTACATATTAAAACTAATAGAATATAAAAATTCATTTCCATTCCTAGGATAATACGCTATCTAAATATTGAAAATCTACAAATAATTAAACCAAAACAAAATTTTCAATTCAGTTCCCTCTGAGTGACGATTTAGTAAAGGATTTCAAAGCTAAAATTATCAAAAATTATTTCACTGACGATATAGATTCACTAACACATCAGATCATAGAAACATATCAATAGCACTGATTCATGTATATGATAGGTTCATTAATTGGGTTATAGATGACAAGGCCCATAGGCGGATACCATATATGATTGTGTCACTGTTGTTCCCTCACCAATAGCTTATGAATTACATTACACTATGTAACCAATATTAAAATCATGGTTTTTTAACCATAGATCAATTTATAAAATTACATTTAGCTCCAGGAAGGAGACCTCAAACTATTTGAAACACCATAATTTCACATTCTTCATTGTCGGTGTTGTCATTGGTGTTGATAGTTGGGAGGAAGAATGTATAAACTATCTGAAATATTCATCTAGATGCATAACCATACAGTTTCTAAATATGTTCTAGGGATGTTTCCATTACCATAATTCTTCTCCATTATTTCGTTTCATGGATATTCACGTCCCTAACATCACATGCCCTTATAATCTCACCTATTTTATTAGAAGTCACACTTAAACATCATTGCATAAAATGAATGAGTTCAAAGAATACATATAACTCTATCTAGGTGTCTACCTTGTGGCTCTAGTGTCAATGAGATGATGTTTATTTCACCATTGAACACAATGATTCGATAGTCTAGGTATGGGTTGATGATCTTATTCATGGGTTTGATGCACACTATTTATGAATTTTTACTCTGAATGAAATCACCATGTACACACAAAAACATACCTGATCTAAAATTATATTTTCACATTTTTCACACTACTAAATCACAACTACAGAAATCCCAATCAATGAAAAATATTGGATAACCATTAGGATCTTCGTAATTGATCAAAAAGATCATTACTCTTGGGAATGGGATATATGTTTGTCACCATCACCTGGTTCAACATATGGTAATCAATGTAGAGTTAAATTATATCATCTACCTTCATGGTGAGAAACACAGGGGAACCCATTGTGAATTACATAAAATGATAAATTCCTTCCACTCAACGACATCAGGATTCACCTTGAGAAATTTTTTTATGATTGGATCCATAGAATACAGTGGTTTTAGAAGGTGGTTCACAGTTGGAATGTGCTCAATATCTTCTGAACGAGTTGATCGTATATAGTTTCTATAGGACAATGACTACACTAAATATTTCCACCCAATCACCAACATCTCTAGGGACTCTAGTTCCCTAGTGGAAAAAATTGTTTAAAATGAAGACGTGGAATATTTGATAATAGTACTAAACCCCTTTTCTTTGGATAGGCACTATGATAATGTCTTATTGTTGGTGTGAAAAAACTCCCAAACCACAATGATGTTGTGGGAGTATGCACAAATACATTTTTCGACTCACCCAATGGTAATGAAAAAACCCACCATGAGTGTAACACCCAATGCTTCCCCGATACACTTCTATTTCAATAATGCAAAAGCTTGCATTGTACGAAAATTGGAGATTCTTACACACCATGACCAATAAAAGTAGCTTTATGAATATTAATAACCACTTTTTGAAATTATATAAACATTATATTTTAAAATGCACTTCATTTTTGTATTCTGAATATCGAAATTATCCTAAGTTGAATTTTTTGAAATTTTTTGAGAACTTCCAATTTTCTATGAATAGTGAAAAAAATTAAAAAAAACTTTTTTAATCAAAATAATTTATAGTTATAAATTATACAATTGAGTGGTTAAAAATTGTAATTAGAATATATTTTTACAATTTATCCAATGGTGGTCATTATAATTAATTTCACTTTGAAATTTGATATAAACAATTTTCAATCTTTTGATTTCTATTCTTTCCTAAAAACATGATATTTGTAGTGACAACAGAAATTACTTATTAAATTAATTAATTAAATTTATATGTTTTTAATTTTGTAAAATATACATCATTTTTGAATTATGAATATAAAATATAGCATATGGTTAATTTTTGGTGTTGTTCCGAAAAACTTCGATTTTTGATGAATAGTGCAACCACAAAGTGGTAGTTAAAAAACTGATTTTTCATTTAAATGTAATTTTACCTCTGTGATTTGAATTTCCAAAATCCAACATACATCATTTTCATTAGGAGGTAAAATGTTTTTCAATGGGATTAAAATAATTTTTGGTGAATAGTAACTTTTATGTTTTATTTATCGCGATTAAAGGTAATTAGTGAAATATAAGGTAAAAATGATATTATAAAAATATGAAAATACTTTGAAACTTGTACTACCCTTATTGGATGATTCATGGCCGACAAATACAATCCAGGGGTCAACTTGGGGACCCCATGGAGACACTTGGGTAAGAAAATGACATTAATAACTTTTTATTTAAAGTAAAAAATAAAATTGTGAAAAACATGTGTTCTTTTACTAAAACAATTATTACATGGGGTTATATAAAGAATAATTGAGACTATAAATATTCATTGGAAATATAAAATGATTTCCTACATCATTATAAATTTTTAATAATTTTTATCCATTAAATAAATTAAATATTTTATGACACTATGATGATGCAACGATTACCTCATTAATTAACGATTTAAATAAAATAAAAATATAGTGTAAAATATATGATATACACAAGTAAAAAACCTATTGGATGAGTATATTTAGAACCCTTATCACTTTATCCTACAAATATAAAATTTTGGGACCTCTAAAATCCGAAAATCATTTCATAATAACGTAATATTTCATGACTTTCCAAGGGTGCCCCTCTTCTCCTCTTATAAAAGGCTCACACGAGTAACACCTAATTCACACCTCAAGCCATTTGTCTCGGAAAAACTCTACCCAAATACTCTCTCAACTTCCCTATATTACTCCTAGAAGCCTCACTTTGGGTAGAATTTTTCCCAAGGGAGCCTTTGGATCAAATCAAAATGAGTTACCCGATTTTCAGGTAATGTCTTCTCTTATGTTATTTTGTTTTATTTTTCTTCTCAAAACCATTAAACTCTTATTATTACTTTCTTTTGTAACAAAACCAGTATCTTAAATATACTAGTATGTTTATATGAGATGCATTTTATTTACACTTACACACACCTTCATCTGATGGTTAAATTTCATAATGTTTCTGTGGTTGGAGAATTTCTGCCTCATGAAACGATGATTGTTCAATATTCTTCTAACACTTCTCATGGTGGCCATTAATATGTCACTATATTTATATGTGATATATACTATGTTTCTGTTTTAATTATTCTTCAGTATTTCTCATTTATGGCATACCGTTATGATTTCCATTATGGGTAAATGCAATAATTTCATTTTAGGAAGTGCGGACTACCGCCCCCTCAAAGTGATTTGAATCGTTAATGGCATATGCGGGATGCATAAGGGATGGAGTAAATGATATTATATATGATATTATACTGGAATTATAATATACCTTTATATCATTAGGATTTCATTCCATTAAATATGAAATAGATAAGAAAGTAGTGTTCATGCGTACGTACAGCTTACCGTCTCCATGAACGGTGCATTTCATTTCTTACATCTAAATGTTATGTAATATTATAAATTCATGTATATACTGGATATATATGATATATATGATATCTACATCATGAATATAATTGTGTATATAATGGATATTTTAACACATGAACAACTTGTAATTATAAGATGTTTATTTTTAACTCATGTACTGAAGATCGACAAAATGACCGTTATTAAATTAAATAATTAAATAATGATCATAACATGGTAATAAGTGATATAAAAGGAATAATGAACTTTAAAAAGGTTCTTAAGCATGTAGAAATTAAATATTGTTTATTATTCAGGAGGTTAAATAACGATCGAGTCAAATCAGACACGAGATAAGGGAACTTCTTAACCCAATTTTGGTTCTTTGGGTTAATCTCCTACTTTCAAATTATGTAATGATATTATTATGTCCTATCTTGTATTTGTAATTTCTTTATGTGTACTTATAGTGAATACACATAATAGATATATTTTATTTAAAAAATGATCTTTGTATGGGACTTTCTCTCAATCTCCTTTCATTGATGCATATATTGTTTTATACATAACATTCCTTTATACTGTGTGTAAACCCCTTTGACTTTTACTTTTATTCAAATGTATTTTTTTTATACGAAGCGTATTTACTAAACGACAAAAGGAGTGTTTTTTCTTACATATGCGGTGACAACGACTTCCCCACCGCCGTGACTATTATTTGAGTTTTGGCTTCCTCTATAAGCCATAAATTTTTTTTAAATGAAAAATAAATACCATGTTTTAATTTTCTTTTATTTTGGTATTAAAAATGATTTTGATAATGTTTTTATCATATCAATGTGTTGTATTGATATATTGTTATTGAAATGTGGAAATATTATGATTCCTTTATACTGGTTTTATGTGATATGATTATGTTATGGTTTATGATATGTTTAAACCTGTTCATATGAGGAATGCATTCGCCTTAATAAGTGACGGGTGGGGCCCGCTATAGCTCCTCGATGCATCGGTAGGTCTCATGAGACAAACTAGTGTTTTGGCACAAGGCCTTGACAAAACCATATTTTTAGTCTTGGCACGAGGCCTTGGATACGTGGTTATGATAGTCTGGCATTATGCATTCCATCATTATGAAATTGGTTATTGATATTGCATGTGATTATTAGACTAGTAGAATATCAATGTGAATAAGTATATGGAATTATTTCATTTTAATTTTTCCATATTATGAAGAAGTTCATGTTTAAAAGGCTTTTGTTTTCATTATACGTTGCCTTAAATGTTTATGTTTATTTATGAAAGAATCCGCGATGTTTTTATCCTTACTAAGCATCTGATCTCACCCCTTCGAATGTATTAATATTTTCCCGAATGTGAAGAAGTATTTTATGAATGTCCTGCAGGGATAGTCAGAAGGGGATATTATTGTGGACAATGGAGACCATGTTATTTTAGTTTTTCACTTTATGATGTAATGTAACTTTTATGAATGTATCTCGTGTTTCAAGGCTACTAAACTAATTGGTCATTGAAGACTTGATCTCTGTGATCATTCCAATGATACACAATAATGTACCAACTCTGGGTAACTGGGGTCGGGGTGTTACAGTTGGTATCAGAGGCAGTTTAGTACTAACCTTGGATACTAGATTTAGAAAAAACTCTTATTAGAGCCCATAGCCATAAGATAGACATTGAGGATTATTATAGATGAACTTCCTATATTTTTGATATTATAGAGATTTTTTGAGTTTTTCGAGAACTATATCCCTCTCTGGAAATGAGCAGGTAGAGGCGGCTCTGGAACAGATATACCTAGGGGTAAAACCCAAAAACACCGCTTTGAGCTAGACTCGAACGGGAACTGGTTGACAACAACTGGCCTTTCTGCACAATTGGTTACGACACTTCCAGGGGATATGCTTAGGATAATTCTCATTTTATATTATAACAATTATGAAGGGTTTATGAGTATATACTTCCTTAAAGAAAGCATTCTTATGATTATGGATTATATCTATAAATAGTTCAATTTATGTTAGGTTTTTTGCAAGTCTGTTATTTTGTATTTTGATTCATAAACTAATCTAGTTTATGTCATTGTTTAGAAATGGCTGCTACTGGAAGGAATTGAAACTGTATCAATGCACACACTCCATGTATGGATTTCCCTCCTGCTCAAGATAATTATAGTAGAGCTGGTGATACAACTGGTGCTGATCACCTTATCACCATACTGGGACAACTCACTCATGTTATGAATAATAACCTTACTCGTATGGAGTACCCTGATCTGCAATGTGGAGGATCAATGTTAGATCGTTTTATGATGAAAAAACTGCCAACATTTAATGGGGGTACAATTCCATTAGTAGATGAGCAATGGATAAAATCCTTAGAGAAAATATTCCATGCCCTGGGGAGTAGCGAAAGGGAGAATGTTGTCATGGAAGTTTTCCATCTCACGGGAGATGCCGATCAATGGTGGTCGCTGATTCAAAACACAAAGGAAGATTAAGAAGTATCAAGTATGGAATGGAGGGATTTTAAGGAAATTTTAATAGAAAAATAATTTCCACATGACCATCGAGTAGATATGGAAAGGAAATTTCTGATTCTGAGGCAGAAGGAGGATAAGAATTTCGCAAAGTACGAGGCCAACATTACAAGGTTAGCAAGACATGATGTAGATTATATATGTAACCCAAGAAGTAAGATTGATTGATTCTTTTATGTGTTACAAACATTTATCTGTCAAGCTTTAGTATCACAATCGTTCTCAACATATGAAGATATAGTCTCGTGTGCTATCAAAACAGAAAAGGAATTGTCTTAGTCTTATGACAATAAAGTAAAGCAAGAGAAGAAGAGAATGGTGGAACAAGAGACAGATAAAGGAAAAAATGGAAAGAAGGATTTTCCATTATGTGATAATTTTGGGAAGAATCATCCCGGTACTAGCCTAAATGGAATGGGAGTTTGTTATAAATGTGGATAAAAAGGTCACCAGGATCGTGATTGCATGGTAAAGAAAGAGGCTGTCAATGTTGAATTCTACAATTTTAGTGAAATGGGGCATTATGCAAATGAATTCCTTAAGCGCCAAGGAAACTTACCTCAGAAAAGGCCAAGGGAGAAAGGTCAAGCTTATGCTATTACAACAGATGAAGTTTAATAATTATTTTATTTTTGTTTTTGGACTCAAGAACAATATTATGGCTATAAGAATAATGTGATATATATAAAGATTGTACTGCAGTACTTTTTTTCTTCATTAAGGATTTAATATGATGAAGGTAATAATATTTTTATTATGTGACATTAAGAGAAACATTACTTTGTTTTAGGAATCTGATGATACAATTGATTTTAAAATTTAGAGACCTTTTAGAGAAAGTATGGACAGAGGTATTTTCGATAACTATAAAGGTTGGAATGGATTAAGTTGAACTTTGGATAGTATTATTTAAGGTTAAAAAAATTCTGAATATTATTTTTGGAATATTATAATACTATAGTTTTAGGAAAAGGATAACCTGTAGGTTGGGGGATAACCCGTTGCGTCAGACAAATCTGTGGGAATCGAACCCACAACCATAGTGCAACATGCCTTTATTACCTACCACTAACCTACAAGAAGTCCCTGGTTATTACAAAATAGATTCCATAATATAAATGGTATGTGTTAATATTTGGAACCTTATAAAATTATGAAAAATAGAGTATTTTTGAGTCTTATGACCTTATGTAGTGAAATATTGGTTTGTGGTAAAAAATGATGACAAGTAAGTATATTTCCTTACATTCTTAGTAAATATCCTAAATAAATTCTTCAACTTTATGATAGGTAACTAAAAAAAATTTGTCGGTTAACTTTTCCAATTGGGGAATCAATGATTGTTTAACCAATCACATGTTTGTGATTTTCTTATAGTTAACATCACCCTAACCCTATTTTCTACGACTCTCCATCAGACCTTGATGGTCTGTTTTTCCTCTATATCCATATTTTCATAGAATCATAGTATGGGCTATCTCCGGTGACCTTTGTACCTCTCCTTCTTTCTTTTAATGTTATATTTTTATTAACATTATTTCCGATGTGGGCTTTCCACAATGGTATTTTCTATTTTCGAAATTTTTTTCTGAAAAACATTTTCAAATTGTGAGGACACAATTTATTGAAGCAGGGGAGAATGTAACACCACATGCTTCCACGATACGCTTCTCTTTCAATAATGAAATAGCTTGCATTGTATGCAACTTTGAGATTCTCACACACCGTGACCAATCAATGTAGCCGATATGAATATTAATACCCACTTTTTGAAATTATATAAATTTTATATTTCAAAATGGACTTCATTTTTGTATTCGGAATATCGAAATTATCCTATGTTGAAAAT
The DNA here is from genome assembly GCA_963277665.1 of Viscum album. Classification (NCBI taxonomy): domain Eukaryota; kingdom Viridiplantae; phylum Streptophyta; class Magnoliopsida; order Santalales; family Viscaceae; genus Viscum; species Viscum album. The sequence goes on from OY728143.1 coordinate 322,347,728, forward strand.
TTTGTAATTTTCTGAGAACTTCCAATTTTATATGAATAGAGAAAATAATTTTTTAATCAAAATAATTTATAGTGATAAATTATACAATTTAGTGGTTCTAAAGTGTAATTAGAATATATTTTTACCATTTTATCCAATGGTGGTCATTACAATTAATTTCACTTTGAACTTCGACATAAACAATTGTCAATCTTTTGATTAATATTCTTTCCTAAAAACACACTATTTGTTGTGACAGCAGGAATTAATTATTAAATTAATTAATTCAACTTATACATTATGAATTTTTTAAAATAGACTTCATTTTTGAATTAGGAATATCAATTATAGCTTAGGGTTATTTTTTGGTGTTGTTCTTAAAAACATCGATTTTTGAAGAATAGTGAAACCACTATGTGGTAGTTAAAAAACTGATTTTTCGTTTAAATGAAAATTTACCACCTCTCTGATTTGAATTTCTAAAATACGACATACATAATTCTCATTATTAAGTAAAATGTGGTTCAATGGGATTAAAATAATTTTTGGTGAATAGTAACTTTTATGTTTTATTAATCGCGATTAAAGGTAATTAGTGAAGTTTAAGACAAAAATGATATTATAAAAATATGAAAATACTTTGACACTTGTACAACCCTTATTGGATGAGTCATGGCCGAAAAAGACAATCCATGGGTCAACTGGGGGACCCCATGGAGCCACTTGGGTAAGAAAATGACCTTAATAACTTTTTATTTAATATAAAAATAAAATTGTCACAAACATGTGTTGTTTTAATAAAAAAATTATTACATGGGGTTATATAAGTTCCCATTTAAACTATAAATATTCATTGGAAAGATAAAAAAAATTCCTACATCATTATTGTTTTTTTATAATTTTTAGACATTAAATAAATTAAATATTTTATGACACCACGATGACGCAGCGATTACCTCATTAATTAACGATTGAAATAAAATGAAATGTTAATGTAAAATATATTACATAAACATGTCAAAAACCTATTGGATGAGTATATTTATAACCATTATAACCTTATCCTCGAAATATATAATTTTTGGACCTCCAAAATCCAAAAATAATTTCCTAATAATGTAATATTTCATGACTTTCCATGATTGCCCCTCTTCTCCTCTTATAAAAGGACCCCACCACTACCACCTTATTCACAGATTCAAGCCATTTGTATCTGCCAAACTCTTCCCAAATACTATCTGAACATCCCTCTATTACTCCTACAAGCCTCACTTTGGGTGTAATTCTTCCCAAGGAAGCCTTTGGCTCAAATCAAAAAGAGTTACTCGATTTTATGGTAACGTCTTCTCTTATGTTATTTTGTTTTATTTTGCTTCTCCAACCCATTAAACTCTTTTTATTCCTTTATTTTCTAAAAACACCAGTATATTCAATATACTAGGATGTTTTTATGGGAATTATTTTATTTACACTTACACACACCTCCATCTAATGGTTAAAGAACATATTGTTTTTGTGGTTGGCGAATTTCTGCCTCACGAAATGATGATTGTTCAATATTCTTCTAGCACCACTCATGGTGGCCATTAAGATGTCACTATATTTATATATGATATATATTATGTTTATGTTTTCCTTATTCTTCTGTAATTCTCATTTATGGCATACCTTTATGATTTCCATTATGGGTAAACGCCATAATTTCAGTTTAGGAAGTGCGGACTACCGCCCCCTGAAAGTGATTTGTATCGTTAATGCCATTTGTGGGATGAATAAGGGATGGAGTAAGTGATATTATATATGATATTATACTTTAATTATAATATAACTTTTTATCGTTATGATTTCATTCCATTAAATACAAAATAGAAATGAAATTATCATTCATGCGTACATACAGCTTACCATCACTATGAACGGTGCATTTCATTTCCTACCTCTAAATGTTATGTAATATTATAAATGCATGTATATACTGGATATATATGATACATATGATATCTACATCATGAATATAATTCTGGATATAATGGATATTTTACAACATGAACAACTTGTAATTATAAGAGGTTTATTTTTAACTCAAGTAATGAAGATCGACAAAACGACCATTATTAACTTAAATAATTACATAATGTTCAGAACATGGTAATAAGTGATATAAAAGGAATAATGAACTTGAAAAAGGTTCTTATGCAATTAGAAATTAACTCTAGTTTATTATTCAGGATACTAAAGAACGATCGTGTCAAATCAGAAACGAGGTAAGGGATCTTCTAAACCAAATTTCCGTTCATTGGGTTAATCTTCTACTTTAGAATAATGTCATGATATTATTATGTCATATCTTGTATTTTTTCTTTTTTTATGTGTAATTATAGTTAATATACATAATAGATCTATTTTATTTACAAAATTATCTTTATATAGGACTCCTTCTTAATCTCCTTTCATTGAGGCATATTTTGTTTTATACACAACATTCCTTTATACGGTGTATAAACCCCTTTGAATTTTACTTTTATTCAAAAAGAATCTTTTTATACGAAGCGTTTTTACTAAACGAGAAAAGGAATGTTTTTTCTTACATATGAGGCAACAATGACTTCTCCGACGTCGTGACTATTATTTGAGTTTCGGCTTCCTCTATAAGCCATAACATTTTTTTAAATGAAAAATAAATACCATGTTTTACTTTTCATTTATTTTGGTATTGAAAATGCTTTTGATAATGTTTTTATCATATCAATGTGTTGTAGTGATATCTTGTGATTGAAATGTGGAAATATTATATTTCCTTTATGCATATTTTATGTGATACTATTATTTTATGGTTTATGATATGTTTAAAACTGTTCATATGAAGAATGCATTGGACTTAATAAGTGATGGGTGGAGCCAACTATACCTCCACGATGCATCGGTAGGTCTCATGAGACAAACTAGTGTCTTCGCACAACGCCTTGAAAAAATCATACTTGTAGTCTTGGTACGAGGCCTTGGATACGTGGTTATGATAGTCTGGGATTATGCATTCCATCATTATGAAAGTGGTTATTGATATTTTATGTGATTATTGGACTAGTAGAATATCTATGTGAATAAGTAAAAGGCATTATTTCATTTTACTTTTTCCATATTACATTGAAGTTAATGTTTAAAAGGATTTTGTTTTAGTTATACATTGCCTTAAATGTTTATGTTTATTTATGAAAGCTTCCGCAATATTTTTATCCTTAATGAGCATCTGAGCTCACCCCTTTCAATGTTTTAATATTTTCCAGGATGTGAAGAAGTATTTTATGAATGACCTGTAGGGATAGTCAGAAGGGGATATTAGTGTGGAATATGGAGACCATATTATTGTATTTTTCACTTTATGATGTAATGTAACTATTATGTATGTATATAGTGTTTCAAGGCTAATAAACTAATCGGTCATTCGAGACATGATCTTTGTGATCATGCCAATGTTACGCAATAATGCACCGACTCTGGGTAACTGGGGTCAGGGTGTTACAATGAGGGAGTATTATAGAAGTATTACCATGTTGTCCCATAATGCTACTTCGAGGTATCATCTTCTATAATGCGAGTGTAACAATTCAGGACAATATAGTCATTATTCAAAACCCTAATCATTCTATTTGATAAAAAATGGTTTATCGTTGGAGTTTACACTTTACCCATGGCATAACCATTTTTAATCCAAAAATTTAATCCATACCTGAACATTAGTAAAAAAATCATATATACCCAAACTCAATAGTATGATCATTTCGACTAAATAATTCTGATAAGGATATATCATAACAGTGTGTAAACATAGATATATCATACGATGTGAAGGTATCCCAAATAGGCAGCACAATCAAGGAATTTAATTAAAGAACTGTTACGAAACATAACAGTAAATATATATATATGTATGGAATGTAAACCTACGTGCCTATTCATGTTGCATGAATGAAGATGAAATATCCTAAATCACATATCAAAAATCATGTGATTTATGAAATGTAAATTTAAAAAATGGTCACAAAAATTCATAATGTTCCGAATTTATGGAAACTCAGTTGTCCACTATATAGTAAAATCCAGGCACTGTAATTCTTCACCAACTTGATTCCCAACCATCCTATCTTCAATATATCCAATACCACCCCAAGTAAAAGTTAAGAAACAATGAGTGAATTTTTATCCTCTCCTAGTATTTTTAAACATCGTGACCCAAACCATCACTTTGGATCTTGATGGTCATATGACCTAATATGCCCCCTACAGAAGAGGTTTCCTACTAGTAGTGAGAATCTAAATCCTTGAGTGGGTATAATATACCCTTAGTATCGGGTAATGTGATCAACAAAAAATTTAATAAATTATTATAGTAAACAATTAGAAAATAAATAAATTTAAATCATATCATATTAAGAAAACATATCCAAATGTCGCTAGCATGTCCGGTGTAAATAATCGAGTGAAAAATAAATAATCAAAACTATGGGATCTTCTCTATATTTTCCCCAAGTCTAAAACTTCATACATGATACTCTACTTAGATATCCACCAAAGGGACCATTCCCATTATTTTAACCCTCATGAAATATATAAAAACACCAAAATTCAAGAGAAACATTTGAGTAAAAGACTCATTATGAAACCACCAATGCATCCTTAACATGATTTTATCAACTTTAATATGTGAATTTTATAATTAAAATAATTTGTACGAGTATAAAAATGAAATCCCACACTGAGAGGTTATATGAAAACCATCCTTCCAAAGACCACCTAACTGTATGTGCTTCAGCTCCATGTTAGAAGTATAGTCATTGTATGTGTGTATTAATATTCGTGAAATATGTCTCTAAAAAATTGAAAGGAAATGAGTTCAATTAGTCTCAAAGGATTTCATATCTTCATTCAATAATGGGAAATTTCTCAAGGAATTTATGCACCTATGTTTGGGCCACCAGGCCATCATTTCCTAGAACACTCCCTCAGGATAGGCCCCAAGGGCATTATGCCCCATGTTTCAGGCCCCCTACCATCATCCCATGTTCCTTCTGATCATGACCATTATCACCACCATCAAAATCCATGCACACTCCCACTATAATACATGCACATCCCACAGTGGTCTACATATCTCAATTACCAAAAAAACATCCATGTTAATGGTATCACAAATCACAAGGTATGTAGACCTTAAAGTTATAATATATCATCAATAAAAATAATGTAGTAATACATAGAAAGACGTTTTCATAATCAAACATGGAAAAATGAAACTCTAGAAATACTCAAGGAATCAAATATCATTATAGGAGTCCTATTTTATAAACCCACCCATATAGGATCAAAATCAACAATGATCATCATTTATGAAAAATAATAATCATACAATGAAGAATGTGTAAATGTGATACCAAGAGAGTAAGGATCATCCTACCTCAAAGTCATTGACATCAATGACATGGATAAACCACCTTCTGAATTTCGAACACTATTGTGGAAACCTTAACAGTCATGAAAACCTTCTCAAATTCCTTTTTTTCATATTTTCTAAAATTTCATTGATCTAGGTTCATCAATCTAACCTAGAAAAAAATCTATCTATTGTATTTCAAAATGAAATGAAACATCAAATGGAATGATAAATTATTTTTTTTAGAAAATATCCCAGTTATGAATAAAACATAACATGGAAAGATAAATTCTGTCCCTACGATAATTGAAAATTTTCATTAAAATATAACATGCAATTATATTTCATATTTTTTAGATAATATTAATATTATCATTAAAATATAACATGAAATGATATTTTATCACTCCTCCACAATATCAAAATTATAATATTTGGAAAATTCATGTGCTAGAATTCTACCACTCATGAGTAATTAAAGAACCACATTTCATAATAGATATCTTTGAATTAATTTTGAGAACAAGGGTGGTATCCCTTATTGTTTTTTCATGAAAAATACATATAATTATCCTTGATAATTGTGTAATTACCCTTTGATAATTTTATATATTTTTCACATGATAATTATCTAATATTTATCATTTGATTATTTGTATAATTATATATTTTTCAAATTTCCATAAATATTATCCATTCATAAATATCTTATGATATTATTTTCCTGAAATTATCCTTTGATAATTTGATGTAATTATCCTTCAACAATTCTTCATAATTATTTTTGACAGTTCACATAATTGTTGTATTATATTAAATTTTAAATTGTATCATGGTAATTATTCCATGATAATGATTCTTAAATTACACTCAGATAATTTTGTAATTTAGATTTTTATAATTCTAATAAATTACCCTTTGCTAAATCAATGAAATTATTATTTAATAATTCATTACATTTACACTTTATTAATTTTACATAACTACCTGTAGTAAATCTATATTATTTACTTATATAAGTTCATGAATTTAACCCTTGATAGTTGGTTTAATAATTATCATTGATATATATAGGTTTATCTCTTTAATTTAAATTCAATCCTTTTCCCATAATTAATGAAGATATGAAAAAATATTGTATTTAAATTAATGTGATAAAACATCATTTGTAGAAGATAATTATTAAAAATATTATTAATGGATAAATATGTGAAAGTATCAAATATTGTAATAATATATGATAAAATTATAATTTATTGAAATTTTCAAAGGATAAATGTGATAAATTATTAAATAATAATTGCATTTATTTATTAAAGGGTATTTTATAAAACTTATGAAAAGATAATATACTGAATTATCAATTGATAATTTATGAAACATTATGAGGGAATAATGAACAAGGGGTAATTTATCAATTAATAGGAATGGAAAATTATATTAATTATAAAAAAATTAGGAGAAATTATTAATTTATATATGAATAAAATTATAAATAATATTATTTTTAAAAAAAATTAACATAAGATATTTGAAAAAGGATAATTTGTATGGAAAAGAATAGAATATATATATATATATATATATATATATATCATCCATGGAGAAATAATAATGAATTACCATGTGAAAAAATATCGAATTATCTGGGGATACTTATATTAATTGTTGGTATGGGTTGTGGATATAAAGGAAAGAAAGTAAAGATGTCAAGGATTGAATCCAAGACCTCTTCAACTAACCACCACTGGTACATAATGGGTGTAATTATTTTTATTTATTAACGAATATATATTATTAACCCAACATTTGTTTTAGAATTAATTAAGACTTACTTTTTTTTGATTTTGGGTTTACAATTATTCTTCAGCTGGAAATTTCAATAACATACATTACCTTAAAATGATAATTATCAAATTATCCATGAGTGGGAAAACATCATCGCATGTGGAATTTTAAGGATAATTCAAAAATTATTAAGGATAGAGGAAATATAATTGTAAATTTTATTTTTATTATAATTTTGAAATTTTCAAGGGGAGAGAATATATCATTACATGTGATATTTTAAAGATAATTTTGAAATTATCTTAGAGGGATAATGTAACATCGTATGTGATGTTTTTTTGTATTGGAAATTAAATAGTTGGTTTTCTATCTTGGATCCCTTGTTGATCATCAAGCAATTATGCATCAATAACTATATTAATAAGGCCCATGGGAAGGTGTTATTGATTGATGAGGTTTCCACTCTATGGTTTTAACTACACATGGTGGTTTATCCTTTTCATTGACATCATCAATATTGAGGTTGGATGTTCCACAAACTCATAGGCTCCTCTTTACAATTTTTTTCATTATATGATTATTATATTGGAATATATGATATAAATTCATTATTGTGATCTCATGTAGGTGTGTGCGTAAATTGAGAGTCCTACTATAATATTTTTTTCCATGAGTATTTATTGATTTAATTTTTTACATGTTAGATTATGATAACATGTTATATATTACATTGATATTTCTCATGATGATATATAATGTATGTCTTTTATAAATAACCTATGTTTCATGATACCATTTTTTTACATAATATGTTTTGGTACTTGATTCTGGTAGAACGTATTGTGATGTGAATCCCTTAGAGGGGGGAGGGTGGAAACTGTGATGAGGATGATGTATCAATGCATAGGGAATGGGACATGATATCCTGGAGTCCTGACCTGAGGGGAATGTTAGATATGGGACATAAAAATTCATATCTCAATAATAGTGTGATATCTGTGGGACCAGAATAGATAGTCTGGACATCATTAGAGCCACACCTGAGGCATCGATTGGGTGTGATGACCTGGGGGCCTCACCCAACTGGCATGTTGACCTTGGGTCCTGGCCTATGTTAGAACATTGATATAAAGACATGGTGAATCAATCTGACTTAATGCTATATGATTTACAAATGATGGATTTCAATATTAGTTAAAGTTCATCCCTATTATAACATCCCATGACAATCCTTCCAATATGTAGATGAATCATGTAAAACTAGGGTTCAATGGAAGCTTGGTTAGTGTATGACTGCTCAGTTTTGGATTTTAGGTTTATACTTATAAAAATTTATTATCACCAAGGAAAACATGTTTAATAATTTAGAATAATAGTTTAGGGATTTATTTTAGGTATCATTCTAACTCTTTTAATCGCACCCTGGTCAGGTATTTCAGTACATTTTTAGATTTCATGAGTGATCTGGGGAAGGGAAAGGTCCTTCTAGTGGATGAATAAGAAGAAGAGCATGAAGAGTGTGGTAGATTGGGATAGTATTCAGAGGACCTGTAGTAGTTAATTAATTTATTTATTTTATTCTTTTTTATAAAAGTCATATATTAATCTTTGGGTGTTTTTTTATTTATGTTATATTTTTAAATAATATTTAGTTTTTCTCATATATACTCTAATTATTTATTATATTTTTAATTGTATATTATTTTTCATGTGATATGATACTAAGAGTATAGTAACCCCACTGATAGACTCAGAATATTAGTACTCATTAGTAGCCCATTACATATGGGTAGGTGTGAATTAGGTTATCTTCCCATCCCACATGGACCCTATGGTTTTGGTTAAGATGTTACTGTAGGTGAATGTGATTTTTCCATTAGCGAGATGATAAATTTTACAGCTATCTCTATTTATAATGAATAAAAATAAAAGGGATTCATTTAAAAATTTATAACTTGTAATTAAAAATAAAGAATATATTTTTTATGATTCAATTTCTAAAATTGTCATAAATAAATATTATAGGAAAATGGAAAACATATTGAAAAACAGAGTTTTAGATAAAATTAATTTTATGTATAAATAATTTTTTTATTTAAAATTCATCAATAAATTTGATATTAAATAAAATAATTTGATTATTCATTAAATAAGTGAAGGTATTTTACATTAGAACCACTTCAAAAGATAATGGTATGTTATAAAATCTTGGAAAAAAATTAGATTCTAATAAAAATATATATTTTCCATATTCATTACAAAATAAATCATTTTTTAAAATAATCCAAAATTACCTATATGATAATTTATTAAATATGATATCTAAAAACAAAATTGATTTTTTGAATACATTTTATAAATGTGAGACAAATTAATTTATATTATTTTCACAAAAAAAGTATTGAAAACCATTTTTGAAGAAAAATAAATTTTAAATGCTTATAGTTTAGTAATTATATATCAATATTTTCTATTTATTAAAAAAAATTATTCATATCTCAAATATAATTGGTGTGTCAAATTCCTACCACATTTTTAATGTATTTATTATAGAGTTTAAAATGTAAATATATTTATATTATATCATGGTTAGTTTAAACTTGGTGTTCCATATAACAAAAGCAGTATATGAGATAAAATTTATTAAATGAGAAATATATTGTTAAATATATGGGTGTTAATCAATATAGAGTTCATTTTCAGGAAAAAAATTATCTGTCCATTATTATTGATGTCTTTTATGGTAATGTCAAAATGGGATTGATCGTAATTTGTTGGACTCCTCATGTATTAATCTTGTTTTAATGATCAAAAATCTCAATAATAATCTCCAAATCTCATTCAACCCAGTTAAATCCTATAAATTATATCCAATCATGTGTATTTATGTTTCGAGTTCACTCATGCTTGGTAATGGTTAAGCTAAATCCATTTCATTCATATTACTATTTAAATCTGAATGTTGTTATTTGCTTAAGTACAAGACACCATGAATCCTGACCCAGTTAGCCAGACACAGTATGCAAGACACAGTAAGCCAGAAACCGTGAGCTAGACACCATGAGCAAGACATCATGAGCAAGACACCGTGTGCAAGACACCGTAATCCAAACACTATAATTAAGACACTATGAAGAAGAAACCATGAAACTCAGATATCATGACACTGAAACCGTGACACTCAGACACCGTGTGAAGGAGACACCAATTTCATAACATACTGTGACACTGTTTGCATAACATAATGTGACTTTAGGTTTTTTTATTTACTTGAATCTTTTTAGGGAAGTTAATATTTCCAATAGTAGAGTAATTTTAAACATATCTACAGTGACCATAATTTCCATACATAAATATTAAATGTTATAAGATTAATATTAAAAAATTACAATTAAAATACTCACTATAATAATATCGGTATAGTGTCTTTAGAAATGTGGATATATACAAAAACATTATTAAAATAATTCCACATCAACTCCCACTATATTCCTCAGATTATAAACCTTATTTTATATGTCATATTTTAAACTATTATTCATCACCTGGGGATAATAAAAATACAAAATGGTGAGATTTGATATTTAGTAAGTGTAAAAAATTGATATATTTGTGATCACGTAGATATTAAATTTGAATGATAGTATCAGAATATGATCTTAACTATCTAAAAACATACCCTTTGTATAATTGTTTATATACATGATTCATTAATAATGAATGGGTTTTCATATGACATGAATTATAGTGGAATCCGAAACCATTTTCCATAAGATCATAAAGATGGAATAATACATAATTTTTGGAATACACATTATCATATAAAATTATTTCTTTTATTTAGGATAATAACCAAGGCTATCATTGGGGATTGAGTTCATTACCTCTATTTGTCACATCTTTTTTTAAGGTTCATTCCTAATACTGTCATAGTAGAAAAAATACGACACTGAATTAGGTCCACTCCCCCATTCAAGTCTTCATTATCTCATGAGATATCAATAATTACACAATGCATTATAGGGATATATAATTCCATTCCCACCAATTATGTGATTGTAATACATTCATATGTGATCTATGAAATCATAAAAAATTAATTATATTTAATAACCTTGGGAATGGAAATGGGTTCAATAAAAATTTAAAAATTTATTCATAACATGACCCATGTGAATTAAACTGGTTTCATAATGAAATTAAAATAATAATCACAAAACCATATTTGTAAAAATTAAGTATTATAACATCTAATCATATCCAATGTTAAGTATTTGTATCATAGAAGGATTTCATCTAAGATGAAAACGCCTCTAAAATATCAGTAGGAATATTTATTCAATTAAATACCCATTTCACTTTGAAATCACTTGTTTAAAATCTAAAAGCCTCCAAAATAGTATGAAAAACACTTTATTTAAAATTTATTTTTAAATCATGTAATGTATGATTCATGTAGTTAATAATTATTGTCTGTGGTAAATTCCATTCATGTCACGTGTATTAATTGAGATATTCCTTTCATATTTCAATTAAAAATTCTTAAGAACCACACGTAGAAAAAAAAATTATTAATATTTCCTATAAATTAAATCTCGCGTAAAAAATTATTTAAATAATAATAAGATATAATAAAAATTATTATTGAAAATACTTTAGAAAACATTGATATAGAGTATTCATAATTTTTTCCTGAAGATAGAAATAAACACATTAATACTTAATTAAATTCATTCTGAATCACGAGTATATAAAGAGATTATAACTGAATGAAAAATAAATTATAAAAAAATAATAAGTGGTGAATAAAATTAATACTATTTCTATAGAAAAATATATTATAATACAAATAAATGTATACTCATACATGAAAAAAGGATTAAAATGATATTGAAACAAAAATCCCTTATCTGGATTTTGAATTTTGTCAAAAAACTATAACATCATGTGTAATAAATTTATATTTTTTATAATTATATAATATAGTTATTTATATACTGATAATATTATATATGTACCAGCTCTAACATTTCATCAAAAAATTACTAAAAATTAATAATTAAAATCATCATTTACGGGTGGTAACTCATTTGTTTTTCATGATAATTTTGGTTCAATATTTCGAGTCCTTATACTATAAGTATCGGTTCATACTCTAAATATTGTTAATCTAGATACTAATTTCATATATATATATATATATATTTAATCATCCCTAAATGATAGAGATAGAACAACGAATTACATAGTTTATGGAGATGGATGGTCATACACATAGAGGAAGCATATTTCCATAATAGATACAAAGAATGAAACATTAAAAAATAATTCAGCTTTCCGAAATCACTATTATATCATAAATATCATTTATAGTTAATTAATTTACCCTTATTATGATTCATGTAAAGAGAAAATAAAAATGAATCACATCATTTTGGGGAGGTTGTAGTCCACACATATGCACATGCGATGTTGTCAATTTTTTTCTAGGGATTGTCGAAGGTGGATAATAATTGTGAAATTATAAAAATAAAAATAATTTATATTTAGTATAATAACGTCATTAGTTTATTCGGGGTATCAAATAAACATATTTTGTAAAATAAAAGGACTTTTAAATTTCTCAGTTAAGAGTGAAACCTCTTTATTAAGTAACAAAATTTGGAATACAGATTACGATTTTAGATGATATTATATTAAGAATAAAATAAGCTCAAGGATTTTGGTAAAGAAGGAATGATGTTTTTAGTGATGGTATTTCATGATATAGAGGTGTAAAATAATGTGAGTAATGAGTTATATGAGATTACATTTTATATGTGATGGGAGGCACACTCTTGTAATTAATTAAATATATAAATTAATATAAATTAATTTTCCTAGAAAAAATCTAAATGAATATAATATAAATAATAGCTTTTTTTGAGTCAAAATAATTTCATATAAAAAAATTTGAGAATATTTTTTTATTTTTTGAAACTTATCTCTTAGTTTTAACCCCTATTAAGACTTTTCAACAATTACCTTGATAACCAAATTTTGTACTATTTAGTGGTCAAAAATTTCTCATTAAAAGGAAAAGTGACCCATAAGTGGAATATGGTATAGATGTTATAACATATCGAATTAATACTACCTAATGTTAAATTTGTTTTATTTTTCATTAATTTCATAATATAATTACAATTATAAAATAACATAAATTTCAGATTTAGAACAATTCATTTACATTCACATTGAAGAAACATGATAATAATAGGTTTTGAGTATAAACCATTCAAAGATTCATTATATATTATATTTATCAATAAAATTCACAATACAAAATAAAATTTTAAAATTTTACTAGTTTTTATATTTTTTAAATCAGTTATTTTATTTTTATGTTATTTGGATTAATACAGGGTGAACAATGTATATTCATTTAGGCTAGTTATTTGATCACATAAACTTTTAGATAAATTAGAATGAAAAAAATTCAATTCACTTTTAAAATATAAATTAAATTATAACTTATCTATTTTTATCCATATTATAAATATTTAATTTCATAAATGTTAATATAATGACATGTTTTACTTATCATTTTTCAAAAATAATATAAAAGACATAATCAAAGAAAAATGGGACAATGCGGCCATAATTATTATAATTGGATGACAATGGTACATATACATTCATTTAATTTTTTCGTGGAACGTGTTATAGAAATTCTATATCATGGACAAATTTTGTTATCCATGTTTTACATGTTTTACCTAAATGGATTTGAAAAAAAAATTACCAAGTTCACTATTTACAATTACAAAAAATTAAAGGGACCAAGGGTTCAAATTTTAAAAACCTTATTTGAAAAATGGAAATCTTTTATCATGAATATAATTATATAAGTTGATATAATTTTTTAAAAATAATTGTGCAAAAATGTGAAGAAAATGGTTTCTTAGAAAAAATAATAATTATTAAGGTAAAACTAGATTTATTCTTATCTTATGTCTATAAATTTATATTCATGAAATATTAATATATATAATGTATAAATTTTATTAAAATCACTCAAAAATAGTGATTAATTAAATTTATTGTAATAAATTCACATCAACCGAATAGGAACAATTTTTTCGAGAATCAACTCTTTTAAATTAAAATGTACATTATTTTTATTTCTAATCAATTGATAACCAATGAATTCATTTATACATGTGTAAACCATATGTTTTTTAATAATTTATATTTTCTTATTTATATAATTTAATCAAATGGTTGTGAGTTAAATATCACATAAATTAATAATATTTTAATAGAATATCATGGATTGTGTAAAATTAGTGTTACATGTAATGTAAACTATTAATGAAATCAAACATATTTGAAGTGAAATGTTCTAAAATACTATGTTGTTGTATGTGTAATAAATTTAAATGTAAAATATTAAAATTTACCTTATTACCTAATTCTAACATGATGATTTAAAATAGTATAATCATTTTACTATATAGTATTTATAATAGTTAGATTAATCAATTCTAATATTACTTCACAAAAATTAAAAAAAAAATATTTTTTTGAAAGTCTAATTTTATTAATATAGTTTTTTGGTTAATAGAAAATTGATAATGTATTTTATTTTCATAACCAAAATTATATTATTATGATAATAATGTAGTAATGTGGATTATAATGTTCTCCCAAACAATATTTTTTCATAATAATATATAATTAAAATAAAATACAAAAAAAATTGAAAATATAACATTAATCACTTAAAATTTAACAGTACTTTTTCTTCATTCAGTATAAAACTTTAAAAATTTATTTTTTAAATTATAAAATGCATATTTTATGAATTAAATTTTTTATATACTTCTATTTTTTTATTATATATAGAAAAAATCATAAAAAAATAGTTTTGGAAAAAGAAATCAATATTAATGAAAAAATAATCTATTTATGAAACTACCCATAAGATTTACCAAATAGAATTATTACATAATGAATTAAAAAATGATCATATTTTTCAACAACGAAATATATTATTTATAATTTTAAATATTAAATTGAAATATAATGTATTAAAAAATTATTTTAATAGGTAATAGAAATTTTTTATATTAAATTCTCATATTATTAATTCTTAATAGATAATAATTAAATTATTGTTAATTATTTATATATTTATAAAATATATTTTATCAATAAATTATTCCTTAAAAAATAATAAAAATAAACTAATTTTATGATAAAATAAATTATTTTCTCAATTTGTTATTGTGAAATATTAATTTACTTTTACAAATAAATTTAATAAAAAATTAATATTTATTTTTAATTAAAATAAAAAAAATAAATATATAAAATACATGGGATATATAAATAATTAATTAAATTTATAATTACATGTTTTTTGTTATTTTTTCTTATATAACCCATCAATATCACCAAGATTAAAATTGGAATAAGATATACATTAGTGGTAGTCGTGGGTCGCGGTTTAGCTAGCATGGATCACATGGTGATTTACAAAAGCATGAACTTCTATCGCATACAAATTTTCTCATCCCATAACTATTTTATTTTAAATTAGGTTTTTCCTAGACAAAATCCCAATGACTCTACATATTTTCTATTCCCATATTGGTGAGCCTCTTATGGAAGAATTATACTATTTGATTCCATTTCTTTTACCTTATAAGTAGTATTTATAATTCAGTTATTATCATTTATACATGTTAACTAATCAACTACATTATAATGGATTAATTTAATAATATTATTTCAAATTATTATGGTTTTGTTTCATTTTAGCATTTAGTGAGAGAAAATATATAAAATATTGTATTCATTTTAAAGGTAATTAATTCTAATAATTCATGTAGTTATTGAGTCTATAACTATGATGTGATGAGAAAATTAATTAAGATACCATGATCATTTTAATGAGACATAATTCCTATTAGATCATGGAATATAATGAAAATGTATCCATAATATTTATGGGGGTGGGATGTAGTTACCTTTTACCATCTATTATGACTTATAGTGGTATGCATTGAACATTATGAGATAGCCCCATAGAAGGGTGTAAAATAAATGTATGTGTTTTAGTCATCAAGGATGAATGCCAACTAATTTAATAAGGGACATGGTATGGGGTTATTTTCCACCATTCTATTATTTCCATATATAGGGATAATATACATATATATTGATTAACTTCCATGACCTCACCCAAGCTCGGATTATAGTCGCAACTACCCAAAGCCCACCATCAAAGGCCAGGGGCTGGCGATGAGTGCCAAGGACATAACTAAAATGAGGATACCTTTGTCTACGTATATATTTGAACATCGAGTGATATCTCGATGAATACTTGCAAAAATCAAACATTAAAAGATAAAAATAATAAAGATACAATGATTCTTATGAAACCACCATACAGTACAAGGGTATGATTGTGTAAGCTTAAATGAAAAGGCAAAAAATAATTTACCAATTAGAAATTTTTCAAAACCTATAATAACTAGAATGTTGAATTTTGATATAGTATTGCTCATGATCCGCATGATGCGACCACCATAAGGGAACCAAATTACTAGGTTTCAAAAATTTATATTATGTCACTGCTGACATTTCTGTCATCTGAATAATACATGACTTGTGTGGGAAAATCCCTTCAAGGGGTTAGTATATACATACATAGTATGACAATTAAAATTTTACATGGGCAGTTA
This sequence comes from Viscum album, assembly GCA_963277665.1. Taxonomy (NCBI): domain Eukaryota; kingdom Viridiplantae; phylum Streptophyta; class Magnoliopsida; order Santalales; family Viscaceae; genus Viscum; species Viscum album. The sequence goes on from OY728143.1 coordinate 322,364,654, forward strand.
GAGATTCAACAATAATAGAAAAAGATTATCTAGTAAACAATATATGGTGAAAGAGAACAAATAAACTCAAACCAAGAATGGGAGTAACCTCAAAGATGCATAGCGGGTTCAACATGAATTGTATATGAACTACATTGTGAGTCTTTACCACCCATCATAGGATTGTAGGCTCAACCACCCATAAGATGTGGAATATTTAAATAGTGTGTCATACCACACTCATCATCACAACCCATGGAAGGAGAGTAAACTAATCAAAAGGTACACATAATGAAGTATTTGTATGTGCTTAGTCAAAATAATCAAACGAGCTATAAATGGGATCTCCATCTCACAGATAAGCCTAGGTAGAAGGGTCACCAATCGATCCAAAATTCTATCAATAAAACTCCATATCTCACTTGTCTTATTAGAAGTAATAGTCCACAATATTTAGTTAGAGGATTCATAATCAATACAAATTTTGGGATACAATTGTTGGTACATGACCCATACCTATTCCAGCTTGAGGGTTACACATTAAGAGTTGGTGGAGGACCCACGCATAACCCACATAGAGGCTTATGCTCTATATTTTATCAAGGAACCCTTCCCAACCCATCTGGAGGGATTCACTCAGGAGGCATGTAGAGGGACCGTGCCCAATGATGACAAGAGGGTTCCACTCTGATTTTTGATGGAGGATCCATTTCCTTCGCAACAAAAGGGTTATACACTAGTCATTTAGTTTCAATGCCCACCCAATCTGAAAGGGTTCCAAATGGATATCTATAGATGACCCATTCCATATGCTTATAAGAGGATTCCCCTCTACCTATAGAGGACCCATCCTAGCCCATTTAGAGGGTTCTTCTATAGTAGTATATGGAGGACCCATGCCCTGCCTAGATGGTGGGTTCCTCATTGGTGGTAGAGGACTGATTCGAAACACACATAAAGGGTTGCACTATAGAAGTAATCAAGGACCCATTCCTAGACCATCTATAGGATTCCACATCATATGTATTTGGTGATCCTTCGTGATTAATTCCATCATCGAGAATATCCTAACTAAGATTAATTCCTAGAAACTACCACATCTTATCACAATAGCCATAACAGAGTGAACCATAAGGATCTACATGGAAAGATCTCAAGAAATGATACTCATCAGAGAAAAACTGAGATCAAATTAAAAAATATACAAAACCTTGTAGTTTCCTAAAAAGGGAACATGTAGTACACTGAGTGAGAGCGGACCCACAGGACACGTGGTCTTGATCCACCACCTTGATGAGTCCCCATCAAGAACATGACACCCAATCAATGTAGAATTACAATCCATGAAGGTAGACTACATTTTCTATCTTAAATATCTGATTTCATTTCATTCCCTTCAATCATGTATATGTTATTATCCTTGTTTGTCTGTACATTAGAACAGATCGATGTGCATGGCCATATAATCCCATTTAGGGTATCATCTATGTTCTCTACCCCCTCACTCATCTATCTGGGCATGATGTAAATGGTTTTTTGGACAAAACATGCCAAACCATCATAATTAATTTTTTAATCCATATCCACCACAACCAAGGGGATACACATCGTGTGTTCATCAAAGTACATGGTGTGTTGTGAAATTTTCCACATATTTCCAAATCAGCGATTTGTGCACCAGATTCGGTCTCTAACATTTATTTTTGCCTCAATTCCACCGGTAATTTTTGGATGAATTGTCTGTAGTTGTACTTCATATCCATGGTGGACAAAAATTTATATATCGGTTGATTTTATTGGGAACCCATATGTTCCACACCCCTAAAAATATACCTCCTATGAATATTTGATCATCAATCATTATAATGATCATCCACATCATAAAAGATCCTATATCATCCAATATCTCATAGATTAATTACTCCTATAATGTTTAGCTATGATTTTAGGGGTCTTATTGAGCTTGGTACAGTTCAGAAATAATGAACTAGGACCATAGAGGCCTAAAAGTCACGAATGAGAATTAATTGAGGGAGAAATTCACTAGAACATATGTTTATCCATTTTCTGTCAAACATGCTTTTATATCTCTCCTGAACAACAATCTAAGAGTCATAAAATAATTGAAATAAACAATTTAATCAATACTCGGACACATGAACAATCCATAATTGGCCTAGATCAATAAAAGGTATTGATCTACTTAATCAATTTAATAAAAAATGGTGTAAACTGATGTTTATATTACTACATGGAAATTGGATTTTAATCATCATCAAATGCACTTTCCAATGGTTTAAGGAAGGAGTTGTGTTTTCTACATCCCTATATTTTCTAATCTAGCATTTCTTCATCATCGATTTGATTCCTCGATATAGGGGAGAGGAAACTGTGGAATCATTCCAAATCTTATGTGGCTAACTCAGGAGTATTCTACTTGGAGATGTGTTTTGGGAAATTTATTTTAGGTCAAATTATTCAATTAGTTAACTTAAAGTAATTAATTAATCCACTAATCCTAGCTACAATGTGCGAGATGTCTAAATTCCATGTGTCGATGAATATTACATTGCACATATAGAAGAATTCACATTATGGACTCAGCCATGGACTCATAATTGTAATATGAACTTTTGATAATGATTTATGCCATCTTCTATAAAATTCCAGGAATGAATAATATTTAATATTTTTATATAATTATTTCAAGGAACATGATCCATTCGAATGATAGGCCCTCTTAGTTACATTCTCTAGACAGACACACACACACACAGAGGGATATATATATTTATAATTCCAAGCCTTAAAAGGAAAAAATTAGAGTACCTACATCATTCTACCTTTTATGATTTTCATCCCCACAAAGGAAAAAAAATTGTCCGGGATACTGAGACTGCATCTGGATTTCCTACTCACAAGAGCTTTCATGCCCATTCTCATTCTGCAACAACATGAAAACCAACTGTATTTTCAAACCACACTGAGCCCCCTCATTTCGATCCTTGATCATTAATAGGTTCTTTAAAACATAGGATCCATCATCAATATCTAGATATATCCATTAAATTATGTGTGTGTAGCCATTCACATATATATCCACCTATGAAAGGTTGGAGTCATTGTTTACCTTCTCTAGATGTGGGGGTAGGGTGAGGTTGTAATCATCCGCACTTACAATCTACATGATCTTGAATTTCATGATGAACCTCTAAGATTTTATACCTCCCAAGATAAACCTCTAAAATATTATTCAAGGGGAGACTCTCAAGAAAATATAGTCTCATTCTGAAACTCCATGTTTCTTTGATGGGGATTGAGAAATATTTTGGTCTCCTCTTGGGTATCCTCATCTTCTAATGGATGACATGGACCTTATATACTATCACCTGAACCATATCTAAGCCCAGAAGTGATTTTAAAATCATCTCTGTCTAAGACAAGGATTAATTTTATGGCATATTATACAGAAACTCAAATGGTTCCATGCTAACGGTATATTGGATTCTATATGAGTATGATAATTCTTTCAAGGGAAAGAGACCTTCCATGCTCTGGCCAAAGTCTATCTTTCAAGGCCTAAATATATATTCTAATTCAAAGATAGATAGAAATTATTTCCATGCATATTGGATTTAAAATCTATAATAATCTTCAATTGGATCCTGAATTCCACTTCTAGGCCTCTCCCCAATCATGACGTAAATCATGTTTCAAGATCTAAGTCAATTGGTGAGGTGCCACATGAAGTAGAATGATCTCCCATATGTACAATTTCCCCATCCTTCCACCAAAATCTAATACCTAATTAAAAGGATGTGTTTTAACATCATCATTCATACAACTATATATCAGATAGTGTATTTGATCTTTACTATGTGTGGAAGCCCGATCACAATGTCCATGGATTTTTCATCCCACATAATCTTTTGGATTTTAACGGGCTAAAAAATCCTTCAAAAAAATGGTTCCTAAACTTTACCTACTGATAATAGAGGAAACCAAAGATGAACTCGCCTATTTTCTATCCCATGTGGGACAAAAAAATTTCCAATGAAGATCTATATACATCGTTCCCAAAATTGGATGTACAGTAAGGGGATAAATGTTTAACTCTCGTATCACCTCCCCTCATATTGTTACTAGGACCAATATCCCCCTATAAAAAGAGAACAATATTCCCTCCCACAGAATATCAATACGATTAGTCACCTATGTATATTTGATTAATTCGGTCCTCAATGTAAATCTATCATTTATGGGACTCTATAACACACTCGAGAAGCGTAGGATTCAACACCATCGACTGAAGAAAATATAAACCCCCCACAGATTATAGGATAATCTATAGGAACGAAAAATGTTCCAAATTATCTTATAACGAATTATAGTGGGACTTCATATGAAGGTAATACGCTTCAACATTTACTTTCCCCAAAGTATAGACTATCTTGAAGTTATATTCCTGCAAGAACTCCAACGGAAAATGCTATCTCAGGTTCATGTCTCTCTATGTGAAGACATACCAGAGACTCTAATAGTCTGAGTAAACCACAATGTAAAACCCTAAAAGGAAGTGAATATATATCATCAAGGGTATGAATTTTTCTTCCAAATATACATGGTGAGTTACATTGTTCTTCTCATGGGATATAAAATTCCTTGACTCAAATGTGATAGTTATCCATTGTTGTATAATCACACAACATAACCAATATCTCAAGGAAACAATGTACACTACAAAATCCAGACCATCCTAAGATAATATAAGCATTTAATATCACATAAACCACATCCTTAACACCTTAAAATCTATATTTAACTACTCATATGAAGTAAACTACTTCCTTTTCCGTCTTGGGATGGTCTAAGGGGATAGACAAACAATTAATCCACAAAACTCCTATAGTAACCCACCATGAAAAGAATGATCGACACCTATGACACACTCTAGGATGGTCCCAAAAAATCACCTTTTCAATCATCTTACATTCCATGAATAAACCATTATCATAAATGACATTCCCCAAAAATTAAACCTCATGAATCCTCAACTAGCACATCATGAACATCCCAAAAAGATGTTTCTCTCGAAGAAATTCTATAAACATACTCAAGTTCTCTGCATTCATCTCATCTAATATAGAGTAGTTCAGTATGTTATTTAAAAATATTATCACAAACTAGTCCAAGAATAGATGAAAAATATGGTTCATCAAATCCATAAACATGATGGGGAAATTTTTCACACCAAATGGAATCACTAAGATGTTATATTATCTGTTGGAAAATCGAAATTCCATATTAGGAATATTAGACCCAAAAAATCTCAACTTGTCATAGCCTGACCAAATCTATATATTTGAGAACAATATCATGGATCGAAACTGGTCAAACTGTTTTTCAATCTTTTGAAATGGGATCTTTTATTCATTATGGACTGTTTTAGGTGATTATAATCCACCCAGATCTATAAGGTCCCTCTAGCATTCCCAAAGAATATAGCAAAGGTTCCCAAGAGGAAACACTAGGTCTAATGAAACCCTTATCTAAAAGGTCCTCCCACTACTACAATATCCACTAATCTCACAATTCACTATTTGATATTCCACATAAGGTATTGGAGTGAAATGTGGATGAGAGTTGATAAAAAAATCCAACTCCGGCCTAAGAGGTATTCATGAGATGTCTTTGAAGAATATTTCTATATAATCCTCCTTAGAAAAAGGTGTCATATATATGAGGATCCGGTTTCTTAGAGGGATATAGTTTCCAACAAATAGGTGATTGGTTGTAGCCACCTCTTGGAACAATATACATGTACCTCCTTGAGATTTTTCTTATCCATAATGGTGAATCTCATCGCATAATTGCATAAGAATCTAACTCATCTACAATGACCATAAATCTTGGATCAGAACCTAGATAAAAATTCCATACCCAAGATGACATCATAACTTTCAATCATTATGATCAAAAGTACCCAAATGAATCTCTGTCCACTATGCTATAACTTAGACTCCCATAAAATAAAAGTTACAAGATAAGTATTCCCTATAGTGCCCTTATGATGAATCTGTTGGGGTAGCCCCTCACCTAGGAGCTCTAGATATCACAAAATAAATATTGAGATAATGGAATGACTAAAACATAATATTTATAAAATAATAAAATAAACTGATATAATTCCACCAATCATCTCATTCACAACGGGTTGATAAGCCTCGAAAGCCTGCAGTTGTCTGAAGCCCCATTCATTAGCACCCAGAGTCTAACATGGGCTTCTCGATGGAATTTGAAGAAGGATATCTTAGAATCTTCCACATCACAGAAATAATCATTCTCTAAGGGATATTACTCCATGTGGTCTAGCCTTCCCTTACTTGGGGGATCCCTAGTAATAGTGCTACCTCTATCATGGCAGTTCGTCAGGTATCATCCTTTACTCTTTTGCATGTCTGGTCAGGCAGTCATGCACTATGTGACCTATCCCATCTCAATAATATCAATTACCCTCTTTAGGCTACCATAATGATCATTATTTTCCCAACACCACAGAACCTTGCATTTGTGCCTTATCGCAAAAGGATCTCATATGTCATGATCCTACTGACTAATGGTTTTTAGCTGATGTAGACGACTCATCTAATTGGTGGTCAATGCCGGTTAAAACTATATGGACTCCAAATAAAATTATTTTATATGTCACTAGTGTTCACACTAGAACCCCGTCATAGGTGGCAATGCACAGCCACATTGAACATGTATATATCTATATGTCAAGACCATGTTCGATCTTAAGTGTTCATAAATAGTCATCATAATTATGTTAATGGAGTAATGGGTAGGGTCTATGGAGCTCAATGCATACATAGAATCTCTCGCCTCTCCCTAGTAAATTTTTAAAATTTCAAGAATATGAACTAAGAGAAAATTTTAGGGGTAGTACTCTTCATCGAAAAATATCTAGATGTCAGACCATGATAGTGTCGGCTCATTATAAATCTATGTAAAAATATTCCAGAAGTGGGTAGCTACTCTATAAAAAATTAAATCTTCCAGTTCAACCAGCTAATCTATCTATTGTATTAAGAGCTTCAAAAATAATACCAAAAACTCATTCCATTCCTCTACCACCAATGTATATAGCTCGCTGTAGAAATATTGTATCCTTTGGTAGTGGAATATTTAGAGCACACTATTCTAGTAGTCATCCTCATCCAAATTTACTAGATCTATATTATTCTTGACATGTGGAGGTGAACCTACCATTCCACATGCCAGATGGAGCTCATGGGATTGACACGAAATTGAGGCCTCATAACTCATCGAATCATCTTCATGATCAGAATATTGTATCCAAGCTTTCTATCATTGTAGAGGAATCTTGAAAGTTATCAAGACATACCACGGTTAGATTAGAATATATATATCTAAAAATAATGGGGAGATGTTCCAGGATGTACATTCAAATAATAAATCGTATATGATGCATGTTCCTTTGATCATTGTTACCAATGTCTTGTTACAACTAGTCGATAAGTACGTTTCCAAGGTTATGGTGAACTGATAGTCTTCCACCCACACTGTCATTGGATTCCTTTTCATTAGATCCATACTCGAGAAACTTTGAATCTATTTCCCTAATCCCAATAAAATCCTCATAATGGGACTACTCTAAACAATTTTCAAATACTCAACCACCCCTAATACCAATATGTCCTAACATGACCCATGCTAGGGCTCTAGCTGCAACTACCCCATGACCACCTTCATTAGCTAGTGGATAGTCACTATTTATAATGGAATAATGTAAATGTGTAGGTATTTTCATAAGTATCTATATACGCATACTCAACCATTTCAATGCATAAGTGTTGAGGGAAAAGGGTAAAAGATGAAAAAATCTATGTAAACTACATGAAAATAAAACCTCTATTTAGTACAAGGTTATGGTAGTGTAATTTTAATGGAAAAAGAAAAAATACACAACCAAATAGGTATAGGAAATTACCTAAAAAACTATAGAATAAAATTCTAATAGATCCTATCCCCTAATCTCCAAGCTGTGACCACTATACATGGTAAAAAGTACTAGGTATCAATAATCTTCATAAAATCCATCGTCGACCTTCCTGTTGTCTAGAAAATACACGAAATGTACATGAAAATACCAAGAAGGTGTGAGAATAAAATTACCAAGTAGGACTCCCAAAAAAAGAAGGGTAGAAGTAAGAGATAAAAAAGGAATATAATTATAATAGACCGTAATCATGATATAGTGAAAGAGATAGATCAAACCAAACCAATGGAGGGAGTAACCTAATCAATGCTTAGGGGGATCAACATGGCCCGCAGATAAAGTACATATCCATTATATTCCACACATAGTAGGAGAATAGTCACATCCATTAACGAGAAGCGGATCAATGAAATCATGTGTCAAACCCCACAAATGATCCCAAACCATGAAATACAAGTAACCAAATCAAACAGTATGGATATAGAAGTATATATATACATATTCATGGACATAATAATCCCAAAAATTAAAAATTGGATCTCAATATCAACTCTCATCCCATGAATAAGAGAATACAATAGTTCCTAATGTTTATCAATATTTCCAAGTATCACATTAGTGTTCCCAGAAGAATGTAACCAAGTAAATCCATTCCTCATCATTGTTCCTCATAGTCAAGGGGCCACAATCTCTAGTTAGATGAACCATGACATAGTATAAAATATTTATAAGGAGTATATTATTCCAATATATACCCTATCTATGTATTTTAATAATTCAAAATACCACAACATATATACTAAGATGGTTGACCTAAGTGTTTCAGTTTATTTTCTTCTTATGTTGTGTGTTCATGTATTTTTATTACATGATTTGAGGAACATATTCAATTACACAGAAAAAGATAGAACAATGTAAGTGTTTATAATAAAATATTAACTCTGCTTCAAAAAGCATACTTTTAGTTGGAATGGAAATATGAAATGACATTATTCTCTTAAATGAAGATGTTATGCATTAAATTACAGTAACTTTTTATCTTACTCTTTATAATTATCATATGTTCCATTGAATATATATAATCTAATGTAAAAGAACCATAATATTTTATAAAATGTTCTCTTACGATGATTCCTACCTTATGTTTGTATTATTTGACTATTTAGTACTACATTATTTCATGATTACATTGATAAGTCACATAATTTCATTAAACCACAGTAATGGAGACTTTCAATTTAAGGAACGATCAATCTATACAAGACATTCCAGAATTGGAAAATCCAAAGAACGATACATTTTTTTCCATAAATGAAATTACAATATTTTTAATTTTTGGCTACATGAATTTAATAGCCTATGACATCAGGATTTTTTCATTGTATATTTACTATTGGAGTTCACCTATATTCAAGGATAATAAATTTTATAAAAGGATTAGTATGCTTTAACAATGAAATTAATAAGGTAATAAGAAGAATGAATAATAAAAATACATAATTGATCATTGAAATTTAGAAATAAAAACCATTTAATACCTATACATAAACCAAAGTAAATCATTGATGATATATTTACCATGATCTATCGGGTTGCACCGAATAAAATCATGTGCTGAAATTTTTAGTCTATCATTTTCTTTGGAAAAATCCTTATCTGTTGTCTATTGATGCTTTCAAATATGTGTTTTATAATTCCATACAATGTTTCTAATTATTTTTTATTGTATTCAAACTATGTTTAAGAGTGTGTAATATTGCAGATAGGAAATTTAATGTACGATACTAGTTCAAATCTCATAAACTATTATACTAAGTTACAACTACTTATACATAGATAAAATCCCTCATTAATTTTATGTTTTAGTGAAAATACTAAAGCTTATAGAGTAGAGCATTCGAGGAGTGGACTATGGAGTTTCTATTCCCTAAACCACTATAATTATCTTTGTTCAATTTCTTTTATATGTATTTTCATATTTCTTATTCATGTACATTTATGTATGTGATTTGACATGAATAATTCAAATAGGGCGGTTTCAAGAAAATATTAAGTACTCAATTCACCTCCTCTTGAGACATTCATTCACTCATTATCTTGGAAACAAATTGGTATTATATCATCTTACAATTGAGTTCCCAACTATCAAAGGATGAAGTTAAAATATATACCATCCGTTTTATACTATTGCTGATAACTGAGACAGTGTTTCAATGGTTAGGCCTCTGTACCTTAATGTGAAAATTACGGTGTCTAGAAATCTTGTATGATCATCTATCCAAAAAATCTAAGTCTAGAAGCCAATATCAATGCAGCTAAACCCTATGAAATTTAAATGATAGATCCTGAATCTTGGGATACATTAGATAAAGAATATTATGGTTTAAAATCAAGATCTATGACAACAATCATATGGGTGTTAGGACAAGAGGTGTGAACCATAATCTATAAATGTTAGATAGTGAATGAAATATGGACCACATAAAAGTATAATTTTAAGGAACTGGAAATGTAAAATACCTTATATACGATACAACCAAAATTATATTAAATGATTTTAAATTTTAGGAAGGAGAAATAATTACTCGACAGAATGAAATATTTTCAATGATTTCAAAAAATATTGATTCTCTTGGAATGCATATCAGTAATCCTAAACAAGTATAAAATGTTATGATAGAATTACCAAAATAGTGTATTGGAGTCTTAGATATCATCAAAATATCTACATATGTTATGAATGTTAAGACAAAGGATCTCAATAGAACTGTCATGATGTATGAAGCTAATATAAAAACTGAAAGCGACGATAAAAAATGCCCAAAAAGGAAAATTATTCCTCGAATGTTTTTATATCTAAAAACAAGATAATGAGGAAAACGGAACAAATTTCTAAAGTATATGATGAAAAATAATTCCCAATATATTATAAATAAAATGATGAGATAGAGAAATATTCTAAAAAGTTTAAAATATTATATAAAATGAGATGAGTTTTTATATGATCTTTCAATATGAACAGAAAGAATGGGGACCGTTATAATCAGTTGTGATGTTATGAATGCAAAATGATAGGACACATCATTTGAAATTGATTCAAAATAAAATAAATAAATAATATAGAATTAATGTAATCCAAAATTATTAGATATAATAAATCTAAAAAATATATAATGGCCACCAAAATTGATATTGAATATTCCTGCAAATCAATGTCATGAAAATCAAAAGTTGATGGTACAAAAAATAAATTCAACATTTTCTTAAAGGAACAATCAGAGTTGGTATAATATTATTATTTTGAGCATGAATGTGAATCATTAAATGAATACTACTCATTTCGATAATTAATTGAATAATAAACCACATTGAAAATCAAATATTAATTCCTAAACTAAAGAAATAAAAATTTTCAAAATTAATAAATTAATAAGAAGAAATAATAAGAAAAATACATAATTGATCATTGAAATTTAAAAATAAAAACCATTTAATACCTATACATAAAACAAAGTAAATCATTGATGATATATTTACCATGATCTATCGGGTTGCACCGATGAAAATCATTTGCGGAAATTTTTAGTCTATCATTTTCTCAGGAAAAATCTTTATCGGTTGTCTATTGATGCTTTCAAATATGTGTTTTATAATTCCTTACAATGTTTCTAATTATTTTTATTGTATTCAAACTATCTTTAAGAGTGTGTAATATTGCGGATAGGACATTTAAAGTACGATACTAGTTCAAATCTCATAAATAATTATACTATGTTACAACTACTTATACATAGATAAAATCCCTCATTAATTTTATGTTTTAGTGAAAATACTCAATCTTATAGATTAGAGAATTCGAGGAGTGGACTATGGAGTTTCTATTCCCTAAACCACTAAAAATATCTTTGTTCAATTTCATTTATATGTATTTTCATATTTCCTATTCATGTACTTTTTTGTATGTGATTTAACATGAATAATTCAAATATGGTGGTTTCAAGAAAATATTAAGTACTCAATTCACCTCCTCTTGAGACATTCATTCACTCATTATCATGGAAAAAAATTGGTATTATATCATGTTACAATCGAGTTCCCAACTATCAAAGGATGAATTTAAAATATATACCATCAGTTGTATACTATTGCGGATAACTGTGACAGTGTTTCAATGGTTAGGCCTCTGTACCTTAATGTGAAAATTACGGTTTCTAGAAATCTTGTATGATCATTTATCCAAAAAATATGAGTCTAGAAGCCATTATAAATGCATCTAAACCCTATGAAATTTCAATGAAAGATCCTGAATCTTGGGATACATTAGATAAAGAATATTATGGTTTAAAATCAAGATCTATGACTGCAATCATATGGGTGTTAGGACAAGAGGTGTGAAACATAATCTATACATGTTAGATAGTGAATGAAATATGGACCACTTAAAAGTATAATTTTAAGGAACCGAAAATGTAAAATACCTCAGATACGATACAACCAAAATTATTATAAATGATTTTAAATTTTAGGAAGGAGAAATAATTACTCGACTAAATGAAATATTTTCAATGATTTTAAAAAATATTGATTCTCTTGGAATGCATATCAGTAATCCTAAACAAGTATAAAATGTATGAAGCTAAAATAAAAACTGAAAGCGATGAATAAAAATTCCCAAAAAAGGTAAATTATTCCTCGAATATTTTTATATCTAAAAATGAGATAATGAGGAAAATGGCACAAATTTCTAAAGTATATGACGAAAAATAATTGTCAATATATTCTAAATAAAATGATGAGATAGAGAAATGTTACAAAAAGTTTAAAATATTATATAAAATGAGATGATTTTTTATATGATCTTTCAATATGAACAGAAAGAATGGGGACCATTATAATCAGTTGTGATGTTATGAATACAAAATGATAGGACACATCATTTGAAATTGATTAAAAATAAAATAAATTAATAATATAGAATGAATGTAATCCAAAATGATTAGAGATAATAAATCTATAAAATCTATAAAGGCCACCACAATTGTTATTGAATATTCCTGTCAATCAATGTCATGAAAATCAAAAGGTGATGGTACAAAAAATAAATTCAACATTTTCTTAATGGAACAATTAGAGTTGGTACAATCTTATTATTCTGAGCATGAATGTGAATCATTAAATGAATACTACTCATTTCGATAATTAATTGAATAATAAACCATATTGAAAATAAATTTTAATTCCTAAACTAGAGAAATAAAACTTTTCAAAATTAATATGTTAATAAGAAGAAATAATAAGAAAAATACATAATTGATCATTGAAATTTAAAAATAAAAACCATTTAATACCTATACATAAACCAAAGAAAATCATTGATGATATATTTACCATGATCTATCGGGTTGCATCGAAGAAAATCCTGTGTTGAAATATTTAGTCTATCATTTTCCCAAGAAAAATCTTTATCTGTTGTCTGTTGATACTTTCAAATATGTGTTTTATAATTCCTTACAATGTTTCTAATTATTTTTATTGTATTCAAACTATGTTTAAGAGTGTGTAATATTGCGGATAGGACATTTAAATTATGATACTAGTTCAAATCTCATAAACAATTATACTAAGTTACAACTACTTATACTAGGTAAAATCCCTCATTAATTTTATGTTTTAGTAAAAATACTCAAGCTTATAGAGTAGAGTATTCGAGGAGTGGACTATGGAGTTTCTATTCCCTAAACCACTATAATTATATTTTTTCAATTTCATTTATATGTATTTTCATATTTCCTATTCATGTAATTTTTTGTATGTTATTTGAAATGAATAATTCAAATAGGGTGGTTTCATGAAAATATTAAGTACTCAATTCACCTCCTCTTGGGAAATTCATTCACTCATTATATTAGAAACAAATTGGTATTATATCATGTTAAAATCGAGTTTCCAACTATCAAAGGTTGAAGTTAAAATATATACCATCAGTTGTATACTATTGCTGATAACTGAGACAGAGTTTCAATGGTTAGGCCTCTGTACCATAATGTGAAAATTAGGGTTTCTAGAAATCTTGTATGATCATCTATCCAAAAAATCTAAGACTAGAAGCCAATATCAATTAAGATAAACCCTATGAAATATCAATGATAGATCCTGATTCTTGGGATACATTAGATAATGAATATTATGGTTTAAAATCAAGATCTATAACTGTAATCATATGGGTGTTAGGACAAGAGGTGTGAAACATAATCTATAAATGTTAGATAGTGAATGAAATATAGACCACATAAAAATATAATTTTAAGGAACTGGAAATGTAAAATACCTCAGATACGATACAACCAAAATTAGTTTAAATGATTTTAAATTTTAGGAAAGAGAAATAATTACTCGACTAAATGAAATGTTTTCAATGATTTCAACAAATATTGATTCTCTTGTAATTAATATCAGTAATCCTAAACAAGTATAAAATGTTATAATAGAATTAACAAAATAGTGTATTGGAGTCTTAGATATCATCAAAATATCTATAGATGTTAAGAATTTTAAGACAAAGGATCTCAATAGAACTGTCATGATGTATAAAGATAAAATAAAAACTGAAAGCGACGAATAAAAATTTCCCAAAAAGGTAAATTATTCCTCGAATGTTTTTATATCTAAAAATGAGATAATGAGGAAAATGGCACAAATTTCTAAAGTATATGACGAAAAATAATTCTCAATATATTCTAAATAAAATGATGAGATAGAGAAATCTTCTAAAAAGTTTAAAATATCATATAAAATGAGATGAGTTTTTATATGATCTTTCAATATGAACAGAAAGAATGTGGACCATTATAATCAGTTGTGATGTTATGAATGCAAAATGATATGACACATCTTTTAAATTGAATAAAAATAAAATAAATAAATAATACAGAATGAATGTAATCCAAAATTATTAGATATAATAGATCTATGAAATCTATAAAGGCCACCACAATTGATATTGAGTATTCCTGCAAATCAATGTCATGAAAATCAAAAGGTGATGGTACAAAAAATAAATTCAACATTTTCTTAATGGAACAATCAGAGTTGGTAAAATCTTATTATTCTGAGCATGAATGTGAATCATTAAATGAATACTACTCATTTCGATAATTAATTGAATAATAAACCACATTGAAAATCAAATATTAATTCCTAAAATAGAGAAATAAAACTTTTCAAAATTCTTATAATAAATATTATTGTGAAGAAGAAAATCATAACAATTAGAATATAGATTTGAAAAATGAGAAAGAAAAATCTAATGTCTTGACTACTCAATAATTAAAAACAATTGAAATCCTCTTTATGAATGTTCAAAATTTAATGATTCTAAAATATTTCTTCCAAAATGAGAAGAATATTTAAATAAATTTCTTGGAAAAAGTCATCCTCTAACATGAAAAATTGGAATTGGAAACCATGGTGAATGATCTAATATTTACATAAAATATTTTATGCCTTACTAATGAAAGATATATCTTAATTAATTTATTTATATGAATTTTTAAGATATGACATTATTCCAATATTTTTCAATAATTATTCTAGGTTTGCAGAGTAAAAAATGTTTTTCATTCATAGGGTATATCAGAGCAATACCAAAAGTTTTCTTGAAAACATAAGAATATATGGATTCCTATATCTCTTATAAATAAAAGTTCATGACCCAAAAAAACGGGTTCCAAAAAATTCTATTGTTTGACATGTAAATTTAATAAACATTATATATAAACAAAAAAAATAGTTCATGGAATATGGCTGATCAAGACATATGAATGGAGATTAATCCAATTATCATTCTCTATCCAAATTATATGGAGGATCTGTCATGGTTGGAGATAATGAAAAAAATAAAGATAGATTGAATTGGATTAGTTTAATATATTTAGTCTATTCTTATCATCAATGTATATTATGCTGAAGGATTGATTCACAACATGAAAAGTATCTCTAAATATTATAATGTTGCATATTATATTTTTTTTAAGAAATTCATTTCATTTTTTAAAAATAAATGTCTCAAATTTAAAGCACCCATAAAATAAAATATTTAATCAGTTTATTTTAATTCCTTGTGTTAAAAAAAAGTAAATTCCTTAAATTATAAAAGAGAATAATCATGGATTAAGATGAGAATCCTTGTACATGAGAATGTTCATTTTTAAGGAATTTTTCATAATGAAATTTAAATTCTAACTAGACTAATACTAAATTGGAGAGAAACAATTATGTGGTGCATAGAAAATGGGAACCAAATATAAGTTATATTTCAAACCAATTCCGATATTTTCTAGTCGTATAACACTACATCATATCCATAAGGATTTTTTAGACCAAATAGAACTGAAATTCTTGATGGTAGGTCAGTTTTTTATGTGTCAATTAATAATTTTCAATGATTTACATGGTTTTTCTTCTAGAATTTAAGATAAAGCCTTCTATATTATTATTAATTTTTGTAAATATGTATAAAATGAGAATGATTTCAGAATAATGTATTTGATAAGTGATCATGGATGTTTGTTTGAGACTCAATAACTCACTTACTATCTCCCCAAGAATGTAATTAAACATACATTCTCAGCTCTAGGACAACTCAATAGAATGTTTCTGTAGAATGGAGAAATATGACTTTGCAGGAAATTTATAGGACTATGTCGTGTGAATATAAAATGCCTACTCATTTCTTGTCCTAAGATGACAAAATGTCATGTTACATAATAAAAAGAGTACTGATAATTCATATTTTAAATAAAACACCATATGAGTTGTGGATGAATTGAAAACCCAAGGTAGGATACTTAAAAGTATTTGGATGTAAGGGTCACATCCTGATCACCTAGTATAATATTGTAACATTTAATCCAAAGGATAATTAAATTAAATTCCTATGATATTCTATTACATCCAATGATTATAGAGTTTTCAATAAAAGGTCATGGATTGTTGAAGATTCAACACATGTTGTAACATCACAAGGTTTTCAAAAAATAATTTGAAAATTCTTGAAATTTTGTTTAAGGTTTATATTTATAAGTATCCTTTAAACATAATTTTATTTCTTCTATGTTTTTAATTTCAAGAAACTATCATCTACAATTGTGTTTAGTATGTTATTTAGAGTCTGATGAAACAAACTTGTTTTTTGGTGAATAGTAACATACCATTATGAATAGTAATATGAATAGTAATATGACCCCAAGAATAGTAAATATTATTATTATTTTATTTTCCCAAGGCAATAGGATAATGGGATTTTAATTAATTTTCCAGTGTCACATAAAATTAATTGCACTTCAATATTGTTATTTTTCGAATTAACTGTGACCTTATTTAAAAATTAAATTAATAATATTTAGAAAATTATTATTGAAAAAATTGAGTTGATTTCTGAATTCTACACGTCGAAAAATGGTTGGGGAATATTTTTGGTATTTTTCTGAAACTCTTGAATTTTCGGTGAATTGTGAAATACGATAAAATACCATATAATCAATTTATCAGTAAAAATGAATTATTTATGACATCATAAGTGATGCAAGGCCACTTAAATCAATATCACATGATATTATCACTATTTAGGGACACTTTATTTGACATTATTCATAGTCTTGATAAAAATATTATAATAATGATTAAAATAATCTAAAATACCTCCTCTCCTCCACTATAAATACCACCCTCACTCCCCTCTTCCTCCCACACCACTCAAGCCTTGAGCATTGCCTAATTTCTGCCAAATTACCTCCCCAATCTTCTTCCCCACGTCCTAGAGCTGATGGTCACACCAAAAGACCAAAATCAAAGCCCTTAAGAAGGATCTCAAGGAGAAGAGATCAAGAGGTAAACAACCTCTTTTATTTTCGTTTTTCCTTCATTTTTTGTTATTCTCTTCCATTCCATTTGTCTATTATTGGGATACTTCATTAAATATTCACCCTTACTGTCCAAAGTTTGTATTAATGATGATATATTCAATTCCTATCATCAATATTGTATTTATGAAATTTTATGTGACGCCGTTAGGCTGCTGAATTTTCGTGAGAAATTTCTCATGATTTTCTTTTATTTCATGATTCGTTTTTCTTCTTTCCTCACTCCATCTTATCCAGGAGGCATGAAATATCCAGAATCATGTATATTCATTATGTTTTCATGTTTATGGAAAATTCCTCATCATTATTCTTCTCCTATTCCACTAATTTAATGAATCCAAAAACATTGTCCATTTTTGTCGAATTACCGACATGATGGACGATGTATTTTCAATTTCCAATAATTCTATAAAGTGTTGTCATGAAACCATTTATATGGTTGAACCAGGTTATAATATATTTTTTATTACTAATATAAGTTTCTGTAATTATTTTTTACTCATGTTTCAAATTTAAAAGACAAAAAGAGGTTGCTATTATCGAAGAACCACTTAAATAATCTAAACGAACATCATTAATGCTTTATCTAATGAATCATCCTCATATAAAGAATCAAAGTGATAAATGGTATAATTAATGGTACTGGAAATATGTAAATACTACTCCATTCACATTCTGGAGTTTCACTTCCAATCAACAAGAACGATTAATCATGAACCGATCGTGGAAATCACAAAAGAACTCACCCAAAATAATGCAAGGAACAAAATACTAACAATTAAGTGGTGAAATGAGGATATGAAATGACCATATAAGATGTTATAAACATGAAAATGTTTCTGTAAAATACTAATAACACTCTTTTAACCATTATACAGGAGGTTTTAACATGTTTTAAGTAAGACAAGCTTAAGGTAAGGGAATTCTTAACCCAATTTCCATTCTTTGGGTTAACGTTCTACTTCATTAATTATGTGGTATTTGAATTGTTTGTGTGATTAAGTATGATTATAATATGTTTAATAATTTTTATGTACAGATTATATACATATTCCATCCACTCTATTAAGTCTCACTTCAAGTATATGATGTTTATAAGGGACTTTTCTTCTAAAATCCCCATTTAAAATTTTCTTTTACATGATTCAAAAGCAATGTTTTTTATTATATTATAATTATGTTTTGGTTATTGGGAATTATTTATGATGAATGGTGGGACCTATATTTCCCTACAATGCATTGGGTATGAGTACGTTGGACGTCGGCCTTATGGTTACTCCAAGTGTAATTGTGATGGTTACACAAAGTAAGGTAGCCGTGAGGGTTACAAATTTTAAGGTAGCCAAGATGGTTACAAGATTATGTAAGTAATTCCCCAAGATACCTCTATGATTATATTTATGTTTGTGTGGATCTGGTGTATATCTCATGTTACAGAAAGTAAGTTTTTATGGATAAAAATCATGTCTTTTAAAAAAAATTCATACGTTATGAGTATTCATGGACTAATGTGATTTTTCATTCTTTTTCATACCTTACTGAGCTTTTGTGCTCATACCATGTTTTTAAATGATTTTTCACAGGTTAATGGATGATTAATACAAGGAAGGAATACATGTTAAATGTTGAATAATTGTCATGGAGTCTTGTTTTAAGTTTTAATGTTTTAAATTCTATGAAAAATAGAAACTGATTTTATGGTATCCACTATGTAACAATGTGTAATGTTATGAATGTTTTGTCGTAATTATCTAAATCTATAAACATGAAAAGATTCTCAATGTAAACGTAAGTGTTTTCTTGAATAAATTCAAGATTATGTATGTAATAAGTGCGGGTCGTTATACATGTGAACTTTTATGAATGTGATCCCTCAGTCACAAAATGATTCAAATTAAGGATCAATATGATTCACTAAAAAATATGATACATGAATCTATATTTAATGTAATAAAGGATGATTATTTTTAACATGATTATCTTAAACCAAATCCAATAATGAAAAATACTAGTGAAACAAATATTATGTTGCGTATAACACCAAGAATCCATAATGAAAATACTTTTAAACATTCATTGGAAACCAGTATGAGGGAGAAATGACCAGAATAAATGTATGAAATTTAGTAAAATTATCTTATTTTCTATCTAAATTAGTACCTAAATTTTTAAAAGAATCCTAATTGGATAATAGTTGGCTCATAAAAATTCAAGATGAGCTAACTAAATTTAAGGGAAATAATGTATGTGAACTTGTCAATATACCATATATATATCATTTAATTGGAACAAAATCGGTTATTAGAAAAATGAAAGAATGTTTTCCATGACATTATAAATATACATAAATAATGAAAATTTCTCAAAGGATATAATAAAGAAGAAGTAATTGATTATCCAGAATATTTTTTCCCCATATCTATATTTGAAGCTATTATAATCCTTATACAATACAAAAAATATCATTAGTTTTAGTTTTTTTTAAACTGCACCTTAAAATCCCCCATAATAGTATAACAGAAGTTAATAAAAATGACGCAAATTGATTACTCACTATTAATTTAATAGTGGTTTTTTAATTTCATGGTGGATAACTTATGTGTTACTTTATGATCATTTAGAAGTTGTTTCTTTTTTATTTTGTGGTATTTTTTTAATTTAAAAAAATAAGAAAGGGAATTATGAATAAAATTAAATTGACCAGTGATGAAAATATTAGTGATAGTTATATTTAACCACAACAAAAATATATATTTTTAAATTTACTCAGTGAAGGATACTAATAAACGCCACTAAAGTAGATTTTTTAGAATTATTAAATAAAAATATTAAATATAAAAAAACGGATGACTAGTAAAATAAAATATGACTATATGAAAAACCCATCATATATACATCCTATAACCACAGTCACTACAACCACTTTCTCATTCAACTCATATATCTATCAACCATTACCTTAGTCATCAATATATTCATATAATATGTGTCTAATAACCACTCATTGATAATATACATCCACATCATAACCTCCAATCCATCATTCTGCCTCAACATTATCTCATCAACATAAACATACCGTGTTATCTCCTCAAATATTACAAAAAAGGAAACAAAAATTTAAATTATTCATAACGAATCAGAATAATAGTAGAAAAGAATAATAATTTCATTCATTTGAATAAGAAATATCCATTATACATTCAACATCTACCACCTATATTGAATCCTAGAAAATATAAGAAGTAAAATGGGATGAAAAAAGACAGAGAATATATTTTGAATGAAACATTATTTTTTTTATATTTTCATAATTAAATAGAAGAAATTTTATCATAAAATAAATAATATATAATAGAAAACACTTTTTTAATGTAAACATACCAATTTAAGATAATATTCAACACCAATAATGGAAAAAGGACACATAAATATTCTAATTTCTTATTAAAACGATGTGTGGTATGCTTTGACATGATATAATAAACAAATTTTAAAGACATGGTATCACACCATGTCATATATTTCAAACAAATGTTAATGATAGTTTTCTAATGATTTCCCATCAATTTGAGGTCATTTATATGGTTTTGACCATTCCACAAATGTTTTAGTTTTTTAAAAAATTAAATTTTTTGATGGAAATCATGGGAAAATGTAATTTAAAATGGAATGATTTTAGTTCAGATAGTTCACAATTCAAAATATGGTCTTTGTCCACTAATTTCAGGGAAATCCAATATAGTTTTCATCTTTTTTACCTCATGACACTTGTTTTTAAATGAATTTCTTTCTTTTAATAAATATTTAAAGAGTAATTCTGACAAAACCACACATCGTATTGACACGATTTATATGTGTACATGTCAAAAATAACTAAAAAATGGGTTTTCAATTATTTCAAATCAATATGTGTTTTTTTATATAGTATTGACCATTACCTATTTGATTTCTTGTTTTAAAACACTAAAAAATGTTTACATACATCTTATAACAACAATAATTAAGAATAACATGGTGTGAGTTACTATAATTTAAAATTAAATCTATGTTCAATTTCCCTTGATTTTTGGGAAATTTGATTTCTTCTTCCTTATCCAACACCCTTACAGTTTTTGTTAATGGATTTTGTGCCTTTAGAATGTGTTTACCATGTTATTCCAACCAAACCAAATGTATTATAGGTCTTTATTATACATGTTCATCTCCAAAATAATTAATTAGGGGTCATTATTTCACATCAATCTGAGGTCGTTTACTTTATTTTAAACAATTCCACGAATATTTTAGGGTTTTAAAACACTAAAAACATGTTTATAGACCTCCATGTCTCACCATCACATAGAATTATGTGAGGATGATTTATAAACATTATAAATGAAATATGGATAGTCTTCCTAATGTATCAAAATAGTAACTTTGAGGTTTATCAATTTTGAGTAGGTTATTTTTTATTTTTACAAAAATTGATGTGAATTTAATATAAAAATGATCACATGGAGTCATACCATCCACACCATGTGTTAGATTGAGTTTTTGATGACTCCTACATGTCTAATGTTACATATGAATTATTTTTCTAATTGATAAAAACAATCCAAATGTGTTTAATTTGTTTTGAGTTCATTAATTTTCCTCATTACTAAAATGTCATTTTAATTTCCCGACATGTAGTTGACTCATACCCATCACATCCTTTACCATTTTGATGTGATATTGATCTCCAAACATAAAATATTACATATTTATTTATTTCTATAATGAAAAATAAAATATGATGTCTTTTTCATGGTTTTTAGTCAGTGTAATTTATTGAACTAATATATCCATTTTAATTTGATAAAAAAAATTGATTCATACTAGGAACATCGTGTATCATATTTAGGTTGGGTTGATTCAAAAACAAAAAAAAAATATTTTGATCATTTAGAAGAAATATCTAAACAATTTAAGTGTGTTATCTGGGTTTTGAGTAGTTTGGTTATCCATTTTACTAAAATGAAAGTACATTTTAAATAAGAAGATAGATGTGGAGTCATATCGAGAACATCATGTATCCAATTTACAAGAAGTTGATTCCTATAGATAAAAAATTACATACGGGTTAGTTACAAAATTATTAAAACAATATGAATGTGTTTTATCTGTATTGATTCAGTCAATTTTCAATTTTACTAAACCAAATATAAATTTTAAATAAAAATATTTTCCAAGAGTCATGCATGCCACACCGTGAATCATATTGAGGAGAGGCTGATTCCAACATTTTTCAAATGATATATAAATCATTTAATAAATTTTTTAATGGAATATGAATTGGTTTACTCATTTTTTAGTGTGTTATTTTTATTTTTTCTAAAATTCCATTTTCATTTGGAAACATAGACTTTGAATCATACTGATCACATTGTGTATTCGATTGATTTGATAAACATTAATAAACATAAAAAAATTAATTTTCATTAAATTTAATAAAATTTAATGAAATTTTTAGTGTGTAAACATAGTTTATAGTGAATCACAATTTTTGTACCAAAATATCCATTTTAAACTAATAATCAACAAATTGAGTCATACTGGGAACATCATGTGTCATATTGAGGTGAATTTTATTCCTTCACATAAAAAACAAATGATGGATATTTTTTCTAATGTATCAGAAAAACAATGAAAACATTTTCATTGTTTTGAGTAGGTATGTTGTCTTTTTTGATATAATATATTTCAATTTTAAATAAAAATGTGTACAAGAATCCATATTGGAAGCATCAAGTATCATATTATGGTTTTATTGATTTGTAAGAGTCACAAATTTGATTTGAATATTTTTTATTGAATTATCAAAACAATATAAATGTATATTCTCAATGATGAGTAGGTTATTTGTAGATTTTACTATAATTTATGTCAATTTTAAATAAAATGTTTCATTATGATTTATACCAGTCACAATGTGAGTGACATTGAGGTGAAACAGATTATTACACATCTCAAATGAGATATGTATCATTTTCTTAAGGTATCAAAATAATCCATATTAGTTTCCTAATTCATTATAATGTATCTTTTCCTTTTTAATAAATTTTCATGTAAAATTGGAAACACACACTTGGACTCTACCTATCACAACATGTATTAGTTTGATGCGAGACAAATTTGTACAAATCAAAATTGTCAAATGAATCAATGTGATATATTACCAGAAAAATAATAGTTTTTTCTCTATTTTTAGTGGGTAACACTTTTGTATCTAAAATGTTGTCTTTAAACAGATAATAGTCACATTGAGTAACACATGGAACATCATGTATCAGATTGAGTTTTTATTTAATCTTATACAACAAAATTTTCTTATTGATCAGTTTATTGTTGTATCAAAACAATCTGAATGTGTATTTATTGGATTTTGAGTAGGCTAGTTAACCTTTTAACTAAAATGAATGTCAATTTATATAAAAAGGATCACATTGTAGAGACCCGAAGCTTAACATACAATGACATTACATTACTTTTGCGGAATACTTATTACATAACAAAAACACAAACACAAGGACCGTAATAGTTTAGAGTCTTTGGAAACTCGGAACGTAATCTTCTAATCATGGTGAAAGATTTTCAACATCTCCCATAATGATCATCCATTTTTTTATTACCTAAACCCTTTCTTTATATCCTGGGGAAAAGAAAACATAAAATGGTGAGCTCAAATGCGTAGTAAGGGTAAACAAAAGAAAAATCATATTCATAAGAACATAACATTTTGGAAATCTTAACCTGCAAAAGAGATCATAATTTTGTAACATGGGATAAATCATAGGAGTGAAATGTAATCCCAATAATCATAACATAAAACATGAAACATTGTGTCATACAAGCATAATTATAGAGAATCATATCTTATTAGTCAAGACTCATTTCCAAGACTATCTTAGTGGACAAAGTCCATTTCTGAATCGAGTCACCCTCGTTTCAGTCCTGTTTCACTGAACCGATATAACCTACCGTTCTATCCATGTCTATCTCATGAGATAAAAAATCTTTAAACAATTCATTAGAGGGAGATATAGGTCCCACCCATCTCATAATGATACCATTCATATGTGTGCCACAAAATAAAAAATTATACATCATTGCATAACCCATGTAATAAAAATGGGAATCTTAAACATCGTGACATCATAAACCAATTAATATAAGATAAAGGAATTAATAAAAATATAATTCCATCACAACATAGTCAAATAAATGTAATAATAGGGATAAAACAGAACACTTTATTATCTTAGATGGAAAATAATTTTGATAAAACACTTGAACTCCATTCTTGAGGAAAATATCCTTTCTGCTTCAAATTTTTTTTAAAAATGTCATACAATTCTAAACTAAAAGAATTTGATTAAAAATAAACTTTAAAACTTGTAAATTAAGCTTCTTGTAAATAATGTTTTAAATATCCAATCATGCCGTATAAGTTAAAAAAAACATTCTTCGTACTTTTGTCGGAAAAGTCAAAAAGTACCTCGTATGAAAAACGACAAAATATTCCTTTCATATCCTTTACTAAAAACTCACCAAAGGGTAAAATTGGATTTATATAATTGTAGGTGGATGGAAATAATATTACATATTGAGTAAACATGGATTTGGATGATAAAATACACCCCAGTAAATTTCAAAGTATAAACAATCTCAGATAAAAATGAGATTGTGATATTTTCCCTTACCTTAGGTCCGATTTTCTTCGTAAGATTCCAAACCTCCTGTATAATGATTTAAATAATGTAATTGACTTATTATAGAATCATATTTATTGTTATTATATCATATATGGTTCACTTATGACTTTATATTACCCGTTCTTTTGTAAACTCATGTTAAAGTAGCGTTTTGGGTAAAATCGTCTCATTTGTCGTTCGTGTTTTAACTTGTGATTATTCATATGATTACTTAGATCATGAATACATAATTCCAGAATATAAAACATGATTTATATATAATATATATTCATAATATACATATATATAATGGATCTATAAATGGAATGAAATACACCATTCATGGAGACGGTAGGCCGTATGTACGCATGAATGCTGTTTTCGTTTCCATATTGAGTGGAATGGAATTAAGTAGATGACATATAGATATATACACATAAATAAAGTATCATTATTATGTCATATATTTCATGATTACTTATTATATATACTTTATAATAATTCATTAATGGTTAATGTGGAGAATGAATCTCATCGCGTCGTGGAGACGGTAGTCCGTACATACGCACGAGCGATGATATCGTTCTCATGATCATGGAATTGTATTGGAGTATATGTATACTATTTCAGAATAAATATCACATTACAGTAATCATATATAGTTATTATGTACACCATTATACCCATCCAAGTAAGGTTGTGGTGGAAAATAGATTACACCACGGCGTGAAGACGGTATTCCGTACGTACGCATGCGCAGTGATTTCTTTTTCCGTATGATGGATAGATGGTTAAATAGGGTTGTTTAATACTTATAATAACATATAAGTATATGAGTGATACTGATGTTATTACTTCATAATGAAACAACTATAGAAGAAAAAGTGGAAGAAGAAATAAAGATGAAAGAATCGGTAACAAATATTACCTCTTCTTTGAAGTGCTTCTTTGAGATCTCCTTTTAGGGCACTAAAATTGTTCTTTTAGGAAGAACAGAACCTCTACGATGTTTCTAAGTAAGTTGAGAAGAGAATTTGGCAGGGTTTGGCCGAGCTGGAAGGCTCCAATTGGTGTGAGAATGAGGGGGAGGAGGTTCCCTTTTATAAGGGAGGAGAGGGGTACCTTTGGAATAACTAAAAATATTATTTTATTATAAAGTCAAATTCGTTTTTTAAATAGCTCCAAATTGATTTATTTAAAATCTAAGGTAGGGATTGATCAAAATCCTCTCATCCAATAGAAGTTAGACAAGTTTAGGTATCAATTTTAACCTTATCATTTAGATTTAACTTTAAATTAGATAATTTCACTTTCACTGTGTCTTCTTGTTTTCTTACACTATAAGGTTAATAAACTTACTATATGAATCCAAAAGAACCCCAAGTTGTTTATTATTAATATATATAACCTTATCTATTTCATTTGTCTGAACCATAGATTTTTAGGAATAAAATAACAATATATAATATAATATTTGTTTTAAAAACTATTTTATGTCAATTTTGAAACTATTTAGTAATTGATTTTTTTCAAAATCATAAAAGAATTATTAGTTCTAAATAAGTTAATTAAATGAATACTAACATGTCATATTAACCTAGAAAATCAGTATAATTCATAAAAAGTCTCAAATTACATTTATTTGGGTATTTATAATATCAATTATGTCAATATTTCATTAATAAGATAATTAATGCATCATCGTTATGTCATAAATAAATTAAATTTTTCAATGTCTAAAAATTACAAATAAAATACCATTATGTATGAAAACTTTTTAGATTTCTAATTAATATTTATAGTCTAATTTATCTTATGTACAACCCCATATTAAAAATTATTTAGTTATTAACCTTTGATTTTAACTATTTTAACCCTTCTTTAAATAAATTAATAATAAATGTCCTAACTTAATCCAAGTGGGCCTAAATGGTCATATTTTATTCCTAAGTTTGTTTTTGGTCGAATTAAACTTGTCCAATATAATTAGGACATGTATTAGGGTAATAATAATATCATTTTTACCCTTAATTACCCTATTTACTTTTAACCATGGTAAAAAAAGTAAAAAGTTACTATTCACCAAAAAATTATTTTCATCTCATTGAACCACCTTTTAATTTCTGACATCAACCGTGTCTCTAGGATTTTTGAAATTCCAGTCACAGAAGCGGTAAAATTAAGTTTTCTGAAAAATTACTTTTTTTAACTACCACTTAGTGGTGTCACTATTCATCAAAAAATGAAAGTTTCCAGAAAATACCAAAAATTAGGCCTAAGATATATTTGATATTATGAATTAAAAAATGATGTCTATTTTACCAAATTCAAAACATATCAGTTGCATTAATTAATTTAAAAAATAAATTCTCGTCCTCAAAACAAATAGCGTGTTCTTAAGAGATAATAACTATCAAAAGATTGACACTTGTTTATGTCTGGTTTAAATGTGAAATTACATCCAATGAACAACATTGAATTAAATTGTAAAAATATATTATAAATATACTTTAAAAACACTCAAATTTATACTTTATCACTATTAATTATTTCAATTAAAAAGGATGTTTTTAATTAACATTTAGTAATTTTCACTATTCATCAGAAAATGAAAGTTATCTGAAAAGTACCAAAATTTCACCTTAAGATAATTTTGATATTACGAATCCCAAAATGAATTCCATTTTGAAAAATAAAATTTACAAAATTTCAAAAATTGGTTATTACTATTCATAACGGCTAGTTTTTAATAATATTTTAATAGTATATTGTTGTTTAGTGAAACTTGTTATTGCGTACTACACACGCTATCTAGGAAGGTCATGATTGCATGTAATACAAGGCAAGTAAAGGATGCGTGTTGTGCAAGATCCTTTTGGTGTAGCGAACAACACAAGACATTAATGAAATTAAAAAGAATATTTTTCATAAAATCTCGGGCTGTTACATTTTACCCCCTTAAAATTAATTTCGCCCTCGAAATTTGTCGGGGTTATAAATGGTTTACTATTCGAAAGTTTCTTTAATAGAATCCCACATCGTAAAAAAGAATATCAAAACCAATATTTAAAAACAAAAGTATTAAATGTAATGGTTACCCAAATAAACTAATCACGGGGTTTCCACATAGGTGAAAATATGGATATGGAAGAGAAATCTAACCATCATGTTCTGATGGAGTGTGGTAGAGAACATGGCTATGGAAAATCCTGCAATCACAAAGCCATAAATTTGTGACAATATAAGGCACCATCTGATTCATCAGATATAAGAGCACTAGGACAACATTTATGGTTTTCAAGATCATTTCTCTAAAGTTGATGAAATTGGAATTAGAAGAAATACTTTCGTGATTTTGGTATAGTTTCACCGTTGGTAGTTCTTTGGACAATTTCCACATCATCTCTTAAATAATTGGAGTTGAATTTTTCATTTGTGATGTGTTAGAAGATCATGTGATAGAATGATGGGTCAATCTATCTGTCTCAAACAAAAGGTTAGAAAAGTTATCAAAAAATACATAAGTCCATCTATAGTGAGGTTAATCATATATGGTTCCTAAAATGGACTTATACGTCATATATCATACTGATTAATATAATAAAACCAGTTTCTACTAAACAGGGACTTCATGTAGGCCAGTGGTAGGTGAAAAAGGCCAGTCACACTTCGGTTGTGGGTTCGATTCCCACAGCCTTGTCCGACGCGATGGGCTGTCGCTCGTCCTGCAGGTTGTCCTTTTTCTAAAACTACATTACTATAAAATCCCATCAGTAATATCGAAAAAAGGTCTGTTCTTAAACAATACTTAGCATATGTCCAACATAATCCATTCTAATATTTAGGATTATCTAAAATACTTCGGTCCAAGCTCATAGTATAAAGAAAACGATTACTTGAAATTTCATCAACCAAGCATGTGAATACCATCATTTATCCCCCATATATATATATATTGTTGGTCACATTCCAATCATGTCAATACCTTAATCATGTATTCTCTTGAATAAATGAATACCTATTGAACCATAGTGAAAACATGAATGCAGTTAAAAGTTAACACTTTCCACATACCAAAATCCTCAAAATTCTATATACTCAAACCATGATATCACATAGTCCTTATATCAATCATGATCTCATGAATATTGTTAAACATTTCGTTTTCTTGTTTTCCCTTCATTATGCGCATATCATCTTATTTCCAAAAATATCTCAATCACTTTGAATTTCACATTAGACCAATACATAAATATTCCAATACTCAACATTATCTTGGAGTCCCATTACATAAACACTTAGTCATTCCACCACATCGTTGTCATATTCAACATCACCAATGGTGATTGCATGTGACTTCCCTTTGTCATTTGCCTTAAGTGGATGCTCATGTCGATCATCACTAACCCTTGGATTAGGGAATTTATTCGCATAATGTCCCATCTCCTTGCACTTGAAACATTGAAGTGTAGTAGGTTCATTCTGTGTATCCATTCCTTAGTTTGCATCATTAGACATCTTCTTCCATCATTGCGGCATTCAAATGCCCGATGACCTTCCTTTCCACATTTCAAACATTTACTTGTCCCTTTAAGACAATCTCCACCATGATTATTTCCACACATTGAGCATAAGGACACATTCATCTTCTTTTCACCATTATTCTGAGATTTCTCCTAGAACTCCATCTTTGGTTTCTTGTCAAAACTCTGAGATGGATAAGAAACACCAACATCTATTTCTACCTTGATATCACAATGCACAATTTCTTCATAGCTACTGAAGTCTCTTGTAGCTAATTCCCTTCGAAGATTTGGTTTTAAGCCACTGTAGAATCGATCAACTTTACTTTCAGGTTGGATGATAAATCCAGATGCAAACCTTTCAAGCCTTGTAAAATTCGCTTCGTATATACCAACAGATTCATCATCCTTTTGATTTAGTTCAAGAAACTCATTCTCCATATTTTTTCAAAAAATACGAGGGAAGTACTTGTTAAAAAATAAGTTCTTGAATTCGTCCCATTCCATGGACTCAATTTCATCTATTTGCCTCGTATTCTTGATAATATTCCACAATTGATCAGCTTCACCTTCCAAACGATATACTGCTAAGATGGATTTATCATGTTCAGAACATTGAAGTACTGAAAATATATTTTCAGTAGTACTGATCCATTTTTCAGCAACAAGTGGATCAGAAGACCCACTAAAATAAGGTAGACACTGCCTCATGAAGAACTTAATAGAATATTGTTCCCTTCTCTGCTCATTTGGAAGTCCAGAATGATTCATAGATTGTGTAATTATAACAATATGATTTTTCACTCCGTCTCCCAAAACATTTGTTTTTTCAGGAGGACAATCATTGCATTGTCCATTTCATTGATCAACACGGTTCCTTCGGGTTCCATCCATCATCTAAAACCCAAAAAGAATAGTGTGAGAGGAAAAAATCATGCTATGGAAAACAACATAATAAAGGGGGAGTATCCTCGATATCTAACCTCTTATGTTAAATTCTATAATTGTTACTGTAGTTATAGGACTGTATTCTATACGTATACATATCCTTAGGGACATCCCTAGACATACCTTAGAAATATCTCTAGGGATCTTACTAACGTTTTGACATCCTAGTTTCCAAAGGTTGACTAAACCTTTCCTCTGATACCAAATGTAGAGACCCAAAGCTTAACGTACAAGTACATTACAATACTTTTGTGGAATACTTATTACATAACAAAAACACACACAGAAGGACCATAATATTTTAGTGTCTTTGGAAACTCAGAACGTAATCTTCTAATCATGGTGAAAGATCTTCAACATCTTCCATAAAGATATTCCCTTTTTTTCTTACCTAAAACCTTTCTTTATATCCTGGGGAATAGAAAACATAAAAGGGTGAGCTCAAATGCTCAGTAAGGGTAAACAAAAGAAAAATCATATTCATAAGAACATAACATTTTGGAAATGTTAACCTGCAAAAGAGATCATAATTTCGTAACATGGGATAAATCATAGTAGTGAAATGTAATCCCAACAATCATAACTTAAAACATGAAACTTTGTGTAATACACTCATAATTATAGAGAATCATATCTTATTAGTCAAGACTCATTTCCATGAATATCTTAGTGGACAAAGTCCATTTCTGAACCGAGTCATCCTCGTTTCAGTCCTCTTTCACTGAACTGATATAACATAACGTTCCAGCCATGTCTATCTAATGAGATATAAAATCTTTACCCAATGCATTGGAGGGATATATAGGTCCCACCCATCTCATAATTATACCATTCTTATGTGTGCCACAAAATCAAAAAGCATACATCATTGCATAACCCATGTAATAAAAATGGGAATCTTAAACATCGTGACATCATAAAAAATTCATATATGATAAAGAAATTCATAAAAATATAATTCCATCACAACATAATCAAATCAATGTAATAATTGGGATAAAACATAACCCTTTATTATCTTAGATGTAAAATAATTTTGATAAAACACTTGAACTCCATTCTTGAGGAAAATATTTTTTCTACATCAAAAACACTTTTAACATGTCACACAATTCTAAACTAAAAGAATTTGATTAAAAATAAACTTGAAAACTTGTAAAGGAATCTTCTTGGAAATAATGTTTTAAAAATCCATTCATGCCGTATAATTTAAAAAACATTCTTCGTACTTTTGTCGGAACAGTCAAAAAGTACCTCGTACGAAAAACGACAAAAGATTCCTTTCATATCCTTTACTAAAAACTCACCGAAGGGTAAAATTGGATTTAAATAATTGTAGTTGGATGGAAATAATATTAAATATTGAGGAAACATGGATGTGGATGATAAAATACACCCTAATAAATTTCAAAGTATAAACAATCTCGGATAAAAATGAGATTGTGATATTTTCCCTTACATTAGGTCCGATTTGCTTTGTAAGTGTCTGAACCTCCTGTATAATGATTTAAATAATGTCATTTACTTATTAAAGAATCATATTCATTGTTATTATATCATATATGGTTGACTTATGAGTTTATATTACCCGTTCTTTTGTAAATTCATGTTAAGTAGTGTTTTGGGTAAAATCGTCTCATTTGTCGTTCGTGTTTTAACTTGTAATTATTCATATGATTACTTAGATCATTATTACTTAATTATAGAATATAAAACATGATTTATATATAATATATATTCATAATATACATATATATAATGGATCGATAAATGGAAAGAAATACACCGGTCATGGAGACGGTAGGTCGTATGTACGCATTAACGCTGTTTTCGTTTCCTTATTGAGTTGAATGGAATTAAGTAGATGACATACATATATATACATATAAATCCAGTATCATTATTATGTCATATATTTCATGATTACTTATTATATATACTTTATAATCATTCATGAATGGTTAATGTGGAGAATGAATCTCATCGCGCCGTGGAGACGGTAGTCCGTACGTATGCACGAGCGATTATATCATTCTCATGATCGTGGAATTGTATTGGAGTATATGTATACTATATAAGAATCAATATCAGTTTACAATAATCATATTTAGTTATTATTTACATCATTATACCCATCCATATAAGGTGGTGGTGGAAAATAGATTACATCACGGCGTGGAGACGGTATTTCGTACGTACGCACGCGCGGTGATTTCTTTTTCCATAGGATGGATAGATGGTGGAATAGGGTTGTTTAATACTTATAATAAAATATCAGTATATGAGTGATACTGATGTTATTTCTTCATAATGAAACAACTAAATAAGAAGAAGTGGAAGAAGAAATAAAGATGAAAGAATCGATAACGGACATTACCTCTTCTTTGAAGTGCTTCTTTGAGAACTCCTTTTAGGGCACTAAAATTGGTCTTTGAGGAAGACCATAACCTCTAGGATGTTTCTAATGAAGTGGAGAAGAGAATTTGGAAGGGTTTGGACGAGCTTGATGGCTCAAATTGGTGTGAGAAAGAGGGGGAGGAGGTGCCTTTTTATAAGGGAGGAGAGGGGTACCTTTGGAATAACTAAAAATATTATTTTATTATAAAGTCAAATTCGGTTTTTAAATAGCTCCAAATTGATTTATTTAGAATATAAGGTGGGGATGGATCGAAATACTCTCATACAATAGAATTTAGACAAGTTTAGGTATCAATTTTAACCTTATCATTTAGATCTAACTTTAAGTTAGATAATTTAACTTTCACCGTGTCTTATTGTTTTCTTACACTATAAGGTTAATAAACATAATATATGAAGCCAAAAGAACCCCAAGTTGTTTATTATTAATATATATAACCTTATCTAAGTCATTTGTACGAACCTTAGATTTCTAACAATAAAATAACAATTAATAATATAATATTTGTTTTAAAAACTATTTTATGTCAATTTTGAAACTATTTAGTAATTGGTTTTTGTGAAAATCGTAACAGAATTATTAGTTCGAAATAAGTTAATTAAATCAATACTAACATGTCATATTAACCTATAACATTTTTAGAATTCATAAAAAGTCTCAAATTACATTTATTTGGGTATTTATAACATCAATTATGTCAATATTTCATTAATAAGATAATTACTGCATCATCGTTGTGTCATAAATAAATTACATTTTTTAATGTCTAAAAATTACAAATAAAATACCATTATGTAGGAACACTTTTTATATTTCTAATGAATATTTATAGCCGAATTTATCTTATGTATAACCCCATATTAAAAATGATTTAGTTATTAAACATTGATTTTAACTATTTTAACCCTTCTTTAAATAAATTAATAATAAATGTCCTAATCTAATCTAAGTGGGCCTAAATGGTCATATTTTATTCCTAAGTTTGTTTCTGGTCGAATTAAACTTGTCCAATAGAATTATGACATGTTTTAGGGTAATAATAATATCATTTTTACCCTTAATTACCCAATTTACATTTAACCGTGGTAAAAAAAAGTAAAAAGTTACTATTCACCAAAAAATTATTTTCATCTCATTGAAACACATTTTCCTTACTGACATCAACTGTGTCTCTCAAATTTTTGAAATTCCACTCACAGAAGTGGTAAAATTTTGTTTTATGAAAAATTAATTTTTTTAACTACCACTTAGTGGTGTCACTATTCATCAAAAAATGAATGTTTCCAGAAAAATACCAAAAATTAGGCCTAAGCTATATTTGATATTATGAATTCAAAAATGATGTATATTTTACTAAATTCAAAACATATAAGTTGCATTAATTAATTTAAAAAATAAATTCTCGTCGTCAAAACGAATAGCTTGTTCTTAAGAGATAATAACTATCAAAAGATTGACACTTGTTTATGTCTGGTTTAATTGTGAAATTATATCCAATGAACAACATTGTATTAAATTGTAAAAATATATTATAAATATACTTTAAAATCACTCAAATTAATAATTTATCACTATTAATTATTTCAATTAAAAAGGTTGTTTTTAATTAAAATTTAGTAATTTTCACTATTCATCAGAAAATGAAAGTTATCCGAAAAGTACCAAAAATTTCAACCTAAGCTAATTTCGATATTACGAATCCAAAAATAAATTCCATTATGAAAAATAAAATTTACAAAATTTTAAAAAGCGGTTATTACTATTCATAACGTCTAGTTTTTAATAATAATTTAATAGCATATTGTTGTTTTGTGAAACCTGTTATTGCGTACTACACACGCTATCGAGGAAGGTCGTGATTGCATGTAATGCAAGGCAAGTCATGGATGCGTGTTGTGCAAGCTCCTTTTTGTGTAGCATAAAACACAAGACATTAATGAAATTAAAAAAGAATATTTTTTATAAAATCTCGGGCTGTTACACACATAGTGTTAAATAGAGCACACCATATATCAGATTGAGATTTTGTTGATTTTGACACATCAGAAATGACATATTGATCATTTTCTTAAGGTATGAAAATAATCTGAATACATTTGTTTGGTTTTGCGTAGGTTGTTTTTTCTTTGTAAAAACATGATGTAAATATTAAATAAAAAGCCATACAGGGAGTAATATTGGTCACATCATGCATCATTTTGAGGGGAATCTAATTACTACACATCTTAAATGATATATGGACAATTTAATGAAAGTATAATAACAATAGGAATGATTTGTTAGGGTCTTGAGTAGGTAAAATATCATTTTTAATAAATTTTCATTTAAAACTATAAATTTTCACATGGACTAATTCTAGTAATATCTTGTATAATTTTAACATGATACTGAATTGTACACATAAAAAAATGAAGAATGAATTAATCTACAAAACTACTAAGAAAATAAAAGTACATTTTTTTGTATTATATGTGTGGAATTTTTTGAATTAAAATATAAATTTTAAACTAATAACATGAACTTTGAGTCATAATGAGCACATCATGAATTAGATTTAGGTGTGATTGATTTCTACTCATTAAAAATGGAATATAGTTTATTATATTAACATATGAAAACAATCAGAATATTTTTTCTTGGTTTTGAATATGCCAATTATTTTTTTCACTAAAATTAATGTCACTTTTAATTAAAAAGAATCTCTTGGATCCATAAAGGTCACACAATATGTCAAATTAAGATTCAAATTATTTATATATATCCCAAAGTGTTAAAATAATTCAATCTTTAAATGTTACCATGAATTCCATTTCATTTATTTTTCAGACATCCAAAACATCATATTGACTCTATTTTCATAGATGAAAAACTAAATTCATTGTTCAAATCCCAAAGATAAGGGGAAGCTCATATGCCCATTATATAACGAGAAGTCACTATAATGGGAAACTAGAATTCCTATACATTTAAATCATTCAACACTGATAATTAGTTTTTGGCTAAGAACATCAACTCAATATGCAGTGTTGGATGTTCAACGAAGAGAGTCAATGAAAATAGAAATTTTACTAACATTGGAAGAAATAAATAATTTGTCACTTTTTTTCCTTGTAGTATATAGTTTAAAGAAAATTATTTCTTCGAAAACTATTTGAGAAAAAATATAAATAATTAATAAGTAAAAAAGGAATGGAAATAAAATTAAAAAAATAGATAATATAATGAAAAAATATATTATATAAGCAAATGTAATTTACCTTTTCTTGATAGATTTATTCATTCTTGATGAATATGTTTATTATCATTATATATTTATCATTCTTGAAGTCTAATATCTCATGAACATGAACTTCATTGAAAAAAACCATCCCAAATCAAATAAAATAAACAGCCTATATAAGAAAAAACATAGCATATGAGTATAAAAAAAATAAAAAATTAAACATAAATATTAAAAAAATAAATTTTTTTACAAAGGAAACCCATGAACATTAAAAAATTTATCAAATATGTAATCCAAAATTGGGAGTTTAAAGATTTATTTTATTTCTCAATAGACATAATATTTTTTCTTTTTCATATATTTACTTATATATTTTTCATTTTTTCTATGGTATCAATTTTTACCAATAAAAATTAATTTTTAATATACATAAAAATTATCCCCTCTACCTAATTTTCAATGTGTGAATCCTTCATTTTTGTGAATTTTATGTAATTAAATTTATAATGATGATAAAATAGTCATTTGAAGTAAAACAGTTTTATATTGAAAAACTATATTCTAT
Organism: Viscum album; assembly: GCA_963277665.1. Classification (NCBI taxonomy): domain Eukaryota; kingdom Viridiplantae; phylum Streptophyta; class Magnoliopsida; order Santalales; family Viscaceae; genus Viscum; species Viscum album. The sequence goes on from OY728143.1 coordinate 322,401,969, forward strand.
AATGAAATAATATTTTAGACATTATATTTTCTTAATAATATAATTCAATGACTATAAACAATTTTATATTAGTTTAATTATATAAGTTTTCAAGCATAATTATAGTGTCATTATTTTAAAATTATATGTCTAATTTATAAGATAAATATTATAAAATATTAATTGAACAATTCAGTAAAAATAATATTTTTATCGGTATCATGTTCAACAACATTAATCATTGTAATTATAAATTAATTCCCATAAAATAAAGTATAATTCTCTCATAATATATTAATATTCATCTAAATAAAAATGTACTTTTATTGAGATAATTATAATAGGTGAAGAAAATTCATTTTTTAATTTAATGGACAAAATCATATTATTTATTAAAATATTACACAGATTGAGAAATTATATACAAGTGTTTTGATAAATCTAGAAAACAATATTTTTTGTTTTATTATATCTATATTTTTATAATATGAAAATAATTCAAAAAAATTAATCTAGACATTGATTTTGTTAATGTAATGAAAATAAATGTTTTAGAAAATATTGTATTTGTAAACTTGATAGATACAAACCATTATTTATGATAATTATAAAAAGTTATCGATATGATAATATTTACATGTTACAATCGAAAAATGTTTTTTATTTTATAAAATTAGAATAAAAAATAATTATTATAAAAAATAACATATAAATTTAAATGTGTTTTCATTGGAAAATTATTATAATAATTATAATCAACACTATATGAGCTCATGATATGTAATGATTAACAAAAATATTCATCTTTATATGTTTACAATGGTTGTAAAAGATAACAAGCCCGATTCAACAACTACAGACGATACCATCCCAGAGAATACCATCTATGTAGGAAATAGATTGTTTTTCAATTTCCAATTTATAATCGTTAATTTATTTTACGAAATTAATGTTTTGTTTAATTATTCCAGATAACCCACTTTGGGGAAAATCATAAAACATTTCCCAACAAAAAGAAAAACTCCAACAAGAGTCAACTAAAAAATTAAAATAAAATCATACCTCATTAGGTATGCTACCAAGCCAGATCATCATTGAACATCCATTCCATGTCTCTAATATTATTATATGGGTGTGAAATGACCATAACCTATAACATTATTTGAATAAAATCCATCAACTTTAGAGGAATTATGATAAACCAATAATGAGTTTTTATCAATGTTAAAGGGGTAAATTATATTGGCTCGAAAATATTCCCAATTTATTGATACTATAGTTCTTTAAAAAAATATATATTATATTTAAGAATATATCCAATGGAATATATCCAATTAATACAATGAATTATTAGATAATAATTGTGATAAAAAAATTCTACACCCATAATGGCATTAAACCACCTACCATATTCCGTATATAAATAAATTTATTATGATAGTGTTTTATAGGATAATAAAAAAAGGAAACAAACACAATTACTAATTCAAAAATGAATAAAGGGTAATATAATACCTTTTATGAATATAAACAAAATTGTAGAGTGAAATTACAATATAATAACTGATTGAAGAATAATCAATCTATGGAGATTATAGGGAGGATGATGCAAATTTTATGTGGGGGTATATGTTGCAACCAAAGAGATGATTTGAGCCTTGAGAGGGAAGATAGAGGGGGTGGGTATGGTGTTTGTGTCACCAAAAAGGAGCGGATTCGAGCCTGGGATATGGAGGTATGAGGGGAAGGGGGTGGTCCTGCATCGATGTTGAGGAGGGGAACAAAGAGGGGTGGGTTCATGGGGGCCAGTTTCACCACTGAGGATAGAGGATTGTCAGAGGGGTGGGGGAATATGGCTATTAGATGAGGTGGAGGGGTTGGGGATGTCGTTGTGGAGGGTAAAGTAGGAGGTTTAATCGAAACACTGCTAAATTTTAAGATAAAAAATATAGGGTGGGTCTGATTAAGTGGTCGTTATATTATATTATTTTAACTCGATATATTTCTCAATTGTTACTAAAACCACCACTAATAAAACTAATCTTGGATGTTTTTTTAGTTTAAAAATTTGAATCCTATATTAATTTTCAATTGTTTCAGTTGGATGAAAACAATTTCTTTTTAAAACGGTTTATTAATGGTGGATGTCTATATAGAACAACCTACCGGTTTTTGAGGATACTTATTTTATGAATTATAGGTGTAACCAAACCATGGATCTATATGTACTTAAACATTATCTAGTGGAATGGTATGAATCATTATGTTCTTTTCATTTGTCAAATTTTTTTATAGTATGAATATCATATCTTTTGTTTTTTTATAATAAATCATTATATGATATTTTTCTTTTACAAAGACATATATATGATTTTTTTAGATAAAAAATTATGCAATGAAGTTTTAGAAATTATGAAAAAATAATTTGAAATGAGTATGATGGGTGATCTAAACAATTTTCTAAGATTTCAGGTTCGTTAAAATGATTTTAGAAATAGTTTAAATCAATGAATGCACATACAGGACCTAATTAAACTTATTTACATGAAAACAAAAATACCTACTCAGCTCATATGAGTTACAATATCATAATTTACATAGATGAAATACCAAAGCTAGTTGATTACATGTTTTATAGAGAAATCATTTGATGTTTTTTGAACATTACCAAAAATAGAATATGCATTATTTTAATGGTATGTATTTGGGATTGATTTAAATCTAATCATAAAGAATCACATTTAAATGCTTTGGAAAAAATTTAAGAAATATAAAAGGAACACATACACTTTACCTTATTTTTCTATAAAAGTATGATTTTAATTTGATTTATCACCATGATGCTGATTTTTTTGGATGTAGATTATATAGAAAAAGAACTTCCGAAAACTATCATTTTCATTAAAAATCCATGGTTTCCTGGTCAAGAAAAAAGAAACATTCTATTACACTGTCAGCTACATAATATGAATATATTATTGTTATATGTCATTATTAATAGTTGTTGTGGATGAAATAGACATTAATGGGCATTGGATTTAATTTTTATCATGTTCCAATCAGATGTGATATCATTAGTTCTGTCACATCTCAAAGAGTCCAATAAATCATTGATACAAAAATAATATTGATCGAAGAAATTATTTCTTAAGAGACCATGGAAAAAATGATGATATCTATTATAAATTTATTTTCACAGAAAAACATTGGCAGATATTTTCACTAAACCCTTGTCATTTGATATATTTGATTTTTTAAGTAGGAATTTGGTATGATTAATATTTGAAAATAATATTTTACATTGAATCACTTATATATAATGTAAGCGTCGTATATATTTTATTTCAAATTTTTTTTTGTTTTTAATTTCAGTAATGGTCACATCTGATAAACAACGTAACATATATTTAATAATAATTACTCAGCAATCACTATAAAACCCCAACATCATAGTGAATTATTATGATTGAGTATCAATACTACGCGTGAAACAACATGAAAAAATTTGAACCCTCTATTTAATATTATTAAAACTCTTATTACCCAAAATTTTCAAACCATTCAAACCCTCTACAAATGTAAAAAACAAACATAACTGACAACACCACAACCCGTTGATTGAAAAATTCAATAATCCCAGGAAAAGGGATAAGTGGTCTTGCTATCGAATTTTTTTGTTTGGATAGAACATATGTGCTATTGAATAAATTTCATATCCATCAAGATGTGAGTATGTTTTTAATGTGTCACAAACCTTTAAAGTTTTCAAGAATCATGTTTGCGAGTCCAATGAGTCATCTAATTTCCTCTTAGTTATGGATGAGTACCTAGTCAGTACAACAATCAATCCAAAAGATCTATCACAAACATTTGTCAAGATAACATAACTGTTTAATTTTCCTTATGAAGGAAACCAATATATCAATACATATCTATTATATATGGTGTTTCTATTTCTAGGATCATGAAATCACAATTAGAAATTGACTTCATTGATAAAAATCAATTGATGAATCTGGATCCATAAAGAAACATTTTTTTATAGATGCATTCAGTCAGGTATTCCTCAATGAAATGTGGAGTTTATGAAAATGTTTTTTCTTTATATTTCAATACATTATTTCTTTATTCTTGAGATACATGTGAACCTCCATTGGAATATCTTATGATATTTGTACCATTTCCAAAATGAGTATATGAACTTCTAACCATATAAGAGAATATTAACCCCAGCCTTTTGAAGTGATTATGTGTTTCTAGATGATATTGATTTAAAATATTGTATTTGTTTGAAAAATATAAATAGAGGTGTTTTAAGAAAATAAAATTCGTTGGAATTTTTCATTGAAAAATTTGATTCTCTTTTACTATATTGCATAAAAATACACATATGTTACTAATAAAGAGGGATCTAGTGTTCTTAGAATTAAAGTAATAAAGTAATAATCCTCTTAAAATACTGAGTTTTAAGAGCTTCATGATGAAAATTCACCGATAAATCTATGGTGAAGAGTTTGATGTAGTCTTCCTTTAGACCATGATACCAACTTTCAGGGGAAAAAATCCTCATATATCATTCTCAGAACCTCTTCATGATCTAGTGGAAAGAATAAAATTAGCTATTTCATTGATTTATTCCACTATGAAAGATAATGAAACCTTATAATGACCGTGTGAATCTCTCGAACTCATCAGGTCACACTCTAACGAACTGGCATAGAGGGGTGACAAAGAAATGGAAGAAAACATATCGATAATCTCATCATGATAATAAAATACCTATGTTTTCTATGAAATAATCAGTTCAAGGAGATGGTCTTGAAGTCCACCAGGAATTATTTTCCCTTACCCCTCTAGGATCTAGAAATTAAGTATCCCTAAAAGCCAATATATGTATCTCTAAACCAGCTCAACTGAGCTTTTCAAATTTTGTATCTAAAGATAAAACCCTCAAAGATCAATTTTCTAAAATAAAATCATGAAACTAAATATATTTATGAATAGATAGATTCAGAAGAAGATGTTCAAGATATAAAAAGGTATAATAAATTTTAGGAATATGTATAGAAAAACAACTTTTTGGAATTATGTGTAGTTAATATGGTCAGTAATGGATAATTGAGTTATCTCAAGAGATTTATTTAGTAATTATAGTAGTGTATTCTATTCAATGTGATGTTGTTTCTAGAGAGATATTCCAAAATATACAAAGAATCCTCATAGATGAATTTTTGAGATTAAAAATTATAATGAAGGAATATTTCAATAGTTCCATAAAATAATTTAGTTCTACTCCCAACCAAATGCTAAAAGAAACTCAAGAAAACTATCTTGATATAAACATGATGGATTTTTTTCATCATTCATATTAAATGGATTGATAGAACGTTTTCAAAAAATAATGACTAAATAGAAACTAATGTTGATGTTATTCTTGAATTAGTAGTAAAAAATATCATGTATAATTTCTTAGACAATGGTGACGTGAAAGTTGATGAGTTTATAGAATCCTTTGAAAGAGTTAACCCTTATTTGGAACCAAAAATTGTCTTTTTCATGGGAATATCAGATAATCAATTTCCAATTTTATGTGACATGTTATACAGTCATGCTAAGAAAGGTAACCACTAGAACATTGTTTTAAAAATTTCTCATAGAGAATATAATGATTTTAAATATCTTTTATACTATTCAAATCAGGACACGAAAAAATAAAGGAGGCTTCTGCTAATTCAATTTTTGAAATGTATGGGAGAAGGCTTCTAGGAAATTAGATTGTTGGAAAATATCCATCTGCACCTCAATGTCTTAGGGATATAATTGATCCATCAGAGGAACATCAAAGGGAAAATTTATTATTTTATAAATAAACATATTTATTCATACAAGAACCACCCATTATATTTCCCTTTAATCATATAAATATATTTTACTTGGGGAGGGAATAATAAGCTTCACACAACATTTAGCTGACATGAGTGAGGTATTCTCATGAAGATCATGTTTGTCTTGGAGTATCCTCGCTGATGTTATCTAATGTTGTTGGCATAATAATTGACACTACTATTCCACCATCTTCAATTCCTCACAACAAAACCCTCTCACTCAATAATCCACTAAAAAAAGAATCTTATAGAGAATATGTTTATATTTATCACTTTATAAATTGTGGAACTTTTATCCAAATGGCTGGGAAATTAAAAATACATTTGAATTATTCCACCCTTTTATGGAATTCGAACATTTGGATCTTCTTATGTTTAAATATTTTTTCTATGATCAAAATGTCTTGATTCATTTTATTGAAATTTAATTCTATTATTTTTATATCATTATTTTAACAATTATATTTCTTATCTTTTCATTATGTTGTTTCCAATATTTCATTATGTTATTTATTTATTGAAATATTTTTTGTTTATCAATAGTAACCTATAATGATTACTCATATTTATGTTCAATAAATAGTATTTTCCAAATTTTACTTATTTTTTATATCACAAAATGTGGAGATTAAAAGTTAAATTAAAAAATTTCGTTTCAATTTATGTTAAAAAATTGGAAAAAAATATATATTTTCAAATAAAGGAATCATCATTTTTAAGGAAAAATAAAAACCTAATATAAGATTGTTTTAAAATCACATGGGTTTTTATAACCAAAACGGTGAAATTTTGGAATGTATTATATTATTATAATATATATTTGGTTTATGTGTTTTCATGATTAAAAAAATATTTACTTTTACACTAACATGTTTTTATTATGTTTTTTAAATTATATGTACATTACTTTGTGTGTTTAATTATTTTTCATACATGATATAATGAACATATTTAGTTACTCAAAACAGAATGAAAAACATAAGACTCTATCTTACAATTCTTAACTAAGAAACTAATCGTAGATATTTAGTTAACATAAAAATATAAAATGGTTTTATTCTCTCATGTGAAGAATTTATTATTTACATCATAGTCAATTTTATTTTTTTGTCAGGAGATTATCTTACACAACATTGAAGATATATTTTCTTAAAAGGAATAATAGATTTATCTTACCAAATTTTATCTTGTTATGATATGTGATTTTAGTATTTTTTTAATACTATAGGAAATCATGATTAGTTTTCTAATATTTTGTTATGTGTCATCATTTATTTAGAAGATGTAAAAGGAGAAGTTAATATAAATAAATATCGGCATGAAAAAGAATTATTGAATAGAAAAATATGATGAATGGGAAGTGTTTCGGCCCTAAGAGATCCCTATACATGGAATACTCGACTAAATGTACTTAATATAATGTCACATTAGGATTTCATTCTATATCACTGGACCAATGGATTTGATATATATTCACATTTAAACAAGAATAAAAAAGGATTTGTAAGCATATACAATGATACTAAGAATACAACAAGAAGGAAGAAAAATAATGATAGTGGGCTGACCATTGAATGTTTCAAAAGAAAAATACTGAATTAATTTAAATTGAACAAATGAATTGGTTGTGAATCATTTTTCAAGATGTATTAGTTTCTCTAAAATAATCTTTCACTACACATTTATGAATATCATTTCTCCAGATGAATATTTATTAACTGATAGTTGTTTTTTTGACCATGTGTTGAAAACATCCTTACAATAATCTTTATTTTTATTTCATTTCATTTTCCCAGAATATATGTTGTGTAAGACCATGTAATGTTATTGGAAAGGAGGTACTTTGTAAAAATATATTAGACCTTTGTTCTTTGTGAAAAATTTATATACTCTTATGGGAGACTGTGGTAAAAGGGATGTTTTAGTGAAAATATCCAATCTTGTAGAGAAGAGTGTTAGTGGAATGGAAGATGGGATTTTAGTTCCATGAACCATTACAATTCAAGTTTATCAATTTCCATTCTCCATATATTCACATTTTTTATGTATATATCATTAAGGAAAGAATAGAAGTGGCGTATATTCATGAGGGTGGTATTATATTCGAGAAATTTTTATGTACTCCATTCACCCCTTATTAAGTTATTTATAAAGTAATTATCTAGAAGTTCATAATAGAACGTTTTGAATAAAATTTAGGGTAACAATGCCCATACTAGATGGAGGGTTCCAATCATAGATTCTTCAAGGACCCACTCCAAGCCTAGCTGGAGGACTCAACATGGGATTTCTAAGGATGACCCACAACCTATGTTGATAAGTGGGTTCCACTATAATAGTCAATGGAGTACCCATGACTTGACCATAAGGAGGGTTCAACTAAGGCCATTATGGAAACCAGCCTAGCCCAGCTAGAGGGTTGAACTCAGAAGTCAATAGAGGACCAATTTCATGTGTCAAGCAGTGGGTCCAACTCTAGAAGAGGAGGAAAAATTTATATCCCATCTCAAGAGTAATAATAATTGAGTCGATAAAGGACACATTCCATTTCCTAAATGAGTGTTTCATTATTTTGTTGGAGGAAATTTTCCATTTCTAGCATGAGGGTTCCACATTATAAGTCACTGAGGACCCATACCCATCCCAACTCAAGAGTTCCACTTGGGTTGCCTCTGGTGATCCTCCATGATCACTACAATCATCGATCATTTAGCAACAAAAAATCGTGCTCGTAACATTCCACATCACATCATAAAACACACAAAAGTTCACCATCACGTTATACATGAAAAAACACTTAGAATAGGCTAGTCATGGGCCAAAATGAAAGTTTAAACATTGAGATATGAAACCATGGGGTTTCCTCAGAATGAACCAAGTAGTAAACTTTGTGTGAGGGGACCCACTTCCTAGCTGTGTCCCTATCCATCATAAGACTACCAGTACATGTTGAGTTACACACCATTCTGGTGGAGTACATATCATGTCCAAACTCTTTTGGATTGGGTTGTTTCCATCTAGCTGAGTCTATGTTCTTGACCCCATGTCTATGTAGATTAGTACATAACCCTTTTCCTAGTTGTGTACATAGAAATGTGGTATCATTAGTGTGACCTTCCACAAGGATAATCCATAAATGTAATAGGTACGTGGCATGTAGGAGGATAACCGATGATCCATATTAATGAATTTTCCAAACCCTACCCATGGCATGTGTTCATCGCAAAACACTATGTGTAGATTATTTCTTCACAGATACCTAGATATGTTAACCACAAACCATATTTGGTCATTATCACTGATTTATTCCATCATTCCTCGTGTGATTTTTGGAACTATAATCCATTGATAGATTATATACCTCTAGTGAATGGAAACTTGAATCTGGTTTGATTTCCATTTAAACTCATTCACATCCCATATTTTGTATTCCTTCGCCATTGAAGAATGAATAATATATTAATAAAAGGATCATCCTCATAATGCAAATATAACACAGACATAGACACACACATATTTATATATCATTTTCTCATCTATTCACACATTGTGCATCATTTCTTCATTATTCTTGGTGTCCTATAGATATCAATATTTCCCAACAATTTCGATCTGAGACCATGGGGTTCTTATAGTGAATAACCAGATAAAATTGTGGTATAAATGTAAAAGAACATATTTTTATCCAATTTTCACCATGAATTCTTGGAAAATGATTAATAATGGTGTGTTCTAGTTTCGAACACAATTTAAATATATAATTTAATTGTCACACAAGCCCATTGAAGGAATTTTTTGCATTCACTATATCCTGATCTTCTATAAAACAACATATCTTCATCATCCAATTTGATTTTTGAATGGATGAGGGGTTGCCTAGATTCATCACTTGGTATATGTAGATAACCCTAGAGGATAGTCCATGTTGATTCATTTGTAGAAATTTAATTTAGGTAATATTATTTATTTAATTAACATCAAATGGTAAATAAATCCATTAAATGTATCACTAACAAGAGAGATGACTTAACAGCCCACGATAACCAATTATAGTTCACACCTAAGGTAAACATTTCATTTCATGCTAAACTATGGTCTTAGATTTCAGATACTAGAATTTATTTTAGCATTACATAATATTAGTTAACATACCATGCACATTCAATATTAAATATTTTAAATATTTTTATAAAATTAATTCTAAGAATAACAGGCTTCTGAATTACACAACACCATAGAATCCAGATATGGATATATATATATTATAAATTTTAATTTTATTCAAGGAAAAATGAGTTCTCTACATTAATTATATTTTAATTCAATAAAAATAATATTTATTTTGTTATCGAGAAGAACTACATGTGTATTTGTTAATATATTAAGACATGAGGATATTCTCACTCCATATAAGATGACTTGTGATGAATAATTTATTTTAAAATTTTCAAGGGAAATGTGGCCCTGGATAGAGAAGGCATGAATACTTCTGGGTGTGATTAATTTCTTATGGAAATAGAGTATTTATAATTTCTAATATTTACTATTATTATCTTATGATAATTCAACACCTTGAATGAAACTATTTTTATAAGAATTTTTATTTCCACCATTTTTGGTGTCCTACTATGTTTTACTCACAAATCACTTAGCGTATCCAAGACACCAACATACATTATAATTTATTGTTTATATAAATTATAAGGACCTACCATGACTGTTGGTTGAACTGTGAGGCATAGTTTGGAACAATATGATAAGATTGGGCAAAGAATCTGGTGTAGGTTGTGGAAACATTAGTTATTTATCTTATTTTTAAACTCGTCATTGCATAGATGACCATAAGTTGTCTTATATATATTATCTTGTGTCGCATGAAATTTTTGAATTTCATTTTATCATAGAATTTCCAATGTTATAAATATATTATGGAACCATTACTTTGATTTCTTTAACTTCTGACATATTGAGATGTCTTTTTAAACAGTAATTCCACTATTATTTATGATTATATATACCGTAAATAGAATAGTAATATAATGATATATGTAACACCCCAAGCATCTACGGTACGCTTCTCTTGGAATAATGGGATAGCGTGTGTTGTACGCAACATCGAGTTATAACACACCACAACCAATCAAACTTGCCATTATGAATAGTAATACCTAATTTTTGAAATTATATATATTTTATATTTCAAAATGGACTTCATTTTTGAATTCAGAATATCGAAATTATCCTTAGTTGAATTTTTGTTATTTTTTTGAGAACTTCCAATTTTTAAGAATAGTGAAAATACTTAAAAACAAATTTGTTAATCAAAATAATTTATAGTGATAAATTATATTATTTAGTGGTTTTAAAGTATAAATAGAATATATTTTTTAACATTATATCCAATGGTGTTCATTATAATTAATTTCACTTTGAAATTGGACCTAAACAACTGTCAATCTTTTGATATATATTGTTTCTTAAAAACACGCTATTTGTCGTAACAGCGGGAATTAATTATAAAATTAATTTACTTAACTTATATGAATGGAATTTCGTAAAATAGACATAATTTTTGAATTCGTAATATCAATTATAGCTTAGGGTGAAATTTTGGCATTGTTCAGAAAAACTTCAATTTTTTATGAATAGTGAAACCACTAAGTGGTAGTTAAAAAACTAAATTTTTCATAAAACTTAGTTTTACCACTTCTGTGATTGGAATTTCTTTAATCCGAGAAACACGGTTAATATCAAGGAGTAATATGTGGTTCAATGAGATGAAAATTATTTTTGGTGAATAGTAAATTTTTACTTTTATTTACCACAATTAAAAGTAAATAGGGTAATTAAGGGTAAAAATGATACTAATATTACCCTAACACATGTCCTTATTCTATTGGACAAGTGTATATCGACCGAAAACAACCTTAGGAATAAAATATTATCATTTATGTCCACTTGGATTAGATTATGACATTTATTATTATTTAATTCAAAGAAGAGTTAAAAGAGTTAAAATCAATGTTTATTTACAAAATTTTTTTTAATATATGGTTATACATAAGATAAATTGGATTGTAAATATTCATTAGAAATATAAAAAGATTTCCAACATAATTATAGTCTATTTATAATTTTTAGACATTAAATTATTTAATTTATTTATAACATAATGATGATGCAGTAATTACCATAATAGTAAAAAATTAAAATAATTAATATTGTAAATACCCAAATAAATATAATTTGAGACTTTTAACGATTTAAACAAATTTTATAGAATAATATTACATATTAGGATTTATTTATTTTAATTTTTTCGAACTAATCATTCTGTTATCATTTTCACAAAAATCAATTTTCCAAATAGTGTCAAAATTGACGTAAAAGAGTTTTTAAAACAAATATTATATTATTAGTTGATATTAAATTCCGAAAAATCTAATTTGCGGCCACAAGACTTATATAATGATATTTGTATCATTAATGGACCACTTGGGGGGTGCTAGGAGGTATATAGTATGTTTATTAACTATATAATATAAAAATACAAAGTGACATGGTAAGTGTCAAACTAATTAACTAAGAGTTGAAACTAAAACATAAGGTAAATATAATGACCCAAACATGTCTAAATCATATTAGTTGAGTGGTTTTCGACCCATCCCCACATTTACCTTTAAATAATCTACTTTTAAGAAATTAGAAACTGAATATAAATTTATTATAAAACAATATTTCTAACTTTTCCAAAGGTGCCCCTCACCCCTCTTATAAAAGGGCACTCCCCCTTCTAATTAATTCGCACCTTAAAAGCCTTTTGGCTCAGAAAAACACTGCCAAAATACTCTCTCAACTTCACTAAATTCATCCTAGAGGCCTTAATTTAGTAATAAATCCAACATAAGGATCCATTTTGATCAAATCAAAACGAAGAACCTGAAGAAGAGCTAATGTTTTCACCACCTTTTTTCAAATTCGTTTCTTCTTACACTTATTCATTCATTGTTATTCCCATTCTAAAATAATGAATCTAGTATCTCCTATATACAGTAATATTATTATAAATATGGTACAACCATATTCAGTATTCTATCAATCCCTTGAATGACATGTCACCATACGTGCGTACGTACGACTTACCGTCTCCACGTCGTGGTGTAATTGTTATTCAATATATTATAATTTTGATGGGTATAATAATGATTTTTAATTCATGTAAATAATAAATATAATATGACAATTATTCTGTATATATGATATACCATCCAATTATATATTATGTTAATACCAAAAGAATGATATTGTCGCTCGTGCGTACGTACGGACAACCGTCTCCACGAACGCGATGAGAATCATTCTCCATCGTATCCATTCAAGTATAATTATCATTTGACGATTTAAAAATAATGTTTAAGGACTTAATATTATTCTGGATATGAATAACATAAAATCTATCCATAAGAAACATGGATTACATAACAAAACATATAAAATAAAATGAGTATGTTAACACTCGAAACGACGATAATTCTAAGATATTATTAACAAAGAAAAGTTAAAAGGTCATATATGATATCATATTAATGTATATGATTCTTGTATAATTTAATAACAATTATTTCACCATTATAAAGGAGGTTAACCTACCCCCAACCAATGAAAATTGCATGGTAAGGGTTATTTCACAATCTTTTCATTATCTGAGGTTGTTTATACGTAATAATCTACTGGGACTTCATTATCATCCACATCCATGTTTCATAAAAAATGTATTTAAAATCATTTTTACTATTTACTATAATATGTGTTAAAGACATTTATACCCTTGTTGACTTTTATAAGTTGTTTATAAAGGAATATTTCGGTCGTTTTCCAAACAAGGTGCTTTTTATCCTTTTCGACGGAATTTTGGTAAGAATGCTTTTTTTAACTTATACGGCGGGTGTGGCTATTTTCCTCCGTTATAAAATCTTTGAAGCTTCCCTTACAAGCTTATATGAATATTTTCAAAGAAAATGTTTTATTTTATAAATATATGACTCTTAAATTATTTCAAAATTGAAAGAGATATTTCTTTAAAAAGAGTTTTTATTTCATCTATGTCAACATCCTTTGATGGATTTTATGCATATTTGACGTTGATTTATTATGATACAAAACATCTATATTATATTGAAGGGTTTGTGAAATGTTAGACTATGGATGTGTTATTTTTATACCATTCAAGGTTTATGGATAAAGTATTTACATTTCGTATGCTAGTTTTAATACGAATGTTTATGTTCAGTTTAAACCTTTTCATATGGGAATGCATTGGACTTAATATGTGATGGGTGGAGCCCGCTATAGCTCCTTGATGCATTGGTAGGACTCATGAGACAAACTAGTGTCTTGGCACAAGGCCTTGGAAAAATATTATCTGTAGTCTTGGCACGAGGCCTTGGCTATGTTGTTATAATAGTCTGGAATTATGCATTCCATCATTATGAAAGTGGTTAATGATATTGCATGTGATTATTCAATTAGTAGAATATTCATGTGAATAAGTAAATGGAATTATTTTATTTTATTTTTTCTATACTATGTTGAAGTTCGTGTTTAAAAGGATTTTGTTTTAGTTATACATTGCCTTAAATGTTTAATCTTATTTATGAATGTTTCGGCTATATTGTTCTCCTTAGTGGGTATTTGAGCTCACCCCTTTTATGTGTTTTATTTTTCCCAGGATGGGAAGAAATAAATTATGAATGACCTACAATGATATTATGAGGGGATAATAGTGTGGACTATAGAGACAATATGTTGTTGTAGTAGTTTTTCTCTTTTTGATGTAATGTAAAACTTTATGAATATATCTAGTGTTTCCAAGGCTACTAAACCAATCGGTATTTTGAGATTTGATCTTTATTGTGATCCTGAAAATGTTATGTAATAAGGAACCAACACTGGGTAACTGGGGTCGAGGTGTAACAGTTGGTATCAGAAGAAGTTTAATACAAACATTGGAAGCCAGATTTAGGTAAACTCTGATTAGAGGACATAGAGCTAAGATGGACTTTGAGGATTAGTATAGAAGAACTTCCTAGAATTTTGGAATTGTAAAGGTTTTGTGAGTTTTCCGAGCCATAAATCCATGTATGGATACGAGAAGGTAGAGACGGCTCTAGCATAGATGTACCTAGGGGTAGAACCTGAAAACACCGCTTTGAGCTAGACTCGAACGGGAACTGGTGCATGACAATGGGCCTTGCTGCACTCTTGGTTACGACACTCCCGTTGGATATGCTTAGGATAACTCTCATTTTCATTAAAAATCATTATGAAGGGTTTATGAGTATATAATTCCTCAAATAAAATATTTTTATGATTATGGATTATATCCATAAATAGTTCAATTTATGTTAAGCGTTTTATAAGTATGGAATTATGTATTTTGATTCATAAACTGATCTAGTGTATGCCATTGTTTAGAAATGGATCCTAGTGGAAAAAATGGAAACCATATCAATGCACGCACTCCATGTATGGATTTCCCTCATGCTCAAGATAATTATTGTGGAGTTGGTGATGCAACTGGTTCTGATCAGCTAATCACCATGCTGGGACAACTCACTCAGGTTATGAATAATAACCTTACCCGTATGGAGCACCCTGATCCGCAGCGTGGAGGATCAATGTTAGATCGCTTTATGAGTAAGCAACCACCAACATTAAATGGGAGTACAAATCCATTAGTCACTATGTAATGGATAAGTTCCCAAGAGAAAATATTTCAGGCTTTGGGGAGTAGTGAAAGGGAAAACGTTATCATGGTAGTTTACCACCTCACTGGAGATGTTGATCAATGGTGGTCATTGCTTTAAAACATGAATAAAGATGATTAAGTATCAAATTTGGAATGGAAGGAGTTCAAAGATCTATTTTTAGAAAAATACTTTCCTCATGACCATCGAGCAAATATGGAAAGGCAATTTCTGAGTCTGAGACAAAAGGAGGATGAGAATGTCGCAAAGTATGGGGCTAACTTATCAAGGTTATCAAGGTATGATGGAGATTATATATGTAACCCAAGAAGTTATATTGATCTTTTCTTTTATGGGTTAAAACCATTTCTCCATCAATCATTAGTCTCACAATCCTTCTCGTCGTACGAATACATTGTCTTATGTGCTATCAAGACATAAAAGGAATTCTCTAAGTCTTGTGACTTTAAAGAAAATCAAGAGAAGAAGAGATCTGCTGATAAATCTGTTAATGGAAATAAGGGGAATAAGGGAAAGGTTGAATATCCATCATGTGGTAAATGTGGGAAGAAACACCCCGATACTTGCTTAAAAGGAATGGGTGTCTGTTACAAGTGTTGTGAAAAAGGCCACCAAGCTCATTAATGAAAATGGAATAAGGAAGCTACCAATGTTCAATGCTACAATTGCAGGGAGATGGGACATTATTCAAATGAATGTACTAATCATCAGGGGGACTTACCTCAGAAAATTCCAAGGGATTAAGCCCAAGCTTATTCTATTACTACTGCTGAGGTAGAAGCTCCAAAGGATGTGGTGGCAAGTAATTTAATGGTTTCCTCAAGTTTAGAAAATGCATTATTTGATTCTGTATCATCACATATTTTCATATCTTCCTAGTTTACTAAGAAAATTAGATATCTCTAATTTGATTTAACAAGGGAGTTGAAAGTTAAAACTCCTAAGGGATGTATCATTACAACAATGTTTTGTGAATCAGTCCCCATTAGAGCACATAAATGATCTTTATTTGATGATCTCATCGTCATACCTATGATTGAGTTAGATATAATCCTCGGTATGGATTGGAATTCATACTATGATGTGAAGAGTTATTGTAAGAAGAAGGAGGTTACGATTTTTGATGATGATGATAAGGAACACCTTATCTTTATAACAGAATCGTCACCACCTAATTCTTATCTAGATCCACCCCGAGTAGCTCAACTAAATTCAATTATTGGGGAGGAAGAGAATGAAATGACTATGGGTGAGGAAAAGAATGTTCAAATAGAGGATGTACCTGTTGTGAATTAATGTGTAGATGTATTTTTGAAAGATTTACCTAGACATCCTCTAGAATGAGAAGTTGAGTTTTCCATTGATATAATTCCTAGATCAAGGGCTATATCGAAGACCCCTTATAGAATGGCCACTGTAGAATTAGTCAATCTAAAGAAACAAATAGATTAATTGAGTAATAAAGGATTTATTCGCCCTAGTGTTTCTCCATGGGGAGCCCCTGTTCTTTTTGTTAAAAAGAAAGATGTATCTATGAGGCTATGTATCGACTATAGGGAGATCAATGCTATAAAAATAAAGAACAATTATCCCCTACCACACATTGATGATTTATTTGAACAACTTCATGGATCTAAATACTTTTCAATGTTTGAACATCGATCTGGATACCATCAGTTGTGTGTAAACAAGGAATACATTCCAAAGGAATCATTTCGAACGAGGTATAGGCATTACGAGTTTACAGTAATGCCTTTTGGATTGACTAATGCACCCTCTGTATTCATGGATCTGGTGAATAGAGTTTTCAAGGAATATCTCAATGAATTTGTGGTGGTATTTATTGATGAAATCTTGGTATACTCTAAAAGCTATGAAGATCATGAAAGTCACTTGCGCATTATCCTGAAGACTCTGAGAATACATGAATTAATGGGAAGTTTAGCAAGTGTGTATTTTGGCTTCATGAGATTTATTTTCTTGGCCATATTGTCTCTAATGATGGAATCTCTGTTGATCCTTCTAAGACCAAGGCAATCCATGAATGGACAGCACCTACGAGTATAACTGAGGTATGCAGTTTTATTGGTTTGGAAAGTTATTATCGACGTTTCGTCCAGAATTTTGCACGATTGGCTAACCCATTAACGAAGCTTACACCTAAAGGGGTTAAATTTGTTTGGACAAAAGAGCGTGAAGAATGTTTTGAAGATCTGAATAGAATACTAGTCAATGCTCTTGTATTGACTCTTCCATCGGGGAATGATGGGTTTGTTATTTATAGTGATGTATCGAAGAAAGGACTTGGTTGTGTCCTTATGCAGAATGATAAGGTTATTGCCTATGTATCACGACAGTTGAAAATTCATGAACAAAACTGTCATACTCATGATCTTGAGTTACCAATTGTGATCTTTTCTTTGATGATATTGAGGCACTAACTCTATGGTGAAAAATGTGAGATTTAAACTGATCACAAGATTTTGAAGTATATTTTCTCACAAAAAAAACTCAACATGAGGCAAAAGAGATGGATTGAATTACTCAAGGATTATGATTGCATGATACACTACCACCCCGGGAAGGCAAACAAGGTGGAAGATGCTTTGAGAAGAAAAGATCATGGAGTTTTGAACAATATGAGAATTGAAAGGGATCCGATTTTCATGGATCTGGTGAAGATGGACATGAGAATAACTAGGGAAGGTGAAACATCAATGCTTTTTCAAATGGTTGCCAAACCATATTTACTATAAAGGATTAAGAGTTCTCATACCGATGATGAAGAATTTAAAAGATGATTAATGCTATTAATGATGAGAGATTAAGAGACTTTTTGTATGAAGAATGAATTTTGAAATTCGGGATGAGACTTTGTGTTACCGATATACATGATCTAAAAAGGTAATTGCTGGATGATGCTCATAGTTCCAATTTCTCTATACACCCTAGGAGCACCAAAATGTATAAAGATTTGAAGGAAAATTTTTTGTGGGATAACATGAAGTGGGAAATTTCTGATTTTGTGTTAAGAAGTATGGTTTGTCAATAAGTGAAAGCTGGAAGGAAACATCATGGTGGAGTATTGCAACCTCTTCCCATACCTGAGTGGAAATGGGACAATATTACGATGGACTTTGTCATGGGAATACCAAAGACTCCTATAAGGAATGATGCAATATGGGTTATTTTTTATCGTCTTACCAATCCAGCACATTTTCTTTCTATAAGAGAAGATCTACCACTGGAACATCTAGCAAGACTATATATTAATGAAGTTGTGAGACTTCATGGAGTACCCCTATCGATTGTTTTTGATCGTGATCCCTGTATTACTTCATGATTATGGAAATGTCTTCAGAAAGCCTTGGATACTGAACTTTATTTGAGCACTACTTACCACCCTCAAATAGATGGACAATCAGAACAAACTATTCAAACCTTTGAAGACATGTTGAGATCCTGCTCACTTGACTTTTAGGGTATGTTGGATCAATATTTACCTCTGGTAGAATATTATTATAACAATAGCTTCCATTCTAGTATTCAGATGGAACCATATAAAACGTTATACAGAAAATGATTTCACACGCCAACCTGTTGGGATGACGTTAGTGAAAGAAAACTTGTAGGCCCCGAACTGGTGGAGGAAATGATGGAAAAGGTGAAGGTAATCCAAAACCATATCAATGTAGCTCTAAGTAGGCAGAAGAGCTATGCTGATAATCGAAGGAAGGATTTGGAATTTCAAGTTGGTGATCATGTTTTCTTGACGGTATCTCCATGGAAGGGAGTCATACATTTTGGTAAAATAGGTAAATTGAGTCCCAAGTACATCAGACCTTTCGAAATTCTAGAACGAATTGGGGCTGTAGCTTACCGATTGGCAATGTCGCCAAGTCTCTCCAAATTTCATGATGTGTTTCACATATCCTTGTTGAGGAAATACATGCCTGACCTAACGCATGTACTCACCTATGAGGAATTAGAACTGGAACATGATCTATCCTATTGTGAAGAGCTCGTAAGGATTCTTGATACAAGAGAAGAAGTATGGAGAAACCGGACGACGCGTATGGTAAAAGTCTTGTGGAGAAACCATAAGATGGAAGAGGCAACGTGGGAACCCGAGGAACTTATGATGAAGAAAAACCCGAGTCTTTTTATGCAGTAGTATTCTAAAAATTTCGAGGATGAAATTATTTGAAGGAGGGGAGAATGTAACACCCCAAGCTTCTACGGTACGCTTCCCTTGGAATAACTCGATAGCGTGTGTTGTACGCAACATCGAGTTCTAACACACCACAACCAATAAAACTAGCCGTTATGAATAGTAATACCTACTTTTTAAAATTATATATATTTTATATTTCATAATGGACTTCAATTTTGGATTCAGAATATCGAAATTATCCTATGTTGAATTTTTGGTATTTTTCTGAGAACATCCAATTTTTATGAATAGTGAAATTACTTAAAAAAATATTTTTTAATAAAATTAATTTATAGTGATAAATAATATTATTTAGTGGTTTTAAAGTATAATTAGAATATATTATTACAATTTTATCCAATTTTGTTCATTAGAATTAATTTCACTTTGAAATTGGACATAAATAATTGTCAATCTTTTGATATATATTGTTTCTAAAAAACACGCTATTTGTTTTAACAGCGGGAATTAATTATAAAATTAATTAATGAAACTTATATGTTTGTAATTTTTTAAAATAGACATAATTTTTGAATTCGGAATATCAATTATAGCTTAGGGTGAAATTTTGGCATTGTTCAAAAAAACTTCAATTTATGATGAATAGTGAAACCACATAGTGGTAGTTAAAAAATTGAATTTTTCATAAAACTAAATTTTACTGCTTCGGTGATTGGAATTTTGAAAATCCGAGAGACACGGTTAATTTCAAGGAGTAAAATGTGGTTTAATGAGAGAAAATAATTTTTGGTGAATAGTATCTTTTTACTTTTATTTACCACGGTTAAAAGTAAATAGGGTAATTAAGGGTAAAAATGATATTAATATTACTCTAACAAATGTACTAATTCTGTTGGACAAGTTTATCTCGACCAAAAACAACCTTAGGAATAAAATATTATCATTTAGGTCCACTTGGATTAGATTAGGACATTTATTATTATTTAATTCAAAGAAGAGTTAAAAGAGTTAAAATCAATGTTTATTTACTAAAACATTTTTAATATAGGGTTATATATAAGATAAATTCTATTGTAAATATTAATTAGAAAGATAAAACGATTTCCTACATAATTATATTTTATTTATAATTTTGAGACATTAAATAATTTATTTTATTTATGACAAAATGATGATGCAGTAATTACCATAATGTTGAAAAATTAAAATAATTGATATTTTAAATACCCAAATAAATATAATTTAAGACTTTTAATGATTTAAACTAATTTTCTAGAATAAGTAGACAAATTAGGATTTATTTAATTGTCTTTTTTCAAACTAATAATTCTGTTATGTTTTTCAAAAAAATCAGTTTTCCAAATAGTGCCAAAATTGACATAAAAGAGTTTTTAAAACAAATATTATATTATTAATTGATATTAAATTCCTAAAAATCTACGGTTCGGCCAAGATACTTATATCATGATATTTGTATCATTAATGGACCACTTGGGGGGTCTCTTGGAGGTATATAGTATGTTTATTAACTATATAATATAAAAATACAAAGGGACATGGTAAGTGTCAAACTAATTAACTAAGAGTTAAAACTAAAAGACAAGGTTAATATAATGACCCAAACTTGTCTAAGTCATATTTCATAAGTGTTTTTAGACCCATCCCCACCTTAACCTTTAGATAATCCACTATGGATCCATTAGAAACCGAATATGAATTTTTTATAAAATAATATTTCTAGCTTTTCCAAAGGTGCCCCTGGCCCCTCTTGTAAATAAGCACAAACCCTTATCATTAACTCACACCTTCATAGCCTTTTGGCTCGTCCAAACTATGCCCAAATACTATATCAACTTCCCTAACTTCATCCAAGAGGCCTTCCTTTAGTCAGAAATCCAACTTAAAAAGCCCTTTTTATCAAATCAAAAGGAAGAACCTGAAGAAGAGGTAATGTTTTCACCACCTTTTTTCAAATTCGTTTCTTCTTCCACTTATTCTTTATTTTTATTCCCATTATAAAAAAATGAATCCAGTATCTCATATATACTGTAATATTATTATAAATATGGTACAATCATATTCATTATTCTATCCATCCTTTGAATGACATGTCACTATACGTGCGTACGTACTGCTTACCGTCTCCACGTCGTGGTGTAATTGTTATTCAATATATTATTATTTGGATGGGTATAATAATGATTTTTAATTCATGTAAATAATAAATATAAGATTATAATGATTCTGTATATATGATATACCATCCAATTATATGTTATGTTAATACCAAAAGAATGACATTGTCGCTCGTGTGTACGTACGGACTACTGTCTCCACGAACGTGATGAGAATCATTCTCCATCGTATCCATTCAAGTATAATTATCATTTTATGATTTTAAATAATTTTTAAGGATGTAATATCATTATGGATATAAATAAGATACAATCTATGCATAATAAACATGGATTACATAACAAAACATATAAAAGAAAATGAGTATGTTAACACCCGAAACGATGATAATTCTAATATATTATTAACAAATAAATGTTAAAAAGTCATATATGATATCATATTGATGTATATGATTCTTGTATAATTTAATAACAATTATTTCACCATTATACAGGAAGTTAACATACCCCCAACCAAGGAAAAGTACATGGTAAGGGTTATTTCACAATCTCTTCATTATTCAAGATTTTTTATACGTAATAATCTACTGGGACTTATTTAACATCCACATACATGTTTCTTAAAAATGTATTTCAAAGAATTTTTACTATTTACAAGAATATGGGTAATGTAATTTATACCCTTTTTGACTTTTATAAGTGGTTTATAAAGGAATCTTTCCGTCATTTACCAAACAAGGTGCTTTTGTAACATTTTCGACAGAGTTAAGGTAAGAATGTTTTTTTAACTTATATAGTGGGTGTGGCTATTTTCCGCCATTATAAAACCGTCGAAGCTTCCCTTACAAGCTTATAAGAATATTTTCAGAGAAAATGTTTTATTTTATAAGTATATGTCTCTTAAATGATTTCAATATAGAAAGATATATTTCTCTTAAAAGATTTTTGATTTCATTTATGTCAACATCCTCTGATGGATTTTACGCTTATTTGATGTTGATTTATTATGATACAAAACTTTTATATTGTATTGATGTTTTTGTGATATGTTTGACTGTGGATGTGTTATTTTTATACCATTCATCGTTTATGGATGAAGTATTTACATTTCATACGCTAGTTTTAATACGAATGTTTATGTTATGTTTAAACCTTTTCATATGGGAATGCATTGGACTTAATATGTGATGGGTGGAGCCCTCTATAGCTCCTCGATGCATCGGTAGGTCTCATGGGACAAACTAGTGTCTTGGCACAAGGCCTTGGAAAAATCTTATTTGTAGTCTTGGAATGAGGCCTTGGCTATGTGGTTATGATAGTCTGGAATTATGCATTCCATCATTATGAAAGTGGATATTGATATTGCTTGTGAGTATTCAATTAGTAGAATATCCATGTGAATAAGTAAATGTCATTTTTTAATTTTATTTTTTTGATACTATTTTGAAGTTCAAGTTTGAAAGGCTTTAGTATTAGTTTTACAATTCCTGAAATTTTTATTATTATTTATGAAAGTTTCCGCTATATTGTTATCCTTACTGGACATTTGAGCTCACACCTTTTCTATGTTTTATTTTTCCCAGGATGTGAAGAAGTAAATTATGAATGACCTGCAGGGATATTATGAGGGCATAATAGTCTGGACTATGGAGACTATATGTTGTTATATTAGTTTTTCAATTTATGATGTAATGTAAAACTTTATGAATATATCTAGTGTATCCAAGGCTACTAAACCAATCAGTCTTTCGAGAATTGATCTATCTTGTGATCATGCCAATGTTATGTAACAATGCACCAACTTTGGGTAACTGGGGTCGGGGTGTTACAATATACAATGACCCTTTTTCCATTAAATGACTTATGATATATAGGGAGGTATTATTGAGGTCTGATTCAGTCTGGTTCAATCATAATATCGGTGAATAATGATCACAATTCTATAAAATGATATCACAACCATGGTTTCAATTTTCATTCGATTTAGTATATGGTAAATAAGATACATGATATCGATATAATATAATATTTTTATATTCATTTTTAATAACTAACACATGTTTTAGGAAGTTCATTATATGGAGGAAGGGATTATATTTACACGTTTCTAATGTGATGATTGGTTTAATGTTTTTTAATATAATGCATTGGGCAACTAATTTTTTATTATCAGTTTTACTATTATATTATGGTGGAAAGAGAGAATTCATTCATGTATTACTATTGGAACATAGGATTCACAGGACATTCTTGAGTTTTCTGGTGTTTGAGCATATATTTTATGATATGGGTTCTAGTTATTGAAAGTGTGAACAAAATGTTATATATTATTTTTTCTATACTAAATAATTTTTAAAATTAAACATACCTATCTTGGGTTTATGGATATATATGTATAATTTCTATATGATTTATTATGTAATCCAATATATATTTATATTTATAACATTGAGTGTGTGTATATTGGTTGATATAGAGTGATGATGTTTTTTCAGACCCTTATTTTATAGGGCCTGTGTATAGTGAAGTAGGATGTTTGCATTATTTCCACAGATCATTTCTTTTATAACAATACATTTGAAAAATGTCATTATGAGTCATGAATTCATCATTATAGTGACATAAAAACACAATGAACACATTTTTGAGTTCCAAGTTTATTGGGAAGAGAATGGCCCTTTGGTTAGTGAGAATGATACGCCAGTTCAAGCCCTACAACATACATTTTAGTAAGTCAATGAGATCCTTCTTTGATGTGGATTATTTTATAGTTTGTGGAGCTCTGGTAGTCGAGTATTGAATATAAAATCTGACTAGATCATTTCCATTAAATTATCTACCTTTATTTCATATTGATAATAGATATTAGGAAATAGAGTTATAAGTCATGTCTATGCATACTATCCTTTACTGACACATGATAACTATTTATAGGTGATTGAATATTTATATAAATATTATTCGATAACAAGATAATGTCTAGTGAGATTTAATTTTATTTAATTATTATCATGTATGGATTCCATGGAATGAAATTCATGATAAGTTTTTATAATTTAATTCCAATGATATTAAGAGCTGATAAAGCATGCCATTTTTGGCATCCAGTTCAGGGAAGTATGTAAATGATGGAAAATTATTTTTTTACTTTTTTTCATTAGTCTAAACCTTTGTTGGAGTGTAATGATATTTATCCCACATTGTGTAATGTTGTATTAGACATATATAGATGTCAATATGATGATAAAATTACGATCTTGTAGATTTTTGGAAAAAACACAATTTTTTATATATGTGAAGAAATTCTACTATTTGTTTATCCTAGAAGAAGTAGTTGTGTTGATTTTTGTCATATTTTAAATTACAAAATAATTTATAGGAATATTGTATAAAATAATTAAAAATATATATGGATAATTCATGTGATGTTTTATGAATATGAGATAATGGTACTTAGTTATGCATGTGAAGAATATGAACTAAGGTTTTGGAAATGATATATTTAATGTTTTAGTAAAAATTAAACCAACACCAAGACAGAAAAAGATCCTGTTCAATTTCACATGTTGGAGGTGAACTCGATCACATAAGACCTATATAATAATGGATATCTGGTGTGGATGGTGTTTATAATGATTGTAGAGTACATATATGGGTATTTAGGAAGGTAATAATTACATTATTAGGTCTTGTACATGGGCAGAAAAGGTTCCTCCTTACATAGTGGCCCAACAATAGAGAACATGCATCCCATAATAGATTCAAACACACACAACATGACTTCATTAGATGTTATTAGATTAATTAACAACAACAATTATGTTTTAGAATTTTATGTGGGATTCAAGTAGTTTAAAACTATTCACCCATCATGAAATGGTGTCTTATGAAGAACTCCATTTGATCATATTGAGCTAATATATCTTATTTTCTCTCATGGGTTCTTATTGCATCACATAGAACCCTCAACGGGTTTTGTCTATGATGAATTCATGATCCATTTTCACAAAAAACAATATGTTGTCCCACGGTAAAAACAATATTCTCTTAACTGTTTTATATGATGAAATATTCAAATTAAAATATAATCTTATACTCCTGAATCATGATTCATTATGAGACCAAACATATGGTTGATGTAATCATCAACCATGTAATGACATTCCACGTAGAATGAGCTTCGATATGTATTGGTTATCATCCTCATGACCGATTCTATTATTCATTTTATTGAAAACATATGCTATAAGATACAATGATTTTGTTTTTACCTTTCAGATTTGGTTTTTGAACTTCTGTGAGTATTGATAATGTGACCTTGAGTATTATGGTTGGTAGAGATTCCCAGAGTGTCACATAAAAGGATCTTACCAGTGTATGAGAATCTTCTGAATATCAATCATCCATGATTAATAATAATTCATGAGTAAGGAAAAACAAGGACCTTACATTCATGAGGATCTTAAAAAAAGTAAAAATGATTCCTATTTTTGTATATATAGAGTATCAGTATTCCTTCTTGTACATCATATGTGAAGCGTGAATCTCCCATTGGATGAATTCTATCATTCCATGTCAATTAGAACACGTCAATATTGTTCCATTATAAGTTCATATAGATTGAAATGAAAAATTCTTATTACATCACATTGCATAAAAATAAATTGATTTATTAAGTAAAAAAATGAATTCCATGAAATGAATGGTTTTCCTCAAGCTATTCCCTGTCGAATTTGTATGAATTTATATTAATGAAAAGTTAATTATGCATATATAAAAGGGAAACTAAAATTATCAAATCACATTAACATGAAATCCATGACATGTGTTCATCTCATCCATGATTTCATGGATGATTTTTTAATTTATAAGAAGAGGTGAAGAAAAATAAATACTTGTTTAAAAAAGAGAAGTATGTGAAAGTTGACTAAAGGGAAGAGAAAAATATCTATGTCTTTTGTGTTATTAAATTATGATAATTTTAGATGAATTATTCAGTAGATGAAAATTATATAAACCGTTGGCATTTTTTACATTACGTGTAAAATAGCATAAGGATTTATGGGATTGTCTTCTTCTGTAAATGAATGAGGATCGATGAATTAATTTATTGGAGGAGCATCAATATACATATGTTTTTTGAATGTATGATAAATATAATTTTTTGATTATAATTATGAGATATTGAAAATAATTAATGTTTTTGTTATTTAATATTTTAAGAAGGGAGAATAAATTAGACATTCTAGTATTTAATGTGTCATTATACTGTTATGTTGAACGTTCAATGAAATATTATCATGATTGATGTATCGTGATTAATGTAGTTGAAGGAGTAGTTTTTATGGAATAATATAAATGAAAGGGTGAATGATATTGATTTATTTCATGAATTCATATAATATAATGAAAAAAGATGGATGTTTTAAGTGAAGAAGGCTCACAATAATAAATATACATGGATATGATACAGTTAATGGGATAGTTTTTATGTGGATAAGACAAGGCTATGAATTATCGATTTAGTTAATGGAAATGGATGATGATACAACCTGATTTGTTTTATGATAAGACTTTGTACTTTAAATAACATATATATAAAGTGAAAAAATATATAAATAATTAGAGATAGATATAGAGGATGAAGATAACTGATGTTATAATTATTATTATAATCACATATATTATATATAGGTTATTATAGATGGAAATTTTTTCTATGTTCTGATACAGAAACCGAAGAACATATTTTTATTTATAAATGCGAAAAATTGATAATTATTATCTCAAATGAATCATATACATTCCAAAGAGTCAAGGAATGGATATGAGATTTAGTTTAATATATAGTTCCCTAATGACAAAATAAATAAAGAGATGAAAATAATAAGGCCTAGTAAAATTTAAATTCACAAAAATAAAGAAGAGATGGTGGAATTATGCATATTTTTTCACATGACTTTTGGAAATAATTGGACATGTGGTTTACAAGAAGAATAAACGTATTTGAAATCTAGGCTATAAAGATTGAATAGAGGTCTTGGATCACATTCAAGAGAATATGTTTTGGATAAGATGAGATAATGACCCATACATTTCATTAATATATATCACATATGAATACATTTATATTTTTTACCCCAAATAATAATCCAGAACAAAATCATATAAGACTATTGATGTTGGAAACATTGACCTATGAACAACAAGTTTATTAAATATCGATATCATATCGCACTATGATCTTCATAACTAGAAATCGTGATAAACAATATTTCATAAATCATTTTTTACATCATGGGAAAGGGAATCCTAAGAAAGGGCTAGTTGAAATTTATTTTAAGGGTAATTGTGCATATATATATGACCACATATACATAATGTGAGAATAAGGGTTTGAGAACCTGATATTAGTAATTCAAAACCATAACATACATATCAAAGATCCCAATCAAAAGTCATTGTATAAATTTAGACTATTCCTTTGATATGAATCATAAATTAGTAAAAGTTAAAGATCCACCAGATCATAACTTTGGAATAAAAAATATGTTTTGGGAATACACATAAACATAGAAAAACAATTTTGTAGTAGTTATGTGTAATTTATAAGACTATCATTGAGGAAATGGTTTACTCCCTTAACCATCAGTGTATCTATGGTTAACCACCATGGCTATGATATTGGACAAAATGAATTGCTAGACTTGGGGCCTGTAACAATTATAGACATATTTATATCATCATATAATAATATATACCAAATTAATTTGAGGGGTATACAAGTCCCACCCATCCTGGGTTATAAATAGACCTCCACCCTTATTTATATCAAAACAACTGTCCTCAATTATCAAATACCAACATACATGATTATAACGTAACCACCATTACACAATGAAAACCATACATTTTGGTTCACATGATCATAAGAAATTCATCATATCACAAACCATGAAAAGAAATGTGGTTTATTAAATTATTATCATATCATAACCAGTGGAAATGGAATTGGGTTTCATAAACATTTCATAATTTCATCAACCCATATCCCATAGAAAAGGATTATGTTTCATAATAATCTTTTCATCATAAACATATATCATAGAGATAAATAATAAGGACGGTAACTATAAATAATACACCATATAATGGAAAACATAAATAAATGGTGATTGTTTTTAATGAATTTAAATATAATTAAATGAAAGTTTAGAAAATCATGAGATAAATATCATTTAAATTTTAATGTCACTTATTTAATATTTACTTTTCTAGAAAATATAATGGGAAAAAATTCAATGATGAAAATATTGTAAACATGTAATGAAAGACTGATAGTATTCATTGTTCATTGAATCATCCAAATACATCGTGAAATATTTATTTCAAATAAATTTAATTTCATTGATAGAATGTGTTACATGTATAACCGAGTACTAATAACCCATAATATACTATTAATATTATTATTTAAACATGAAAACTATAACCGATCCATT
Organism: Viscum album; assembly: GCA_963277665.1. Classification (NCBI taxonomy): domain Eukaryota; kingdom Viridiplantae; phylum Streptophyta; class Magnoliopsida; order Santalales; family Viscaceae; genus Viscum; species Viscum album. The sequence continues at coordinate 322,431,414 of OY728143.1, forward strand.
ATACTTGGATGTATTGATAAGAATAAAAACATTGGAAAATTTGTTTATAACAATTTCATATATTGGAATCATATATATCAATTAGTACATATTTGTTTATTAAAGTCTTATTATTGTTTGAGAATAGTAATTTTTCAAAAAAAGTTCATTTTCAGTAAAAAGATAAAAAATAAATATTATATTTTAGAAAATATATTTGAAATAATAAAGAACAATTTATAAATTGAATACAATAAATTACCTTTGATTTATATTTTTTTAATTATCTAGGGAGACAATTTTTTGGTTGAATTGCAAAAATATAGGTTTTTATTAAAATTTGTCTTTTATTTTAAAAACATTATGAGTTCCAATTTAATTTATAATGGGTTTCAAAGTAAAAATTTCTAAATAATATATTTAATAATCCAATTTAGATCACTGAAATCAATTTAATATTCAATTTCATTGTTAAATATATTTATTCTTACTAAATAATATACTTTGGAAAAACATCTCACCATCACATCTACGAAAATAAATGTAAATAAAAAATTTCAACTTTTGTGAATTGAATTTGATTAAATAGATTAACTATTAATAAAAAAATTAATTTTTATTATATAATAATGTAACTATAATTTTGGTCATAAATATTACTAAAACTAAAAAAAATTAATTACTACAATTAAGGTTAAAAGTGGGTTTGTGCATTAGATATGCATGTCTTAAAATTAATTTTCAACACACATATGAATTTTTTTTCATAAATATGATGTCATAGTTAAAATTATTTTATAAATTTTATTTAAGTGGTATCATTTTAATAATCATCATATAGATTTAATTACATTGGTATATAAAAAGAGGCTGGTTATCATGGTGAATGATAAAATGGTAAAACTGTGTTTACATAGAAATTAGGAAACAACATGTAATAATAATATCCATTTTTTATTTTTTTTATGTGTAGATAAAACATACCATACGAGAAATACCTAATTTATAATATTTAGATGAATATGTAATGATAGTGAATGTCCTTATTAAATATTTAAGGGTACTTATAAAAATGTCATCCATTAATATTTATAAAAGGGAACTTTTAACTAAACCAATTAACACCATTTAAGACCATTAGTCTACCAAAAACTCAAACAATACCTCCAAAATATCCTTATACAGATTTTTGAGCTTCTTTTGATCCAAAAATACTAAATGTGGGGTCCTCAATAAGATATCCAATAGATGTTTTTGGATGTGAATGTAATTTTCTTCAGTTACATCTATCTTTAAAATTAATCCATTTAATATTCTGTTATGGTCCAAATAGTTTTATTATAATTACCCTTTTATATAAAATATACTTATATTTTATTATGTTTAAGTAATTACCAACATCTATCACCTGTTCAATTAATTGGGAAACAAAACCATCGATCATATTTACGACAATCTATTGCCTCACGAACCAATGTAATTCATTTTTCCTGACCACCTATGATGGGAGAATACAATGAAGGATTAATATATATATATGATTTTAATAAAATAGGTATAAATATTAAATTATAATATTATATAATTCTTCTTACTTTCTATTCTAGAAGAATTTTATAATGTCTTTCATGTGCACACAAGACTACCACCTCACAAAGTGATGTGATTCTTTGTTCAACTTTTCTCTATATGAAACAAAATAATTATAAATATAATAAATAAATTTGATATATATGATATCATAAGTACTATTTAAAGTTGATATACTATTTCCCACTTCTCATTCAATCATTTCAAAAAATAAAAAATAGTGTTCATGTGTACATATTACATACCGTCTCCATGAATGATGTAATTCATTTTCAATATATAACATTTATGGATTACAATAAATACATGAATAATTAGAATATATGATATTAATATCATCATTAAAATTATTTATAATATTGCACCAATATCAATATTAAGTATCTAAAAATACCAAACAAAACCATAAACTAAAAACAAATCAGTTATTACAGAAAGTATAATTTTAACAAGGAAATTTAAATAATTAAGTAATTAATGTCCATATAAAAATAATATATGGTAAAATATATATATTATAATGGTGTTTAAATAGATGTATTAAATCAAAAAATTTATTATAAAGGAGGTTCTAATGAGTATAATAGATGTTAGTATATAAGATAAGTGAATTTCATCTTGTTTTCGTCTTTGGGACATATGTTATATTATGAATATGTCTTATTCAATGAGGTATATATAAACCCCAGATTTCATGTAATATCATGAATTTAATTATTATTATGATATTAAATGTTTTATTTAAATATATTATTTCATGTGGATTATTATTCTGAAGATACTGATATAAAAAAAATATATTATAATCTAATTGTTTAACAAGATTTTTTTTATTATGCTTCTGATGATAATATATTTAGATATAAAAAAATGAAACAAATGAATTTTATTATCCAATGGTTATTTAATTAAAATAATATTTTTCCTTTAATCTTTATTTCATATTGTACTCAATAGTCCAAAAATAATGTTTTTATTAAATATCAACTATATCTTTTTCTATAGTAAAAAATCTTTTTTTAATGCCCAGGTTATCCAAAAATTATTTTTAGAAACATTTCACTAATATGGAATTTTTTATTAGCTAATTTTTTACATTTGTTTAATTTTTTTAAAAATGAACGAAATGAAATAGTTTATTCTATTTTAGATCAAGGTGTACTTGAATTTGCAACAAAAATGTGAAAGGAATCATTTAATTAAGGAGTACTACATGAATTTTCTGTTCATTATTCATGACCACTCAGTGCTTTATAGAATAATTTTTATATTCCTAAGGTTATTTAAAAAAATTATTTTCAAATTGTTATTTTATATATTAAAAATGTGATTTTTAATGTGATATGTTTATTTTTCTTAAAAATGATCAGTGTGATCCTTAAACATAATTTGTCATCTAAGATGAAATAATATTATTTTACTCATTATTTACTAGGGATATAAACCTTTCATATTATTCGTAATATTTATGTGAATGGTCTATATTTATCATGATAATATTTTTATGGTACCCATTCATTTCTTCATGGTTATGATATAATAAAATACTGAAATATTAATGAATCGTTTTTCTTTTCTATTAGTTATGAAATAAATAAATGGTTGTGAAACACATTTATTTTCATGGGTTCTGATATGATGAATATTATGATGATATTGTGACACACATATGTATATTTCCACAATATCAAGGTTTTCATCTATATATCCCTTTAATACAATGGGTAAATACATATATTTCTTCATAAAATTAGAACTGGAAGGATGGGTAAACCTACATATGTTAGAGACTCTGTCCACTCTAATAGACATGGGGTTGAACCATTACTAATAAAATTACTCAGGGAGTAAAACCAATCCACTATGAATGTACTAGGTGTGATCCATCACTTTTAAATTGGTATGAGAAGTGATCCCAGTATACTATGTTTTTCCTAGAAGGGAAACAATGGCTACTAAGAAAATTATTTTCAATGCTTATATGTATGAAAACTTATATGTATTATTCTATTGTTAAGATTCAATGGCTCGTGTTATTTTATTACATCATTAATAAGGTATTATAAACTACGGTGTTTTATTCCATGACTCATTTGTATGAATTATGATTTGAAGTTGATGGTTTTCAAATTGTATTATGATGTTCTCATACCCTTATGCTCAAATTATGCTGATATATTCTTTATTTACCATTACAGGGAATATGAGATCACCCTTTAATATGTTTCCATTCCCCAAAATGTGATGAAATTTAAATTGTATGAAATTGCTATAATGGAAACTAGTTTTGATGAACTATGTGTGAGATGATGTTGTAAACCACTAAACTAGTTGTTTATGTATCAATGTTTCAAAAATCACTATAACTAAATGATTCTAGTGTGGATAGTTATGTTATAAAAATTAATATTATTCTAAAAATATATAATAACCATGTTTGAGAATATTGGGTTTCTAGAGTTGGTATCATATAAATTCTTAGTTATCCTTTAGAAACTGGGATGATTAAACCCTAGTGGAATCCACAATGAAAATTCCACATATAAGAAAATATAATGGAATTTTGGTGAAGGATAGAGAATGTGCTTTACATGATATTAAATATCTCTCATGATGCTAAAATTGGATTTGGATTTGAATTTTTTTACTTTGGGGTAATCACTCTAAAAAATGGTGCATTGGGCTAGTCTCTATCATCCTTGAAGCATGACCACGGATATTATTACACACATGGTATGACATACTCAGGGTGAAAGACAGAGATCTTTTACAGATATGTATAATTATTTTAAAAATGTATTAATTTAAACATTTTTTGTATATGTTAGGTGTGTTTTTGTTTTGTGGTGTTTTTGGTTAAATGTGAATAATTTTGGAAGTGTAGGAGAAATGCATAGTTTTCCCAAACGGTGCCCCTACCACCATAAAAAACCATGAAACCCATGTTAATGGGGGATTAAATGGTTATTTAACAGTTTTCAAATTCTTCACCCTCTTATTAAAAACCATGAAGCACCTAGAAAAGGAACATAATTAGGGAACAAGGTATGATAAACTGTGTGCCCCATCGAAGGGTAAGGAGCTCCTGGTGACTGGATGCCTTCACAGTCGAAGAAAGGAACTCGACTCTAAACATGGCTCAGAAATCCTCCCATGGGATCACTGACTCCCCACGATCTCCGAGGTACATGAACCACCACTGACTTACTACTCCACACAACATCATCACAGCTGATGACACTTATTTATCCGTCAGAGCATAGATCGTACTGAATACTATTTCAACCTCCTCCAACCAGTCCTCCGTGACTGTATATGAAACAGAGCCCTCGTACTTCTGCAGGCTCTGGCACTGAAACTATCTGAGTTTCATCCTCCAAATGTCTTCATGGCCAACCTCTACCCTTCGGCGATCTACTGGAACATCCTGGAGGACATTTTCTGTGCAAACCTGACAAGGATGTCGACCTGGAGCCATACCAATAAAACAAAACCATACGAGTTCCTAAACCTGAAATATGGAAGACTAAATAATAAATAATTAATTGTTTTCATTTTACTCTTTTTAGGTTAACATATCCCAAGGTCTACCGATTATAACACAGAAACAAAGATGAATGAAGCATTATCGTTTCATAGGTCAATACCATGCAGATAGTATCATCTTGTATAGTATCCATTATAAACTTAATGGTTCGTACATCAGATCATAGGGAACCCTAAATGACTATGTCTAAGCTGGTATCCATTGTTTACCTCACTGGATAAACATGAATGACATTGTTTCCCTACCAACCCATGCATCCTCGCGTGTACCAAACTCCAAACACCATCCTATCCCTCAACCAGATCTCTGATACCACTCTTTCATGACCCCCTCCCCACAAAGTGTACCCTTCTTGTGATGGAAATGTGAAAAAGGAGATAACAACCCTCAAGTCTCGACTCCAACAGGGTCTGGGTTGGTGACAAGCACCGAGGATATAATAAACACACTAATGGGAGGCATTACCCTATAAGAGATCGCATTCGGAAGAGAGAGTTTAGATATACACCAACCAACTCCAACATAGAACTGAAATATAAAAGAAACAAAAGTGAAAATATGTAATTCCATGCAAAAGAACTAGAACTGAAAGGGTAAAAACTACAAATACCCAAAAGAAAGTAAAAACTACTACCACCACAATCCCGAATAGCTCCTCTAACCACAAGCTATTAGAAACGAGCTTGATCTCCGACTTACTCCTAGTGACCTGAAAAACATTATATATATACATAGGTTGAGTATAATGGTATACTCAATAGGATCCTCCCCAAATCCTCTCATGCGAATGTAAATACAGCATGCTAAAGCACATTGATCAACCAGTGAAACTAACTCGTTACCTAAGAAGGTATACTATGTTCCCAACCTCACCATGGATACTCTAATCAAGTAATGCATATAGGAATATAGCATATTGTAATGAATGTAAAGGGTACCCTGCTACCACATCCCCACTAGTTTCCCACTTTTCCCCAACATCACACTTCCTGAGCATCGCTATCCAAAATGGCTTTCCCATAGACACATGGACGAAGAATCACAATTTCCATCTAATGCAACACAAATGCTTTCCCGCAGTCACCTGGGAAAAGCACTACACCATCCTCATAACCAAAAGTAACTAGGTGGATTTCAGCAGCAACCACAGCTCGCATAACGTGTATCATATGTCGGGTATTATACCTCAATCCATTACAGCACACACACAGAGTAAGGGTTCTCATGCCATCACGGCCTATACATGTTACACCTATAGTATTCCATGGGTTACTATATCCAGAATAAATGTGTGTGAATAACCACAAGCCATTAAATCCCTCTACACACATATATGGGGAAACTAACCGATGTTCCTACCTGAATAACTATCTACCAAGAGATGAGTGTGGGGCTAAAGGGTGTAGCCAGCCACTCACCCTCATGTCCGAATGTTTGGGAAAACACCCCCTAGGGCTCAAAATTCTCGGGCTGTCAGTTTCCCTTACTGACAGGGTGGTGTAATGTATAGAAACACAAAAAGTACAGAATATACTATATCTCACAACGACACTATGGGCATAAAATAGTCTTAGAATCCACTACAACTAACACCTCTCAGACTTTGGGCTCTTATATATAAAACCAGGTATCTTCTAAGCATACAAACATTTAAACAACTTTATTAGATTACTTCATTCTCTTTTTCTTTTCAGTTCCACTTTACATTAATTAATTCATTAAACATTAATTAACCATGAACCAATCCACATTAGTCTTCATTATCATCACAGCCAATGTCCACTTCCCCTTTAAAAATAAAGCCTCATCAATAGGTTCTAGTGAACTCCAACCCCAAGGGTTAACACCATTTATTCAAACATTATTACAAAAACACTTTCTCATATTCCCAGGCATTCTAGAAAAGCATTCTATGCTACAAACACAAAGAGGTTCAACACGGTGAGTAAATGTAAAACCCATCAAGTCTTTTCCGCCTATATCATGACCTTAGAACCATCCCCCTTTGAGAAGCTAAACACGAAAAGCACATGGAAAACCCTGCGTGTCTTGGCCTCTTTCGGAAGAAGGGTAAGCAAGACCACATTCCTTGATCAGTGGGGAAAATTAAAGCAGATAAACAACCAAAGAACCAAAAAGCATCCAACAATCACGTCCATCTCATTCCATCATCCCCAGTGTCCTCCCCGACACCCACATGCATAAACAGATACATCTCCCCACTCTAGGCATCATTCGCTGCCACAACCAAAATTCCTCTATGCCCCTACATATCACAACAATTGGGCTATGTACCTTTAACAACCAAGATTGTATCTCAGGACCCTATAAGGTATTATCAAACAATCAAATTCATTAATCCATCTTGAATTAGTAGATTTTTAATCCGTTGTTTCCAACATCAGGAAAACTAATCAGTAAGCTATATCAAAAGATTAAACAATCTTACAACGCCAATTTGATTAACATAAAATTTCAGAAAGAACCAGATTCATATTCATGCCTCTTTATCTTTATAAAAAAAATTTTAAATTAACCCCGGTTTACGTTCTTTACCGATTTCCATCAAGAACAAATAGCTATGAAAAACACGCATAACTATCACACTATCAAGAAAAACAAGAGGCAATATCATACGATCGATAAAAAATTTATTATCCGGTTCAAAATAGTTATTATTTCAATTCCATTGTCATCCAGTGGGATTAAACATACTAACAATACAATCGCACGTAAAATAAAGAGAAGCAAAAAATCCCCTACCTCAAGGGTTTTTGATGAAAACCCTAACTAACGAAGAACGGACATGAAAGCCGGGTTTTTTCTCCAAGAATCCTCCTAGATATCATCTTCTAAAACAAAAAAGACCAAAACTCATCATATTTGGCATCAACACACTTAGATCTAGCCATTATGGGAATAAATCTAAGAAACCGAGAGAAGAGGATAAGTAGATTCAAGAGTATCTACGAAACCAATCAAGAACGAAGGATAACAAAGAAGAACGATCACATAACTCAAGAAACCGGCATTGATTTTCCATGAAAAGCCTTCAAACCACCTCCAAAACACATGGGTGAGGTTCTCCTACCTTCAAGGGAGGGTAATCCCATGTTATGGCCACTTAAGAGCTGAAACGAGCATGTTAGAAGCAAAACGTTTGAGATACACAATTTTAGGATCTAGTATAACTGCCCTCATGGTTTGCTCACACAATTAGACAAACCTTGCACTAACCATGTGGTTGCTATTGCCTTGTCAAACACTCCTCGCACGGTTAGGCCACACGGTTAGACAAACATTGCGCTAACTGTGTGTTAGCCAATTCCTCCAACATTAACTACGCACGGTATGACCGCCCAGTTTAGACAAACCGTGCGCAGCTTGTGCGAAAGCAACTGCCCTTTAGTTTTCCTTAAACATTTACCCAATGCACCCCTAAGTCACTATTCCAAAACAAGGGTTGTTGGAAACATCAAAAGTACCTGAAGGCGTAATGTGATGTTACAGTTCACAACTATCTATCGTTGAAACAATTCATCAAAAAGGAATATTTTTGTAAGGAATTGGGGATAAGTTTCCTTGACCTCTAGGAAAATAATTAACACAACGTTTCCACAAAGTAATGTACTAGAATAGTCTAAGACATTAAGAGTTCATTGTGTTCTAATTTCATGTGATTATAAGACATTTTCTATAAGAATGTAATTTCCCTTGATAAAACATTGGGACATTTCACAAACACACTTGAAGGGGTTTTAACATTAGTAATTGAATCCCCCACATGTACCTGTATTAGTTTTGGGATATTTTTGTTGATGACATCTTGGTTTACTCGATGAAAAATGATGATCATGACTAACATATTGAAATCACCTATAGAACACTAAGAGCGAGTTCTATGTACATCAAGCTATCAATGTGTCAACTATGGATTGATTAGGTACATTCTATGAGTCACATCATCTTGATGGAAGGGATTTTAGTGGACCCAAAGAATGAAAAACAATTGATTATTGGGATCATGAAATGATTATGTTTCACGCATGTAGATCTCTAGTCTTAGTGGTCTACTATTAGAGGTTCATCTAGTACTTCACTATATTTGCAACAACGATTTTGGGCATTCCCATTAATGGAGTTATGTTTGATTATTTTAGGGAATGTGAGAATTCCCTCCAGGAGTTAAATAGTGGTATGGATACAATGTCCATATCGATACTGCCTAAGCCAAGGGATTATAAAATAGTGGTTTGTGATGCATCTAGAATGACGTTTGGAGTAGTGTTAATGCACAGTGATTGAGGTGTGGCTTATGGGATGCAGAATTCATGGCCACATGAATAAAACTACCTTACACACAACATCATGTTAGATATAGTGGTTTATTCATTGATTTGTTGGTGGAATTATATTTTCGGATAAATGTTTATTATATATACTTATCAAAAAATTATAAAATATATCATTTGTTGGGATATCTGAATATATGATAGAGGAACATGGTTGTGTACATATAGTAATTTTATTTTTGTCTAGAATATATGCTAGAAAAGGGAAATAGTGTTTCTGATTCATTGATTACATTATCTCAGACTCAGGATGTTCAGGAGTCCAGTTCTGAGTGGAAGATGATTAAATTTCTAGCTGATATTCATGTTATTGTTAAAGAAGGATAGAAGTATACAAAACATATATGTTTATCAGTGTAATATAAAAAATATTAGGATATAAGCGAGTAAATATGAGGATATAGGGTGTTTGTTCTTGAGGGAAAGCCATAAATTTGTGGAGTAACCCGCATATTTGACCAAAGATGAGCATGATATCATCTATGTCATGAATCATGTTATGGTTCAAACATACATGAGAGAAGATTCGATGCATGAGTTTCAATACATGAAGTGGGTGATCAATATAGGTTTTACAAAAATGTATGATGACCATCAGTGAAAATATTGGTGTCCAGTCATTAAAATGGAGATTTAGGGTACATGACACGATTCTAAATTTGTTAAATGGTGAAGGATGTGAACCAATGACTTAGTTAGTTACTAAGTTCGTTTACCATTCTGAAATGGAAGTGTTATGAATTACCATTTATTTTATGGCGGGTCTCCTGAGGAATCCCTAGAAGAATTATTCTATTGGGGTTGTAGTATATATTTTGACCAAAGTAGCCCATTTCGTTCCTAAAGTGATGACTTTCTTAGTGTATTAGTCGGGAGATATATGATATTTGGAGATATTACATCTACACAGGGTTTTTTTGGAGTATTATTTCAGACCATTAATCATGTTTTACTCTATGCTTCTGCCAGGTCTTGCTTTAGGAACATGGTACACATGTATTTCATAGTATAAAATTCTTCCAACCGATAGATGATGAGTTGAAACATACTATAGTGGTATTCGAGGATGTGCTACAATCACCCATTAGTGACATTGGTGGGTCTTAGGAGAAACACCTAGATCTTTTTGAATTCTCCTAAAAAAATGGATATCATTGGACTATTCATAGGACACCATAAAATACTATTTATGGTGGGTCATTCCAATTACAACTATATTGGAAAGTGGATGGTGGGTAAGTGATATTCAGACCACGTATAATGCTAGAGACGTCAGAGCAGGATACTATCATTTAGAAGTGTTTTTCTACGGATCAGTGTAGAAAAATTCCACATGGTGATAGATGTTAATTAAACCTTCAGTTTATAATGGATGATTGTTTTTTCATCAGTTTCCTATTTGATGGAGTCTCTATAGGATTATTATCCACGAAACTTTGGTGGCCATGTTTGTTGGAACTATTAATATTATTGAGTGAATCAAACTAATGGGGTATTAATTGCCACTTCCAATGATGTATAGTGCTATGCATGGCATTTTTCATGTGTCTTGAATTGTATGGAACCACCTCATACCTTTTCATTTAATCAATGTTGATAATTCTAATATTGAGATCAATGTGTCCTTTTAGGAGCATCTGATATGTTTTATAGATCAAAGTGAGAAAGTGTTGTAGGGAAATTACATTTGGAGAGTTTGGTCTTGTGAACACATGGATATTTTTATGAGGAATCTAGGGAGTGGGATGAAAAAAATGTGGGCTCGATGGCTTGACCTTTTTACCTCATAATCATAGAGATGTTAGGGAGTGAATCTTGAAGACAAGCTATTATAAGTTGGGGATATTATAAGATCCCCAAATTTATGGATATGTGTCATGATTTATTATAGGTATTATTTTACCACTGACTGGGTGTATATTGCGTGGGTTATTTTTTTTTGGACGTTTCGAATGAAAAGTGTAAATTTATGGAAGATAATTGGAATTTCACAGTTGGTACATGGTTTTCCCAATGTGCATCCCCCCAAACATATAACCCCTTTAAAAGGGGGGTTACCTGGTTGGTTCATGGTTTTTCAACCCATTCACCCTCTTCATAGTAACCGTGTGACCCATGAAAGAGGTATATAGTTAGGTTGAATGTATGTAAAACCATGCACCCCTGCATAGGAAACCGTGTATGGTTTAATTTTCATATAAAATTATCTTTCAAATTCACAATCACTCAAAATTTAACCCCAATTCACCCCCACATGACTTAACCCTTTCTACCTAATTTTTGGAGGATCCTAGAAATATTCCAAGTCCATACAAACCTCATTCATGATGAATTAATAACCCAATTAATGGATATCCATCTATCTTGATATTGAATTTCAAGACGATTTATTTCCTCCAACTATTCCATCCTTCTTCTACCTTTTTAATGGATGTTTTGCTCTGTTATTTATGTTTTTTATAGGTTTTGATAGATCTTAATAAATTTTATTCTTAATATATTTTTTGGTTCTATATATAATTCTTCATTGTATAATTGAACATTTTGATTCAATTTGGTGATTCCATTACAAAATTACCATCAACAATCATCAAGTATGTGTTCTACATTTAAACTACCATTTCAATAATTGTGTTTTTATATAGAATTGTGTAATATCAATTGACATGTTTTTCAATCACATATTGAATGTGATTAATTAACTAGTTAATTAATTAATGTAATGGTGTAATTATGAATATTATGCGATTTTGGGTTTATGGTAATTTTCATTTAATATGATTTTGTTGTTGGTTAATTTATGGGGTATTTATGTTTTTTATAACGGGATTTTGGGGATGTTTTTATTAACCTTGAAAGGAAAATTAATTTTATGATTACATGTTGATAAACGGTTTTATGGTGATTTTTCCATGTCATTCCATTTAATTAATGTAAATAATTATAATTCTATTGATAAACTGAAATCAGATACAATGATGAAAAGTTTTACAAGATGTTCATTGATGATTTAACTTGAGGATTCTGATATATGTGATATATTTGTGGATAAATGATAAATGATTTGTGGGATAATGACTAATGCTCCAAATACCGTTGAGGTTCAATTTATGATTTCCTAGACCTAAATTCATGCATGTGGATTGGGAATGACTCCTCGAATACCCTTGAGGTGTGGTGTAAGGACATATACTCTAAATAAACATGGGGTGGTAGATAGGACGTTCTATGCCCAAGAGTTTTGAATTGGACTATGGTTCCAATTAGCTATTATATGTAGTGAAATTAAATGGATAAAGAAAGCTCATGTTATAATGATTTTAGTTTAACATTGTGATATGGTTCAGAATCTATCACAAGACATAATAGTTATTTATGGTTCAATGGTAATAATAATGCTATGATATTGATGTTGTTAATTAAATTATATTTGTATTAGTAAAATAGTTATTTTATTAGTTATAATTTATTATTTATACAAAATCGTAAAAACAAATTACTAGATATTGGTTTTGATTCCAATGCTGGTGACATAAATATTTTTGGTCACACCCTACTCGGGCTTCGTGGTCATAACTGAATAGACTTCTTTCTTATAGGACATGATAAGGGGAAGATCCAAATTTAAGATGGATGATTAGGGACAAATCATGTATGAGGAAACAATATGGGTTTTTAGTAGCCTCTTGGGATTTTTTGGTGTTTTTATTTATTTTTAGGTTTTTTATTTTGACACATGGCACATATATGGAATTAAATTTAAACTATTTGGATTTAGATATTTTATTCAAGATTATAATTTTTTTATTCTAGTATTATTCTCATTATTATTTACTATGTTTTGGATTTTCTTTATCTATTTATACTATAGTATTACTCTAATAAAGAGTATATAGTCTCTCTGTAACACCCCTGGTAAATAAATAATATGACATTTTTATATTTATCTATATTTGTGAATAAAATATTAATATTATTTTAAATGGGATGCTATGCTCGATGGCGTACACAATACGCAACAACGAGTTTCTTGGGAATCTTACGTTTCACTCTAATAATAAAATAATATTATTTTAAATGGTAGTTAATGCCTAGTCGTTGTAATGGCGGGAATGAACAGAACTAACTACAAAATGATTATATATGTTTTTCAAATATTTTTACTCTTTACAATAAATTTTAGAGGATTAAAAATGCGAATGAATCCAATTTTACGCGTAGATAGTCTAATATTATTTAAAAGGTCGATTAACCGCCTTGTGATGGCGAACCTCTTTTAAATCCAATTTTTTAAAATTTTATGTGTTATATTTTACAATATAAAATTCTTATTTATAATCGGGACCTCAAAATTTACTTTGGGTAAATTTTTGGAATTTTTTCAGAAAAAGATCAATTTTTAATGAATAGTGAAAAATGTTGTGTTTTAATTCAAAATGTCTTTTTGATCTAATTTATTTATATGATTAGATTATCTTTATAATTGGTTTCAAAGTGTAAATAGAATATATTTTTACCATTTAATCCAATGGTGGTCATTGTAATTAATATAAATTTAAGATTGGACATAAATGAGTGTCAATCTTTTGAAAGGTATTGTTTCACAAAAACACGCTATTTGTTTTAACAATGGGATTTTATTATAAAATTATTTAATTCAACTTCTATGTTATGAAGTTGGTAAAATAGACATCATTTTTGAATTCAGAATATCAAATATTTCTTAGGGTGAATTTTTGGTATTTTTATGAAAAACTTCAATTTTTGATGAATAGTGAAACCACACAAGTGGTGGTTACAAAATTTGATTTTTCGTTTAAATGATACTTTACCACTTCTGTGATTTGAATTTAAAAAATCCAATTTAAATTATTTTAATTGTTAATTAAAATGTGGTTCAATGGGATGAAAATAATTTTTGATGAAAAATAACATTTAAGTTTTATTAATCGCGATTAAAGGTAATTAGTGTGATTTAAGGTAAAAATGATATTATAATAAAATGAAAATATCATGATAGTTGTCCTAACCCTACTGGATGAGTTATTTCCGACCAAGACAACCCATGGGTCTATTTTTGGTACCCCATGAAGCCACATGGGTATGATAATGACATTTATGCCTTTTATTTAATGTTAAAATAAAAATGATACAATCATGAGATGGTTTAGTAAAACAATTTTTACATGGGGTTATAAAAGTCATATTTTTTACTATAAATATTCATTAAAAAGTTAATAAAATTTCCTACATCGTGAAATTTTTTTATAATTTTTAGACAATAAATATATTAAATTATTTATGACATCATGATGATGCCGCGATTACCTCATTAATAAAGGATTTAAATAAAATGAAACGATAATGTAAAATATATGACCTAAACATGTCCAAAACCTATTGGATGGGTATATTTCGAAACATTATCACCTTATCCTCGAAAAAAATCAATGTGAGACCTTTAAAATCCGAAACTCATTTTAAAATAAAGTATCCTTTTATACCTTTCCAAGAGTGCCCCTCCTCTTCTTTTATAAAAGGCCCCCACCTATACCTCTTTACCCACACTTCCAAATCCTTTGGGTTGGCCAACTCATGCCCATTTATTTTCTCCACATCCCTCTCTAACTCTTTGAAGCCTCACTTTTTTCAGAAGTCTTCCCAAGGAAGCCTTTGAGCTTAAACCAAAGGGAGTTACCCGATTTTAAGGTAATGTCTTCACTTGAGTCCTTTTGTTTAATTTTGCGTCTCCAAACCACTAAAATCTTTATATTCATTACATTTGTAACAACTATAGTATCTTCAATATACTAGGATGTTGTTATAATAAGTATTCGAGCTACACATACACACACCTTCATCTAATGGTTAAAGAACATACTGTTTCTGTGGATGGTGAATTTCTGCCTCACGAAACGATGATTGTTCAACACTCATATAACACTTACAAAGGTGGAAATTAAGATGTAAATATATTTATATATGATATATAATATTTTTATGTTTTAATTAAGACTATGTATTTTTCATTTATGGCATACCTTTATGGTTTCCGTTATGGGTAAACGCGATATCTTCATTTTAGGAAGTGCGGACTACCGCCCCCTCAAAGTGATTTGATTCGTTAATGCCATATGTGGGACGTATAAAGGATGGATTTTCATTTATTATATATGATGTTATACTGGAATTATAATATACCTATATATCATTATTATTTTCTTTCCATTAAAGTATGAGATAGAAATGAAAGTAGCATTCATGCGTACGTACGGCTTACCGTCTCCATGAACAGTGCATTTCATTTCTTATCTCCAAATGTTATGTACTATTATAAGTACATATATATAATGGATATATATGTAAAATATTAAATATAAATGATGGATATAATTCTGTAATTATAATATATATATCTCTCATATTGTTTTAATTCCATTAATATGACAAAAAATGAAAGTAGCGTTCATGCGTACGTACGGCCTACCGTCTCCATGAACGATGATTTTAATTTTTTATCTCCAAATTCTATGGAATAGTATAAAACGAATATATACTGGATATATATGATATTTAAAACATAAATACTATTATTGATATGATGTACCTATAACTACATGGAAAATTCATTTCCAACAAGTTCAATTTTTACTCATGTACTAAACATCGACAAAAACGTCTTATACGAACTCACTTTATTAATCAATTATTTTAACATTATAATATGTGATATGAATTGAATAATAATATTTAAAGGAGGTCATTAAGAAATTATAAATTGACCAAATTTTATTATTCAGGAGATTAAAGAATGATCGAGTCATGTCAGACACGAGGTAAGGGATCTGACTCCTCTCTTTATTTTTAAGTACACTCTTTTATGTCATTCCTTTTAAAGTTAATCTTTCTTGTTATTGGGATGTTATTTTATATTACTCTTACTGTAATTTTTATTATCATATGATGAGAGACCCTATTCTCTCTCATCAATCCATTTTGGATGTTTTCAGTGGCGCCGTTAGGCTGTGGAATTTTCGTAAGAGATCTAACCTCTCTCTTTCTTTTTAAGTACTCTCCTTTATGTTACTTCTTTTAAGCTGCTCTTTGTTATGTTGGGGGATGTTCTTTTATATTAATATTTCTATAAACTTTATTTTAATATGATGAGATACCCTATTTGATCTCATCAATCCATTTTTGTATGTTTTTTGTGGTGCCGTTAGGCTGCCAAGTTTTCATAAGGGATTTTTTTTCATCTCACTTTTATTCTTGTTAGTTTTATGCTACATTTTCCACAATTCCCTTTGAGTGGTGTATGTACTGCCCATTATTTTACTCATTGTGCAATATACTTTCATTTATGATTATTTACGTAAATGTTGTATTGTCCTTCTTTCATGGGGTGTATGTTTCGAATGATACCCATGTCGGTAATGGAACCTTTCACCCTCCTCTTTTTAAAAGACGTCTTTTGTCATGTCATTTAATTCACATAATATTATGTTTGGATATTTTATTCTATATCCTTATTGATATAACTTTTAATTCCATGTGATGATATACCCTTTTTATCTCTCATCAACTAATTTTCTGAATTTTGTAGTGACGCCATTAGGCTATCAAATTTTTTCAAGGGAACTTCTTAACCCAAATTTGATTCTTTGGGATAAACTTATACTCCTTGCATATGTCGTTCTATGAATATGTGTGAATAACCTCTGATTGTTTTACACTTAATATCCACTTATATTTGGTGTATTAGTTTGTCACACATAATTATGTAATTGATTTATCCTTAAACCAAGGATACCGTCTTTGTAAGGGACTTCGTCTCAATCTCCTTTCATTGAGACATATTTAGTTTTATACACAACATTCATTTATACGGTGTATAAACCCCTTTGAATTTTACTTTTATAGAAAATGAATCTTTTTCTATAAAGCGTTTTACTAAACGACAAAAAGGAATGTTTCTTTTAATGTACACGGTGACAACGACCTTTTCTGCCGCCGCGAGTATTATTTGTTATTTGGCTTCCTCAACAACCCGTAATGTTTTTAAAATAAAATAAATACCATATACTCTTTTATGTATTTTGGTATTGAAAATGGTTTTGATAAATGATTCTATTATTTCGATATATTTAAATGATATATTGTGATTGAAATGTGGAAATGTTATCATTCTTTTATATTGGTTTTATATGTTATAATATTATAATGGTACTTGGACATATTACAGGTGGTTACGTGATAAACCATATGATGGGTGGTGCCGTGAATACCAGGATGGGTGGTTACGTTATAACCTTCAATGCATTGGGTATGGAAGTTGGCTGTATGCCTATTCCATTAAGTATGTATGGATGTTGGCCGAATGGAAATTCCATTAAGTGATATGTGTGGAAGTTGACCTTATGGTTATTCCACTTAAGTATATTTATGTCCCAAGTTACCTTTATATGTTATGTGATATTTATGTGGGTTTTATGATAATCTTTTGGTTACAGAAGGGTAAGTAATGAAAATTTATTCAGTGAAGAGTTTTTACTACTTCGAAAAGGTGAAAAGTATTAATTTGATAAAGTATACATGGTTTACATGTGGTTTTGAAAAACTAACATTTTCCATTCTGTGTGTATCCCTTACTGAGCTTTTTATGCTCATCCCAAGTTTTTGAAATGTTTTTCTCAGGACTTAACATGGTAAAGGGTCAAAGATGGGATCAAGGGAATGTCATGCAACCTAAAAAATGGAACAGGACATGTTTCCTTTTAAGAGTTTTTATTTTATGGAAACTTAGTCAAAGTTTCTTCTTTGTAATCTTTTCAGATTTAATATTTATGTCCTAATTCTCTAAAACATTAAACCTAAAAATATCCTCAATGTAAATTATTCATTTAATTCAATATTAAGTAAGGTTTAAGGCAGGGGCCTTATAATCTCCATGTTTTTAATTATACCCCCATAGCTATTTGGTAGCCTCTAGAATATGGGGGGGGGGTGGAGTTTGAGTTCATGTAACTGAATGACTTAGGCACCATTGTGTGGAAGGCAAGTTGGGATGTTAACCATGAATATGATTGTGAAATGAATGAACTCATTATTAGATATCATGACGGATTTTAATATTTACAATTAATTACCAAGGTTAAACATAATTTTTAATTGATTGAGAAAAATGTAGCATGATTTGGACCTATAATTTTTTTTTCCAAAATTATGTCATTTTCCACTTTGATTTATATTGCAATCAAACTGATTTTTTAGAAAGTTGATATAATGTAAAAAATCAATATTAATAATTTCAATTTTATAAATGTAAATTACATTCCCCATGGATATCATACTATAATCAGATATTGACTCAAAAATCACATTGCTATGATCACACTACATTCTCATGATTTAAATCAGGTAGAAATTATAAACAAGAAAAGAAGGGTCAACATTCTGTTAAGTCCATCATGATAAAATTTCAATATTTTTTTGGTTTTTATGATCCTTTTTTGTATGATCTATTAATTAGTAATAGTGAAAATTCAATTTTCATTCTCCAATGTATAGAAAATTAAAAACTCATTTTGGGTGTCTTTCATTTTTATGGGGATATGGATCAATGGTGGAATCTTATAATGAATATGTTTATACACGATAAATTTTCTCAATGGAATGGGATGTGTTTGAAAACATATTTACTAATAAGTAATTAACTATTATTATTTTATAATGAAAATGGATATGGAATTTTTTATTCTATAGTAAAACTAAACTAAATCTATTGGTATATATAAGGTGAATTCTGCGAGACCCGTGAGTTACCCTTTATGAAGTATCATCCCACCTAAAATAAATTGGGATAAATTAATTAGTGTATTAAAACAATTTTTTATAATGGATTTATCAATGTATGGAATCTGTTCCTATTAATATATCAATTTATGTGGGCCCTATGTGGATGTGGATAATGCAATTACTTTTAAATCTCTTGGTTTTAATAAGAAATGATGGAGAAATTCAAAGGTAACTATAAAAAACATAGAGAGTAGATGATTATATTTTATTTTTGTTCAATTTGTTGAAGGAAACATAAAAAAATTTGAATTAAGGGGATTGGTAAGTGTTTTAGGTGTGGTAAGGAAGGAAAAATGCAAATTGATTACAGAAGTGATGAGAAAAAGTTACCTAAGGATGATAATAGAGAGAAATCTTCACAAAATGAACCACCCACACTCAATTGTTTCAAATGAAATGTGTGTGAGATTGTTTATAAATAGTACAAAAAATATGAATTATAATGATAATGATCGACATTAGAAATAACATAAGATGAGAGACAAAAGGAAATATCACGTGATAACTATTTTTGATGAAGGTTATGATAAACATATTAAAAGGTACACTTACCATTATCTCAATAAATTTTAAAATATTATTTTACTATAGATCTAAAAACAATTTTATATTATATGAATTTACCATGGGTAATAAAACACAACCATAGTGATTAGATATTGAATTACAAGTGAGGTCATCCAGCGGAATTATGATTCTATTTCATGTAAATGATTCTTCTCCAGTTGATGTTTGTTCGAATTTCCTTCATAAAAATCATGCAATTATTCTTGTTAATAAATTTGATTTTATCATATGCATTTCTTGATCTTCACTACCTAATGATCACATTAATTTTTAATGAAGGGATGTCAAATTTGGAGTTCCAAACAAACCTATGATCATCTATTAGTTTGAATATAAATGTTAATATCTGATGAAAATAACATCCACTATATAGTTATTTATTTCAATAAGAAATCATTGTTCAACACCAATGGTTTGGGGGAGACACAACATCTAGGTCCTGAATAATGTAAAATATTTTGTTTAAGTATTTCCAGAACAATTTCAAATTATTCCATATAAACATGAATGTGAGTTCTTAATAGAAATAATTCCTAGTGATAAAATTGTTTTGAAAACTACATATTTAAAAAACCAAATTGATTAGTAGAAAATAATGAATAAACTGAAAAATAATCTGGTCGAGTGATTTATTTGGTCATGTTTTTCACCTTGGGTGTCGCTTATTATTTTCTGTTGAAACTAAATATGAATCGATGTAAATAAGAAATGATTATCGAGATATGAAAAATATATCAATGAATAAAAAGAATCATGTAATCCATATTTATGAGTATTTGAATCAACTATGCCAAGTTCAATACTTTTAAAAGAGTCACCTTCATTTTAGAGATCATCAATTAAGGGGGAAAAGATAGATATACCCAAGAAAATATGTATTACATGGTATGGCCACAAATATAATATAGTGATTCTATTCGGTCTTACTAATTCCCATGTAATATTCATATATTTAGTGAATTATATTTTTCTATATTACCTTAATTAATTTATGGTATTATTTATTGATGATATTCACATTTATTTAAAGGGCAAGCAAGATAATGGAGAAATTGGGAAAACCCTAATTAGGACCATAAAGAAGTAGAAAATGTATAAAAAATTTACAAAATGGGAATTTTGGATACAATATGATTCATTTTTGGCACATATAATCTCAAGATAGGATATATATGTTGATAAATAAAAGAATAAAGATATAAAACATTGCATATGACCAATCACAGTGAATAAGATCTAATGCATTATTTGTTTGGATAAATATTATTGTTGTTTTTTGAATTTCTCATAACTATCTAAACCAATCACCATGATAAATTTGAAGGGAACCATGTTTATTTGGATGGATCAATATGATGAAAATTTAATGTCAATTAAGTTTATAATAGTTAGTACAAATTTGCTAACATTTAAATATATTAGATAGGTTTTTTTATATTTATTGATTCATCCTTTAATTGATTGGGACGTGTTATCATGATGAATGATATGGTTATAAATGATGAATATATAATATGTATGGTTAATGAGAAAATTTGACCAAATTATGATTTGGAGTTAACAATATTAATTTATTCATAATAGATATACATTCATTATATTATAAAGGATGGTGGGATATAATAATGATCATAAGGTAATAAATTATCTAATCACTCTGAAAGAGTTGAACATGACCCAGAAAAGATGGTTAACTAAAAATAAGGATTCTCATTTCTCAATAAATTAAAAACCGAGGAAATATAACAAGGTGGTTGATGATTAGATTTTAAAGAATCTTGAAAGATTTTATACAATTATTATTAAAAAATAACCAATATTAATTTATTATTTAATTATGTAAGTGAAAATCCTGATGAAAGGGGGATATATTATCTTCCTCAAATTAATTTTCAACCATCTATCCATGTGAGGATAAAAGAGGAAGAAAAGGAATATGTGGACCTCAAACATAATAAAGGAAATGCTGATGAGTTCAACAATGATTGTGATTGAATTATTTGGTTCTATAGATGTGCATGTGTTCCAACCATTCCATACATAAAGAAGTATATTTTAGAGTAAGCTCACATTTTTCTATTCTCTATTCATCAAGGGAGTACACATATTTACATATATTTAAATATCTCTTTTATTGAGGTTGAATGAATAGAGAAATTTATGGTTCTTTATATTGGTTCTTGCTATATAAGAAATTCAATGATGAGAGAAAAAATATAAGGGGATGATTCAACCATTATATATAAAAGAATGAAAATTGGAAAAATATAACCATGTATTTTACTCATATACCTCCACAAAACAGATAACGGGAACAATTCCTTATTTTTTGTTTTCTATAACCATACATAGTCAGGAACATTCATCACTCTCAGTGATGTTTTTTCACTCGATCATTTTTTCATGATATACATTAATTAATTGTTACGATTTCATAGAGTAACACATTTTATTATAACTAATTTGGATTTGATGATTACCTTGATGTTCTAGGAAAGTCATCAGTATTCCCATGATAAAATGTTGAGTTTCAGTACTATGTCTCATCCATTGAATAACAATAAATCTATTTGAATAATTCAAACACTTGAGGATATGTTGAGTTCATTTTCTATGTATTTTAAAGGTGGTTGGGATGAACAACATCCTTTATATGAGCTTTATTTAAGGAATAGAATTCACCGGGTCATTCTTATAGATCCTTGTAAATATATATTTGGAATTAAGAATATAACTATAATTTAAAGGGATTAAGCTGTAGGAAGAAAGAAATTGGGAATTTATGTAGAGGATAAAAAGGAATAGAATGTCATAGCCATTCAATAGCATATCAAGGAAGATACTAGTTGATAAAAATTTTATACTAACATTCATCGATGTCATTTTGAGTTCAAAGTTGTTGAGAAGTTTTTTTAATGGAATTCATCATGGAATAAGGTTTTCATATTTGGAAATCAAGGAAATATGAGCCCTGGGTATATTGGTCCCATTGAGATTCTTTGAAAAAAAGGGATAATTTAATATCTATATGGACTTCCACTAATCCTCTTTAATGTTCATGATGTATTCCATTTATATTTCCAAAATAACTATATACCTGATACATAACATGTTCTGGACTCATATGTCTTATCATTGTAGAATGGTATTTCATATAATGAAATGTTAGTGGATTCTTTGGATCATATAGAGAAATTTATATGAAAACAAGACCACTCACATGTTCAATGTTTTGTGAAAAAACCACCATAATGATTAAGCTATGTAGCAACCTGAGGATGTAGTGATGTATAAGTATTCTCAGTTTTTTGATGAATGTGAAAATAATTCATGGGAAAATACATTATAATTTGGTTATAATGTTAAATCCTATGATTCTATGATTTTTTCATGTAAATTTAATTTCACTGATATCTTGTGTTTCATGCAATATCGATTTTTAATGAACCATGATATATTATTCATATTATTAAAAAAATGATAATTATAACATAGATATTAAAAATCATTTCATGAATTGAAATAACATTTATTTAAAAATAATGACTGATGGTTTTATATAAATAAATCATATTGATAAAAAACTACCTAATTTTTATTTTATATTTATATTATTCAAATATAAAATTTTATCAAAAAGAAAATTTTTATAAAAAAATATTGATTTTAAAATTTTACACTTTTATAAAATGTGTAAGAAAAAAATATCATTTTTAAAATGTAAATGTAAAAATTTTATTTCTGTTAATTTCTGAAAACATTCTGCAAACATTAATTACTTGATGAATATTAAAAAATAATGATTCTTAATAAAATTTACTTTTCATTAAAATCATTTACATGCTTAATTTTATTTTAGCAAGGATTGGAAAATAAATTTAGTCCTAATATATATTTATTAATCCAAATTTTTTTTCGTAATTAATATAAATATACAAAAATTTATTAAATCAGTCAATACTTATGAAATTATTTTCAATTGAGAACCACTTTTTCATTACATCTATTGGTTTAATTTTAAATTAAATCCAGCCATATAGGAGAAATGAATTTGATGAAATTTAAAATATATTTAGAATCATAAAAATCTATATTATATAATAAGGTAATATTAATTTTTTCTATAAATATTGAAAAAATAATTAAAATTAATTATTTCAATTATGGTTAATACAGTGTTTTCTGGTTCATATAAGCATGTGTTAAAATTATTTTTCAAAAGAAATACGATCTCTATTTAACATAATTTATTTAATAGTCATAATAATTGGTTACAAATTATCCAATAAGTCCGATTATAATTATTTTATTATTATATAATTTCATAGATTAATAAAAAGTGATTTGTTATCATGGTGAAAAATAAAATGGTAAAAATAAGTAAACATACAAATTAAAGAATAACATTATTAAAAAATGATCATTTGGAGGTGAATTTATGTCTCCACTATCAAATTCATACACTTTTATTTTTCAAATTTGGTGAATAATTTCATTATCGTGTTTCCCATTATTTAATAGTTTGTGTATTTAAAAAAAATCGCTACTCAATTTCAAAATGGGATGTTATACTATCGGGTTTAGAACACTAATTATCTATTTTATTGTAATAGACCCTAATAAAGTCTATCCCTAATATATGTATCAAATTTAATGATATTATAGTCGTCACGAAATTCCAACCCTTCGATCCTTGATATGATATTTGATATAGGTAATTCCAAGAAAATGTAATTGCTTCCACTAAACTGTTTCTTACAAATTATTCTATTAGAAAAAGTATTCGAGACTTAATAATTAAAATATAACAAAATATTATATAACATATACATATATGATATTATACTTATCAAATAACCTCCATCAATATCATATTCTATTGAATGGGGAATGAAATCATCAATCTTGTGTACAACAGACTACCGCCCCACCAATCAATTTAATAAGTTTTATTTCACCACCTCTCACGGGTGGATATAATGATTGAATTAGAATGTATATATTATATTACAACCATAATAATTCATCTATAATAATTATATCACATATAACTTCTTACTTTTTTTCATTAAAGTAAGATAAATGATGATCCTATATTACGAGGACTTCTATCTCTTTAAGTAATGTTATATGTTGTTCATTTATGCATTTAATTTAAGAAATAATGATAAATTAATGGTATATATGTGATATATATATGAAATACTAATTAATTAGTATAGTTTATATATTTTTTTCACTCTTTTTTTAACTATTGAGAAAATGGAAACAGTGTTAATAGATACATATGGCCTACCGTCTCTATTAACTGTGTAAGTCATATTCTATCTCCAAATTTTATTGATATATATATATATATATAAAATTTATTATTTTTACATAATTTTTATCATTTCATATATGATTTACTATGATCAAAATAAAAAGGACTGAAAATACCAAACTAAAACATTCATGAAAAATGAAGTAGTAAGTACCTGATGTAAAACAATTAACAAGTAATTATTAGAGAATGGGTCATATAACTTCACAATTAAATCATATACAGAAGAATATATATGATTAGGTTGCTATAATATATATATAATAAAAATATATTTATTGTACTGGAGGTTCAAATGATTAGGATGGAATTTGAGACATATTGTAAGGGAATTTGATCTCAAATTGTCTTCTCTCGGATATATGATAGGTTAAGCACTTGTCTCATTTAATGAGGTGTATATATATTACATTATCTCTATATATATCAGGTATTTATTTATTTTGTTCATATTTCATGTTTCATTTATTATTATTCAATAATGGGTTATGGGATTCCAAGGATTCCCATGTGGTAAATGTATTATTTTACAATTTTAAGGTTTATTAATATTATTTATGATAAGGTATTAGATGATGAAATATTATGATATATATATATAAACTCAATAATTTGATTATAAATTGGTTATTTATTGAAAATACATATTATTTATTCATTATCTTTACATTATTTATGAAATAATCAAAAATAATATTTTTATAAAAAATCAAATTTATGTTTATCTTCTATCAAATATCATTTTCCACCAATGTACATGTTTTAAAAAAAATAAAACAATGTTTTTAATAATATAAAATGATTTATTTACCATTTTTTTACAAATAAAAATATGGGTTAAAGAAACCTTTTTTTCATCTTTTTAATGAGGTGTATTTGAATTTATACTGAAAATATCTAAAGAAATACTTGTTTTAATATGTACTAAATGAATCGTATTTCACACATCGATGAAAAAAATTTATTTAAAGCTTCAAATATGTGTTTAATATGTAATTTTCAAATAAAATATTCTTAAATTTTTTACTGTAAGATTTTAATTAGTTAATTTTCAATGTTAATATGTTATTTTCCGCTAGAAATATTCCAAGTGATCTTTCAAAATCATTTTCCATACATGATTACATATTTCTATTTTACACATGATTTACTAGGGATATTAAACAAGAATAATAATATTATTATTTCTATAAATGGTTTATATTTACGATGGATATATTTTTATGAATCCAATTTCATATTCTATAGGTTGTGATATGATGAAATGATGAAAAATTTAAGAAACCTGATTCTTTTTCATTGTTTATTTTATGATGAAATGTTTAGTTTGCCCATTTTTTAATGTTTTCTGCTAAATGTAATGTCTTATTGTAATTTTTTAAAAAATATGTATGATTTCAAAATTTGATGCTTGGGACCTATATCTACCTCTATTGTGTGGGGAAATATTGATATCTTATTAGATAAAATGGATCAGAATGCGGTGTGAACCTAGTAATGTAAAGGAATATTTACACTATGATAGTCATGGGAGTGAACCATAATGAATAATATATTTTTGGGTGTAAACCATAAAAAATAAGATATTTGACAGAGTGAAACCAATTCACTAGGATTGTACTGGGATGATACTTTACTAATAAGATAGTTTAGGGAGAAAACAAATCATGAATAATAGTCTAAAATGGGAATATATGACAGATATGGATTTTCGTTGCTTATGTGTATAAAAACATTCTATAAAATATTCAGTGTTAAAATATAATATCTATTGTTATTAGATTCTATTATATTTCAGGGCTTATGACGTTCCATTATTTATTCTATTACTCATGATAATTATTTGGGATATTCATTATATTATTTTCAAATGTTATTCTAATGTTTACATATAATTATACTCATGTTATGTTAATATCTCCCTTTTTTTACCCTTCAAGAGTATTTTATCACACCCTTTTTTAGGACTCCTTTCAACAGGTTATTAAGATATATATTATGTTTAATATGTATAATAAGGGTTCAATTTATAAGGAACGTTAGGGGAAATTATTATTTTTACCCATGAACTAGTTATTTATGTTTCCAAGCTTAAGAAGAAACTAGACTGAAGAGATTGTGGAATGAATAATAATGTTCTGTAATGAATATTCAAATAAAATTTTTTAATTGATTCAAATTTTATTTTTTTTCTTCATTCAGGACAATGGGAAATTATTTTTATACCATATAAGTTATAGTAAAACATTTCTTTTACCAAATTTAAAAAAATTCTAAATCACCTCATTTCGAAAATGATAATATTCTTTTTGAACCATTTCATAATAATTCCACATTGGAAAAAATAACTTTAACAACTAATTTTATAAAATAAAAAAATGGCATTAATCCATTTTTAGAAAAATGGATATAAAAGGCAAGTATTCTTTTTGATCGAAGAGATAAATAATGTCTATTTTTCATAAAATCATATTTTTGGAAGATTGTACATAAGGTGAGGAAAAAGAAAGGGTATGAATTTATTTTCGATAAAAAACAAAGGACAATGAAATTCATGACTTTATTTAGTGGTATATTATAAGATTTCATATTGAAAACATAATCATAAATATTCCCAATAAACGATGACATTGTTATAGAAAACAATTACCACTTTTGTATGTGGTTAATTATAAGCCCCTTGAATGATAGGGAAATTTATGAATATAAAGAGAAAATCATTTTCCTGATAGTAATTATAAAATAAATTCATGTGTTCAATATACACCACATAATATAAACCAGTATTGTAAAAGGCATGTGTCCGACAAAAGTAAATGTGATAAGAAAATCTATTACCTTATATCTAACATCCTTCATATTCATTGGAAACTACTTAATAAAAAATATTATTTTTTTATAAATATATGAAAGAACCATAATAAAATATATCAGACAATATATTGTTTACATATAACCATTAATCATCCCCTTTTAACACATCGTTTTTAAATTCATAATTCCGGGTGATATCTTCTTTATTTTTCATTTTTGTTTCGGTTCAGTAGTTTTGGTTCATGTCTATTGATCCTCATTCAGCAATTTATAGAATTTTAATAATTATATAAATATAATATATATTCTTTATATACATATTTTAGATACATTCCAAAAATTTAGTGACAATGAAATGAATCTTACCATTCTTTGAAATGGTATACCGTACATATGCATGAATGTGGTATTCATTTTTTCTCTGTGGACAGGAAAAAATAATGATAAATTTTAACTAATAACTAATGAATTATTATTATATCCTATATACAATATATGTTTATTAAATAAATAATTATTTAAAGTCATTTTTAATATAAATGAAAAATGAAACACATCGCTTCGTGGATGTGGTCTTCCACATGTACGCATGATCAATGCTATTAATTTCCAAAATTTAAGAAGGTAAGATGGTATATATGATATTATAATGAAATATGTATACATATTTCATAATTATTACATATAAAAAAGATAACCATCATAATCCTCTTTGATGATATATTTCTAGAAAAAAATAATTGTATTTATTTGTAGAAAAGGTAATCCATACATACACACAAGCGATATTTTCATATACCATTTTTCGAAAAGTGGGAGAATAATGGTGTTTTCATAATAAAAATATAATTTTAATATATTTATTATAAAAAATATAATATTTTTGATGAATAATATATATTTAGAGGTTCTAAAAATAAATAACGAAAAGTGATCAGTTAAGGTTGTTACTTCTTCATGAAAAGAACACATCAATATCACCACTTAAGAGATCTAAGGTTATAATTTTTGTAAAACCATACCCTCTAGAATGTATATATTTAATTGAATAATATATGTTTCCCAGTTTATTTTGGTATATAAGGATATATGTATAATGAATTAGATAAAGTATGGGTTCTATTTTATAATGGTGGGGAGGGGTTATCCTTGAATTTCTTAAAATATCAAATTAAAAAAAATGATTAATTTATATAAATGGATTATAATTTATAATATTTAAATATACTTTTGTTTTGAATTGAAATTAACTAATTCAATAAAATTTATAAATGTTTGGAAAGCAATTTCATTATAATTTTTGAAACAATATAAATTTTATTTGGATGAATTTAATATTTTGATGAATTTTATATCATTTAACAAACATTATTTAGTTCAAAATGTCAATAATATCATTTGCAACACTTTTTATTTAATTAGACACTAATTTCATCAATAAAAAGTGGTAATTCAAATATAATGGTTAAACCCTCCCAATTATTTCATATAGATCTTTAAAATTCATGGAAAAAAATTCCCAAATTAAATTATATCACTTTATAATTTTCAAATTCAGTATTTTTTTTATTTAATTAATTGTATATATATTGTATTACTATATCAAATGTATTTAATGTATTTATAGAATTTATAAAAATTATAAATAAATTTATATCATTAAATTAATATTTTTAATATTAATATGGAAACTGATATTCTTTAATAGCAAATGTTTTTTCCAAATTTGGACACAAAAGAGGTAATTAAAACTCACGAAGTGACAATTTGTAACATTCATTGATTTAAATATTATATTGGTCATTTTCATGGACATGTGTCCATTAAAAAACTACATTTTTATCCTAATATGGTAAGGGTTGATCTTACTTCCCCAAATAAAAGTTATGATTAAAAAATATGCCATTATCACTTGCTTAAAACCTGATTAACTTAATATACCCTCTATATATGTGATAAATCATACCATGATTATTATTCCTATTGAAAAAAGATAAATGTGGCCTATTAAAAAAATTAGTCTCTAGATTATAAATATGGAACCAATTTTATCATATGAAATACCAATAATTGGCATAATTTAATTTTTTTAATAGGTACACAAAATGCGATGAAATTATTTTTTTAGATAAATATTTTTAAGAATAAAACCATATTTATTCTCATCACATGAAAAAAAAATATTATATGATATTTAAAACATATAATTGAGTATATAATAATTTTCATATATATATATAATCAAAATTATACAATTTTATTAATCAATTTTATTTATTGAGATAAAATCACATTGTGCATAAAAAAATTTTCCAGGAAAATTATATAATAATTACAATTTATTTTTACTAAATTAGAAAACAAAATGGATTTTGATGGACTGAATTTAATAATTTAAAATACAATAAAACATATTTTAATTTGAATCTAGTTTAAAAATATTGAAATGTATTCAAATTGTTTTTAATTTCTTTTCATAAAAACCTTATTTTAAATAATGAAGTAACTTTTCTAATTTTTATTATATTCTAATAATTTCTCAAAAATATTAATTTTTATTGGAAATTTACACATATATAAACCACAAATTAGTTATTCTTATTCATACCTACTAATTGACTTTCTATGTTCAAATTTTAAAAACTAATAAACTATTAATAGTATGATGTTTTTTCTTTAATAATGATGTTTCTTGTAACATAACCTATTTAAGGAAAGTACAATAAACTTTTCAAAATAGAACAACATTAGTGGGTAGTGAATATATTGATATGGAAGATAAAAAGTAATAACAAATATTAATAGGGTGTGATATGAAACATTTTCAATAGAATGTTGACAACCAGAAAATTGTTAATCTAAGAGGGGTTTAAAAATATTCAAGTCCTTAGATTTCAAGGTTATAGATTTTTTTTCTTTAGATACATTTAATAGAGTTGAGTCATTACATTACCATCCAGAATATGATATTGAGGAAAAATACATAATGCAAACATAAACATTCACACACAAATCAGTTTCCACCACAATATAATCCATCACCCCAAATGATGATTTTTTAACACAATTTTCTAATTCTTGGAGAACTAAATTAGACTTCTATAAATTCAAAAAATTATATAAATAAATTCCTAAAAAATTTAAAAATTAATCAAAAAAATGGTTATCATAAGTATGATAACTCCCTTAATGTATAATCCATTATATGAGGAAATATAATATTAAATTAAAATTCATTAACAAACCATAAAAATATAGACTCAAAAAATAAAACTCAATCCAAAATTATCTCATGACCCTCATTATTAAATAATTTATATACCCTCAATGTACATGTAATACCCTTCAAGTTATATATTTTAAAAAAATTATTTCCTCCCAAATATTGTTTCATGGTAAATCAATTGTTAACCTAAGGGTTACGAGTACCAAAACCCATAAAAACAACTCCCAAATATTATTAACCACCCTGATGAATCAATATATAATCACTTAATGTATTTATCTTCACAAAAATATCATGAATCAAATTTACATATAAATATAAAAGGTATTCCCTAACATGACCATACATATATCTATAAATATCACCTTTTCAATGAATAAATTTTCATCCAATAATATCATCTATATCTGATAATTGAGTAGGCCATAATTAAAATAACATCGAAACATATAAAAACACCAACGAGTTATTTAAGCAATGATATATTATTATTCATAATCTACAGTAAATGTTTCAAATAAATTCAAAATCTCATCACATATAACATAAAAAAGGCGGCATTGAAAATTTTTTCCTCATAGTAAACATTACTCTTATAATACCATCATCGTATCATAACCATTTATGTTAACCTAACATTAATACATGTATTCTTCCATAATTAAAAAAATATTTATTCCATAAATATGCTCACAATTGTTTAATATTTTTATGATCCAAAAAATGAACTAAAATTCATCAATGATGACTGAATCAGTTTTTTATCAAATCATAGACCAATTTCATTGTTACATATATTAGTGTGTTCATTAATATCTCTATCAAAACCCAAAATTTGTAGGAAAACAGTAGTCCCATATTATATATTATCTTTTCCCTTAATATTTTGTTCTCAATGAATTTCACCTTACCACTAAATCACTTTTCATGGTTATTAGTACCATTCCAAATATGTTTTCAAATCATTAATGAAAATATAAAATGGAACAATAATTAGATAATTCATGTTTTGGAAAAAAAAATAATATCATAATTATAACACTTATATAACATAATTAATGAATACTAATAGATAAGAACTTCAATCTTCCCACATCCTTCTGAAACCATTGACTTTGATTCATCGTCTCATTTTAAAATACTATTTTAACACAATATGAAATATTAATCATTCCATAAGATTCATTAATTTAATTTTATCCTTACTTATAAAATTTTAAAGAATAATTACAATCATCAAAACCCATACATTTCATATAAGATTTATAGTCCCCTCATCAAAATCGAAAAACCTCGTACATGTACAACCATTCTAATTATCTTATTGGTATTTCCCCCTATTACATCAATTTCCATAATTCCCATATTTTCAATATTTAAAACATTCAATAATATAGGATACCATAGTGACTCATCTATTGCATTAATTATGAATTTCATTTTTATTCTTTAATTACATACGTCATTTCGTTTTTTCCACACTCAAAACATCTATTAATTCCATTGAGTCATTTTGTTTATTATTTCTTCAAAAATTCTAGAAATGTTGGATGCTGAATCTAATTTTTTATAATTTATTTATAAAAAACCATAAGTATATTATTATGTGTGTCATAAAACTTTCCAAATTTGCTATAACTAATCATGACATGAGATAACTGATTGGGAATAATCACATTATTTGACATTCCAAACCTTATTGTAATTGGTTTCTCTTAGGGGTTATAATTCCAATGACCATAACATTTAATATTTCCTTGATTTATTGATGTTGAAACTAATTACTAAAACAAAAAATCATCGAATGAGAAATAATAAACCTATTAAGAAACCATATATTCATGAAAAATAATTTAATGGATTATTTTTTCATGACACCATACATTATGAAACCATAGGTTTAACCTAATACATTCATGATAATTACCAAAACATTAATATTTTATTTAATATGCTGACATATCCACAATTCTGTCATAAATGTTATCTCATCCTAGTTTTCAATTATTAAAAATCAATGTTCTAATACCGTATATAATGTAACAATCTATTCACATATATATATATCACATCATACTAGATTTATATTCAATATTGAATATAAAGACCCATGAAAAAATCAAAGAGGTCTATTGAATTTGGAAACATGTACATATAAATATCAAGTATATAAATAATATATGTCATCTATCACTATGATATTCTAAACTACAATTTTTCATAGATATATCACTCCTAAAACCTATATTTATAACATGTGGAAAAAACAGAAGAAAGGATATGATCATATGATAATTAATGGTAAACAAGGGAGATATAAATGATCAAATTATAATAACATGAGAATATGGGTATAGGAACATGGGATTATTTTTTTAAAATCATACCTTGCATGTCATTGGTATTAGTCTTGAGAAATGGTAATATTATTTGTAGTTCATAACACATGAATCATAATGTAATCAACGTACAAGTGTTATGAGATCAAAAAATAAGAATTGTTTTTGTAATATACAAATGCATAGAATATCATACGCTTTGTAGTCAAGGCTCATTTCCCATACTATCATAGTTGAATGTTTTCACTCCACAAATTGTCATTGTAGTAATGTTTTACTCCCAAGGAGATCATAGAAAACAATTTCCTTACTAAACCTAGTTCCCTCAATATTCTTGAATTATTTATCAATTTACCTATAAATCTCCTACCAATTCATTTAATGGATATATAGGTCACACCCATCATTTGATATAATTTTACCACAATCCTTGGTTATTACGTAACCACCATTCATGGTTATAACATAAAAAACATACTTATATTTAAATTAAATAATGTAAAATAATAATAAACATATACATGAATTTAAAAAGATAAAAAAACATTAATCATAACAAAACCGATGATAATTAATGGGTTTCATAATGATTTTATTATAACATAACCTATGGAAAAGCAACAAGTTTCATATACATTTCATCATTTATGAATTGAAAAAACAATGGTGAATTAATGGGTATCATAAATACATTTTACACATAATAAAACACTATACATTGATATTATGGTGATGGAGTTCATATATCATATCCACTATAAATAAATACTTAAATAAAGGATTGATTACCTATATAAATTTAAATATAATTAAAAGATAATTAGAATATTCTTAAAAAAAATTCTTTTCATTTTGAATAAAAAACCATAAGATCTAAAAATTTCAGAAATACTATAGAAAAATATTAATTGTAAATATGAATGGATACATGTAATGGAATTTTCATAACCTTTAGAGTTCATGAAAATGATAATTTATGTTTATGAATTATAAGTTAAATGAAAACATTCTTTTTAATTTTATGTAAAAAAATAAAAAAAATACCCAATTCAGAAAATGAAAAGGAGATTCATTTTAAACCATTTTATAAACATTCAACATTATTAAATAATAACATTAATCAGTTAAATGATAAATGTAAAAAAATTCATTATTATATTTTTAGAAAACATTAATATTGATGATTATTTTTTTATAAAAAGATTAATGAAGTTGATTTTTCATAAAATTTCATTATCATTATCAAAAGTACTTAAGAAAATGAAAATGAAAAGAAAACATGTATTTCCAATAAATAATCAGTGGATAAAAAATTCTGGTGATTTATGAGAGGTATGTCATAATATTCCAACATTTTAAACCAAATATTAAGTTATCCTAAAAAATAAAGAGATTGTAACATAAAACTATTACCACATAGGTAACATTCAAATAATAGGTTCGATGAATGAAGGGAACATATATAAATATATGAATAACATAAATTTAATGATAATTATCATAAAATACGTTCATGATCATTATATACACCATAAAAATGAATCAAATGGTGAATTAGTCATGTGTCAAAGAGAATTAAAATTGAGACAAAAATCGGTTACCTTATGACTGATTTCTATATAATGCATTTGAAACTTCTATATAATAAATATAGATTTATTATAAAAATATTATATAAAAATAATCATATATATTAACACATTTTATTCACTTATAACCATCATAAACAGTTTTTAACAACTTT
Organism: Viscum album; assembly: GCA_963277665.1. Classification (NCBI taxonomy): domain Eukaryota; kingdom Viridiplantae; phylum Streptophyta; class Magnoliopsida; order Santalales; family Viscaceae; genus Viscum; species Viscum album. The sequence continues at coordinate 322,466,750 of OY728143.1, forward strand.
TTATTATAATCTCTATTCCAGGTGATATCGTCTTTATTTATCATGTAGGTTTTATTTTTGTTGTTTTGGTCCGTATATTAAGATCATGGGTACATAATATATAAATATTTAACCATAATAAAAATAAAATATATATTCATTTTATACATTTTTACATTCGTTAATAAAATTAGATATAGAAAAATGAATTACACAGTTGATGGGGATGGTATGGCTCATGTTCCCATGAATGGTGTTTTTAATTTATTCACGATGGTTGGAATAGAATTACTATAAATAATATATCACCACTGAATAATTATTTTTATATATTATATATCATATGTATTCTTTAAATTCATCCTTATTTATAGCCAAAAAAAAGAAACAGAAAAAATGAATCACATCACTTCATGGAGGTGTTAATCCATAAATATGCATGATCAACACTCTCATTTCCCAATGGGTTGGATAATAAGAAGGTAGATTTGATATAGTCATTATAAAATTATTATTATTTAATAAATATAATATATAAACATTAAAATTATCATAATACTAATCAATAAAATATTCTAATTAAAAAAGAATTTTCTCGCGACATGTAGATGGAAATCAGAACGTACTCACATGTGATATTTTCACATTCCATTTGATTAATAGAGGGTGAATGAAGATGTATTAATAATAATAATAAAATTTAATTATATTTATGATATATAATTTTATATTTAATTCAGAATATAAAAGATTTAGATGGCTAAAAATCATTTTTAATGTCAACTTTTAAGGTGGTTACTTCATTGTTGAAATAAATCCATTAGAAATCCTATTAATGGATACAAGGTTAAAATTTTTGGAAGAAGAACCCCTCTAGATTGTTTCTATGTAAGTGGATAAGAGAACCTGACTGGTTTTGGTTGAGGTAGGAGGATAAATTTGGTATAAATATGGTAAAGGAAGGGGTTCCTTTTATAATTGATAGATGGATACTCATCAAAATTTGAAATAAATTAAGTAAATATAAATTAGTGTTTATGTAAAAATTGATCAAAAATGATAATATTATAACATATGATGGAAATTATTAGAAATAAACTTATATAAAATAGGAAAAATTTTGTTCAAATTTTTATGGTTATAATTTTGTTTCAATATTTTGTTATCCATTATATCAATTACCATAATATAATGATTTTTTACAATAGAAGGGTTAATAATGTTTCTCTAAAATAAAAAACCCACAAATTAACTTTTATTATTTTTATAAATATATCCAATTAATTTCCACTAATATAATATTTCTATGAATATTATTTAATTTATTAAAATTTTATTTATAATTAAACATCAGTATTGTAATTTTTATCAATATTAATTTTATATTATTTTAAATACAATATAATTTTGATGAAATAGAATATAATGATAAAATAACCCACTATTATTTAATATTGATCTATATAATTTGTTCTATGAATAATATATTTCAAATAATATAACTTTTAATAATTTAAAAATAATCTATTTTATTATTCTCTTAATTAAATAAAAAATTTACCAGAATTGAACTATAATTTATGATCAGTATCTTTTTTTCAAAAAATATAAATTAATTTATATATTGAAATTAATTTAATTAATATTATAAATATATACTTATATTAATTCATAACATTCTTTTTGGCCTATTTGGACCAATATAATACATTTAAAGCCGAGTGACATTTTGTAACTTTTTATGATTTTAAATTTATTTATGTCATTTTGATGCATGAGTGTCCATGAAAAACACAATTTCAAAATTATGGTGATATGGGATGAATGTATTTCAACTACTATGAATTATAATGAAAAAATGTCCTTATCAAATAATTTAATCCAAGATTATCTTGATTTACACTTTACCATGGTGCTAAATCTTGTGGTGATTTCTTTTAACATATACCAAAAACAAAACTCTCATACTTACCAAAGTTGAAACTAATTAATCAAAATTTGGTGTAATTTTATCTAATTTAATACATATAAGAGGCATAAATTATGAAAATCACTTATTATCATTGGCTTGAGAGAGAAGTGAGCCATTACAAGGCCTAAAGCAATATCCACATGATGCCAAAGCCTAGCAATAAATAACAAAGGGTTTAAGTACATCTAGGGGATGATTTACCCTTTTAGAATAAAACCATTTACAAAACCAACCATAATAGAAATAACTCACTATATGATTCATGACTAAATGAAACACATCAAAAATCTTCATTTATATAAAAACCACACCAATGTGTACTACAACAGAAGTTCAAAAACTCCTCAAAATAAAAAATATATATAAACTAATAAAACCCCAATACAAAAAAGACATTATCCCCCACAATATCCATTCTCCAACATCACCAAATAGCCCAAGTATCATAAGGTGCTGCTAAATATGTGTGATACTTTACTATAGTCTATGTCGAAGGAGAAAAAATTTTCAAATGCACTAGAGTTCAAAATTAGGGATGAGTATAAATGTAAATAGATTTTCCCCAATGACTTCCATAATAATGACACTATGATAAAAAGGTGAGAACAATTTTTATAAAATATTTTACATAAAAAAATTTCCAAAAAAAATTTATAAATAAATTTAAACAAGTCCAAAAACTATTTATATCCAAATATAAACAAGTTCCCTTTTAACCAATTTTTCTAGAATGTAAATATTCTAGAAAAAAAATAATCAATTATTTAATCTTATTTCTAACAACCATTTTGGAATCACCATTCCATGGTTCACTACACACCCACACATTGAAGATTGTTTTAAAATTCCATATTGATGAGCGATCTCTTATCAAAACAACATTGTGTCCCCCAGAAACATTCCCCTAATCAAAGTTCACTCACCTTGTACACCAATAGTACATGTCCCTCATTTTAGGGCATGTATTACATGAACTCACAGAACCCATATATTCCAAAAACTATTTCATATAACAAAATTCAAACCATTTCAATGAAACCATTCCTTTTTTGAAAACCATTAAAAATCCCATTTAAATAATCCATTCCATTTAAAAATAATAATTCTATTTATTAAATGTCCTTTAATTAAATCCATCCACCAAAATTCTAGAAAAGTACCATTAAAAATATTTATTTTAAAATAATTAATTAAGCACATTATTCATGAACACCAATTTTATAAATTTCTACAATCCGTCAAGGAAGATAGTTTATAAAAAACAAAATGTTACCAATAAATAATAAAAATCACAAAATTTAATAAATTTAAAATCCATCCAATCAGTTCTATAAATAGGATTCAAGAGTGAATCAACCCACTTATGGAATTTTGACTAAAATGGTAAATGTCGGAAGAGTGCCCATGAAATCAGGTAAGAATTCTACTAAACTACATTATATATCTTCCCATATCAACACCGAAGACAAATACATACATAAATGGAATAAAAAATCATATAACTACGTCTATGGGCTATAAATCTAATAACATAGATGATGGGAGATGTAGATCTAAGAAAACATGACAAGAATCATGAAGAATAGGCACTTACCACAATAATCAATGCTCTAAACACCATGGAAAGGATCAAGAACGATTGTAATATAAATGGGGCAGGTTATCCAACATTAAAAAGATAATGATAATGTGGTAGGGTGACATAAGAAGATAAATGAGCGAGTTTGTGTAGAAAATATTTAAGATCCACTTTTTGGATCTCACATTCACCCCACGTGTGTTTTTATCACATGATTATAAGAATCGTGAGATAACTGTGAATTAGATATTATCTAGTAAAACCCTCACATGGACTCATTACACAGTCTCTGTAACCGTGTAAACAACATGCCAAAACTAATTTTCTACATCTTCCACAGTGCATGTATTCTCCTTGGATTTTTTGCACAGTTTATGAAAATCGTCGGCAACCCCTGTGCTTCCACTATAGCCCCAAAACTCCTTGAAAGTTCACTGAACACTCCAAAAGATCGCCCATATCCATTATGCAGTTTAAAATTAATGAAATGGTTACATATGAGAATCTAGGGGTACCACATTATCCCCACCATTCATATATCCATCCACCGAATGTAGAAAACTATTTTTTTACTAGAATGATTTTCATCCCATGTTCATTCCTTTACTTATAACATTCCGAAGTCACTTTCTGAATCTAACCATGTTTCCATAAATACAAAACTAGAATAATTTTTTCCCATGTAAGACATTATATTACCCATCCACAATTAGCACCAGGATATATAATGAAAAAGCATCATGCAATAGAATATGGTTATACTATCTAATAACATTGTTAGGATGAGTTTGATACACTTTCAACTAAGATATATGGATGACATTATGCACTCATTTAAACCATAGATTTAATTAAAACTTTTATGTTACCTACCCAACCAATTATACTATCTCATTGTTCCAATTTATTAAGGATATTAATTTATATGCTACCAAAAACTTTGTTTCCCAAGACTTAGATAGATCCTTAAGAACACATTATCACTCACCGCAAACAACAACGGTCTTCAGCGATGATCCACAAACGATTTCGGATTAAACCGATCCATCTCAATTCACTTTCTAATCAAATTAATCTTCTCAATTGTTTCATGGACAAGGCTTGGTATATGTAATAGAGCCTCACCTGTTTCAACCTAACAATGTGGAGAAGAACAAGGACACCTAGACAATGCTTCAAACAAATACATTTCAAGGAAGGATTTCGGTTATTATATAAGAACTACTCTAATGGTATATTCTATTCCCATGATCCACCAAAATCCCTGTAAAAATACTAAAACAAGCCCTTAAATGTTTGTATCATCCTTTAAGATTTCTCAACCATCTACGGATGATAAGCTGTACACATAGTCAAATGATTGAAAAGGTATTTCTATAAGGATTTCTAGAAAAAAAATGTGAATCTCAGATCTCTGTTTGAGACTATAGAAATTTGTTTTCCATTAATCATTACTCATTCTTCGATATAGATCTTTGACATATGCTTCACCATATGTGATTAATTAATTGGGAAGAAATGGTCTAACTTTTAGAGCTGATCCACTCTCATCCATATGGAATCATGTTTCTAAACATTTCTTTGAAGACATATAACAAATACATCAATATATAATCTCATTTCCAAACTGGGATTGGTAAAGGCTACAACTTTCCCACTGGTCATTGATTCTATTTCTTAGATTTATGAAAAGTAATGCACCTTGAAAAAAAACTCAAACACTTTCCATTTCATACCAAGCCACTAATTCTATGCCATAAATGTACTATAAAACATTTGTATTCATGGATGTATAGCCCATATCCAGTGGAGCTGGGCTTTAATATGTTGTTACTGACAAAACTTTGGTACAAACATCCAATATGTTAACCAAAAAACTGAACTCCAATAATTTTTCCATCCCTCAATGGTCTCCCAACAATTTAGTTTTAAACTATTTACCATGAATTATGTATTTAATTTTTATTCCTCTTTATACATCATTACCGAAGTTAGAATCATAGAAAAAGAAAATAGAACATTAACATCACCTTGTTCATCACATTCCACATTCATTTCATCTAGGAATAATTCCCATTGTGAGAAAATATGATTCAATCTCTTATGATACATCAACATAGTGAATTTCTCACCAAATTGATAGTAACAACATGTCTTCAAAGCATGGACAACCATAGCATTCTCAAAATCTTGTGTAGGATAATTCTTCTTAGGCAACATCAAGTGACTTGAACTATAAGAATCTATACGGTCTCCTAGCATGGGACCACATACCAACCCATATCCCAAAGCATCTCAAATACACCATACACCCATCTCGTAATTCTATAAAAATAAAAAAAGTTTTTGATGTAAGATGAACATATTGATCTTGAAAAGACTTCTAGAATTCCTCACTCCATTAGAAGGATACAATTTTATTTTTCAAAATTCTCTTTGGAAAATATTGTCGGGATATGTCATGAAAAAAATGTCCATAATAACCAACAAGGCCATGAATGTTTCGCATCTCAATGACATTTTTTTGGTGTTCTCCCAGAGATTTAAGATTCTTTATTTTCAAGATCATCTGAAAACCCTTTTTCAACAATTACATGTCTAAGAAAGCATATGTCTAGTATCCAAAAATCACACATATATAATACGACATACAACTGATGATCTCTTAGGATTTGCAACATAGTCTCCAGGTTTTTTTATGTTCAACCCTTGTCCTTTAGTATAACAATATGTAATCCACAAACACCACAATAAAGAAAACCCAGATATCTTTGAACTACCTGATTCATCTGTTAAATAAAGAATGTTGGTGAATTTGTAAGACTATATTTAATGACTATGTATTCATAATGTCCATATTTACATATAAATTTTTTTAGAATATATTATTTCCAAACTCACAATTGGTGATATTCTAATAAGAAGTCAATTTTAGAGAACCATTGAGCTTCAATAATTTGATCGATCAGGTTATCAATGTTGAGAAGTGGATTTAAATTATTTATTGTAACATAGTTATGATTATGATAATCTAGACACAACCGTAGTGTTCCATCTGCATTCATCATGAATAAGACTAGTGTTTCCCATAAAGATGTTCTTAGGTGAATGAAACTGTTCTTTTTAGCTCCTCCAAATGAACATTAAATTCCTTTTACTCTATTGGTTCCATCAAATATGAGTGAACAAAAATAATATTGGTCTCCATAAAGCGATCAATCTTAAACTTTACTTTCCATATAGGTGATAACCTTGAGATGTTTATGGGAAAGACATCAAGAAATTGATACATGATTGATAAATGATATAATAAATCTATTCTATCAATAACATGATCAATAATGCCAACTAGTATGAAATAATTCCTATTATTGGTACCAAAAATCCCATTTCCCCTTTCTTTATAACCCTTTTCCTCTGATGAGATGGTCGACAATGTCCTCAGTTGTAAAACTTTTTTTCAGTAATAGTCTATGTGATCTGTGAATGTAGTCAAACAATCCAAACATAGTATTACATTAAATACATCCATGACCAGCACCAAGATATCCCATTTCATCTCAAATCCATCCAAAGATATAGATCATCCACTAAATACAATTATTCTACACTATCATTGAATAATATGAGTTTTGTTTTTCATATAATGAATTATCTCATGTATTAAACATAAAAAATAAATAGCTTGAGAAGTGATAAAGGAATACGACACACTTATATCAAACTAAAAATATAGAATTGTAGAATTCAAAATAATCATACCCCTCACTATAAATGGTCCATCCTGATCATTTGAAATCACCTATATAGCTCCATAAAAGGGATTCATCGTCACATGTTTTTCATTGTTGAATTTCTAAGACTAAGTGGCTGAGGAGTCATGGGATTACTAGAATTACCATGCATGTTCTGTTGTTAAGTATTGTTCTCCTTCCCTCATTACATCAACCAGGTGACGTTTGTAGCACACATGGTGTCATTCAAACACATTACCTCAGAGCAATGCAATAATAGCGCTGAATATGCCCCTTCTTATTGTAATTGTAAAATTCTCTATATGGTGTGACTAATTGTTACTTAATGGGACATATTCAAATTCATTGAAAACATCCAAAAACATTATTGGGACTTGAAGGTGGATTAATTTATCATGTGGACTGATTTTGAAGTGTTCGACCTCATTGAGAATATGTATCCCTCTTCTTTTTTCACATGGTTCTAAATTTATCACCTCCTCTCATGAAGACAATTGTTATTTATTTACATGTTTTTTCAAGAGTGAAAAATATTTTAAAAAGTGTATATTAATGCAGTCCTGACTCAATAGTAGGAAAATCATGAGTGATGCTCAGATGTAAGTTTTGGTTCACCAATGGGTCAGGTGCAACCACATTCTCAACAACTATTTCTAATCCATTGCAATAACGTCTATCAAGTGCAATTTCATAAAAAGAAAAAACCGTTAGTCATACTCCCTTGGACCATATAGATTATAATTTCAAATTATATAATATCATATATCACAACATAGCTTTCCAAAAAAAACCTTTTTTGTATTCAAACATATTGGAAAAATATCATTCTTAGATTAGAAAATTAATGAATTTTTAAAATACATTAGTTATGATCATTAAAATGTATTTCATTTGAACATAGTTTCTATTATTTTTCTTAAAAAATAACCATTCAAAAAACCATAAATCGTTACTAAAAATTAAATGTTCAATCCTAGTGAGAAGTAATTTCATTAATGAATGTCGTTTTCATCTCATTGACTAAATACATGATGATGAGATTACAATATCCCATAGGTGTCTCCAAAACACTTATGTACCCAAATCATTGGTAACCTAATGTTCATCAAAATAAAGATAACTATGTATATTTATGCTATAAATTTCATGTTTCGACCATCCTATTACATTCTTAAATTAGAACCCGAAGGAAGATACTAGAACAAATATCAATTTCAAGACCAAGAAAATGGATGGATGCTTATTCCACATGGAAACAGAAAAGATGATACCAATTATCTCAATAAATCTTTTTGATCAATAAAATTGATTCCATTAGTAATGAATCACTTATTATCATTGTTCTGAGAGGGTACGGATTCCTTACTTTGGATTAAGTGACACCCTCATGATTCCAATGGCCTGAAATAATTTCCGAATAGTATCAATATATGTGGGGGGACGATTTTCCTTTTAAGAATAAAACAATTAACCAAAAAAACATAACAAAAAACCCCACCATTTGTTGAATAAATAAATTAAATACAACAAAATGTCTTTATTACTATAAAAACTACACCAAAGTGTACTACAATAAAAGAAAAACTAAGAATCCAAGTAAAAAACTGATAAATAAATAATAAAACTCTAAGATGTCTAAGACTACACGCTCCACAAGATATATACTATAACACCAACAAATAAACATTTTATCAAAAGGTCATGTTAAAAATGTGTGATACGGTACCTTTTCCCTTGTCCCTAATGATAACATCTACAAAAGCACCAATGTTCTGACGAATGGGTAAGTATAAAACTCTGTTGGTTTTTGGAAATGACTTACCTTCTCATAGAACTATTATAGAATGGTTAGAAACATATATATAATACAATTGATATAAAAAATTCCAAAAATATTTTACAAATATATATAAACATGTTCCAAAATCATTTTTGAAAAATTTAAAAAGATATATTTTAATCAATTTCTATAGAGATTTATATTCCCATAAATGAAACACAAAATTCATTGGACCAATTTATCAATATCATTTTTTCATAACAATTCCATAGTTCACAACACACCCACACATGAATGATGGTTTGACAGGTCCATACTAAAAAGAGGTCCTTCATTGAAATATCTTTGTGCCCCATGGATAGACGCCCCCAATCCAAGGTCACACACCTTGTACCCGATTAGTACACATCCCTTGTTTATGGGCACGTCGAACATTAACACACACATCACATATTTGCGAAAAAATAGTTAAATTAAAACAATTTAAAAAATTATAAGTACCATTCTTGTATTGAAAATCATTAAAAAAATACCAATAAACCATTACATTTAAAAAAAATACATTCCATTTATTGAAAAAACTATAACAAAATCAAATTACCATAATTATAGAAAAATGTCATTTTAAAATATCCATGTTAAAAACATGAATGAAGATCTTTGTTCAAGAACACCAATTTTATATATTTACACAAACAGTCACTAACGGTGGTTTCTAAAAATTGTACTGATAACAATTAAAAATACAATCCACGCAAAGTAATAAATTTGAAATAATTCCAATCAATTTAATAAATAGATGTCGAGAGAGAACCTACCTACCTCAATCATTTTGTGAAAACTATAAATGGATTAAGGATTCCCACATAAAATGGGTAGAAATTCTATGAAAATTCAATTGATATCTTCCCCAATTAATAAAGAAGAAAAATACAATAATAAATGGAATCCACAATCGTAGATCTACTAACAGAGGGTGTAGAACTATGAAACCAAAAGAGTGGTGAAGTATATCTATGAAAATGTGAGAAGAACTGTGAAGAAAAATCATTTACCTCAGGAATCGAGCATCTAAATTCCTTGGAAAGGCTCTATATCAATTATAATTTTCTTGGGATATGTTCTCCAACCATAAATATAAATGAATCCTGATTTCGGGTGGAATATGAGGAAAAAAAGGGATTTAGAGTAAAAAACATGTGATATCCACATTTTTGGATCTCACATTGAGCCCACACATAGTTAGTTCGCACAGTTAAATAATCGTGACATAACCATGAATTAGATACTATTAGGGAAGACCCACTAATTTCTTGAACACATGGTATCCCTAACTATGCACACCCCATGCTGAAGCTATCATCCAACATCTATAAAAGTTCTTAGTTTCTTCTATGATTTCCTCATGGTATAGAAAAACTGTGTCCAGCCTGTACACTTCCCCTTTAGCCTCAAAAACTCCATGATATTCCAACAGTCTCTCACCAAATTATCCATTATAATTTATATACATAAAAAATGAATGGTTTACATACCAGAAACCGGGGGTAAAAAAATAGTTTTAAAATATTTATCTAATATGTGATGAAAACCGATCTTTAGAAAAATACTATTTTAAGCATAAATCTAGATTTATTATTTTTCCCATGCCAATAAAAAATTTGATTAATGTTAAAAATTTAATTGATTATATATTAATAAAATTTACCTTAATTTAATCACTTATAATAATCAAATTTAATTTATTAATATAAAAACACATTGCAAGCATAATGAATATTTTTCAAAAAAATGTATTTTTATCTATAAAAAATTATTTATACTAAATAAGAACATAAAATTTATTCCAAAAGACTACATATATTTAATTTAAATATAATGAAAAAAACATTCATTGAAACAAATTTAACATAAAATGGATCTTCTTATAAATAGTTTTCAATTAATTCATCATTTTAACTATTTCCATGAAAAACAAATTTTAAATATTCTAAAAAACTTTAAATGACCATTTTAATATTATGTTTTAAAAAATTATGTTCATTATATAGAGTAAATTTTTTAAAATTTCAAAAGAGTAGTCAACATATTTTTGAACAAAATTATTATTTTTTTAGAAAACATATTTATAATGTGTAAAACAAAATTAAAAAAATTGCGTGAATATTTAAAATGAATTTATCAAAAAATTTATATATAGTATTGAATTATTTTACATTTAGAAATATTTGTAATCCAATTATTCCTGAAAATGAACCTTTAGGTTATAGATGATAGAATTAATGACAATTTAATAGTATAACATGGATAATTTGATCATGATGGTTCATGTTACACAATATATCTATGAAATTGGATTATTTTAAGAAAAATAATTTAAAAAATTAGGGTTTTAACATCCCCCCTTGACGTTTGGAATTGAGTTTTTTAATACCCACAATGTAAAAAGTGTTAATAAAACCTCTCATAAATAATAATGAAAATATGTGTGATTTTAACCAAAAAAATATATTTCCAAATAAGAGAACTTCGATGAGATTTAAAAATATCGAAATGAAAGAGGACACTAATGACTAATGACTAATATTGAGTGATAGAGAACATTTTAAAAAGAAGTTAATAACCAAAAACCATGAATCATTGATGGGTGAAACGGCCATAAATTCATCATATGTCAATATTATATGACAATATGTAATTTTATTAAATCATTTTTATAGTGTTGTGTCATTACATTACCATATAGGCTAATAATGTAATGAAATATATTCACATGATTGGTGTAATTTCTTCTATTAATAAATTTTTACTAAAATATAATATATTTCTCTGAATGACTATTACACACGATAAATTTCCTATAGCTATTAAACTATAAAAATCATATAAAAATACACAATTAATATAAATATATTCATCAAAACTCTATGAATAAATAAAAAACTGATAGTTCATGTAAATATATCTCCACAAATTTATAAATTGTTATATGAGTGAACAAAATATTAATTTCCAATGCATTTATAATAAAATCTAATATATAACTCAATCAATAATACTATATACCAATTTATTTCAATAAACTAAATACAAAAAAAAAATTAACATAAAAGTATATGAAATATCCTTAAACATAAATCATTGAAAAAATTAATTGAATTCTTCCCAAATACATTTTAATATTAAATCACTTATTAATAATAATGGTGATATATACCACACCAAATGAATAATCTATTTAATAACAATACTACCATGGTAAATGACTATATAATATTTCCATGTAGTAAACCTAACTATGATATTATATATAAAATTTAAATACTAACTTGAAAGATAAACCTTATCTTGACCATAAATATTAAAGAAATTATCACCATATCAGTGGATCCATTTTCAACAATCAAAATTATCTATATATGACAATCTAATTGACCAAAAACAATGATAACATAAAATCATATAACAACCCCAAGAGGATATTTAATCCACCATATATAATTATTCTTAATTCTAATTGAATTTTTATAATAATTTCAAAATTAGATAACATTAAATAATTAAAATGAGTGTTCATTCCTTTGAAAAAATGTCCACCCTTACAAAAAAACTCATCATGGTGTCAATAATATTTAAGTAACATCACATGAAAACATATATGAATAAACAAATTAAAACAACCGTTCTTCCTTAAATATGTTCTAAATTAGAGAATATTTTTAATAAATACAAAAAATATAATCAAATTCATCAAATATGACCCGGAAGACTTTTTATCAAATTAAAAACTAGTCTCATGGTTACCAATAAAAAAATATTAAGGAATACATTATCCAAACTTATAATTATTAAAAAAAACATTTGAAATATATTATGTTTTATCTTTTCACTCAACTATGTGTTCTTAAAAAATCACCTTACCATATAATCACTCTTGCTGGTTATTTATAAAATTGGAAATATATTTTCAAATCCTTAAAAATAATATTGAAAAACAATACAAAGATGTTTCATGATTTTTATAACCATAATAAATTTAGTATAACTCTTTTAAAAAATAATTATTTAATATTTATACATAAACATTTCAATCAGCCAACTTCCTTTATAAAACATCAAATATGATTCAACAGCTTATTCCCTAATACGTATTTTATTCAATATAAAATATAAATAAAATCTTAATATTCATTGAGATAAATTTAATATGGTTCGATTGTTTAACAATATAAATACTATTAAAATTACCCACAAAATTCATAAATTATTTTTACACTCATTATAATCATTAGTAAAACCATTATTTGTACCGACTAGATAATTCAAATCACAATATTTCTCAATAAGACATTTATTTTTGAGATTAGGATAATTTAATTGTTTAGAAAATTTAACAATTGAGGATATATTAAGGAGACTATCCTTTAAATTCATTTCTTTTACGAACCATTTTTTCCTTAGAAATTGAGAAGATTATGTCCATTTTCCTCAATGAAAACATCATCCCATTCATATGAGATTAACATGAGTGATTCATACAACAATATGGACATTTTTTGAAGTTCAATATTATTTCCACCATGGTATTTATAAAACACCATCTATATCTTATTATTTGTGTCAAGAAAATCACTAATGTTCATATTATTAATCATATAATGAGATAGATTATTTGTAATAAAATTAATGATTCAAATTCCATTACATATTTTAATTTTTTCTCATTAGTAAATTCATTCCATTGACCATCTCATTTAATATTAACATGATTATTTTTTGTAATAGAAATTGACTAAAACCAAAAAGCATATCACGAGCAACAATCATTATAGTAAGAACCCACATAATCAATAAAAATAATTTTATTGATTCCAAAATCATGAAAACCTTTTTCATGGGACCTTAGGTTTAAAATAGGTCATTTCGGGCGATTACACAAACCTTTGGATTTTAACCTACACAATGAAATACCATTAATTTTATAGCAAATGTCATACCAACCTTGTTTCCAAAAGATACTAAACCCTACTATGATACAAACAAATGATACATTGACATTTCATACATAGATATCAAATTATAATATATGATAATTAATTACAGAACATAATAATTGACACAAGAATCACATAGTTCATATTATTTTTGAAATCATGGACCTAAAAATATTAGGTTCATAATTGATCTACATCATATTCAACTAAGTTATTCATAACTAAATCCATTATTTGACAAATCATTCCTAAAACAGTTCCCCACATACAAGGGATGAAAAAATATAAGATGTGGAGATTAGATGATTTGAAATTATAGAAAAGGGAGATATCATTGGTTACAGGGATATTATATTGGAATAATGGTATGAGACCTTGAGAAGATCATTTGAAAATCATACCCTGAATATTATAGATCACAATATAGAGATGTGGAAATAATATTGGTATATTATATGCCTTGACTCAAAAAGGAATAAAAGTTCACAAGCCATGATAACATAAGATTATAATAAGATACACATTGTGGAATACATATAATAAAATAATATAATTTCCATAGTAGTTGAGTATTATTTACAAGTATATCATAGTAGAATGGGTTAGCTCCCAAAATCATCATAGTCATCAAGGATCACATCCAAGACTATCATTGTTGAAGATTTACTAAAGTGAACTTGGTACCTTACTCCTCATAGATCTGTTTATGTTATTAGAAATCAATATTTACCTTTTTCATTTGAGGTAGTTATTGGTCCCACTCATCATTGGTTATAACATGCGAACATTCCTTGGTTATAACGTATCCAACATCATTATTTAAAAATTAACCACCATAAGTTTTTATAAGGTAAACATAATCACATTTTGAAACCCACAAACATGTATAACGAAATATCCTACAATATTATTCATATAAGGACCTAGGAAAATAAATCGATTTATTAATCACGTAATTAGTATATAACATATTGAAAAAAATAATGGGATTCATAAATTATCCATCATATAACTATGGAATAGAGAATGAAAAATAACATTTTTCATAAAATTATTCTCATGATAAAAATAAGATTTCAAAAGAAAAAATATGGATGGCATCCTCAAATAATATTATGAGTAATTCAGAAATGAAATCAATGTTTTTTCTACCGATTAATTAAGATACCATAAAATGATCATGAAAACATTCATGATGAAAATAAATTTTCTTATTTTGAAATCACATCTTTAAAATATTTTTTATAAATATCATGGAAAAAATATTCTATGAAAATATGAATGGACACATGTAATTTAAGTTCATGTCATGGAGTGTTAATAATAATGGGAAATTTTATTTTTCCAATAAAAAATTAATGAAAAAATAATAATTTTATGCTTTTAAAAATAAATAAAAAAGTATCTCATTTAGAAAATGAAATGAAAATTAATAATTAACCATTTTTTAAGAAGTCAAAAAATGAAAAATGAATTTAAAAAATTATTTTAGATTAATAAAAACATTTTATAATATACTTTATGAAACTGTAGATATGGCTGAAATTGGTTTCTTGATCGAAGATATAAATAATGTCTATTTTCATTAACATTATATTTTTCAATTGAGTACATAGGGGGAGGAAAATAAATCTAAGAGAAATATTTTTAATAATTAAATAAAATATATAAAAATTAACAGGTCTCATTATATGTGGATTATATTATTTCAAAATCAAAAACATAATCACAAGTAATCAGGTATATAATGAGGATATATGATAAAAGTTTATCACATTGTAATGTTATGAATTATATGCCCCCTAATGAATGAAAATTAGATGGATTTTTAAATATAATTATTTTCATGATAATTATCATATAATACAATACTATGTTGTTTATACACCATTAATAAGAAACATGTTGTGTATAAGGCATATGTCCAATATAAATCACAGTTAAAAATATATCTATTCTTATGTTCAAATTCATTTGTATTCATGGGAAAATAAATGGATATAAATCTTTATTTTTTTAATTCAATTTCAAATCTAAAATAATATTTATCATACAAATTATAATTTTCTAATAACCTTTTATTAGATATTTCCTGACCCTCCTTTATTAAAATCACTATTTAAGGTGATTTCTTCTTTGTTTTTTTGTATGTCCTGGTTTGTAAGTTTTCGTTTGAACATTTTGATTATTGTAATATCATATTAAGAATTTTAATCACGAAGTAAATATGATATATATAAAATATAAACTTTTTTAGTGACATTCATTAAATATAGATATTGAAAATGAATTACACTGTACATGGAGATGGTATACTGTACATACATATGAATATTATTTTCATTTTTTTGTGATGGGTGGATCGAGTGGAATTTAAATAATAAATAACCATTTATTATTCAATTTTATATCATATATATCATATATATTTGTTAAATATATCCTTATTACCATATATGTAAATTAGAAATGATAAAGTAATAACATCGCTTCATGGAGGTAGTATTCCACCCAAACAAATGATCAATGTTATCATCTCCTAACGGTCTAGAAGGAAAGAAGGTAGAATAATAATATCATTACATATGTATAATTATTTCAAAATTATCTCATATAATAATTAAAACTATAATATCACTCATCCATAATATATTTTTTTAAGAAATTAATTAGGTCTCAATGTGGAGATGATAAGTTGTCCAAAAAAACAAGCGATATTTTCAAATATATCAGATTAAAAGAGTGTGAATAAAGGGGATTTCATAAACATAATAACATTTCTGTATATTTAAGATACTCAATTTATTATTTTATGATGATTATTTTATATTTATAGGAGCTTAAATAATTTTTATTAAATGATATTGGTTAGGGAGATTACATGTTCATTGAAGTATCACTTTTAGATATCCTAATAAAGGCTATTGGGTTGTAATATTTGGAATACATTATCCTCAAAAATAATTATAGGGTAGTGTATATTATAAATAGTTATAATTATTCCATGATGGAAGGATGATGTTTATTTCAATATTATAGAGGAGGGGTTCCATTTTATAATTATGTGGATGCGAACTCTTTGAATTTCATGAAATTTAAAACTCATAAAAATTATAATGAATGTTATATTGGATATGAATTTATAATATTATAATTTAATTTGATGAGGATTTTAAATAATCTCATAAAATAAAATAATAAAAATTTTGGATAAAATTTGTACCCATATCATTTTGTATCAACCCTTCATTTATTTTTTTGACAATCACCGTAATATTAACGTTTTCCCACATTATGTGTTAGCAATGTAACTATAAAATTAAAAACGAAACATAATTGGAAAATTTTTAATTCAAATAAAAAAATCCCATTAATTTGGATGAAGTAATTTTTTTATGAATTTTATATCATTTAATAATATATATATATTTTTATAAAATATCATTAATGTCAATTTTAACACCATTATTTTTATTAAAATTTTAATAAATCATTAAAGGATTGAATTAGAATAAAATTATTCTAAAAAAAATTTTTATGTAATATATATTTATATGATTTACAATAAAAATTAAATCATTACAATTATAATTTTAATATATTATTAATCATTCATTTCCTTTTTTTGTTAATTGAATATACATTATATTTGCGTTTCCCAAGCATTAAAGCCCATTATATAATTCATAAAAATTATAAATAAATTTAAATCCAAAAAATAATTTCATTCAACCAAAAATTAAAACTTATATTATTTCATAGCTCTCATTTATCCTTATGTGGACACATAAGATAAATTTTAAACTAAGAGAGTGACATTTGGTATTGTTATTTAATTTAAATATACTGTAGGCTATGTTCAATGAAAAGTGTAAATTAGTAATATATATTTCAAGAATAAGGAAATAAGTTTTAAATTTAATTTATAATATAAATATTAATATATAAAAATGTGTCTTTATTTCTTAGCTTAATCGTTAATTGACATAATCCACCATTTACTAAGGTGATAAATATTACAATGGTTACTATATAAACTAGAAAAAATAAAATTTCCATGTCTACTAAATTTAAAACACTTAATTAGAAATATGGATCAATATTACAAAATTAAATACATGTCCTTGGAGTCAATTAATTTCAGAATATTTTCATAAAAGGTGATGAATTTTTAAAAATAAAAATATTGTTTTTTGCATAAAATTCAATTTATTCCTATCATAATCGTAGAAAATTGGTATACAATTATGATAAATCATTGAGTATATAATATATAAAATTAATTAAAATAATTCACCAATAGTGATCATTTTAATTAATCCCTATAAAAACACAATGGGCTCATAAAAATTGTTTCTTAGGACAATAGAATTTTAAAAAAAAAATTAACTAAATTTTTTCATAGTCAATTAAAACATGTAATTGACATTAATGTAATTAAATTTAATTATAAATTTTAATAAAACTAATTTAACATTGAAACCCTTTTTAAAAAAATATGGATCTTTATGCCTTCCCTTTTCAATAAAATCAATATTTTTTACTATTCATTAAAAAATAAAATTTTCAGAAAATTTTCCAAAATTGAACCTCTGATAATTTTAATTTGATTATTTCAAAAATAATGATCCTTTTTTATAATATAAATTATAATATTTTTAATATTTCTTCATAATATTTTCTGAAAAAACAATAAATTGTTTTTTTGGAATTTTTTTAAGAATTTGATGACTTTATTAAAAACCATTGAATTATTTTATAATAATTTAAAAATAAATTTTTATTGGGTATGAAATTTATATATATGTCATAAATTAATTTTTCCTATTCATAAACAAAAATTAAACTGCTAGGTTATGACAATAAAAATTATAATATATCAAATGATTAATGTATTTCTTTTAAATATGATGTTTTCTTTAACATGAGATATCGATGAAATCAAATAATTTATAGTGAATTTATTTTAAAATATTAGGACGTTACATAATAATTATAACACATTTTAAATAAAATAATAATTATAATATACTTATATGATGAGGAATAAATTTGTGAGAATTAATTCCCATATGAGGGAAGAAGTAGATTTGTTATTTTCATGATGCTATGAATATAAGATAAGAGGATGAAGATATTCTAGTACTATGAATAAAAACAATATGTATCTACTGGTGGAGGAATATCTTGTTTTTGTAATGAAATTGATGATGCTGAAAATTATCAAGGTTGGATGTATAATGATCCTGTATGATATTTTTTGTTGACCAGTATGTCACCATTCTAATGAATCATGATTTATTTGCACACCTTAAAGTATATGGAATGAAAAATTTTATATTATATTTTTTTATAGGATAATAAATAAATAAAATTTATTATATGTTAGTATCTATTTATTAGAAAATACAATTCACAACATAGACTAACTACACAAATAGTGTATTGAACATTGTAAAAATAACATATTCAAAATAATAATTTCATTCACAAACATCCACACCAAAGGTAAGATAGAAAAATAGAACCATGATATTTACATGTATAAGAGGTAAATGGATAATAAGTATTAACTATTGTATGAATTCCTCAAAATGGATTCTCCCCTGACATAGTGTTTATCAAATTTCAATATGGTCATTACAATTATTATCAGATTCAATATCACCTCTATTGGATTATATAAATTTATGTTTGTTCTCTTTTTAATGATTTGATGTTTTTTTACTGAATTAATAAAAAGGTTTTCTTTTAATAATTTTCTATTTCAGAGTCCAATACTATTTCTACTAGGTCCGTTCAAGACAAGGAAAATAAATGGAAAAAAAATTTTAATGACATGCTTATCTAGATCTATGAAGAACAAAGATTAATATCTCCACACTATATGAATATTAAAATTAGATCTAGCTAATAAATTAAATAACATATATTTAAAATTACCACCTGGGGAATGAATATAACCTCAACCTAATAAATATTAAATAATATAATATTAAACACCCATAAGTACTGTAAATTCTTATTTTTAATTAATCTGTATTGGGTGATGTTTTTAATTTCATGTAATAGTAAATATTGCTTATTCTATATGAATGAACATATTTTTCTTTCATTATGGGAAACACATTATTATGATTTCACTACATGATTCACATAGATTAATGGTCAGTACATGCAACATAAATGTTTTTGTGTTACACCCAATGTCGATTTCCTTTAATAGATTACATAACAGGAAATGATGAGTTTTACTAAACTACAATATACTATTAATAATATTATTATAATATCCTTATAACTACCCTTATTAGTTGGAATGCATGTTATGAAAAAAATTATGAACTTTTTCATAATATTTTTTACATATGTATATAAAATTAATCTTTTGGTTAGTAGAAGTGTGTGTATGAACATTCTAAATATACAGAAAATAATTCTATCGGAAAACTATTTTTCTATGTACAAACGCAATCTTAACTCAATACATTATAAAAACTATTGATTAACTTTTTAAAAAAATTATAATAAATATTTTGTAAATATTTTTTATTATCATCCAATTTATTTTATTGGTATAATATATTTATAAATCTAGTTTCATTAATAAAAAGATACATTTTTTTAAAATGTAATGTTACCACCTGTTAATGGATAAGATATTATAAATAGAATTTTTGACTGATTTATATTTTTTATTTTAATATATATAAATCATTATTTAATGACTAAATTAAAATTGTACATTGGGTAAATTTTTGGTATTTGTTTTGGAAGTTTAATTTTTTGATGAATAAGGAAAAAACTGAATATTAATTCAAAAATAAATTTTCATAAAATTAATTCATATTGTTAGATTATATTTTTTAGGTTTTAATTTATAAATAAATAAATTATACCTCAATTAATCTAATTAAGTCATTGGAAAAAATTTCAAATTGAAATAAGATATAAAAAACACTTCTATCTTTTGGACATTTTCACTATTTATTCTCATATATTCACTAAAATTGAATTAACATAATCAACAAAATTATTGACGCATTATTTTCTTCATAATCATGGCCTTTTAAATAATTCTATTAATATCAACCAAAGTAATAATTATCATGGATTATTTACTCACAGTTATATTTCCATAAATAACACAAATATTATAATTAAAATAATCAAATATTATAACACAATAAAAAAATGTGGTGTTTATCCTTCAAAAGTGGTGCATAACTCCCCCTCATTCCCCAAGAATCACATATTTTTCATGAAAATCCTTTTAATTATAAACTACAAATAATTAAACATATCACTCCTCAACATTGGTTGAATCATAATATAATTGCATTATGAGTTTTGAATATTTAATTCAACAAATATATATAATCTGCTTTAGATCATAAATTTGCTGAATATTTAAAATTTGTAAATCTTAATACCTATTTGATGATAATTTATTCTCTTATATAAATATAATTACATCAATAACTATGATGCATATGTACACACATCATTTACCCAAGGATTTATCCCCTTATATTGATAATCCTATAGAAGATCCATTTATATAGTACCTATATTATAGAACCCTTTACATAGATCCAGTTTGATTTATAAAATTACTTCTCTAAATAATATTAGATCTTCTTCAACCCATCTCAATGAATTTTTAAACATTATAAATAAACCTGAATCTTCTTCAACATATTTTATTCTTACTTCTATGGGCTTTCAAAAATATTTATAAAATACTGTATAAATTATGACATCAAATTCCAACTGAAGAATAGATGATAAATTTTGAAATATTTGTATGAATATAATGATTAAAATATTCAATGTTCTAGCATATACTTTAGGAAAAGTTTCATGAAACATTTTTCCATTTTCACTAACTCTCTCAAACAAATTATGACAAGGGATGACATATCATGTAATGAAAAGCTAAATCATCTAATAAAGGGATAAAATTATATAATTTTTATTTTTTTCAATAATACACTGTATTCTACCCATTTATGATAACAAATAAATGAAAACAAATGAAATAGATAAATTTAAAATTCAAAGAGAAATTAGTCATTAAATTATCAACTATAACTAATTGAGTGAGATTAGTGTAGAGAATAAGAGTGATTAAATTTGATAAAAATTATATTTTTAAAATAACTTATATAAAAGCACATCAATAAAAAATATAATTAAATAATAGAAATTATAAATTGATTTCAGAACATCTATCACCCAAGAAATAATGAAAAAATTAAAAAATTAAAAACTAGATATAGTAACACTCTAAAATTAATATCACTTATCTAAAAAAATATGATATGATGAAAGAAAAAAACATGAATTTTTTACTTTCTAGTGATAAATATTGGTTTTCACTCTCATTTATATACTTAACTATAGAAATAACTTAATTTTGAAAGGATTTGTTAATATAATAGAATCTTATTCCTTGTATAGAACAAATTCAAACATCAATGGACCATCATACATATTCTCTTTTATAAAATGATATATAATTCCAATATTTTTTTAAAAGAATTAACAATTATATATTTATATAGGAAAATTTCCATTATCCTATAACATTTTAAAACTAATTAGTATCCAGTTTATATACATATATCCCAAATTCAACAATTTATCAATATTAGCTGAGTAGTTTTATGTGATGAGACCATATAGTTTATCTCAATTATACTCAAATTGATAGATTTGTTTGTTTTTCATGGAATATATATTTTAATAGAAACAAATACTCCACCTGTTGAATATTTTCAATCATACACATCTACTTTATAATCGTTGTTTTAAAACCCTTTCAGATTTCATTTTCATTATTTATAGAATACCAATGTTGAAAAAATTTGAAATATATTTGAGAACCATAACAGCTAAAAGACGATGATATTTCTACATAAAATGTTGAAATATGGAATAATCTGTGGTAGAATAAAATATATCCAATGATTATGTACTCAGGTAAAATATACATATAATTCGTTCACTGAATTCCATTTCATTTAATAATTTACCCTAACCATTATTGATCATATATTATTCTTAACTATATAAGAGTAGATATTTTTATCTTACTTCTATGATTGAAAACCATTTGACTAGATCCTTAGTTTAATATTATAATGAAATGAATTCATTACCAAATGGTTTGGTTATTTTCAATCCAATAAAGAATTTCATTTCCCCCAATAGAGAAATGTCAGACCTCTTCTACATTTATGCAGAGAATGATTTACATACACTCTCTACATGACTATAAAATATTATGCCATTAATATACTATATCAAAATGAGTGCTGATATATTGGTATTGATTTTATATAAATTATGGTCTAAATATAACTTATTAGACATAAATTTTTTCATTTACTCATCTAAATAGTTGAACCATTCTATTCATTCTTGTTTTAGTCCATCGTGACCCTTCATTAATATACACACAAAAAAACCTCGGGTCATTCCATACAAACAACATCTATGAGATCACCATAAATAAATACTAAATGTACATAAATTTGAAAAATTTTAGTACATGAATAGGTATTAAATGAATGAAATTTTTTGATGATTTCATGTTATGACACTAGGGATAATGTCTAATTAAAATAAATTTCCTCATTTTGAGATTACACCTTGTGTATAAGTATGTATTTAATTCCAAAAAACTGTCCAATATTTTGTAATTTGATCTTTGAATCCCATTTTTCTAGTATTTGTTTCTCTATATGACTTAAAATTGGTTCCCAAGTATATTTTAGTTTTATTTAATCATATACATTGTTTATTGAATTGATTCACTTAGATAGTTAAGAATACTCTTAAATATTTTTGGGATCTATATTAGGAAGAAGGAAAATGTGATAGGTTTTCATTAATCTCCGTTAGGTATAAATACTTATATTTTTATGGCTAATTATATTTTCACTATTTATAAGTTTTTTCTTCCCAAAACCTACACCCATGAGCTTTTGTACACCTCCTGAATCATAGTTATATGTACAATTTAAATCATCTTCTTAAGGATGTGCAGTTTCTTCTTAGATTTTGTTTGGTCTCGTATCAATAATTATATCCCCTATATCAATTGTAACAATATTCTTAATATATTATTTATTTATAGAAAAACAATTATAACATAATCATAATCAATAATATTATATGAAAATTAGGTGTAAAATCTTTTAGAACATCCATTTGGTGTGTGTACATAAGGAATATTCTATAATTTAAATTCTTATCTAATATACATCCAATTTTTACATTTCCTTTGATTTTTTTATCAATTCATAGGCACTAAATAAATGTTTTACACTTGGCTTCTACCAGAACCACATTTTATCAAGATATATATTAGATTTTGGATAGAAGAATCATATATTCCAAAAACTTATGGTGATTATAGTGCCATATAGGCGGAATTACCTTGATTTATCATGACCAACATGGAATTTTTTTTATATAAAAATGTCAAATATTTTTCCTTTCAGATATTCCTTTATTTAATGGTTATATGGAGAATTGAACTCATTTTTTGATATTATTTTTATCCAATTTTTTATAGTTTAACCTGTTTTCATATTATATAATATTTTCTAATTCCAACCCCTATAAGAGAAATGATTTGTTTTCATTAAAATAACATAAATAATAAAATAAATTAGCCAAGAATATGTGACTTAGGGTATATTGGTATTTTACATGATATTATAGTAAAATCTTATATGAAAGTGATGAAATACCTATACCGACTATATGAATTATTTGTCACTGGTGAACACACATCAGAATGTATCATATATAGGGGTTTATCATTCTAAATATAAACACTTTTGCGTTATCCACATCATTTTAATTTCTAGTATGTCATATAAACTACTGTAGTTTATTAAATCCAGAATTGAATGTTTCTAACAACTTATTTTCTGATTGAATTCCAAATTTTATATTTGACATGATGATGAAATATTCTATTTCAAAAAATATTTTAAACATGGAATCTTAGATAATAATTTAAATATATCATTTATATTTGAAAAAATATTCTTTGAGTTCTTTATATATTGGATATAAAAACTATATATTTGAATCAAGTTACGTGGAATGCATTTCTATTTAATATTATATCAACATGAACATCATGAAATTGTATTACACTTATAATGTTGTTCTTAAATATATACATTAATCTCACATTATTAGGATTGATTTAGTTATTATTTATATTACAAATACCAATGGATTTTATTTTAAGGCAGTTTTCCTTACTAAATATAATATCTATACATTTAAATTTCATTAAATTAACCAAGTTTTTAGTTAACTATCTATATGATATGATAAACCACTATCTATAGATCAATAATTTTTATTTTTCCATGATTTTAGAGAAAAATCTAAAACACGATCTAGAATAAATTGATCATAAGTTATCCTTAATTTTTAATGATGTTTATATTATGATGTTGTTAATATAACACAAAAATTCGAAATATTTACATCGTCAAAACTTGATCCAAAATTTTATTATAGACAATTAATGTTGTTTTATTTATTAATATTGTATTTAACTATTGATACTTGATACTATGCATTTTTTCTAAGAATTATGTGTCCCCTTGATGTATTATCTTTCCTTAGACTTGGAAGAGACATATAATAAAATATGTTGTATTATTTGTCGAAATTCCCATCTCAGAACCAACAATAGCAATTAAAACTTAATAATTTATATAAATTTCCTTTATTTATGGAATTTTATGTCTCTTAAATTTTGGAATTAAGTTGAATAGTTCTAAAAAATATTTTTTTATCTTTATCTATATATCATAGATTGGTATGAAAAATTTCAAAAAATTTGATCATTCAAAATGATTGGATTTTTTGAATTTTCTATTAGTTTTCTAGTTGAAATATATATTTTTTCACATAAAATCTATAAAAAAAATTTCATCACTTATGTGTGATTTTTCAGCAATATCATTTATTTCGTGTGTATAATTTGAGCATCATAAATGATAGAAAACCACTGATTCGATAATTCACTTCTACCATCATTAATAATTGCAAGACAACATTTCTCATTCCCTTTCACCTTTTCCATATCCATTATTATAGGATTAAATATTTATAACATCTTATTTTCGAGGATATTATTAGAGTACATATCATAACATTATATTATTAGTTAATAAAATATCAAGGTTCATTTACTATTTTTCTTTTACAATCACCATTCTTATTATGATTTATTTTAACTATTATTAATTGTTTTTAATATGTTAATATTTCATTCTGAGTTTTATAATTTATTTTTTGAAATATATTAATCTATATCTTTACGGAATATTATTTTTATTAATCTCCATACTCAAAAACACTCAATTTTAAACAATGAGTAACCATTTCATCAGTCACTCTCATGTATTTATTGATACATGAGAAAACTATAATAGGTTTCCATATATAGATCATTATCATTATTATAATAACCTATATCATAAAACCCTTTTCCAATTATAGGATTTAAAAAAAACATGCTTGACAGTTTTTTATCCGGTTAAACTATAATTTACATCGGTAAAATTATATTCCATAAAATAATGAATTTTTTTAATTTTTTATATCTTAATCTTTTTTATGCGGTGATAGTTTGATGAGAACTTTCAAGATTCCCCATATTTTAAAAAATTAAAGATATTTTTTCTTTTGAACATTCCTCAGCAACATGTTGTGAAATTTTATAATATAAAGGTTAATGTCACACAAAAATCATCCTTATTTTTTTTCTGGTTATGAATTTTTATATTTTATTTTCAGTTCATAAAAATCATAAAATTCATTTTCCTACAACTTTATTATTTTTTATTTAAGAGAAAATATTATTCTTATATAATATGTAATTATTGTTCTATGAATTTCATAAATAGTGAATAAATTAATATCCAGATATTTCATTGAAAAATTTTATCACCAAATTTGTTGTGAAGTATTCTCTTGAACTTCTTAAAAATAGTGTAATAATTGATTATCTCTTAAAAAACCAATAGAACATAAAATAACCTTAAATTTTGAGTTGAAATATTGAAAAAATTAAACATCACGTATTTTAAATGTACATAATATTTTTTAAAAATATACACCTTTTATTTCATCACCTTATATGTTTATATATATATCTACGTATTTTTTCTAAAATTTTATTATGTGTTTGATCCGCTTGAATTATGTTATACCATTATTCGATAATGAATATAGTATACCATTTATGGATTTCCCTTCATTCTTAGTATTTTATTTATCATCTTTTTACCATGAAAAATTTCTCATTATAACCATAAATACATTAAGTGAAGTTTCAAGATCAACCCGTCCTAGGCATAATAAAAAAATAATTATTATATCCATCAATATTTAAATATAATATTCAAAAAAATATAAAACATCAATTTGATCAACTAAGTTAATATAGTTCTTGACATAACAATAAGAAATATTCATAGGATAGTCTTACTCTCATACCAATTGAAATTGATCAAATAATTGATTGATATAATCATATGTTGGGGGAGTAAATGCTTATATTTTTTAAAAAACCCATAACACATTAAGAATATTATATTTAAATATAATAAAAAATATTTTGAAGTGATATGTGAGCCATAAAATATTTTTTAACAACGTTTTCTTCTCTAAGGATGGTGACCTTCCTTTTATATTCCACGATTTTCCCATCTACACAAATCTATTCTCTTATCTTCTAAATCACTATAGGAAAGGGTATGTCAATTTTCTTGGTATAAGATAATAGAAAAAACCATTGAAGTTAAAACACTATATTTCTGAAAATAATCAAATGTAGATATATGATGAAAGGTTGAAAATAGTAATCAAGTTATTCAAAGGACTCAACCTCATATGATCTTTATATTCATATATACAATGTCTTAAAAAAATTTCTCAAAATTGAAAATATTTATTCCCCCAAATGTAATAATTTTCAAACAAAACCCGATTTTTCATACAATTTTTATCCTCATATATTCCCAAAAATTCTATTAAAAAAGTGTCCAAAATTCTCAAAACACCAATTATCCTAAGGTCTCCATATGTGTACTCATTGTCAAAACATTTAAATGATTTTAGAATTACTTGGAAATATTCTATAAACAATAAAATTCTATAACTGAAACCTACATTAATGGTATCACAACTATATATGATATTTTATTAAAATAGACATTGTCATTCAATAATAAATATAGTGTATAAATACTTTCAACCTTATATATAAATTTGATAATAGTGTATGAAAATATCATTCATTCTCATCAACTAATAATTTATGTTGTCATTTTACATCACATTAGAATCAAGGTTGAAGGGCATTGGGATATATCTATCAATAATATCTATATCAACATTATCATATTAAGATCTTAAATCATTATATTATTTGAATTATTGATATATAAATACATAAATAAGAACTAGTGAAAACAATATATTAATCTCCTTAGTAAAATTACAAAAATTTGGATACCCTAATGATATTGACCAAGTAAAATATCCCCATTAATAGATGATTTTATGTTAAATGTGCTAATATGGTTATATATAAGTGTAATTCCCTTATGTGGCTGTTCAACATTGAATCCATTTATAACGATCAATCAGTTGCAGATCCCTTTATGTAGATCCCCTTACATTAAGAATATTACAGATCTAAATAAAATCACAACTCCTTTAATCCCCCTCCATGTCATCTCTGTCAACCCAAATGAACATTAATAATATTAAAAATATTCTATTCTCACATGAATGATGTTTCCCAACATTATTACAAATATACTAATCCAGTTTGTAGTCTACTTCTAACTAAAACATTAGAGGTAGCAATATAAATATTTTCATGGAACTACTGATCACTATCACTAATGTTACTATAATGAACATTGAATTTTTTTATAAATGTTAGAATCATAATTACCAGTACTCACAAACCCATTAAAAATATATTATTGATAATAAATACAATATCTTCCTCAAGAGGGTTTAATATTAACTCGAGGTTCAAAATTAAAGAGTTTTATAAAAACTCTACCCCACCAAGATATTGAGTTTTCATAGTCCTTTCTAATTACAACATATATTTTAAAAACAATAAAAAAGTTATAATATAATTTCGTAACAATCTAATATGTTTCAAACCATCATTTCACTAGTGTTAGACCACTATAAGGCCAAAAGTGGCCTTCCAATAACCATGAACCAAAAAAAATGAATCAAGGGGTTCAAAATATAGTAATTAAGAATGATTTTACCATCTTGAACTGTAGTAAAATAATATAATCTTCTTGTGAATACTATATAAGGCAATTATACATTGGGAATTCATGACAGGTAATTTTCTTTCCAAATATGCACACATCCAAATATTTTATAAGAAATAGAAATTAAAATATGCGTCCAAACATGGATTAATAGGAAAAAAAATTAAATTTATACAATATTAGTTAATAAAAAAGTGATTAAAAACAAGACATGATGGGTGGGATCATATATATACATCTCATGAAGAACCCAAGTATTGAAAAAATGTCAATGCATCTCTACGTATTCTAAGGTCACTACCACATCCAACTACAACTAGATGTCAACCTGAATGAGTTTAATTCAAATTAAGAATTCAACAACTTATATAACCGTATAATTCAGTGTGACAGCATATCATCTAATGTTTATATTTAGTGTGTGATCCACCACCTAGTAGGATTTGACAAATAATTTATACTTTTTTATAAAATAATCCTAAAATGTATTTTTTTAAATATAGATAAATTTTTATTGTTTACATGTTAGAAAGATAATAATAAATAACAAAAAAAATATTTTATTTTTCTTAATGAACACATTATATAATCCTTTATTTTGGAAAATATATTTAGAAAAAATAAAATTTTAATGGGAATGAAAATAGTATAAGGATATTTTTAAAAAATAACCATAAATATGAAACCATAGTGAATATATTCCAAACTAAACCAAAAAATATATTATAATGTAAAAAGCATCATATCAAATAATCAATAATCAAATACATTAAAACCTTCGTGGAATAGAAATATCATATAATATATATAATGGGACAAAAAAATTGGAACTAATATGTCAATACTACATTGGATTGGGTGGAATAAACTAATGAGTTATGTATTATTTCTATAAATATCCCAAATACTCTCTAATAGTATTGTGTAGGGAACTCCCCTTGGTAGAGAAAACATAAAAACTAGTAAATGGTAGCTATAGTAATGTTTAATAAATCATTGAAATCATATTTCATATTCACACATTCCTGCATATTGATCCATATGATGTTTCATGAAGAGAGTTTGGGTAACATTAATGATATCTTAATACATCCATAATACATATCGATATGTAAACTCTGATCCAACTTTCAATAACACCATAATGAAATAACCCATTTCAATATTGACAGTCAATGATAATCAAGTATCATTACAAAAATAACGTACCTAAACTACTACTAAATAAGAGAAAACCTCTTTAATAGTTTCATTGATATATTGAAACACTTTATTCGTTTTAAAAATAAGTGTTATGTTTTCAAAAAAAATTTAAAAACCTAAATATATCTTTAGTAAATAAGATAAGAATGAAATTTACATTGACATCCTGCATGACGATGTCATAAACCCAATGATGGAAATAATAAATTTTAAACACAAATAATATAAATAAACAAAATATATAACATAACTATATAAGTGAATCATTCCCTTACATCAATAAAATAATTTCATAATTAGTGAATGACTATAATGAGTGAACCCAAGATAACGTTGAATGACGATAATGAGTGAACCCAAGATAATATTGATCCTAGAATCTGAGCAAGCTCATGGAATTGATTGAAGGAAGTTACTGATCCCCACATGATAAAATATATTTTTTGGGAATCAAATTAACACATGGAGGAATGTTTCTCATGATAAAACATGAATAATAGGAAGATTCCACCTATATGATAAATATTCCAATTACATAATACATATTATCACACATAAAAATTAAGTAGTTTTCAATTATAAGTGGATGAAAATGAAGTATAAACAACCAAAATATGTTAATAATTATAAATAAATAAAATAATAATTTCTAAAGTGTCACAAAATAATATGAACCAAAAGTAATTAAAAATTTTTATTAACCAAACGAATAAAGAAAAATACTGTTGACATAACATCATAAATCGATATAATAAAATGAAAAAAAATGAAAAAAAGACCTTGATCAACTATATGTGTGTGTTTAAAAAATTAGTTCACTTGTAACCATATCTACACTCAATACATATACAGAAAACCATATCCCCATTATAATATTATAAATTAATATAACCTAACACGATAATAAGAATGAGCCAAAGTGCCTAGTCGGTATCCTTTCAATGTCATATCCACATCCATTAACAAAACCTCCTCATGTAATTTATAAAATATACTATTTGTGTAATATTATCATTTTAACATTAATGTAGGACATATTGCTGTTATTTTATAAAATTTACCAATATCTAGAAATAACATAAAATCCTAATTTATGATAATAAATAAATAACATTAAAAATAGTGATTACTAATTTATAAATATCATTTATTTACTAATTTATTACTATATAAATTCAATAACTTGATTTTAACAATGGAATCAAACTAAAGACATAAAATGTCTAGATAAAAAATCTTTATAGATAATAAACATGTGTTAGGTTACATGATAACCCTTCTACATGAAACAAAGTTAACGAGTAATAAAAACCCATACATGTAAAAGTAATAGGGGTAGAAGTAATCAATAATAATTTATAATATAATGAATTAATGGAAATGACTAAATATAATAATAAATAATAGTAGTTAATTAAAAGAAAATATATGAACTACATCATGGGAGTTGCATATGGTAATTAATGTAAAATAATTTATGGTTCCTTATACTATATCAGTGGTCATACAAATATTATCTCACCATTTGTATGTTGTTATTGAGATAATTATCAATACTGTATTGAATGGGGATTCCAAGAATGTGGAACCATATCCTTATCATAATATTGTTTACACAATGTGGAATTTTTATAAATGTGCAGGGATAATGGAATCAATTCATAGTAGTCCTTGTGTAGACAATACATTCCCATGATCCTAGGATACCATGATCTTTTAAACATAGGTGAGTAAAAATAGGTATCCATCATAGAATATATAAATTAAAATTAAGAACATATAAACTATATGAATGGTAACACATAGTCACCTCTGACAACACATTATAGAACCCCCCCCCCCCCCGAATTCATCGATAATAAATGATAACATCATTTCACAATAATAAATTATTTGATCAATCCAAATGACATCATGTTTTCTGAATTTTAATTGAAATATCTCTTAGGTTCTCACTTCAAGGATGTCACGACCTGCCTTCATCAAGATGAGGGAAGGAACAACATATTTTCATAACCATCATTCCTTAAGTGGATGAAGAGATAATGACCCCCTGAGACCCACCTTCAGTTGTACTCAGAGTGGCGACTAGTTCCAACGGTATATAATCACATGTAATATGGAAACCATTACCCTTTTTTGTAGGATCGAGAGATAAGATAGTAAATCCCAAACCACACAAAAACTATAAGTAAATCTAAATCCCAATCAATCCATTCAAATATGTATATTCCAATAATAAGTGAAACAAAAATACAGATTACTCCAACAAGATTTAAAAAATGAATTAAAAATCTATGTCAACAGTCCTGAGGTCAATGCTAATAGGGTTTGGCACAGTCCTCAAAGTCCTCCTGGATACCTAAAAGTAGTTTTATATATGTATGGCGAGTATACATGTATACCCAGTATAAAAAAACAAAAACTCCTGTGCACAAGTGGAAATACCTTTTAATGCCCTTTGAAAAAAAGGAGATAATCAAAGAACCTAGTAGGGAAACTACCCACACAAACCTCAACATGGTACACTTCCCATATAACAAAAGTCAAGTAAGGTAATCATAATATCACATCGATGTTTGGGTACCCTGCGGCACATTCCCATAGATTTCTGAAAACATACTATGTGTCATACCTCCCCTGCCATTCTCACCATAGTCCCACTGCCGCCCCCAACAACAACTTTTGAGACACCCCAACCATAGCTACACCCACAAACTACTTGGAAACCACAACCACACATAACCAATGCTACAGACAGCTCGACCAGAACAACTCCTTCCATGCCGGAAGAGACCTGAGTCTCATCCCAAAGACACTTGGGAAACAACCTTCCCGCACAAACATTGTCCAACCATCACATCATAACATACTTGAATAATATTGGGATATAATGGACCTAAGGTCATCACAACATTCTTGATGAGTCATAGGCTACTTGGGAAATAGAGAAGAAAAGAGCTAATAACTAGCCACTAATAGGAGTGTTGAGAAAAACACCACCCCCATGAAATAGGGGTGTTCGAAAAAGTGTTCTCAACATGGATGGGAAAAAAATAAGAACTAAATTATACATATAGTTAAATAATCATTGATCCCAACCTCGAGGTTCCAAAACCTACCTACACACAAACACCCTCTGTAATGTTATTCAAGATAAGCACAATAGCCACAACCATGTCACAACTCATTCACAGATAACAATTTCCCAATTAACCCATTCTTGTTATCACATTCAAGTGGATCCATTTAAATAAAACTCTACTACAGAGAATCTAACATGCATATCCACAAGAGAGGGGAGAAAAAACAGCCGTGTAGCAAATTAAGAATTCACATTTGGTTCTCTAGTAATGTCACAATATCAAAAGGGATCCATGATATGCCTTGATGTACTAGAACCAAACCAAGAACCTACATACAACCCAAAATCCACAAACTATCAAACTACACAATACGTGATCTGATCTCCACATAGATCAAGTTGAACACCCATAATCATAACCAAAATAGAATAATTGAGCTTTCAGATTTAAACAAACCATTCCTTTAGTTACTTATTTTCATTTTGTTAGATGGGGTGGAAAAAATGGATTATTATTCATTGGGAATCCATTTAAATCAATTGATTTTACATGATTAACTAGTATCCTTGTTATAACCATTCAATCATAGAAATTTCCAGAAAAACATAGGTTCATTACAGTGCCACAAAGGGCAACCAACAACCCTGATTTTCAATAGACATAATCCCACACGAATGAAAACATTTTATCATAGGTAAAAGTGTAATACATCATCATAAAACACAGACCGTCATTATTTAAAAACCACTTATTATATTCATTACGATTTCGTTTCATCCATCCCCATAAGAACAATATCATACCCACACTGGATGATACACAGTAAAGAGAGATGAAGGAAAACCCTACATGGATGATAAATGATTGATGTTTTATTCCTGTTTCCATGAACTGGGGATGTGATAATTGTAGAGTAAGTACAATGATGGCTTCAAGAATGATTATGAAAGGCTTCATCATAGGTGAACCACTAGTCTATGGATATAGATCAAACGCACCAAATAAATGGAAAAGATACTATCCAAGAAGAAGAATGATTCCCCATGCTATATAAAGGTGTGATCCTAGATTAATGGGATATAAATTTTGATTGGATTTAATAGAGGATCATGGTTTCACCATGTGTTTGGATGGTTTCAAATGATGCAATAAATTTTTATTTAATAATTCTCATTGGATAAGTGTCAATAATAGTTGTGAATTAATGGATTTCATTTCAACAAATGAAAATGAGTCTCTCGAGGGTCGCCCAACTCTTAGGGAATTTAAAACATTGTTTATATGGATAAAAATCTCATTAAACCACATTAAAAAGGTTAAAAGACAGAAAAGTGGTGTTTCGGGAGAACTATGGAAAGAAAACCACAACACCCCCCCCCCCTCACGGCATAGATTGGGTGTGGTTCTGATCGGTGACATAGTGATTAGGGACACACCAATGGGAAACACACCGATCGGTGACATCCTACCACCAAAACACCACACTCCAAACATACTGATGGGTTACAAGGTGTCCCAAACACTAGAATTGGAATGGTAATGAACTAGAAGGGTTTGGACCATTACATTAGATACCTGTCAACAATTCTCCTCCTCGAGAATCAAAACTAAACTCGATGTAAAGAGAGAGTTCCGAACAACCACCTATACCTCTAATAGACAAACCTACCTAGTCATCTAGGAACAACATTACCTAATGTGACCACAAAAAAATATTGTTACACCATCCTATCATATGGATTAGGTTGTCCCTTCCCTCATGTAAAGATACTATTCTCATTAGGTGGAACTGAATCGCTCTCATAGGTTTAATTGCATCCATATTAATGTGTATTGATTAGGGATCAGGTCCTCCCCTTTACCCATTCAGGACTCTTCACCCACATTCAGAGAACAAGAAAAGTAACACATTTCATAGTTAACAATGTCAACCAATACATCATAAATGAGTAGAAAACAAAATATAACAAAACATAAAACAGCTCTAGGTACTGGGCACGCATTTGTGCATCCCTTTCCTAGTGACTCTCATCGAGGCCACCATGCCTCAACAACACAAAAACCAAGGGAGTGGTTCCTCTACAAAGAATATTTTCTTTACGACCCTCGATCCTTAAAGGTAGTCCATGAATGTTATGTAATACTCAATATCCCACAGTCCCTGGTAGAGGACGTTTGAATCATCGTGTAGATACTGACAGAGTTGAGACACATTGAAGACGTCAGGCACCATCAGTAGTAGGGGGAATAGTGCCAGTGGATAAGCCACTTCGCCAACCCAAAGAAACACCTCAAAGGGTATGAGGAACATGGGAGAAGGCTTACTTGCTCTGATGAGCCTCTGTTTCCCATGCCAAGGGGAGACCTACAAAAAGAGATGGTCCCAGGACTCATACTCTAAGGTCTCCTCCTATGATTGTCATTTGACTTATGTTACTATTGAGCCACCTTCAACCACTCTCGTATAAGTCGAACCTTCACCATCATGCTCTGTATTATCTCTGAGCCAAGAACACCTTCATCCCTGACCTATAGACATCATACAGGCGAGCGATACGGCCTCCCGTACAAGTCTTTGAATGAAGTCATGCCAATGGTAGAGTGATAGCTATTATTGTAGGAAAACTCTACAAAAGGGAAGTTTCATACAGACGATCCCTCAAAGTCCAAAACACATGCTCGTAGAATATCCCCAAACATATAGGTTGGACGCTTGGTCTTCCCATCTATTTTGGGATGAATAGTATAGCTAAGGCATAGTTGGGTGCCAAAAGAATGTTTCAATCTTCTCCAGACCCCTAAGGTAAACCAGAAATCCCGATAGGAAACTATAGACCTTGGAACATCATGAAACCACACTACCTGGTCCACATACCTATATTCTAAGGAATACACCAAAATATAATTTTTGATTACCATCAATGGAGTAGATTTTGTCATCCGGTTTACTACTACACATCTTTCATCACAACCTCATAGAACCGTGGATAGTCCTATGATGAAATCCATCGAGATGTCATCCCACATCTATTTGGGGACATCTAAATAATGCAACCCACGTCCTAGGATGTGGTGTTCTTACTTCACCTGCAAACACACAAGGAACCTATCCACAAACTCAACCACTACCCTATTTATCCCGTGATACCAAAACTAACCAATCAAACCCCAGTATATTTTGGAAACTCTTGTGTGCACCACTACGGGTGAGTTTTGGAACCAAAAAAGAACACTGTTGCGTATTTCCCCTAGGAGAAACAAATTATTGTGAAACAACATTTGATTATAGAAATCATCTGACCATCCTTCTGGATAATTGTCCAAGATAACTCAATCATGCATCACATTAGCCTATAAGTCCTCCCATTGTGACTCCTCCTCCTACTGCAATAGATAAGACTGCACATTCATCTGGAACAGACATCCTCTTCTATCAACCACCATTGAATTTTGGTGTAGGGAAAAAAATTCCCTCACCGCCTTCCAAGAATCTGCTAATTCTTGATCCACATCCTTTTGTGTCTTCCTGGTCAAGGAATCTTCCACTTTGTTCTACATTCTTGAGGTGTAGAAAATTTCAAAGTTGTAGTCTGAAGAAAAATAATCCACCTCAACTACCTCATGTTTAGGTTTCACTGATAGAATATATACCTAACACTTTAGTGATCCTTGAAGACCACACAACACTCCTTGATGAGGTAGGGCATCCAAAACCTTAGTGCAAACACAACCACTATGAGCTCCAAGTCATTGGTGGAATAGTTAATATCATGGGGATGTAGCATCCTAGAAACATAAGAGATCTTCCCAAGTTGTTTCATGAGAACACACCCCAAGCCTTGCTCTGAAGCATCATATAAATCCTCAAAAATCACCCATTCTTCATGAAACCTCATTACTAGGGAACCTACCAATATCCCTTTTAGATAACAGAAGGATTCTGGGAATTTATCACTCCACCCAAAGTCGTGACCCTTTCTGGTCAAAGTTGTCAAAGTAGCTGAAACTCAAGAGATATTGGGAATGAACTTCTGATAATAGCCTTCCAGACCTTGGAAACTACGAACCTCCAACAAATTCGTGAGTTCTTCTCAAGAAATAACCACTTCAACCTTTGGAGGATCAACCACTATTCCATGCTCGGACACCACGTGTCCAAGGATATGATCCTCTCGTGTTTAGAACATTCACATGGAAAACAATCCGTAGAGATGGTGTGGTCAGAGGACCCCTAAAATCATTCTTAGATTCTTGGTGTGATCCTACTCTGATCATGATTAGATCATGATTTCATCCATAAACATGACTGAGAAATGGCCCAGATATTCTTGGAAGACAGAGATCAAGAGCCCCTTAAACACGGATGGTGTGTTTGTAACTCTGAACAACATGAACACGAACTCAAATCACCCATATCAGCAGTTGAAGGCAGTATTCAAGATGTAACCCTCTATCACTCTCAACTGGTGATATCCTGACCATAGTTCTATATCATAGAACCACACTTCCCCCTTCTACTGATCAAAAAATCGTCGATCCTTGTGAGGGGGTAACAGTTCTTGACCATCACCTAGTTCAACTTTTAGTAGTCAATTCATTGACCGAGACCACCATATTCCTTCACTACAAAGAAGACTGGATCACCCCATGGGGACACTCATAGTCTAAAAAACCATTCCTCATTAGATTATTAATATAAAAAAATAACTCCCTCAACATAGAAGGAACCATCTTATTCAGAGCCATCGAAATCAGATGTGCACTGGGTTGCAAGTATATCCTGAACTCAACATCACGTCGAAGGTGTATATTCACCACCTTTTCAGGGAGGATTTCCATGAACTCACCGTCAATTCATGAAACATCTACAATTATAAAACTACTGACTCCCATGACAGCTCATCTAAAAAGGAAAGAAGGGGCTCCACTCGCCAGATTCCCTCTTGGAAACCCTGCTCGTCGACGAAAGACAAATGTTGGCCACCCATATCTAAAAACAAAGCCCAATCTCCAGAAGATGTCGATTACGTAACACAAAGAGAACAACCATTAAATACCAAAAATTACATTGTATGGATGAATATGTAGAAAATGAAGGTCCCCACTGAAATGACGTTGTCCCACCATCAGAAAACATCTCCATGAATCCAAAGCCAAGATGGTCAGACCTCAGACTGGCATACTCAAAACCAGGGGTACATGAAGACTAATTACATCTAGAATCAGATCATGGGCGAGATTTGGGGTAAAAAATGAGTGTAAAGCTCTCGAATCAAACAAGGATTAAGCAAGAGTTCTAAACAAGATCATCATACCACAAATAACTTGTATCCCTGCAAGAGCTATTGCCCCTACGACGTGCAACTAACCAAATCGATATCTTCTTCCCCCTGGGTTTTGAAAGCCTCCCCGACCATGCCCTGGTCGACATCCATAAGGAGCGCCCTGAGGTCGGCCTACTCCGGCAACATCTACTCTCAGAGGAGAGGGAGCTCGCTGTCCCTACTGCTGCTACTGAAAATCACTTTTTGGAAACTATTGTTGCTGATGTGGGTGCCGAACATTCCCACACCCACTATACTGCACTCAGTTTGGGAACTAATTCTGAATAGTCCAATGGTTTCCACCGATGTAGCATCATGTTCTTGGGACTACATAGAAAGGGTGAGGAAATGGAGATCAAAACTAGAAAAGCTAGGGCCTACTCCCCACTAGCTAAAACCTAGAAGGCCCTGACACTAGTGGCCTACTACATATGGCCATCCCCAATGACGAGACCAACTGGGTACCTTCTTGCTACACACCTCCCAGGGGTTGTATTCACTCCACCACTTCATCCTTCTTATAGACCTCCAAGAATGTCTATAGAGTGAAGGGAGAAACAACATATTGAAGATAAGTTCTGAGTGATTCCTCTAAATGTCTCACACAAGACTCCAAATCTAGAATGAGGTTATAAGTAATGTGAAGGAGATCCTTGAACTTGATCCCCAACTCCTTCACTACCATGCTCCGCTTCTGATGGGAGAGTATCTCCTACCTCTTCTCCGCCTTCATCGTGGAAGAGAGAAATTCTACTCAGAACTCCGTCTTTATGTCACCGCATACAATCTCACTCTCTATACTTGCTCCAAGGTAGAGCATCAACAAATAACACACCACTCCATGTAATGGGCAAATAGACAGAGGAACCCAGTACTCCGTCAGATCCGGGATCAGACTGAAAGATATCACTAACTCTTTGAGCCAGCTCTCTATCTACATGTTTGAGAAGTTTCCATCATACTTCCTAAGGGTCTTTTATTGATAGGAACAAATCATCCTTTTCCACTTTTCATCCTCCACCACTCGATCATCCTTCATCTGATCTACTAAATCAGCCCCCTAGGCCTCAATTTACCACACTAATCATGGTCACCATTTGGGTACCATAGCTGAATGTTAAATAAGGGATGGATAAGCCCGAGTAGAGTATAATATTTCATTTAAATATTATTTCATAGAATTTTTTATTTATTTTAAATCCCCAAAGTAAAAATGACACACAACAACACAATTCATTCTGATTTAAGTACCTTTCTTAAGTTCTTCACCCTACAATCAGTGTAGCCTTAGTTTGTCATTTGGAAGGTCTAGAGTCCTTTCATTGGATCATGGGGGGCTATGAATCTTATGTCTTAGCCGGTCTACACTGGCCTATTTCAAACGCTAAGATTGCCTAATACTTCAGCTCTACCATACCATGAAATACTCATTAATTCTATCTCTAAACTCCATCCTTTCTCTCAACCTACCTCTGATACCATTCTATCATAACCCGCCTTCAACAAGATGAGGTAACGGATAATAGATTTCCAAACCATTCCTTCCACAAGTTGAATGACAGATAATGACCCTTGAGACCCTCCATCAATAGGCCCGAGTGTGGAGACTAGAAAAAATGGTATAAAATCACACGTAATATGGAAGGCATTACGCTTTTTTATTTATTAGAATCGGGAGATAAGATATTAAATTCCATATAACACAAAAACTAGAATTAAAAGTAAATCCAAAACCATCCATTCCCAAATACGTGTTCCAATAATAAGTTCCTCAAAAATATAGAAAAATCCGAAGGGAAGTACCAAAAGAAATGAAAATCAATGTCAACAGTACTAAATTCTGAGCTAATTGGGTCTGGAACAATCCTATAATTCCTTATAGAAACCTAAAGGTAGTTTTATATACATAGGTTGAGTATACAGGTTTACCCAGTAGGTAAAACCAATATCTCTCATGAACAAGTGTGGAGGAATTCCAATGACCTATTAAAAAAGGATATATCCAAATCACCTAGTAGGGAAACTATCCACCTAGACCTCATGATGAACACTCCCAAATTAATGCAAGTCAAGTATGGTAATAGTAATAACACATCGACGATTGGGTACCCCATGTCACATTCCCACTGCTTATTGTAGACATCCTTTGCCTCACACCTCCCCTTTCATTCTCCTGACAATTCCACTATCGCCCCCAACAACAACTTTCTAGGCCCCCACAACTAGAGCTATGCCTGAAAACACCTAGGACACCACAACCACACATAACCACGTCCGCAGACACATGGTCTAGAACAACTACTTCCATGCCTAATGACACCAGGGATTCATCCTAAATACAATTGGGAAACAACATTCCCACACACATTTGGACCAACCACCACATCATATCCAACCCCATTAAACATGAGATATAATGTACCTCAGGGAATCCCAGCCTGCCTGATGAGTCATGGGATACTCGGTAATGTGAGCAGAGGAGGATCTAATAACCATCCACTCATAAGAGTGTTGAGAAAAAAACCCTCCCCCATGAAATGGGGGTGTTCGGCATGAAGTGCTCAAAATCGGTGGGGCATGAATAAGAATCATAAGAACAAAATTTTACATAGTTTTAAACAATCACTCATCCCAATCTAAGAGTTCAAAAACCATCCCACAAACAAAAACCCTCATTACTATTCATTCCTAAAAAGCACTACAACTATAAGCAAGTAACAACTCATTCTAGAATTTTTTTTCCAATTAACCCATTATTGTTATAACATTCATGTGGTTTGGTTTAAATAAATCTCCAAAATTGAAAAAATAGCATGCATATCCACATAACATGAAAGGAAAAACCTCAAAGTAGCTAATTAAGCATTCACACCCAGTTCTATTATAATATCAAAACAACAAAACTGATCAGTGAGATCCATTGACTTACTAGAACCAAATGATGCCCCAATATATGTCCGAAAATCCAAAAACTAAAAACTGCATAATAGGGGATATCATCCCCACAAACAATAAGATGAACATCAACACGAATTTACAGAATAGGGATGGAGGTTTTCAGACTGAAACACACCATTCATTTCATTATTTACTTCCATTTGGTTAACAGGGGTGACCATATAATGATTATGTTTCATTTGGATACCATTTAAATCAACTGAGTTTATTTGATTAACCACATTCCATGTTACATCCTCTTAATCACCAAAATACCAAGGAAAAATAGTGGTTCATTAGTGTGAAACAAGGGGCCACCAACGATCATTATTTTCAATGTCCAAAATCCCATACAATTCACAACATATAACCAAAGGTAAAATAGAACAACAACATCATCAAATACACACCTAAATTCTTTAAAAACCATTTATTATATTTATTAAGTATTGGTTTCATCCATCCCCATATGAACATTATCATACCCACCCCGCATGATACATATTAAAGAGAGACTAAGGGAAAACCCTACACGGATGATAAATGTTCAATGTTTTTCTCCTAGCACCAAGAACTGGGGATGCATGAATTTTTGGGGAAGATCTCTAAGGACTCGAAGAATAAGTAGGAAAGGCTGCATCACAGGTGCACCACTAATCTCAGGAAGTGGAAACAATGCACCGATGAAAAGGAAAATAGAGCGGATAATAAGAAAACAAATCCCTCATGCGGT
Source organism: Viscum album (assembly GCA_963277665.1). Classification (NCBI taxonomy): domain Eukaryota; kingdom Viridiplantae; phylum Streptophyta; class Magnoliopsida; order Santalales; family Viscaceae; genus Viscum; species Viscum album. Next base: position 322,509,445 of record OY728143.1, read on the forward strand.
AAAAAGGTGATATGTTAGAGATAAGGGATATGTATTTTGAACATATTTAATGGAGGATCTTGGATTCACCACATGGATTGATGGTTACACATGATGGAATTAATTAATATTTAATAATTATCATAGGAGAGGAGTCCAAAATAGCATTGCAATAAGAGATTTCATTTAATGAGTAGAAAACTGGTCAGTTGAGGGTAACCCCACACATAAAGGATTTAAAAAATTGTTTATGGTGCTATAAATGGACTTAAACAACTTTAAAAGGATAAAAGACTTAAAATTTGTATTTTGGGAGAACTGGGGAAGGAAAACATCAACCCCCAATGAAATTGGAATGGTTGGGCATCGATCGGTGACTCATTGATTTGGGACACACCGATCAATGACTCATCGATGAGTGGCACATTTATGGTTGAGACTCTGATCAGTGACATAGTGATTAATGTCATCGATGGGTGACACCAAAATGACATTCTTCCACTGAGACGCTGCCCTTTGGACTTACAGATGGGGTACAGGGCGTCCTAGACACCAAAATTGGATAAATAATGCACTAAGAAGGTTCGAGCCATTACAAACGAAATCATAATAAAAATAACAATAATTTTATAATGTGAAAAATGATCCTTTAAAATATCCTTTTATAATATCTTTTATAGTCCCACATCATGAAAAATATTCCCTAAAACCAAATTTGATGAAAAATATTTCAAAAATATTAATGAACATTATAATCATTACACATCAACTATCGAGTCCTATTATCAAATATATTACCCCTCGTCATATAAAACCATTTAAATAAATGAAAACCATATATATATATATATATCTAATCTCATATTTAACATTAAAACAAATTTATAAAACCTGAATTTTACCCCTTATAAAAAAATAACCAAATCATCCTTTAATTATTGGAAATTTCTATTTGATTATTCCTTATTAATTTTTTTCACACCTTCTTGATTTGTATTGTAAAATTTTTCATTAATAAGTCTATATATAGATTAATATATATAAAAAATATTGGATTAAAATTTAATGTGTAATGCATGAATCTCTCAAACTCAATTAATTACCAACAAGATGATCCCATGAACATATTTCCTTTTCCTTTGATTGAGAATTTTTGGGCTTTACAATAATAAATGATTAAAAAAATTAAAGTAAAAGGGATATAAAGATAAAAAATAAAGAGATCATGAGAAATAATATTTTTTGTTGATATAGAGATATCCACATTCTCATGGGTTGGCATTATAATTTCAATAATTTAGAAGTAGAAATACATTGTTATTTTCTAAGTATTACACACAAACAGACACATAAAAAATATTGAAGGAATATATAAAGGATAAATCATAACAGTTATTCTAATAATATTATAATTCCACTAGTCTATAGAGTGTTCTAGTTTGATGTTGGTGGAGCTACAATAACACTATAGCGAAGGCTTCGTATGCTATATTAAAAATTCTAATGTTCACACTGCTATAGTGACTTTCCATTTTCAAAAGTATGTAATTTAATGTACCAATAAGAGATTACATGGTGCCCATAATTTGGGATTGGGACCTTCGATCCCTGGACCACTGAGATGGGTTAATTTTCCCCCCACAACCCCCAATGACCTCACTACATAGGTTAATCTATGAGAAATGCGATCTAGTGTGAAGTCTTGGACATTTTTTGTTTAATCAACATTAGAAAAAGGATTAGGATAAAGCATTCAAACATCATAGATTTACATTGTCATAATCCTAAAAATATCTAATGAAAGAACTAAATATCTGAATCCAAAATACCATAATGTCATAATTAATTTCGAACTCATAAGAAGGCGTACTATTTCCAAACAATGAACAATATGCTAAGGTTCACCCCAAACATTCACCTAGAGATAACCCACGCTGAAAAACTAACTACTATATATTAATTAGTGAAAAATAAAATTAAAATCCACAAAAATCTAAAAACAAAATTCAAGGAATCATACCTTGATGTGAAAAAACTATTACATGACCATCAACCCATTCAATTATTTTACCAGATGAGAATCATTACCTAAAGAAACAATATGATTCCACCATACTCTATTGGAATCCTCTTTCCCAAACCCTAACAATAAAATAAAAATAAATATTTTAATGATGCTAAAAAAGTAGGAATAAGTGTATTAACCATGATATATCAAGACTATCCATGATATTTTCCACTAAATGAAATAGAGAACCAGCATTGATAAAGGAGGAAAAACTCCTCCATAGAGGAGATACTGTACGTCACATAATATTTGGGAAGGATATGGTAATGATTAACATTTTTGTAGGGTTAAAAATTGAGATCTAAAGTAATTTTTAATGTTTAAGCAAGAAGGTCATGGAATAGACTACCCCTCTACACCATGTCCCACAACCTCACATGTCAGGTCATACCATGACCTAGTAAATAGTAATGTGTGGTCCTCAATCCATTGCAAAACATCCTAAAATAAGGTAATGAACCAAAACTATTTCAAAAATCCCACACGTAATAACACATCCATGTTACAACTTTGGCCACCCCAGTTATGGAATCATTTCAATATGGAAGATGTCATGTGATGCAATTGGATTCCAATTGGTATAGATACCAATATATATATTCCACTAATCCTAAAGACCCATAAAATAGTTGTTATCTTTAATTACATGTTACTCTTCTAGAATAAAAGGTTTCGTATTTCAAAATAGGAAACCCACTATAGGTGACATTCCAAAAAATTACCAGTACCCAGTCATCACAAAAACAAAATAAAACATGGTTGGGCTCCCAATCATCAAATTATATCCAAAATTTTAAATTCACATGATTTTTTGTGAACCATAATTACATGGTTGGATAAAACATCCAGATTGATTAATCAAATATATTAGAAAAATCATTATTAAGTAATTTCATTTGAATTGGACACTAATTAAAATTTTATCAAACATTTATGTTTTTATGAATATATACATAAAAGGATAAAAAAATGAGTTATGAAATTCAATATTTAATTACCAATGAAAATGGATGGAAAATATTAAATTTTTATTAATTAATTAGAATATATATATGAAATACTATATTTAGTTAGGTAATAAAAAGTACTAAATAGATAAGAAAAAATGGGTTTCTCAAAAAAATGATGTTTTATGGAAACACCCACCTCGATAAAGTTGATCTATTGTGAACCAATTTCATAAAGGGAGAAGTGGTCAAGATAATATACACCGCCTTGACACCGGGTACCCTATATGTTTTGACTTCCTCTAAACCTTAGGATTGGTCACTATGTTTGATAAAACAAGAACATAAAAGGAAGTGTTAATGTAAAAGAACACAACCACGATGAGTGAGTGATAGAGGGTTTTACCGTGATGATATAAAATGAAATAAAAAATTAGAAGATAACCATTTTTGGAAGAAGGAAAGGATGTTAGCCATCAAAACCTCCTAGTTGATTCATGTTTCTGAACGAGGAGAAAATTAGTTCACATTATAAAATAGATTAAATAAAAAAATATGGAAATATAAATAATTTGGATTTATACTATTCCAAAATATTAAAATATTGGTCACTAATTATTTCACAAGGCCATCATGAATTTAATTATTTGGATTTATAGATTCATTGACCATTCACTGACCATGAGCGTGCTGCTAGACTTGAAAAGTGTTACATTCACATTTGGGATTTATGATTCCCCTATAATTTCATAATCTAATTTTCTATAATAGGAATACAATGGAATTTTAAAGTATTAATGGAATCATTGAATTTTTATTCCTAATTTAAAAATCACATCTTATTTATATAACATGGACGAAAAACAATTGGGGTAGGGTAAATGTGAAAGGAGGTACATTTAGAATATTTAATACTTTTTGAATCTGTATCACATGATCACATTGATTTATATTTTAAGGATATGAATTATGATAATAGAAAAAAATATTCATTATTGGTTATTTTAATGAATAGTTTCATTATCAAATCTGGGTCGATGAAATTACGAAAATAATTATTTGTGATAAGTTCCTACTTTCCGAAGGAATATTTATATTGAAAATAATGCTATTTAAATTCACAGTGTAATAATATATATATTTATCATGAATTGGTGGATAACCTATATGGAATAAAGAGTAAATGATGGTAAATTATAGAAGATTATGAGAAATTGAATTCAATGATTAAATTATACAATTTTAGGAAGATAATACTTGGAAATTTATATAATTAAATTCATGAAGCAAATCATTTCAAAATAAAATGATTATACTGGGTTAATAAAAATAGATATGTTATTAAAAATTATAACCAAAGGAACGTTATGTGGGGAATTCAATATAAGGAGGGTATTGATTATATAAAAATTCCTATCCTTTTGTTATCTTAAGGGAAATTTTGGTTTTTTAGCATTTTTTTGTGGAAGGATTATAGTTAAAGTAAATGGATATTATATCTTTATTTATTCCTGAATAAATAGAGGTTGATATCTATATGGAGAAACCACTATGTATTACTATGTTTTAAGTAGAAGATTTAGTTTGGAAAATAAAAAGAGTTCATATGGACTGATGTGGGTATTGAGAAAATAAAATCCAAATTTTGATGCATTTATGGAAACCAAGGATTATAAGATATGTGACACGGAGAAATGTTTTAATTATAAATATATTTTGTAACTAATCAATAATATTTATAATTTATATGGATTATATGATGAAATTATGGTATACTGAATGTAGTATAAATAATGTAATTATACAAGTACTTGTTAAATTTTAATTGAGGATCCCAGAGAGGTGGGAATGATTAATGGGTTGATATTTATGTGTGATCATATTACTAGAAATATCATGAAATAAAAAAAATATCCTATATGGATATGGTTTTTAGTTGGAGAAACTTTTTACAAACACCCGCAGTTTCAATTGCATTTGTGAGTGAATTCATGTTATCAATGGTGTAGTCAATAAAGGTTTCAAATGAATGTGGATACATGCAAAAATTTCTTATACCTCAACTATGTTTATATTTTTGTATTCCATGTAATCCCCCCAAGAAAAATAACTCATGTAGTCAGAGTTTTTTGTAGTTATAAGGTATATTCATGAGAGCAATGCTCTGAATGAGTTAAGTGGTTGTTAGAAAAATTGAAGGGAAAAATTGATAAATATTTATAATTCAAAATTGAATTACTTTATAAGGATAAATTTATGAATATATTAGAAATACTTTTTCTTGTATAAGAAGAGTATTTGGGAATGTTTTTTACATTGGGAGGTATAAATGTAAGTTACGTTCCACAATTTTAGAAGATAAAGTCATAATCATCCACATTATCAGAATATATTTTTATTATAGTAGAAATACAAGTTATGTTTAACTAATTATTTTTTCAATGGATTAATATTTGGAGACAATATATAATATATTATTTTATGATAATTTATTTGTGATATAACTTATTAAAAAATATGATTTTTTCATTCCTAAACATATCATTTTAATATAAAATACCATTTCATTATGGGTTTAGTACATTATATATATTTACCCTTGACAATTATTCGTAAGAGATTACATTATATAAAATGATCAAGATAATTGTCATTGAAATGGAGTACAGAAGAAGTTTATAATTAGAACTTATATCTAGATGCGTGATATTTTAGAATTTTTTTCCCTACATAGATGATATCTAGACATAATAATATTTTGAATGAAGCTTTTTCCATGTAGAGGTATTTGAAATTTGACAATGCCAAGATTATATTTGCACATTGATGACATAGAGTTTATTTGACATGAAGGTAACCATTTTCTAGATCTATAAATGATTAGGGATTTATTTCAAGTGTAGTTCAATATTTATTATATGTCTTCATGGTAAATTTATGAAATATTTATTTTAATTAAACCATTTTATTTATTTTTACCTTTTTATTATTATTTAGTTTGATATGAAATACTACTATGTGTTCCAATAAGTACATATAACAATGCCAAAAAATTAATTGTTTCTCCCCTCTATATATATATTGTGTTCTCCCTAAGCAACCCTTTGTTTTGGGCACATTTTAATTTTTTTGAGCCATTTATTTTTATTATTTCATGATTATCTATAATAATAAATGAATAATCGGTTGAAATGTTATATTAATTACTGAATACATTAATTTTAATCAGACAATAAAAACCATGTATTCATAAAGGATTCACCATAGTAATGAGTAATATAATTTTTCGAGAATGTGAATACATAACTTAGGTACAATGGTCCTTATATAATATTGGAGAATATAATATATTTTATATATCAGTTGTCTATATCATACAAGTTCTTTAATATTATGATTCTAGATGATTAATAATGTAACATTGATTTTTTGGGAAAGTATTAATCAATGTTAAATTTTTAAAAAAATTATTTTTTGAAATTATCTTTTATTATGGGTCAATGTATTTATCCACTATGCCATTTAAATCTTACACATACAAGTATACAAAATAAAAAAAATTAATGAACACCTTATTATTATGATGTTCACCATAAAATATATTTTTATACCCATCATGTGTTTAGGATAATTGTGAGACATAATTGTATTGTTAATATAATAAATTAGTAATTAGGAGGGAAGGAATCATCAGTAAAACTGTAGTGCTTCAAAATAGTTTTTTATCCTTATAATTATTTATAAGTGGTTCATTTAGTTTATAGATGATGTTAAAAAAAGAAATAAAACTACTTTTAATGAGACTCTTAATACAAAAACACCAATAATATTATCTCCCCTTAATCCTGAAAATTATCATCCAAATTTAATGCTCCATATTCTTTATGAAATTCAAAACTTTTGAATTGTAAAATTGTAAGAAAATGTGACTATCAACCTCACTAATTCTCATCCCCCTATTGAAAATTTTGTATGGCTCAAAAATATTCATCAACAATGAATAAAAATAAATATCAAATTTTCATAACATCAAACTCATTCCCCATACTTATTCTTATTAAATACATAGATAAAAAATGCATTGAAAAGTTTTCATATTGAAATATTGAAAACCCCATTCTATTTGGATTCAAATAATTGTCACAATATTATTTATAATTTATAGAGAATAAATTTATTATCTCATTAAATAGTTATTCCATTAAATATTAATGTATTATTAATCATAAAAATTTCATAAATTCTTTTTATTTCACTAATTTATCTTACCAAAAGACAAAATTTATTCCTCTATTCGAAATTTCAGAAAACCCAGATATTCTTGTCAATATACTCTTTAGAAAATCTACACCACTACTCACATTCCAAAATTATTATTTCATGTATAAATTCACCTTTTCATATAATATCTCAAATCACATTAAATATGAATCACCATTATTTTTAAAAAATTATTTTTTGTATAGGTTCATCATATTTTTTTCTCAAAATTATTAATAAGGGACCTATTTTTTTATATGTAATCCCCTAAAAAATATTGAATATCCATTGAAATTTAATGTTAGTCCTATCTATCCTCAATATTACCCATATGTAAGGAATAAATCATAATTGAGGTTCTTACAAATAAATGGATTACTACTATATATTCCCTAGGTAACATTTATAAATGATTAGAGTAAATATTAAATTCACAAGTCAAAGTCAATTTTTTTTATGTATCTAAAAACTATCTAATATTTAACTAAATATTTAACAGTAAATTATAATAATTCTTGAATTATTATATAGAAACAACTTAATTTTGCACAAAATAAATCAAAATCTTTCTCAAGTCCATAACCCCTTTATAAAAGTTTCCATTAAAATAATCCATTAATATCATGATATTTTATTTTTTTCATACTGTTTGGGTTTATTTCTGGATTTAAATTTTTTAGAAGTGCTTGTTTTTAGAAATTTTTATTTAACTATGTTGGTAATAAATAAAAATTTTAATTGAATTATTTATTTTTATTTTATATTTCTAAATGAAATTTATAATTATTATTCGAATAAAATTGTCATTTAGATTATATAACTAGAAATATAACTTTATATTTAGTTAGGTGGGTATTAAATATTTTGATTTGAATGATGTTTTTTTCAATTATAATGTCTTAGAACTAGAATACATTCCAATTCACCTCACAAGATGTTGACGATAAATGAATCTACCTTTCAATAATTCCTTTGGATCTTTATTCTCCCACATTGAATTTGTTATGAACTCCTATACTCATATTAGTTTATATATTTTCATTAATGAGAAACAAAAAGACACCACACTATTGGATAGTAAAATTCCATCTATTGGGGGAAATTAATTTTATTATAGTGAATTTAATCATCTCACTCTATATCTACCCTAAATATTCTATGAATTCTAATAATAACATGACATTTTCATTATTTAATGTAATTATCACATGAAATATATATATTTATCCCCAACAAGAAATAAATTCTTGATAATTATAGTGACGTTTTATAATATTTTAATGTGATAATGAAACATTAAACATCTATTTGTATCCATAACTCTTAAAATAAGTCCATTATTATTACTTTATTATTAATTAAATACTTTTTAAAAAGTGTGGAAACATATTCCTACCTCACACATTCATTTTTTACTTCATCATTTGAAAAATTATATTTTATACCTAAATGTTTTGACAATGAGAAATAATATTTATTTTTAGACATCCTTACTGCAATATGATTATCATGGAGAATTCTTAATAGAACATAAATACTAACATTGAGGAATTCATGGTGTTCTATCTTACACACAATTAATTTCATGATTCCACTACAATAATAAATTCATATTTGGTAGTTCTATGACTCATAAAAGATACATTATTCTTATAAAAAACTCACACATCTATCCCCATAAAGAATGTACCACCAAATACTTATTTTTATTTATAAATATATCATTCCAATAAAAATTAATTTAACAAAAAAATAATTTTCTCGAAATATTTTATATATTCCATGCCATGACTAATAACTCATTCTTATGATATTATGTTTCTTCATTGAAACATTTATGTGCGATTCAATTGAATAATATTGAAACTATAAAAATAATTGTACATTAATGACAATATTAGGTAAAGTTACTAAAATAATTTTTAAGAAAAAAATCAGTTTTTTAGATTCCTTTTGATATATAGTTGTCTCTAAAACATCCTTAATCAACATTACAACTACTTTTATGTGTAGATAATTTCTTTGTTTTCTTCTATCCCAAAATTTATAAATAATTTCCTATCATATATCCATAGAGAAAAGAAAATAATTTACCCTTATTATTATAGTATAATACCATGAATAATCATAACATTATAAGAAATCATGTTTCAAAATTGATATAAACATTAATAAAAACATCTTCATAACTATACTACTTATCACATGTAATAAATAAGTTATTAATAGAAAAAATTACACTTAGAGTATTTTTACTCTTCATGTTCACATAAATGACTCCATTCTAATTTCCTTCAGAAAAACTAATCTATTTAGGACATCATACCAGCTTTATGAACTAGGATCGAAGTGAACACATTTTTTTATAATTGTATTTCACATTTATATATTATTTCCATCATTATAATGAATATGTTTTTTCATGATTCTCAATAAAACAATTATTAATCATCTAAAGCATGTAAATTATATTTAACATCCATTTGATATAAAATGTATTTAATTTTTGAGAAAAAATCAATAATATTATAAAAGTAAAAAAAAATTTAACTTGTGAAAAGATTTTTCAAAGATATCTTCTTAAAATTAGAAGATTTTTTTAAACCAGTCTTGCTTTATTTCATTAAATTTAATATTTAATACTGAGAATTTTTTATAAAACGTAATATAAGCCCCTGATTTTTTATGATAAATTCTTTTTGTGTATGTTTTGATTCATCAGTTTTTTGTGTTACATGCAACAATATGATTTAACAAACTACATAAAATTATTAATATTATAATTTTACAATGAACTATATTAATTAAAAATTATTACATTTTCAGTAATGTCAAAAGACATTTAAAAAAAATTCTGAAATGTTTTATTTGTATTTGTGAAAACAATAATAATAATTTAATATTTTTTTTATAATTCATTTTAAAAAATGATAATTATTTATTAAATATAAATTTTAATAGTATATTAGGGTTATTTTTTATTTGTCTGAAAACATTAATTTTGTGATGAAAAATGAAAAATAATGGGATTTTATTGAATACAAACTTTTCATTTAAATAATTTATTAAGATAATTTTTTATATTTATTTAATATTAAATTTAGTTCAATTATATATTTATTTAACCAATATCATCCATTTTAATTAATTTCATATTAAATTTCATCATAAATGTATCTTTATCTTTTGATCATTTTTATTTTTAATATCACTTTACCATCAGGTTTAAGTATGTAAATTTAAATTAAATTTACCAAATATGTGACATGAATTTGAGAAAATGGTTTCTATTTTTTAATCAGAATAATTTATAATATATAATATGGTAACATTTGGGTTTCATTAAAATTAATAGTAAAATCTATAAAAATTCCTTACTACGGTTAAGGATAAAACTTGTTTACCTGGGGTATAGTAAAATGATAATTGGTAAAATGACATGTAAATCATTTCAGAAAAAGTTTATGTAATTATTTAGACCCTATCATCCATATAATTTATAAATAATAATTTTTTTCCCAAGTAATATAAAAAACATTTCTATACATTATTCTTTTAAAAATTTCAATTTTTATCATGTCCTTCACTTATTAAAGGCCACCCCACTCCTCACATCATTTCCCTTCCAAATCCCTTTGTATCAAAAAATACCTAACCATGTAAATTACTTACATCCATTAAAACTTCATTGATATCATGGTGATATTGGAAATAAAATCTTGGAATGATTTAGTTTCAACTAAAATAGTTTTTCTGAAAAAGCTGTAAGGTTTGGAACTAGGATTTTTTGTTTTAACACTACATATAAATCCTTCAAATATTCATAAATTGTAAAAATATAAAAATATACCATATCTTTAAGGATAATTTTTTATTAATTTAATTTTTAACGTATATTATTCTCCCCTACTATCAAATTGAAAATGGAATAGTCGATCTTCTCTATAGATGAAAATTGTCTCATGAACCAATGTGATGTTTTTTAATTACATTTTTATATGGATTATAATGTGGAGTTATTAAATCAATATATATATAATATCTCAAATATAATTATATTTTTGGAATTATTATACCACATATATATTCTTACTTTCCATTCTGTGGGGGATACAATAATTTCATTCATGTGTATGACAAACTACTGCCTCCTGAATTGATTTGTTTTGTATTTCTATAATTCATTTCATTAGAGGTAATTAAGATATATTTAATGAATATATATTTCATATATGACACAAATTTTTTTAAAATATATTATATTACCCATCTTTTATTCATTTCATCCATTGAAAAAAAGGAATCAACGTTCACACACACATAAGGCCTACCATCTACATTAATAATGTATTTAATTTTCTGTCTCCAAATTTAATGGATTAATTTAAAAAATATGGAGAATATATATTGTATTTTTATCACATTTATAATTATAGATATTATGTAACCATGATCAATGTATGAGGAGAAAAAAATAATTAATTATAACACACATGAAGCAAATTGTAGTTATTTCCTAAAATATAAATTTCACTTGTGTATTTTATAAAAAAGTAACTAAAAGTAACAAGATAATCATATATGTTATTATATATATATTTATAATATTATTTTATAGATTTATAATAATATTATTTTTTATATAGGTGTTTCAAAAGTTTATTAAGGAATATTATACTTAAGTTAAAATATTTCTCGCCTCAAATTTCCATGTTTGGGATATAAGTTATGTTGAACACCTATATACTTATATAATGGTTATATACTTCCACCATAACATATTATATAATTTATTTCCCTCGTTCCATGATATTAAATGTTTCATTTGATTTTATTTAGAAATATTTCATATGATCCATAAGTTAACAATGCGTAAAAGGTTTGTTGTTACAGTCACATTGTGTGCTCAGATGGTTTATGGTCAGGATTTTTATGATAAAATCTTATCATTATGTAATGAACTGGGTTCTTATAAAATAATTTTTCTTCAATCTAGAATTGAATAATTAAATTCATTATAACTTTATAATGAAATAAGTGATATTAATAGAAATTAATGAACCTGTGCAAGTGGAATAGGAACCTCACATATGAGAGTGAGAAAAAAACATTTTAGATTATAAGTGACTATATGATATAGTTATATAATGGAATAAGTAAATAATTTTATTTGAATGATAAATTAAGTGTTGGTAATGTTGTGACACATAAATATTTATTTATAATTTTACAATTAATATAATATTTTAAATGAAGATTGATCATCATAAAATTGAATAAAAAATTAATATTTTATTTTATTAAGATTGTAATATAATTTTACGAGGCATTAATTAAGATTTCAATGTTTCATAAAATTAGTTATAATTTTTATAATAGAATTTTTTGAATAAATATTTATTTTATTTTAAAATCTAATATATCATATTTAAAACAATATTTTCATTAAATTTAATTCATTTAAAATTTATATACATTTAAATATTTGTGGTGTTAATTATTGGTATTTATCAAAAATAATTTTTTTTTGTAAATAGTGAAATACTGTAATTTACAATAAAAGCTAAATACATGATTTATTGACTCATTGATGATATATAAAGTATGTAATTTCATAATATCGAACTCACCTTCATTATTTTTATATATTTATTGATAATTATAAAAAATTTTGTTATATTGATCCAATAAAACATTATATTAGACAAAATAAAGAAGAAACACCCTTCTCCTCCACTATAAATATCACCCCTCACCACCTCTTCTCCTCACACCTCAAGGTTTTAAAACATGTCTAAATACTACTAAATTCCCTTCCCAATCCTCTTATATACCCCAAATTCATTATGTTCGCCTCAAAAATCCCAAACCATGGTCTTTAAACAAGTTCCCAATGATGAGATTTCAATAGGTAAAACCCTTTTCCATTTTCATTTATTTTCATTAAATATTAGTATTTTATTTTTTTATCCACTCATAACCTTATACAAGTTGCATTAAAACACCATTATATTAAATATACTATATGTTTTAATTTATATGGAAAATTATATCATCAAACTCCATCTATTATCCCTTTTATTCTAAAAATGATAACATCAGTTTTCATGAGTCGATTTACCTCCATCATGAATGAAACATTTTCATTTTCTAAAGAAATAATGGATGGTCATTAAACCATTATTAAGTTTAAATGATATTTAATTTTACATATAATAATTAATTTAGTGTTTTATAACCGATATACAAGTAAGATGTTTATTAAAATGATATATGTTCCAGATGGTCGTAAAAATTACCAAAATAAATTAAAGTACTTTAATTAATATTTTATCTAAAAAATCATAATCATATTAGAAAAATGATATATTGAATAATTAAAAATTATAGAAACATATTATTACAATTTCATTACACCTATGTATTTTTTATTCTATTTAATATGATAATCCATAATGAACCATCCATGGAATCCATCAAAAGAAAACACCAAAAACAATGGAAATAACAAAATATTATTAAAAAGTCGATATAAATTTGTTATAATATGGTCATATATTGTAATTTTAATAATAATATTATCAATTAATATATTAATAAAACTCTTTAAACCATTATACATGAGGTTTTAACATGTTTTATGTAAGAAAAACTAAAGGAAAGGTACATTTCTTTAAAAAATCCACTATTAAATTTATATTTTGAAAAAATTCAAAAGGAGTGGTATTTTTTTATATAGAAAAAGGATGAATTTTATGATTTCATGATTCCATAATATTTTTATCTTTTATTTAATGGAATAAATGGATAATTTTTTTGTAAATATTTTCCTTGTATGTGCTGAATATTCCTATAATAAGTTATTTTTTCCAAGGAATGATTATTATGATTGTAAATATTAATGTTTATTGTTTATTATATACATCATGATAATTATTTATGAATAAGGGTGGAACCTTTATCTATCTACAATTCATTTTGAATGTTCACATTGGAGGTTGACAATATGGTTACTTCATGTGTAATTTCAATGGTTACACAATAAGGTAGTCGTGAGCCTTACATTGTAAGGAAGCCTCGAGTGTTACCCTGTAAGGTATCCATGAGAGTTAAAAAAACATATTATATCTATTTTCGATAACATATAATTTAATTAATTCCCCATTTGACCTATTTGGTTTTATTTATGATCTCTATGTTTTATAAAAATATCATGTTTTCACATAGTATGTATATAATACATTAACATTGAAAAGGTTATCATTGTGAAAATTATTTCATATGAATTAATGGACTAATAGTTTATTTCTTTTTTTTTATGTACATTAGTGATATTTTTCTACTTATCCCATGTTTAAAAAAATAACAGGCTTAAATGATGGTTAATATAAAATAAGAGGCCAAGATGAATATTTTTGAAGATTATACATGAAATTATTTCATGTTTTATTAAAAAAATATTTGTTCTTGATGAAATTGATTTTGTTTTAGTAGTAAATGCATTGTATGTATATGGGTTGATATGCTTAATATCATTCCAAAATATGAAAATATATGAACCAAATATATATATATGAATGTAATATGTGATTTATAGTTGAATAACTTTATTATGTAATGATGAAGGTCGAGACCTAATAGTTTTTTTAGAGAACGGTTTAGATAACTATAGTGGTTAGGTTGATGATAAAAAATACAATTTATTATTTTTACCATATGATTAATTTGAAATTATATTGAATTTTATGATTACCTTGTTCCTTCATCTAATATATTTATATTATGAATGGTTTTATGCTGAAGAAATTTGGATGTGGAAGTAGGAAGCCATCGAGAGGATGGTATCATTACAAATGCACAACCTTGAATGGAGTGAATTGCAACAATGAATTTTGTGACTGTATTGGCTTAGTTGACATAGGCTATTAATAGAGGAGGATTCTATGAAAGAGAACAACTAGATCACCCACAATTTAACATGATGATAGTGGAAACCATTATGAGGAACCACCCACTTACATTTAGTTGATCATCTAACCTAATGGCAGCTAAAGGGCAGAAAAAATCCCTTAAAAGATATTGGATGTCATGGGTGTTAAGATAAACAAAATGTTATTGTTTATATTTAACTTTTTAAGGTGAATGCAATAAGTGGTTGTCATTATTCAAGTATACTAGATATAATGAGGGTATTGATTCCTTGGAATATGATGAATTTAAAAATATTTTTCACAGAAAATGTTTTAATATGGTAGTGTGACGTGGTAAGTAAAAACAATTAATTTAAATGAAACAAAAGGAAGAAACATTCAATGGGCAAGTTTAAAGATAACTTCAACTGATATGAAATTCATGATTCAAATATTATTTAATAAATTGATAATGAAATCAATAATTTTTTATTAGGATTAAATCCAATACATCATAGTGATTTAAACTATTGATAATTACAAGGTTATGAGAAAATGTCTCATTTTTATGAGAGGGTACAAATGTTTTTTTCTGATGATAAAATGCAGTATGAAAACAAGAATAAGAAAGTGTCTAGATGGAAAGAAATGGGTACGAATCATTCAAATAAATATATAGTGTAGAAAGCCATGTTTCCAATATGTAAAATGTTTTGTAAAAGGAACCATGTACATTACCTTAACAAATCCGGTAAATGATTTCGATGTTGAATGTTTGAACATATAGTGTACGATTTCAATGAAAAAGAACTTTTTGATGGTATTTTTAATTATAATAAGAAAAATTTAATGTTTTTCAAATGTGGCGAGATTGGGAATTATGCAAATATGTGCCTAATGAAAGATAAAAATAATGGAATGTAACCAGTTTTTAAGAACAAATGTGTAGTGAGATCCTTTGAAACTATATTAGTAGAGGATGGGTCGTCCAATGATGTGGTATCACATACTTTTATTGATTATTGGTTTTTTTCTTATGTTTTGTTTTTTTAGTTTATAAATTCATTTATTTCTATATAACTTTATGGTAAATTGGAAATTTCACCCCAAGAAATTAAATCAAAACATATGGTAAAACACTAGGGGAAAATATTATGGAAAACATGGATTATATGGATCTTCTAATTGATTTGTTAGAAATTATATTACCTGAAAACCGTGTTGTTTTTCCTTTATTGTATTTTTATGTTGTTCTGTGTAAGGATTGGTTTTTATTTATCATTATATTATTAATTATCAACCTATATATGTTGTTTTTTAGAAATATTTTTTTCTTAAATATAACAACTAACCCATACCAATGATAACTTATCATGAAGATGAGACACTATTAAAAAATGGAAATGTAATTTATCTGGCTCATATTATTGAAAATAATGTAACTGTTCAGATTAATGATTTTCTATTTGTGAATAAATACCTAGTTTCTTTTTATGATGATTTTCTATGTTTTATAACTAATTAGGTAGTTTAATTTAATATCAACTTTTTTCCTATTGTTAATCCAATTTATAAATCCATTATCGAATGGTTAAAGTGGAACATCATGAATTGAAAAATCATTTGTAAGAGTTTCTTGATAAATTCTTCATTCATCCTAAAACATCATGATAGGGTTCTCTAGTTTTTTTAAAATAAAACTGGTTTATTGATACATCACAATGATAAATAAAGATAGAATAATATTAATATAAAAAATATGCTTCAATTTCCTCATATTGATGACTTGTTTTATCATATCTTAGGAAAATATTTTTTTTCCGAGAATGAATTGTGATTTGGGTACCATTAAATAATGGTCATGGAGGGTGACAACCCGCAAATAGATTTTCATATTAGATATAGGCATTATGGGTTTATTTCTATGCCCTTTGGATAGAAAATTTCCCATTTTTTATTTATTCATATTATGAATAAGATTTAACATAAATATCTAGAAAATTTCATTGTTGTTTTTGTTAATGATGTGTTGTTTAATTCAATAATTTTGAGGATCATGAAAACCATCTATGGATTGTTCTGAAAAAAATAAAAAAGTAGTTATATGGGGAATTAAAAAATGTTAGTTTTTTGTTGCAAGATTTTTAATTTAATAGTAACATGGGAATAAGGATTTTGAAACACTAGATAAATTCATTTTGATATAATAATGTTATTTTATATTTCATTAATTGAATAAGATATTGGTGATTTCACTAGTTATGGACCTACCCCCTAGAAATTGTGAGTTTATCATCAATAATTATTCTTATTTGAATGGAATTAGTTTCATTTTTATAAATAATGAATAGGTAATAGTTTATGGTTTATGAAATCTAAAACCCTAGGAATTGAATTATCTAATACGTTATTTGGAATTAGCATCTATGTTGATTTATTAGAAAATATTTTGAAATAATGTATATGGATCCAATCATGAAATATATACTGACCATAAAAGTTTGATGTATATATTCACTTAAGTGGAATTGAACATGATGTAGGGAGATTTGTTGTAATTCACAATGGATTATGATTTCATGATCATATACCATCATAGAAATAAAATGAAAATGTGGTGGATGCCTTAATTTAAAAAAAACATTCATTATTATCTATTTTATGTTTGGAACATGACCCCTTGGAATATGATTTGATTAATTTTTGAATGGATGTTTTTCCTACATGAAATTACTCTTTTTTTCTTATGGTTTTAGTGTAGTGGTATCTATCAAATATGATTAAACAATCACATAAGGAAGATTTTGAATTATAGAAAATTGTAGAATTGGTGAAAAGGGTTTGTTTCAATAATTTAATTTTTACAAGTTATTTGTTTCGATTTTTGGTAAGTGATTATGACTTCCATGTGATTAATAGTTGAAGAAATATTTTTCTAAGAAAAAAACATAGGTCTCCATTTTCAGATAATTTTGGAAGAAGAAATATGTAAAGAGACCTTCAAGATTATTACTATGGGTATGGAATGAAAATAGATATTGCGGATTTTATTTTGAAATGTTTAAATTTTGAACATGTCAATGCATTGTGAAAACTACCAAACGATATGCTTCCTCATTTACCATTGCCATAATAGAAATGGGAAAATATATCCATCGACATCATGGTAGGATAACCAATAACATCTCTAGGTAACAATGCAATTTTTGTTATTTTTGATAGGCTACCAAAATATGCACATGTACTTCCTATTCGAGATACTATTTATCTAGATCAGATATCTCAAATATACAAGAATGTGATAGTTAGGTTATATGGATTTCCTCTCTCTGTTGTCTCTGATAAGGATCCTAGTTTAACTTATAAAATTTGGAAAGGCTTTAAAAAGTCTTTGTGTTCCGAATTAAATATCTGAACAACCTGTAAATTCCAATCTGATGGACCCACTAAGTGAAAAATTCAGACCATGGATGACACGTTACATGCTTGTTCCATATATATCCAGGGAATTTGGGATCAACATCATTATCTAATGGATTTTTATTATAATAAAATTTTTCATTCTAGTATAAACATGAAACATATAGAGTCATTATATGAAATTTTGTTTCTAAATTTTCCATTTTGGGATGAATTTGGGGAAACTAATTTTATGGACACATAATCAGTAAAGTGGCTATGTAAGTAAATATGATCTATCAACATAAAAGGGAATCTCCAATGGGGTTACAAATTTCAGAAAATAGTCGGTGGAAAGTAATTTATTTCGAGGTAGGTGGTCATTTATTTCTCAATATTTCTCCATGGAAAGGATTGATTACTTTTTATAATAATGGGAAATAGAGTCCAGTGTTGTCTGGATAGTTCAGAATCCTGTATAATTTTGCATCAGCTGCCTACTAATTATATTTCCTCTGATTTTATCTAAGGTAGAGAATGTTTTCATGTTCTAGTGTTAAGAAATTACGTCCATGATCTATTGCATGTTTTTAGACCATTAGTTTTTTAGTTGGAAGAGAACCTTTCTTAAAAAGATAATTACATTTATATTTTTTATCATAGTGGGAATGTGATTCCAAATAAGGTAACTCACCAGGTTATGTTTTTTTTTTGAAAACCCACACTGTAAAAGAAGAAGCATGTGAATATGAAAATTAAATGGGTTAATGTTATCCTCACATGTTTAATAATTAAATAAAAATGAATTGGATGTAAATTTGAGAAGGTGGAGAGAATGTAACGACTCAGGTACTTGTAAAAAAATTCATTCTGGAATTTAATGGTAAAATTCATTATAAATTTATAATGAAATAATTGATACTTATAAAATTTAAGGAATCTAAAATAATATAATAGTAACCACATCTATGAGTATATAAATATAATTTATGTATCTTATAATTTAATATATGATATATTTATACTGTGGAATATGTAATTTTTTTTTGAAATGATAAATTTTGTGTTGGTTTTTTTGTGAATCATAGATTTTTATTTAGTATTAAATAATAAATACAATTAATTAATATATAAATTTAACTTCATAAAATACAATCATCATGTAATAATTATATTCTTATAATTATCTGATAATTTTATGGGACCTTAATTATTTTTTCAAATAGTAATAGAGTCTATTATAATCATAAAGGTTTTATTTTTTGAATAAATTGTGGTTTTAATTGAAAAATTATTTTCTCAGATATAGAAAATAGCTTTCGTTAAATATAGTTCATTTCCGAATTCTACACACTAGAGAATGATTGGAGTGAATTTTTTGGATTTTTCTAAAATAGTTCTATTTTATGTGACTAGTAAAATACTATAATTTACAATATAATATAAATACAAGATATATTAAGAAAATTATGAAGTATGGAAATTTAAACACATAATATTTAACATTAATTTATTATTTTAATATATTTACTGATAATTCTAAAACATTTCTTGTGCTACAGAAAAAATAATCAATAAACACCCCTCTATTCACTATAAATACCACCCCCACCTCTTCTACTCGCTCATCAGAGACATGAATATTGTTTAATTTCTTCCCATTTACCTTCCCAAACCGATTTATAACGTCTTATATATTCTTGTCTTACAAAATGTAGCAATCCGAGGGCTTTAAGGAGGTTCTCAAGGTGGGGAATTCAAGAGGAAAAATCCTCTATCATTTTCGTTAATTTTCTTTCAATTTGTTTTGTTTGATTATTTTTCCCCACTGAATGACTTTTACATGTAGAATTAAAAATCTATTCTATTATATAGGCTTTTATATTATCATGCTGTTGTAAAACATTATCATCAAAACCCTTCTCCTCTCACTTTTGTTCTAAAAATGACAACATCGTATTAGATGTGTTGATTTAAGACCATCTGGGATAATACATTTTTACACTATTAGACCACATTCAAGGCAGAACATAAAACCATTATTATGGATAAATAATATTTTATTATACATATTATAAGTCATTTAATGTTCAGGAACCAATATATAAACAAGATACTGAACTTAATGCTATATGCTAGTTATGGTTTTAAAAATCTCCAAAATAATTTAAATCAATTTCAATAATGTTTTATATAATTAATTATCATATTAAAAGAAAAATAATGATATATGAAAAAATTTAAAATTCTATAAACATACTAATACCATTTCATTTACCGTCTCATGTTTTTCATCCATTAGATACAAAAATACATACTGAACAAACAAGGGGATCCATGGAAGGAAATGACAAGAGACAATGAAAATAACAAAATAATATTAATAAATATGCAAAAAGATGTTATAATATGGTCATATTAGTACTCTAAATAAAAGCATCTTTTTGTAATATATTAATATCACTCTTTAAACCATTATATAGAAAGTTTGAAAACTTTTTATGTAAGATGAACTTAAAGTAAAGAAATTTTCATTTAAAATACAATTTTAATTTTATATTTTAAAAAAATGTCAACGTGAGTGTTTTTTAATATATACGACATGATATTAATTTCCCATATTCAGGATGCCTTCATATTTTTGGGTTTTATTTACAATATCACATGATTATTTTTATGCAAATATTTTAACTTTTATTTTCTCAAGATTCCATTACTAAATTATTTTCCTATGGAATAATTTTTATGATTGTAAGTATCCATGTTTAGTGATAATTACGTGGAACATGAGAATTATTTCTAAATAATGATCAGATCTATATCTCTCTCTAATTCATTGGAATTCTTTATGTTAGCAGATGACCATATGGTTACTCTCAGTTTAAAATTGATGGTTACACGATAATGTAACCATAAGGGTTACGTTGAAAGGAATCCATGAGGGTTACATTATATGGTAGTAATAAAAGGTTAAAAAATATATGATATCCATGAGGTTTAAAATCATAAGTAATTAATTCCTAATCTAACTATATGGTTTTATTTATTTTCTATATCTTTTATTGAAATGGTAGGTTTTCATAAAGTAATTATATGATAATTTAAGGGTGAAAATTTTATCTTTGTGAAAATTATTTTATTTGTATTCAGGGACTAAAAAATTATTTCATTCATTCTATGTACCTTACTGAGATTTTGGTTCTCATCTGACAATATAAATTTATTTTCATAGGCTTTGAGGATGGTAAAGGTAAAATAAGGTCCCAAGATGAATAACGTGGAGATTTTTCATTAAAATATTTAATATTTATTAAAAAAAATTATATATTAGAAGAAATGGTTAAAATTTTAGTAGTACCCACATTGCGTGCTTGTAGGTTGATATGTACAAATTTTTTCTTCATTTTATAAAAATCTAAACTAAAATCATATTTGGTATCATAATATGTGTTTTCTAGATAAAATAACTAGATTATGTAATTACGAAGGCCTCAACCTTATAAATCATTTTCTATACAAAGTAATTACAAATCACATCTATGGGGTATTAATGAAAATACCTCTCTACGTTTCATTGTTCTAAATATATGTAATTAGGATACAAAAATACCAATTTTAATTAATATTAGAATATATTTTTATATTCAGTCGAAAACAATTTTTCTTCAATATCTATATTTCAGAAAAAATGATTTATCATTCTTCCACAAAATTTATCATGAAAATTTTTCCATGATTATATTTAATAAATTATATAAAAATGTTACTTATTTTCATTTTAATTGTTTGGAATTTTTGGATTCTACCATTTTTTTACCTCTAAGGTGGTGCATTTCGGGTAATGTTTAGATGGTCTGGTGAGAATCATCACCAGCCTCTTTTTGGTAGAGATGATTTTTGGTCAAGTATTCCATTTCATTCATTTCAACACATTCCACGTCATTATCCTTTAATTGATGGATAGATTAACCCCATGGAAATTGTTTATCTTATCCTTTCTGTATTCTGAATATTATTCCACTTTCAAATGGTCCGAGTGGGCAATTGCATTATGTCATGTATTTGTGAAATCAGTCCTCCATGGATATAATTTCGTCAGATGTTCAACAACAGGTTTATTTGTGGAGCCAGAAACACAAAAAAATGCTTGTATCCATGATTCATGGTTCTACTTTCTAATGGACGATGCACATTGGATGAATATTTGGCCAACGACACTTAAGAACTCTATTAGTCGAGAGGATGGAATGGTAGGCTCACCGCACCCTTCCAAGGGGGGATTATTGCCTATTCCTAGACTCTCTTATATATTTATGTTGTGATCATATGTTCATGAATCCTTATTTCATTCATAAATATTGTTTCCCTGGGATACCCTTGGTTTGCATGGTTGTTATAGACATGGATATATTTGATGCTACAATGGTACTATTGACATTATCCATACAATAAGGTGCTCTGGTGTTTATCATTTTCTAGGGGTATAGAAGGTGAATATTTATAGGGATCAATCCCATAGGATTGGTTTCATAAGTATCCTCGATAGATGAATTAGAACCCACACAGTTTGGATTTTCTAGGGCTTACGCATGGATGTAGCCCATTTGAGGGACATGATTTGGTGTGACCTTTTGATGATCACCCTTTTGAGGTCGGGCATTCAAGAATGAATCCGACGTACCCATGTTTTGATAGGATTCATGTTTGTCATAGTTTAGATTTGTGTGGATGTTGTAATAATTGGAAAACTATAATCCCACGTGAGTCAAACTCGGTGTGAGAAACAAGAGGATGCTTCAGATCCAACCAACCACAGGCTTCCTCTCCTGTGGGTGAGAGAGGGAGAGCCTACATCGGAAGAGGCTAGGGCCATAGTGATAGAGGGTGAAAAGCAATATACCTTTTAATGTGAAATGACATTTGAGGTCTTGCGACATGACCTCGAATGATTGGGGACTTACATCAATGCGAGGGACCCGAAACTTGTTCTCGTAATGCGAGGAGTTTTGTCTTCATCAAAAGTGGGATCACACATAGCCCCTTTGACTAATCACCATTAATAATTGAAAGGAAATGCATGTTATTTCCCTTAATCCCTAGAATGAAGATGTTCACATCTGCTTCCTAAGGATTGACTCCAAGTTACCATGGGATTGTAGACGCAAAGAAATTCTTGAAGCCCAAACCATTATAGAGAGAGACTTCGTGAGTCCACTTACAATGGGTATCTAATCTCAAAGTTCACACTAATCCACTCTATGGTCTAATCATACAAGTCTGGTGGATTTTTATGAGGCTTTATCCTAGTTTCTGGGGATTTGATCATAGAGGAATCACGGAGGAAAGGATGACAATAAATGGGGGTTATTGGAATCAGAGGAAATAATATCCAAAAACACCCCATTCCGCATACTGTTATCTTATGTGGGATAGGGGATGGTTAGAATACCATGGTATTGTATGGGAAGAGAGGTCGTCTGTATATCGATATGGTACACATGCATGTGTATGTACTACCACGCACCATAGTGGTACAAAATCCATCATGTTGCTTTGGGTTCCCTCCGCATACTGATGACGTACGAGGGTCCGTATTAAATCCACACAGCAAATCACTGTGTGGATCACGATATTTAATGAAGGTCTGAGTGACTATAATTTTCGGGGATTTCATCTGCAAAAAATATTAGGTTTTGGGTTCCACCATTTTGAATCACAGTTCTATTATTACTATTATGTTCCAATATTTTATGGTTTGCTATAGGTTATAACAACGAAAAATGTGGTTCTCAAATCAGAATATGACGATGAATCATGAATGGAGTTGGAATCGTCTTCAAGTTCATTCTTCTAACCTTTGTGTACCTTTAGACTATCATCATCCCTCCTTTCTAAATTCCTTCAGTAATCATTTTATAGATCATCGGTAAAATGGTATCTACTGGGCATGAGACACCATTTGCGGAGGCCCATGCATAGATATTCTGATCCGCTGAAGACCAAATCAATCCGGTGTTTCCAGAGGATATGGGTTGAGATCATGGTTCATGAAGCCCTGTATATTTGTTTCTTTAGTGAACTATTGAGTTCACGGGATGGTACAATGATGAAATTCACACGAATGAGTCCTTCGGCAATGTGGTTCTTGGTCAACTGGATTTGCTGGCCATCGCCTCATGGGCCAGCACCGTGTGGATCATTCATCATACCTAGTTGTTAATGACCCAAGAGGTCCGCAAATCATTCCCAGTGAGGGTATGAAAAACATTTAAAATCATTTGAAAACATGAATTCTGTAAATTTTGTTATGAAATTTTCAACTCAACATAAGTTCATTAAACTATCATGACATTTATTATTTATTTTCTCCCTCTGAAAAGTGAATGTAGGAGTATTTTCTTCCATTGGAAGAATTTTATGGACCCTACAAATACCCCCATCAGAATGGGGTCCCTTCAGAATGAAAAGGTGACTATTCCAATGTAGAAGTTGACTTGAGCAGGAATGGTTCGCCGTAGAACCGATATTCCTAGTAGGAGGGGACCACACCTATATACATGGTCATATTTCATGTGCCTCTTAAAATTTCTCACATTGTAATGTGATATCGACTACCTCATATTCCTCTAATATTACATACCATTTCTCTTTCAAAAATACATTTCATGAACCGCTTAGTACATTCCTAGAACAAATAATTCCATAATTTGACTGTATGCAAACTATAATTTAGGTTTTGTGAACAACATTGTGGAATTGTAAAATTAAAATATCTATTTTGGGTAGTAGGACGTTACGAAGCATGCGTATCCTCATTCCAACCATAAACAAGAAAACTGAACATTAAATATTTTTAATAAAAATGTAAAATTTTACCCCAAAATCATGGAAAATAATCATAATGAGGCTTCAGTTTGAGGTATCCATCTTCCAAGAACCTTTCCAATGGCCAATCAAAAATTCACAGGCCAACACCTCATGGATGTTTTTGTGTTCCATGGTTGTACGCTGTGACACATTTCTGGGTATTGTATCCATATGCAGTGTGACGCTACCACATATTTTTCAGAATGCGGGATGTGGCTACCACATACCATTTCTGGTAAGAGTATGTTGAGCCTAATGTAGGCATATTTTAATTCATTTAGATGCATTTTTTATCCTTTATCAAATCGATTCTTTATTGGACTGAATTTTATAGTCTTTGCGATTCTCCTGTGTTGGTTGCTATGGCTGCTTCATAGGTTGTGATAATGTCAAAAAAAGATAAGGGTGACCATGGTGGGGATATTTAGGATCATCTTTGATCCTACAATATTCATCATGATAGATTCTTAAATAATTTCTGGATTTCGGAACTCTAAGATTACCTATTATCTATACAGTTTCCACTTTACAACCTTGATCACCCCGATGATGTTCTTATACCGCTGGCTAACCCTGATACCCCATTCATCGTTTTAGATGCACCATATATAACTAACAACATCAACATTTTCCAAGTATTAGAATTCATCACTACTCCGATTCGGGATAACATATTCATATTAGGATGCTCGACATGGATTCATGCTAGTTGTGGGTGTTGCAGTGGTGTCTCGAGGCTAGGCTCCCAAGAGTACCCATGCATTGTCAACATCTCCCTAGAAAAACATAACGGCGGGTGGAGCAGCAAGTGAGATCTGGAGGTGAGAGGATGTTTCCCTGACTAGTGGGCCAGGCATTCTGGGTACATTAGATCTGTTTGCAGTACCCTTTCTAGTTGATGGTGTTTGTCTTGTATCAGGAAGATTGGGTTTCATGGTTCACCATCTTCTCCCCAGGAAAAATAATTCTCGTGCTGGTGAGCCGCTTGGGTTGAAGCATCAACGCCTTCCATATATTACATGGGAACGTTGGAATTAACTTACGGGTTATCTACCAGCTTAGAATACTCACTATCCAAGGGGATATGTACAAAGAGTTTCTCCCTACAAATTCCACCTAGAATGACACAGATCATCTGTCCCCTTTAACAAGAGTCTACAAGTCATGGTAGGGGGATTACATAATAATACCCTCTAGGAGCATTCTATTATCCCATTTGAGGTGTGTATAAGGTTATTCTTAAGGTGAACAGACCCAAGCTGAGGGCTCACTGCAGTCGATCTCATCCATATCTTCTGTCATACTAGACTCCAAAGTCATATTGTTCAACCCTTTATTTAGACAATATACCAAATGGGGATAAGAGCATATACAATAAATATCCCATGCTCTTAGATTAGAAGGTTTATTTTACTTATTATTGATATGAGGGATTTTAATATCCCACGATTCAAACATCGGGCTTTGTTCCTACACATTAAGAATGGCGGCCATGCCAGCAGAGTGTTGAGCCATTAATTTCGACCTTCCTACCCTTACCCAGCATTATTAATTGTTTGGGAAAATATAAGAAGGTTGGCCCCCACATCAACTAATTGGATCATTCCAATTCTATTATGGGTGAATGGAAGAATATATCCTCAATTAGGAATATCGATATACTATAAGGGTTTCTAATTTTCACTTCTAAACCTCGCTTCTCAACATTTTTTATGTTTTTCATTTGACCCAAATCATTATTGATGTGGTTGTGTTGTCGAACGATGCTTATCGTTTCATGTTTTCCCCACATCCTACCCCACATGGGTTATTGAGTGGTGCTAGGGGCGGTTGCTTGGATGAATGCTCATAACTCATCACACATCAGGATGGTATGCTCACTGATCGTATAGATTGAGTTTTCTTTGTGATCGATACCTATCCTACATAGTTTCTTCGAAATTTGGATGCCATTAACACACTATAATGCTTCCAGGTGTTCAATTAATGTGAGTGTCTCATCTCTTAGTTCTCCACCACTTATGGCTTATGATGGTTCATGAATGTACTGTTATGGAGGATATCATTCCAACACAATGTCATCCGGATTTTTGTCATTGGAATATGCCCGACTATGGGTGGATTTCTCCCCAAAAATATTCTAAGAGGCCTAGTTATATAGGTTCAAAAACCTTTAACCATTCCTGGCCCCATCCTTAACCCAACGACAATGCCAGACATTCCTTCCACTATGAAAGCTAGGATAGTTATTCCTTCTACTGCAGCCCCTGCAATAGTGAGAACATATTTTCAACCTATTTCAATACTTATGGTAAAAAGATGCTTGGTTCTTCGGCAAAACCATCTTGGATGGACTCCATAGATACAACCTATTTCTGTGGGGAATGATTCTGACTAATCCCCTCTGGTGGGTATTGTCTATGACCTTAATGTGTCTTGCCCTAGAAAGTCATCACCAGACATCTCATATGCTGCAACTAGTCTTCCATGCCTAGATCTATTGATTGAATTGTGTTAAGAAAAAAAGACCCCCCTTATTGGGTTACTTTTCTTGGGTCTGTCCCCACACATGTGTTGACACTAAATGTTAATAGTCACATTGTGGTGGGGGAGGATCAGGGTATTGGTGCTACAGGGAGGGAGTAGGTAGTATGAAAAGAGGCATGGATCCAGTTTTTTGTTCTTTCCAAAGAGATATCTATTGAAAATTTTTCTGATCAGACTAACAATTTTCTGCAATTATTCACCGAGTTTGGGTTTTGGAGGCATCGATTATATGCAATTACACCACCTCATTTACCAATTCGTCATAGTTAAAGAATACCATGCCTCAAGTGAAGAAAATATTGCAATGTTCAATTCTTCCAATCACTAGGAGGGGACCTTACAAGATGTTTCAGTGGAATTGAATCATTTAATGACTGAAGAGGTGAAATCTCGTGATTTTGTGGACTCCCAAGAGGAAGAGATGTGAGAGTGAGAGGCCCATGCAGCAAGGTTGATATAAAAATTGTCCTCTTCGCATGCCATATATGAAGCCTTACAGAATAAAGGGGGGACCTTAAATTCATCATTGAGAGGGTGTGTCTGTCATTAAAGGCCCAAATAGAGGAGGGAGATTCTATGGAGAAAACTATTGATGTCCTGCGACAATCACTTTCCATCCATATGGAAAGGGAGAACCGGTCCTTTTTTATTTCCTTCCCAAATAATGATATGAAATTTTCCTTTTTTTTCTTAATACATTAGAGATACTCCAAATTGGGGATGTTCCTCCATTTTTTCTGAACATGATGGAATTGATTTGGATTTAAAGTATTCTTCATCTCCTCCAGAAATAATCGACTCGATATTTAATTTTTACCTGAGCTACAGGGCGTAGCGATCGTAGTTCGGATCTTACTAAGGTTCAATGGAACAAACTCAGGAACTTTAATGTCATTTTTTCATTATTACCCCAATTTTTTTCTTAATCTTCTTATCATGGACATAATGGGCATAACATGAAATTTTTATAGGTCTCCCTTTGCGTGTTTTGACATAACTTGTCATACACCATTTTTTTATGGCTCGTCATTTTTTAACAAACCAATACCAAAATTTTACATAGAGGTTCCTTTGGTGGATTTTCCCACTGGAATGTCTAACATATTTATCTTTCTCTTCCAGTTCACAATTCATCCAATCAATATTATTACAAATGTTTTAGGTCTAACAATTTTGATCATGCTTAACCGGTTAGGGCCCTAAATCTGGATATTCTTCTGAGAATCTTCTAATACTCTCCAAACATGGATTAGATAATTTTTTAGACTGTAATCTTGTGATTTTTGGACATGCATGAGGCTTAAAATTAGTATTATGTGCACATAAATAGGTAATGACTCTCTTGGGGACACATTTACATTTTATTGACATCTTTTATTGTGGGAAACATATGTAGAGCCATAGGGGAATGATGTTCATAGTCAAACAAGGGTGTATGCAAGATAATGGCCTTCCCACTCCAATGTCCTGGTGGGGTTATGAAACACTTGGAATTTATTTTGATTTTGGTAGCCATAGTTGGTAGTTTTCTTAAGTAGTGGTGTCTGAAACCATTAGGGACATTCTTATTGGCATTGAGTGGGAAACTATTCCTGCATGATTCTTACATATGTAAGGGGTGCAGGGGAATGATAAGTTAAGTTAAAAAAATTCCCCTTTTTGTATGTGGTATTTGAAATATTTAATATATTTAAGAAATTATCAAAATGATTTCCATATCAGGGAGTTTGACATGAAAAGAATTTTATCCAAGCATTCGGAAATTGGAAAGGAATCTCTCGGGGATTGATTTTCCTTTGATTGCCTGTTGTTTTTGTAGGAAACTTATGATGTGCCATAGGGTCATAATGTGCATATTCATTCAATGTTGTCTACATGAAACTGACCTTCCATCTCTAATGTCTATAAAAGAATTTGAATATTGGAAAAATTTAATACGGTACGTGACCTTTGCCTAGGGTGAACAACATCATAGAAAAGGGGGTCATTTTAATTGAACAACTTCGGGAAAACCTGGAAATGATTTTGGGAACTCTTCATTTTCATGTGGATCAACATCACACATATGGATTGGGTATCCTTAAAACCCTTAAAATAGATCATGGATGATTCGGACCAGCTTGTTATGACATATCTAGGATGTGTGAAGGGTGGAAATTGTAAACCATGACTTTGTGGGCCCTTGAATAAAGAGGTTTGTTTAAATTATTGGGAGCCATTGGGAATAATAATATAAGAGAGGACTCTGCTGGGTACAAATTTTACATTTATTGACAGCTATTTTTGTGGGAAAAATATGCAGAGCCAATAGGGCATGATGTGGATAGTCAATCAATGGTGTCTTCATGACACTGGCCATCCTTCTCAAATGGCCAGAGATGGTTATAGAGGTCCAAGATCGCTTAGGGCACATAGTATGAGGTATGGAAGGAGTGTATCGAGACATATTAGAATCATTTGGGCTATGATTTACTCATGGAATTAGGCATACCGTCCTATGATTTGGCACACATATAGGTTGAGGCGTCTGTCTCATCTTATGGGGTACCTTATCATTTAATGTCATATGGCCAGGACATGGGGTTCCTTGTGGGGAAGGGAACCATGACATGCCTTTTAGGGTTGTGCTTCTAGGACCAAATTCCTGCTCTATATTTCCATAATGTCATAGTGGATCTCTAGCTAAAATACCAAATATCATGTGATCAATGATGTAACACCCCAAGCTTCTACGGTACGCTTCTCTTTGAATAATGCAATAGCGAGTGTTGTAGGCAACATCGAGTTCTAACACACCACAACCAATCAAACTAGCCTTTATGAATAGTAATACCCACTTTTTGATATTTATAAATTTTATTTTCAAATTGGACTTCATTTTTGGATTCGGAATTTCGAAATTATCCTAGGGTAATTTTTTTGTATTTTTCTAAAAAACATCATTTTTTGATGAATAGTGAAACCACTAAGTGGTAGTTAAAAACTGAATTTTTCATAAAACTTATTTTTACCACTTCTGTGAGTGTAATTTCAAAAATCCGAGAGACACGGTTAATATGAAGGAGTAAAATGTGGTTCAATGAGATGAAAATAATTTTTGGTGAATAGTAACTTTTTACTTTTATTACCACGGTTTAAAGTAAATACGATAATTAAGGGTAAAAATGATATTAATATTACCCTGACACATATCCTAATTCTATTGGATAAGCTTTATTCGACCAAAAAACTCATAGGAATAAAATATTAACCTCTTTATTCCACTTGGATTATATTAGGACATTTATTATTATTTAATTCAAATAAGAGTTAAAAAGGGTAAAATCAATGTTTTACTACTAAAACATTTTTAATATAGGGTTACACATAAGATAAATTCGGTTATAAATTTTTATTAGAATGATAAAAATATTTCATACATAATGATATTTTATTTATAAATTTTATAAATTAAATAATTTAATTTATTTATGACACAATGATGATGCATTAATTACCATAATAGTGAAAAATTTAAATAATTAATATTATTAATATCCAAAAAAATATAATTTGAGACTTTTTATGATTTACACTAATTTGTTTTAGAAAAATATGACATGTTAGTATTGATTTAAAAAACATTTTTTGATGTAATCATTCTGTTATGATTTTCAAAAAAATCAATTTTCCAAATAGTGTCAAAATTGACAGAAAAGAGTTTTTAAAAGAAATATTATATTATTAATTGATATTCAATTCCCAATAATCTATGGATCGGCCGAGACAATTATATAATGATATTTTTATCATTAATGGACCAAATGGGGGTCTCTTGGAGGTATATAGTATGTTTATTAACTATATAATATAAAAATACAAAGTAACATGGTAAGTGTCAAACTAATTAACTAAGAGGTAAAACTAAATAATATGGTTAATATAATGACCCAAACATGTCTAAATTCTCTTGGGTGAGTTATTTTCGACCCATCTCCTCCTTAACCTTTAAATAATACTCTTTGGAGCCATTAGAAACCGAATATGAGTTTATTATAAAGTAATATTTCTAGCTTTGCCAATGGTGCCCCTCACCCCTCTTATAAAAGGGAACTCCCCCTTTTCACTAATTCACAAATTCAATGCCTTTTGGATCAGCCAAACCCTTCCAAAATACTCTCTCAACATCACTCAATTTAACCTAGAGGCCTTAGTTTTATCAGAAATCCATCCTATGGATCCCTTTTGATCTAATCAAAAGGAAGAACCTGAAGAAGAGGTTATGTTTTCACCAACCTCTTTCAAGTTTCTTTCTTCATCAACATCTTTTTTCTTTGTTATTCACATTCTAAAATAATAAATCTGGTATCTTATATATACTGTGATGTTATTATAAATATGTTACAACCATATTCAGTATTCTATCCATCCCATTAATGACATGTCACCATAGGTGCGTACGTACGACTTATCGTCTCCACATCGTGGTGTACTTGTTATTCAATAAATTATTATTTTGATGGGTATAATAATGTTGTATAATTCATGTAAATCATAAATATAACATGGTAATGATTATTTATATAAGATACACCATCCAACTATATATTATTTGAATATCAAAAGAATGATATTGTTGCTCGTGCGTACATACGGACTACCTTCTCCACGAACGCGATGAGATTCATTCTCCATCATATCCATTAAATTATAATTCACATTTGATGAATAAAAAAAATGTTTAAGGACTTCATATAATCCTGGATATGAATAATATACAACATATCCATAACAAACATGGCTTATGTAACAAAACATATAAAAACGACTAATTTAAAACCTGAAACGACGATAACTCTAAGATATTATTAACAAAGAAATGTTAAAAGATCATATATGATATCATATTAATGTATATGATTTTTGTATAATTTAATAACAATTATTTCACCATTATACAGGAGGTTAACCTAACCTCAACCAAGGAAAAGTTCAAGGTAAGGGTTTATTTTAAAATCTCTTCATTATTCGAGGTTGTTCGTACCTAATTATCTACTGGGGTCTCTTTATCATCCACATCCATTTTTCTTAAAAAAAATTCACAACATTATTACTATTTTACAGAATATGGGTTAAAGTCATTTATACCCTTGCATGACTTTTAATAACATGTTTACAAAGTAATCTTTCCGTCGTTTTCCAAATAAGGTCCTTTTTAACCTTTTCGACACAATTAAGGTAAGAAAGTTTTTCTTAATTATATGGTGGGTGCAGCTATTTTCCACCATTATAAAATAGTTAAGGATTCCTTTACAAGATTATAAGTATATTTTGAAAGTAAAAGTTTTATTTTATAATTATGTGACTTTGAAATGATTTCAAAAAAAGAGTTATTTCTCTCAAATAGTTTTTATTTCATCTATGTCAACATCCTTTGTTGAATTTTAAGCTTATTTGAAGTTGAGTTATTATGAAACAAAACATCCACAATGTGTTGATGGTTTTGAGATAAGATTCACTATGGATGTTTTATTTTTATACCATTCTTGGTTTATGGAGAAAGTATTTACGTTTCATATGCTAGTTTTAATACGAATGTTTACGATATGTTTAAACCTATTCATATGAGGAGTGCATTGGACTTAATAATTGATGGGTGGAGACCGCTATTTCTCCTCGATGCATCGGTAGGTCTCATGAGACAAACTAGTGTCTTAGAACAAGGCCTTGACAAAATCTTATTTTTAGTCTTGGCATAAGGCCTTGGCTTCATGGTTATGATAGTATGGAATTATGCATTCTATATTTATGAAAGTGGTTATTAATATTGCATGTGATTATTCGACTAGGTGAATATCCATGTGAATAAGTAAATAGCACTATTTCATTTTAAATTTTCCATATTATGATAAAGTTTTGGTTTAAAAGGCTGTTGTTTAGTTATACATTGCCTTAAATATTTATGTTTATTTATGAAAGTTTCCGCTATATTGTTATCCTTACTGAGCATCTGTGCTCACCCCTTTCAAGGTATTATTTTTACCAAGATGTGAAGAAGTAATTTATGAATGACATGCAGAGATAGTATGTGAGGATATGAGTGTGGATTATGAAGAAAAGATGTTGTTTTAGTTTTCATTTTTATGATGTAATGTAAGACGTATGAATATATCTAGTGTTTCCAAGGCAACTAAACCAATCGGTCATTCGAGATTTGATCTATCTTGTGATCATGCCAATGTTATGTAATAATGCACCGACTCTGGGTAACTGGGGTCGGGGCATTACAGTTGGTATCATAGGAAGTTTATTACAAACCTTGGAATCCATATTTAGATAAACTTTAATTAGAGCATATATATGTATGATGGAATTTGAGGATTAGTATAGAATAACTTCCTAGAATTTTGGTATTGTAGATATTTTGTGAGTTTTCCAAGCAATATATCCATGTCTGGATACGAGCAGGTAGAGGCGAATATGGTACAGATGTACCTAGGGGTAAAACCCGAAAACACCACTTTTATCTAGACTCAAACGGGAACTGGTGCACGACAACAGGCCTTGCTGCACTCTTGGTTACGACACTCACGAGGGATATGTTTAGGATAACTCTCATTTTCTTTACAAATCATTATGAAGGGTATATGAGTATATACTTCCTCAATGTTTTTTTTATGATTATGGATTATATCCATAAATAGTTCAATTTATGTTAAGTGTTTTATAAGTAAGGAATTATGTATTTTGATTCATAAACTGATCTAGTTTATGCCATTTTTTATAAATGGTTCCTAGTGGAATAAATGGAAACCATATCAATGTCGCACTCCATGTAGGGATTTCCCTCCTGATCAAGATAATAATAGTGGAGCTGGTGATGCAATTGGTGATAATAAACTAATCACTATACTGGGACAACTCACTCAGGTTATGAATAATAACCTTACCCGTATGGAGCATCCTGATCCATAGTGTGGAGGATCAATGTTAGATCTCTTCATGAGGCAATAACCACCAACATTCAATGGGAGGAAAAATCCATTGGTAGATGTGAAATGGATAAGTTCCCTAGAGAAAATATTTCAGGCTTTGGGAAGTAGTGAAAAGGAAAAAGTTATCATTGAAGTTTACCACCTCACTGGAGATACTGATCAATGGTGGTAATTGATTCAAAACATGATGGAATATGATGAAGTGTCAAATATGGAATGGAGGGAGTTCAAAGATCTGTTGTTAGAAAAATACATTCCCCATGACCATTGAGAAGATATGGAAATGCAATTTCTGAGTCTGAGACAAAATGAGGATGAGAATGTCGCAAAGTATGAGGCTAACTTTACATGGTTAGCAAGGTATGTTGGAGATTATATACATACCCCAAGAAGTATTATTGATCCTTTCTTTGATGGGTTATAATCATTTCTCCATCGAGCATTATTCTCATAATCCTTCTCGTCATACGAAGACATTATCTCATGTGCTATCAAGACAGAAAAGGAATTCTCTAAGTCTTATGACTTTAAATAAAAGCAATAGAAGAAGAGATCTGCTGATCAATCTTGGAATGGAAATAAGGGGAAGAAGGGAAAAGTTGAATATCAAAACTGCAGTAAATGTGGGAAGAGACACCACAGTACTTGCTTAAAAGGAATGGGAGTCTGTTACAAGTGTGGTGAAAAAGGCCACCATGCTCGTGATTGTAAGGGGAAGAAGGAAGCTACTGATGTCCAATGCTATAATTGTAGGGATATGGGATATTATGCAAAATGAATGTCCTAAGAGTTAGGGGAACTTACCTCAGAAAAGGCCAAGGGATCAAGGCCATGTTTATTCTATCACTACTGCTGAGGTAGAAGCTCCGAAAGACGCGGTGGT
The DNA here is from genome assembly GCA_963277665.1 of Viscum album. NCBI lineage: Eukaryota > Viridiplantae > Streptophyta > Magnoliopsida > Santalales > Viscaceae > Viscum > Viscum album. Next base: position 322,545,279 of record OY728143.1, read on the forward strand.
AGGTAATTTAATGGTTTCCTCATGTTTAGAAATTGCATAATTTGATTCTGGATCATCACATTGTTTCATATATTCCCAGTTTTCTAAGAAAATTTGATATTTCCAATTTGATTTAACAAGGGAGTTTTCAATTAAAACTCTTAAGGGAGGTATCATTGCAACAATGTTTTGTGAATCAGTCCCCATTAGAGAAAACAAATGTTCATTATTTGCTGATCTCATCGTCATACCTAGGATTGTGTTTGGTATAATTATTGGTATGGATTGAATTTTGGACCATGATGTGAATATTTATTGTAAGAAGAATGAGTTTTTTGTTTTTGATGATGATGATAATGAACACCTTATCTTTAGAGTAGAATCGTCACCACCAAATTCTTATCTAGATCCACCCCTAGTAGATCAACTAAATTCAATTATTGGGGAGGAAGAGAATGAAATTATAGTGGGTGAGGAAAGGAATGTTCAAATAGAAGATGTACCTATTGTGAAATAATATGTAGATCTGTTTCCAGAAGATTTACCTAGTCATCCTCTAGAATGAGAAGTTGAGTTTTCCATTGATTTAATTCCTGGATCAAGGCCTATATCGAAGACCCCTTATAGAATGGCCATTATAGAATTAGTTGAACTAAAGAAACAACTAGAGAAATTGAGTAATAAGGGGTTTATTCTCCCTAGTGTTTCTCCATGGGGAGCCCCTATTCTTTTTGTTAAAAAGAAAGAAGGATCTATGAGGTTATGTATCGACTACAGGGAGATCAATGATATAACAATAAAGAACAAGTATCTCATACCTCGCATTGTTGATTTATTTTACCAACTACATGGAGATCAATACTTTTCAAAGATTTCCCTTCGATTTGGATACAATTAGTTGTGTGTGAAGAAGGAATACATTCCGAAGACAGCATTTCGAACCACGTACATTCATTACGAGTTAATAGTAATGCATTTTGGATTGACTAATTCACCCTTTGTATTCATTGATCTGATGAATAGAGTTTTCAAGGGATATCGTAATGAATTTGTTGTGGTATTTATTGATGATATCTTGGTATACTCTCAAATATACGAAGATCATGAAAATCACATGCGCATTATCCTGAAGACTCTGAGAAGACATGAATTATATAGGAAGTTTAGCAAGTGTGAATTATGGATTTAGGAGATTTCTTTTCTTGGACATATTTTCTCTAAAGATGGAATCTCTCTTGATCCTTATATGAACAAGGAAATCCATTAATAGTCTGAACCGACGAGTATAATTGAGGTACGTAGTTTTATTGGTTTAGCAGGTTATTATCAACATTTCTTCCAGAATTTTGCTCGGTTGGCTAACCCATTAACAACGATCACACCTAAAGGGGTTAAAATTGTTTGTACAACAGAGTTTGAAATTTTTTTCAAAGAACATAAGAGAATATTAGTCAATGATCCTATATTGACTCTACCATCGGGGACTAATGGGTTCGTTATTTATAGTGATTCCTCGAAGAAAGGACTTGTTTGTGTCCTTATGCAGAATGATAGGGTTATTGCCTATGCATCACGATAGTTGAAAATTCATGAACAAAACTATCCTACTCATGATCTCAAGTTATAAGCTGTGATTTTTATTTGATGATATGGAGGAACTACCTCTATGGTGAAAAATGTGAGATTTATACTGATCACAAGAGTTTGAAGTATATTTTCTCACAAAAAGAACTCAACATGAGGAAAAGGAGAAGGCTTGAATTACTCAAGGATTATGATTCTACGATACACTACCACCCAGGAAAAGAAAACAAGATGGTAGATGCTTTGAGTAGAAAAGGTCATGGAGTTTTGAACAATATGAGAATTTAAAGGGATCAAATTTTCATGGATCTAGTAAAGATGGAAATAGGAATAACCAGGGAAGGTAAAACATCAATGATTTTTCAAATGGTTTCCAAACCATCTTTACTAGAAAGGATTAGTATTTCTCAGACCAATGATAATGAATTACAATAGAAGATTAAAGCTGTGAATGATGGGAGATTGAGAGACTTTGTGTATGAAGAAGGAATATTGAAATTTGGGAAGAGGCTTTGTGTTCCTGATATACCTGATCTAAAAAGGGAATTACTGGATGATGCGCATAGTTCTAATTTCTCTATACACCCTGGGAGCACCACAACGTGTAGAGATTTGAAGGAACATTTTTGTTGGGACAACATGAAGAGGGAGATTGCTGATTTTTTATCAAGATGTATGGTTTGTAAACAGGTGAAATCTGGAAGGCAACAGCCTGCTGGAGTGTTGCAACCTCTTCCCATACCTGAGTGTAAATGGGATAATATCACGATGAACTTTGTCAGGGGAATACCAAAGACTCCTAGATGGAATGATGAAATATGGGTTATTATTGATCGCCTTTCCAAGTTAGAACATTTTCTTGCTATAAGAGAAGATCTACCACTGGAACATCTAGAAAGAATATATATTGATGAAGTTGTGAGACTTCATGGAGATCCCCTATAATTTGTTTCTGATCGTGATCCCTATTTTACATCATGATTTGGGAAACGTCTTCAAAAATCCTTGGATACTGAACATCATTTGAGCAATGCCCACCACCATCAAACATATGGAAAATCAGAACGAACTATTCAAACCATAGAAGACATGTTGAGATCATGCTCACTTGACTTTCAAGGTATGTGGGATCAATATTTACCTCAGGTAGAATTTTCCCATAACAATAGCTTCCATTCAAGTATTTGAATGGAACCATATGAAGCGTTCTACAGAAATAGATATCGCACACCAACCTGTTGGGATAACATTGGTGAAAGAAAACATGTATGCCCAGAACTGGTGTAGGCAACGATGGAAAAGTTAAAGGTAATCCAAAACCATATCAAAGCAGCTCAAAGTAGGCAGAAGAGCTATGCCTATAATCGAAGGACAGATTTGGAATTTAAAGTCGGTGATCATGTTTTCCTGAATGTATCTCCATGGAAGGGAGTCATACGTGTTGTTAAGAAAGTTAAATTGAGTCTCAGGCACATCGGACCTTTCTAAATTCTAAATCAAATTGGGGTTGTATCTTACCGATAGGCAATGCCGACAGGTCTCTCAAAACATCACGATGTGTTCCATGTGTCTCTGTTGAGGAAATACATGCCTAACCCAACGCATGTACTCACCTATGAAAAATTAGAACTGGAACCAAATCTGTCTTATTGCGAAGATCCAATCAATATTCTTGATACGAGATAAAAAGTACTGAGAAATCGGATGACTCGTCTGGTAAAAGTTTTGTGGAGAAACCATAAGACGGAAGAGGCAACGTGGGAACCCGAGGAACTTTTGATAAAGAACCACCTGACTCTTTTCATGCGGTAGTATTTTAGAAATTTTGAGGACAAAATTATTTTAAGGATGAGAGAATGTAACACCCCAAGCTTCTACGGTACGCTTCTCTTTGAATAATTCAATAGCGTGTGTTGTACGCAACATCGAGTTCTAACACACCACAACCAATCAAACATGCTGTTATGAATAGTAATACCCACTTTTTGAAATTTATAAATTTTATTTTTCAAAATGGTCTTAATTTTTGGATTCGGAATATCGAAATTAGCCTACGGTGAATTTTTGGTATTTTTTTGAAAAACATCAATTTTTGATGAATAGTGAAACCACTAAGTGGTAGTTAAAAAACTGATTTTTTTATAAAACATAATTTTACTGCTTCTGTGAGTGGAATATAGAAAATCTGAGAGACACGGTTAATATCAATGAGTAAAATGTGGTTCAATGAGATTAAAAATAATTATTGATGAATAGTAACTTTTTACTTTTATTACCACTGTTAAAAGTAAATAGGATAATTAAGGGTAAAAATGATATTAATATTACCCTGAAGCATGTCCTAATTCTATTGGATAAGCATAATTCGACCAAAAAAACCTTATTAATAAAATAGGAACCTCTTTGGTCCACTTGGATTAGATTAGGACATTTATTATTATTTAATTCAACGAAGAGTTAAAAGAGGTAAAATCAATGTTTTACAACTAAAACATTTTTAATACAGGGTTACACATAAGATAAATTCGATTATAAATATTAATTAGAAAACGAAAACTATTTCCTACATAATTATATTTTATTTATAATTTTTAGACGATAAATAATTTAAATTATTTATGACACAATGATGATGCAGTAATTACCATAATAGTGAAAAATTAAAATAATTGATATTATAAGTACTCAAAAAAATATAATTTGAGATTTTTTATGAATTAAACTAATTTTTTAGGTTAATATTACATTTTATGATATATTTAATTAACTTTTTTTGTATTAATAATTCTGTTATGATTTTCACAAAAATCAATTTTCCAAATATTGTCAAAATTGACAAAAAAGTGTTTTAAAAAACATATTATATTATTAATTGATATTCAATTCCTAAAACTCTACTGTTCTTCCAAGAGACTTATATCATTATAGTTGTGTCATTAATGGAACACTTGGGGGTCTCTTGGAGGTATATAGTACGTTTATTAACTATATAATATAAAAATACAACGTGACATGGTAAGTGTGAAAATCAGTAACTAAGAAGTAAAACTAAAAGATATGGTTAATATAACGACCCAAACATGTCTAAATTCTATTGATTGAGTTTCTTTTCTACCCATCCCCACCTTAACCTTTAAATAATCTACATTGGAGCCATTAGAAACTGAATATGAATTTATTATAAAATAATATTTCTAGCTTTTCCAAAGGTTCCCCTCACCCCTCTTATAAAAGGGAACTCCACCTTCTCATTAATTCACATATTCAAAGCCTTTTGGCTCAGCCAACCCCTGCCAAAATACTCTATCAACATCCCTCAATTAAACCTTTAGGCCTTATTTTGATCAAGAATCCATCCTAAGGAGCTCTTCTGATCAAATAAAAATGAAGAACCCGAAGAAGAGGTTATGTTTTCACCACCCTCTTTCATGTTCCTTTCTTTTCAACTTCTTATTTCTTGGTTATTCCCATTCTAAAATAATAACTCCAGTATCTTATATATATTGTGATGTTATTATAAATCTGGTACAACTATATTCAGTAGTCTATCCATCTTTTGAATGACATGTCACCATACGTGCATACGTACGACTTACCGTCTCCACGTCGTGGTGTAATTGTTATTCAATAAATTATTATTTGGATGGGTGTAATAATGATGTATAATTCATTTATATAATATATATAACATGATAATGATTATGTATATATGATATACCATCCAATTATATATTATTTTAAAATCAAAATATTGATATTGTCGCTCGTGGGTATGTACAGACAACCGTCTTCATGAACGCGATGAGACTCATTCTCCATCGTATCCATTACAGTATAATTCTCAGTTGATGATTAAAAATAATGATTAAGGACTTGATATAATTCTGGATATTAATAAGATACAACCTATCCATATCAAACACGACTTATGTAACAAAACATATAAATGAAAACGAGTAAGTTAACACCCTAAACGATGATAATTCTAAGATATTATTAAAAAAGAAATTTTAAAAGATCATATATGATATCATATTAATCTATACGATTCTTTTATAATTTAATAACAATTATTTCACCATTATACATGAGGTTAACCTATCCTTAACCAAGGAAAAGTACAAGGTAAGGGTTTATTTTACAATCTCTTCATTATTTGAGATTGTTTATACCTAATTATCTATTGGGATCTCTTTATCATCCACATCCATGTTTCATAAAAATGTTTTTCAAAACATTATTACTATTTTACAGAATATGTTTTAAAGTCATTTATACCCTTGTTTGACTTTTTATAAGAAGTTTACAAAGGAATCTTTCTGTCGTTTTCCAAACAAGGTCCTTTTTAACCTTTTCGACAGAATTAAGGTAAGAATGTTTTTTTACTTATACGGCGGGTGTGGCTATTTTCCGCCGTTATAAAATCGTCAAATCTTCCCTTAAAAGCTTATAATGATATTTACAATTTAAATTTTTTAATTTATAATTATATGACTTTTAAATCATTTAAATAAAAAGAGATATTTCTCTCAAATAGTTTTGATTTTATCTATGTCAATATTCATTGATTAATTTTAAGCTTATTTGAAGTTGAGTTATTATGAAACAAAACTTCCACATTGTATTGAAGGTGTTGTGATATGTTTGACTGTGGATGTTTTATTTTTATACGATTCATGGTTTATGGAGAAAATATTTACATTTCATATGCTAGTTTTAATACGAATGTTTATGATATGTTTAAACCTGTTCATATGAGGAATGCATTGGACTTAATAAGTGATGGGTAGATCCCGATATAGCTCATATATGCATTGGTAGGTATCAAGAGACAAACTAGTGTCTTGGAACGAGGCCTTGAAAAAATATGACTTGTAGTCTTGGCATGATGCCTTGGCTACATGGTTATGATAGTCTGGTATTATGCATTCCATTATTATGAAAGTGGTTATTGATATTGCATGTGATTATTCGACTAGTAAAATGTCCATGTAAATAAGTAAATGACAATATTTCATTTTATCTTTGCCATATTATGCTGAATTTCAAGTTTAAAAGGCTTTTGTTTTATTTATTCATTGCCTTAAATATTTATGTTTATTTATGAAAGTTTTTGCTATATTTTTATCATTACTAAGCGTCTGATCTCACCCCTTTCAATGTTTTATTTTTCCCAGGATGTGAAGAAGTAATTTATGAATGACCTGTAGGTATAGTATGTGGGGATATTAGTGTGGACTATGAAGAAATGATGTTGTTGTTGTTTTCATTTTTATGATGTAATGTAATAATTATGAATATATCTAGTGTTTCCAAGGCTTCTCAACCAATCGGACTTTCGAGATTTGATCTTTCTTGTGATCAAGCCAATGTTATGTAATAATGCACTGACTCTAGGTAACTGGGGTCGGGGCATTACAAATTCTCAGTGTGAGAAATAATGGATTACGAGGAATACGAGTCATTTCCTAGAAATAGAAAATCCAACATCAGTGGGAAAATTAGCCTTAAACTATTTCTATGCATTTTAACTTTGTACAATTAAAATGATTTTGGCCTTGTAGTATAATATTGTTCAGTGAAGACATGTTGTCGTGTAGTTTGGAGTCATGTAGTGAGGATGATTTTGTTCTAAAAAATCATTGATAGCTATGTGTTGATCACAATTAGGATATTATGTAATTCCATAGATGTGAAAGATGATTGATGGTGTAAACCGTAGTCTCAGGGGGGAACCAGGTTCAGAAGGGATGGCACTAGGCTTGAAAGCCATTGGGAATTCTGAGATAGGATAAGACACTCACGGGGATGAACATGCCTATGATTAACAACCTATTTTTTGTGGGAATCATATGTTGAGCCAAAAGGGAATGATGTGTGTAGTCAAATAATGATGTTTGTAGTACTCTATCCTTCCATCTTAGATGGCCATGAATGATTATGGGGATCCATATATTGTCGGAATATGGAGTCTGAAAAATGGGAAAGATGTTCCTGGGAACATAAGGAATATTTGGACCGTGAATAATCATGAACTACTGGAGATTCCACATTGGTATGATTCAAATGTATAGGGGGAAGACAAGTCTTTTGACTTCTCATTAGTGGAAAAATATATGGGATTTCATAAAAATAAGAACTGGTCGACACATAACTCTCTAAGAATTATCACACTTTATTGTCATTCAATTAGGTCCTTTTACGTATTCCCTATAAAATTATGACCTAAATATGAGGAAAAGGGAAATTTTTGTTTCTGTGGTGGCTGGGAAAGGATACCAAATTCGGGCATCACTACATATCTAGTAAGATCCGAAATCAAGCCGCATTTACTTACATACGTTCCCTATAAAAATTTGGCTCAGTCCATGTGTAAGGTAATGTGAGGGAATTTGTTTTATGTTGGATAGAAGGGTATGCCAAATTTGGACGTCAATATGTATCCTGAAGGGAAGAAGCCATGCCATACGTAGTTCTGAACATTTCTAGTACCAATCAAGTTTGGTCCATGTGTAAGGTTGTGCGGGGGAATTTTTTTTGACGATGGATGGTATTAGATACCCAATCCAGGCATTACTACATATCCTGAAAGGGCAGGAATCAAGACATACATAGTTCTGACCTTTCATTAAACCAGTCTGGTTTGGCCCATGGGGGTGTGATCATTTTTATTTCCTTTTTATGGGTTCTAGGTCTACAAAATTTCCCAATAACTTGTTAGTGTAACAGAATCCATACCACTGATAATATCCTCATTGAGTTATACTCGATGTGGAAACAAGGAGAAGACATATGGTTTCTTCATGAGTGTTGTGAGGTAGAGAATATAATGAAGGCTATTTTCTGGAGGGGGATGGTATATGATCGAGGATTGAGGACTCTCTACGTGTTATGTGAAGGAATGATTCAAGTCGCATGCAGTTCTATAAAATATTGTGTAGAATATCGTCATGCTATTAGGACACTTTGTTCTATACATTTTTAACTATTGTATAAAGTACAAGAGTCAATGTTTATTTTCATGGTTCAGGGAGAGTTCTTTACAGTTTAAAGTCATGTGGAGAGGAATATGACTCATAGTTTAAGGTCATAGAGTTTGGACCATGGAATCACATTATTGTAAAACATTGTTCATGGTCTTAGAGTTTGGACCCTGACATGAAGATATCACTAATCATATTTTATGGTCTTCCAGTTTTGACCATGAAATAGTTGTATCACTACTCATAGTTTATGGTCTTAGAGTTTGGACCCTGACATGGGGGCTGCTACAACACAAATTACATATTTACGAACTTCGCATTTTTGAGAGCCATGATAAGTTGTCCATCCATTGATATTGGGGTGTATGCTCTATTGGATTAGACCGTAGGTTTCATATGGTCTTTCCCTCTATGATTCAATCATTGGAGGCTTCATCCTGAGTATCATCAGTCCTCGAAGGACTAAAAAAATTTCTCCTTTGAGGAATGATCAAAGGTAGACCATTTTTTTAAAGGAACGTTCAATCCGATTTCGGTAGATATTCATAAGGTGTGACAAGTGCATCATTTTTTCATCTAGCTTCACCAACTCATCTACCAGTCTCTTGGATTGTAATTCCATGGACATTTGATCGCTAATGGCCATACAATGTGATGGCACATAAATTTCAATCGGAAAATCTTCTTCTTCCCTATATACTAGTGAGTATGGGGTCCCCTGGGTGGTAGTGCGGGTCATGGTTCAGTGAGCCCACAAATCATGAAGGAACATTTTTGGCCCTGATTTCATATCCATATCAACCATCATTTGGATTACGTTGAACAAAGTCATGTGATAAGTCTAATCTACCCATTTGTCATCGCGTGGTAGTGTGATGACTTGTTGGATTTGACTTTATACTCTTGGTATAGCTTGTCCAATTTAGTAGAGAAGAAATTGTTCTTGTTGTCTACTTGTACTGTATGTGGGACACCTGATCTGGTAAAGATGATGGCCTTCCCAAATCTACTGATAATTTTTTACCAGACTTCATTAAGAGGTATTTCTTTGGCCAATTTGGAATATAATTTGGTTGCTATGAGAATGAACATGAATTGTCTGGCTATTGTGGGAGGGTATGGTCCCACAACACCCATCCCCCATGAGGAGAATGGCCAGGAGGACATATCTATATAAAGTAACTCTAGGTATTAGTGTATGAATTTAGTATGAACATCACATGGATGTCAATTTTTGGCGAATATGACACAATCATGTATCACAATGATCCAATAATACCTAATCCTTTAGATTTGGTGTGAGATGTTGGTTGCTGATTGGTGTGATCCACAAGCTCCAGTGTGCACTTCCTCCATTACAGAAGAAGTCTCTACTCCATCAATGCACCAGGAAAAGACTCTGTCAAGGCCTCAATTGTAGAGAACCTTTTCTTGGTTTACCCCATTTAACAAGGGAAAATTAACTGCCCCTATTCAGACCTGTTTCCTTCTAGGCCTATCAGTGGGAGTTCCTCACCCCGAATGTAATTTTCTATGAGCATCATCCAGTCAGTGGTTTGACAATTATGCTCAGAACGAGGGCTAATTTCGTCAATTTCTTCTGTTTTTCTCAGAGAAAATGGCATGTCCATTTGGTGGTGGGCAATGAAAATGACTATTTCATCCCAGTCTAGATCATCTTAGGTAGCAGTTAAATTTTCTAAAGCTTTGACTTGGGAATTTTTCAACTGGTGGACAAAAGTCAACGTTGGTTCTGATGGGAATTTGTCCCTCAGTTCTACAAAATGGTTCATCGTGGGGACCAATACTAAATTCTAAATGGAATTATCACCATTGACCTATTCAATGACTACATTTGAATCTCCCTTTATTTTTAGGTGTTTTTCTTGCTCAATAAATTTCATTTCCTGGCCCGCAATGAGGGCCTTATATTACACTTCATCATTTATACACACTAAAAAAGTAGAAAAGAGTATGGGATGATTAAATTTTAAAGGGATAAAAGTATAATTCGTAAACCTATTTTTTAATATTGGAATTCTCTACCCTTTTCCCTCTTGAGCTTCTAGAAGCACCATTGATGTACATTTCCCATGTCTGGGGTTATTTTAGATATATAACTCTTCTTCAACCGGCAGTTCAACATCCAACGATGTTTTTTCTTCAAAGGGTTGATCATCTCGGAAGTCTGGTAATGTATTCCCCTTGATTGTCTTTTAGGGTACATATGGTATGTCAAACTATTTTAGGATGACCACCCATCATTATAGGTTCCCATTTAGCATGGGATAGTTGAGGATATATTTAAGCAGGTTGCGGTAGGAGACTAGGTGGACCTCATTATTCTACAGGTAATGACTAAGTTTATGGATCATGATGATTCGGGCTATGAAGTTATTTTCAATTTTTGAACACCATGTTTCAACATTAATCAATGTTCGGATGTGGTAATAGTGGTTTTTATCGCTGCCACCATCATTTTTATGCTTAAGGAAAGAAATTAATGACCATTCAAGGGTGGTTATGTACAAAATGAGCAGTCTCCCATCAACTAGACACAACAACATCAGTTAGATTTAGATATATCTTTTGAGATTGTGGAATTTTTATTGGAAATCATTTTCCCATTCAAACGTAACTTTTTTCTGCATTATCCTAGTGAAAGGTAATGATATACATGCGAAGTTGGATATAATGTGATGAATGTAATAAAGGTTCCCCTAGAGACCTATTATTGTGGTGAGATTGAATGTGGGGACATTATGAGGATGGATTCTGTCTTCGAAGGGTCATCTTCAATGCTATTATAGCGTACAACGATGTCATCAAATATTCCATAGGTAATAGCAAAGGCGCACATTAGTAGATTTATCATTAAATGGTGATGCAATGATTTTTTGAAGATAATTCCATGATCAGCCAAGTGGTTTGAGCACTATCATGATTTAACCACTATATCATCGACATAACACTCGATGATATTTCCTAATAAAAGCTTGAAGATACAGTGCATGACATGCTGGTATGTGGTTATGACATTCTTAAGTCCATAAGGCACCACCTTATGAAAGAATACTCTTTGAGGGACCCAAAAAGTTGTATCTTCTTCAACCCTCTAGGCCATCCAAATTTTATAATATCTAGAAAAACCGTCCATAAAACTGAGGGCTTCATATCCAACAGTTTCATCGATCAACAATTCTGTGATTAGGAATGGGAATTTTCCTTTTGGTAAATGTTGATTGAAGTCCCAATGGAAAATGTAGATTCTAATTTTTCCATTCTTCTTTTTGAATGGGAATATGTTCGCAGCTAGATCGAATATTTTACTTCCCGTATGATGTTGGATTTGTTCAGTTTTAAACATTAGCTGATATTTTTGCAACATGCATCGGGTGGGTCCTTCTGGTTTCTTTTTTTATATCCCTGATGGTCTTGTTGTAGGCTCGAATGATGAGCGGAAACCTCATGATCAAGGGTTTGAATTTCAATTTAATTCCATGAAATCACTATTCGATTCTTCTTTAGGATAAAGGTGTATGCCTCTTTCACCTTGACAGGCATAACCACACTAATTAGTGTGGGCCGCAGGTCATCTTTGGTGCCCAGGTTTATCTCCATAAGTTCATCGATTGTATTCGAGACACCTTATTTGAATGCAGGAGGGTCATCACTTAGGTATTCTTCATCTTCTTCTAATTCTTATTCATCGTCCATATCTGATGGAGAGACGATTATTAAGACTAACTCTCCAATTCCGAGAGAAACTTTTTAGTTTTTATTTGTGAGTAAGGACAAGATAGTCTGGGGTACCAAGGATCGGTCAAGAGTAACTTTTTTAGGGATTTTCCTGAAATCATGGGTGTTAGCCCACTCTTCCGCGTCTTTAGATTCAGTGTCCATGTCAAAGGCTGTGGACACAATTTAGTCTGCATCCATACATGTGCTTATGTGTTCAAAATAGTAAATGGGTAATACATTGTCTTCCCCATTTTACCAGAGGGGCCGGTAGGAGCCGTTTCCAATCCTTTTGGGGTTGTAATCCAAATAATGTTGTTGGCCGAAAGATGCTTTTCATCCAACTCATAGAACCCTACATCGATATAATGTGACTCATGAGTCTCAAATGGGGATTTATTGGCATGAACTATCTTGTTTTTTCCACTAACATAATATTTGATGCACAAATGGTATGATGGGGGAATTGTACCATGCTTATGAAACCAAGGCCTTACTAACAATGCATTGATGTCTGTACTTTCTAGCACTACCAAGAACTCGATATCTGATGGGAGGTCTCCAAGACAAGTATTATGATTCATTCATCTGAAATGTTTCTGATAAATTTTCTCATATCCCATCTGTGTTGTGGTGTAGGGTGTCAATCTGTCGTCATCATATCCCATCTGACGATGTGTTCACACTGGTAGGATGTTGAATCCAGATTAATTATCAATAATGATCTTATGAACATAAAATCCATTTAACTTTTTTGAAACATATAAGGGTTTGATGTGCCCATTCATGATGGCATCTTCATCCCAGTCTGTAAAGGAGATGACATAGTGATATTCTTTGGGACTGGGATCTTTTATATAGACATTGGTTGCTGCTACTTTGGACTCAAACTCTTGGGGACTTAGTAAGGCTTCGATGACTGTCTCCCTATGATATACTGACATGATTAACGCATCAAGGATAGACAGTTTTGCTGATACTAAAGAAAACTGTGTTAGAATATCATACATCTGCTCTAATGGTCAGCACTTCTCATCTTGGGGATGCACTTCCACAAGCACATTAGGGGTTTGGGATTTAGAACTATATTTTACGGCTTCTGTGATGGTTTTTGGTGGCACTATGGCCTTTTCCATGTTTGGCTTAACCGGTCCACCAATATTCCATGGGCGATTTGACATTTTCCCATTTCCCTGATAGATATTCCAAGATAAATGGTATTGTATTTCTTCCGATGGGGATGAAGGAGAGTTTTACTTCTTGTTGTATCTGAGAGAGGATCGTTCCACACTTTTTTATGATTTTAACTATCTGAATTGTGGTGTGGTGGAAATTTGACTCCTACCAAGATCAAAACTTCTAGGAAACATTTGGAATCTTTGGCATCTTCCTTCAGCTCTCTTGTTGTGCATAATAAATTAGATTTTTTGTTGTATTCTTCAACTTAGAAGGGGTCCATAATGTGAATGACATTAATGGATCAAAAATTCATTATAATTTCTAAAAATGTTTTTGTCTGACTGTATAATTTTTATGGTACTGTTTGGTAGGGTGGTACCCATTTTTCCATTTGGCATGGCGGTTTTCCATTGTACTATTTGGCGGGGCGATGCCCGTTGTACCATTTGGCAGGGTGGCACTGTTTGTACGAAGTCTGTTTTCAAGATGTCCATAAGTGTCAACACTAAATTCTGATTTGGTGTCATCACAACTTTGAGCTTCTACTTTCTACTCCTCATTCCTTTAGAGGGTTTTAGGGATGAGGATGATGGTTGTGTTGTATTGGGAGCTTTTGGGAGAACAATTGGTTGTTTAATCTTTCCTTCAAGGATTCTATGGACTCGATTGATTTTTTTGGGTCATGTAATTGTCAAATTAGTTCTCCTTCTTAATGGTGACCATTTTTTATTACTCTTCTTCTCCTGGGTATGAGGTAGAAACATACACCACCTATGTTAGTGACTGGTTCAATTTGACTTGTCCAAAATCCACCATCATTTATTGGAGATCCTTGAAATTAAATCATTCCGAGACTTTGTATCATGGTATCTTATGATATTGACAATAACTAAGATGGTCTTCCAGACCTACTTCGTCTGCTCTCTTTGGCTCTGGTACCCAGAGCATGTTTCAATTCAGGGTGGCTATATAATATTTACCAACCATTTATTCTAGGAATGAATCAAATTTATTTCTTCATTCCTCAAACTTATTTATATAATAGCTTCATCACACATCTTCCAATGGTGGGGATGGTTGTTGGAATTCATGGGGTACATCATGGTTTGGTGTGGTACTCAAAACTGGAGCTAGTGTCGGGGGTGGTTGAAGTGTGACATAACCTGCTTTAGATTTTCCCATTAATTTTCCTATGGCTTATGGGGCCACTCGGGACATGAGTTACGTCTATTGAAAGGAGTGTTCTATATTCTTTCAGAAATGAAAAAATTATTCTTGGAACCGACTTGTGTACTTCATTAGGATAAGCGGCATTCGTAATTCATCAAGGATATTATCAATAGACATGGTGAGCATGTCATCCTGGAGGAGCAACTAGTTCAGTGAATAATTATGGCCTTTCCATCTGGAATTAAATTTTGAGAGTCTTTTGTTCTCTCACTATGTAAATTTCATGAGGTCACTGACCATTGTATTAGGAATCGTTGAAATAAAATGGAAGATATAGTTTCATTAGATATCCTCCGAGCATGTAATTCAATTGGATGGCAAGGTAGTATACCATACGATGGGTGATCTATACACTATTCGTATGAAGAACCTGACTTTTACTGCTTCTTCCTACTCTGAACAATAAGAGGCATAGTGCATTAAATGTAGTTTAAGGACCCCCAATCCATTGATTACCAAGAATACGAGGAATCCAAAATTCAGTAGTGGCAGATATTTTCTTACCCAATCGAGGTACGGATTGTGATGTTGTTTTACAGAAGTGTGACACCCCTCCATGGATTCTAGAATAGATATTAGTTGTTTGATTAAGATCAATAGACCATGATGAATATCCTGTTGGGTTTGATCATCAGAGAGTGAGGTAGTGTCCAAAATTGGGAATTCCAGGGCTTTTGGAATTTGAGGTTTATACCCAGAAATAGGTATCATTTGTGGGTTTACCTGATATATTCTCATTATATTCCCAACAGGGGATGTCTTTATGTGATTTTGGGGGGGTCATATTATGTAGGATTACGGTCCGGTTGCTAGATTGGTCTAGCCTCCATTACTGGATTCATTCAATTGGATGAGTGCTTGTGACAAGGGTGCCTCTTCTAGGAGCACATGCTGACATTCCATGTGGGGGGGGGGACACATCTTGAAAGGTAGCTCCCTCAACATATCTCAGCGTTAATTCGCCTGATCTCTTCAATTTTTCTCTCTTGATTGGAGAACAATTCCTAATGAGTGAGGGACACATTTCTCGGGGGAATATGAGGAAAGACATAGAAGACCTTGGATTTATTCTTCTCCTTGTTGGGATTTCGCACATGAGTAATGACTGATTAATCTAGGGAGAACATAAATTTAGGACCGCTCTCTGGTTCCAGGATTGCACAGCATATGTCTAAGTGTGGGATGATTTAGGGATGGATTTATCATCCCTTGCATCCACTCCATCATTAATTTCCTCTGTACTATTTCCTTCAAGATCCATGGGTTTAAATTTAACACATTCACTAATACATACTGCATTGGGGGCGGTGTACGTGGAGCCAAATGGTAGGAATTATTTCAAAGTCCTTTTTGGAATTTCTCCTTCCATTCTGAGGTATTGTTTGGGTTTTATGGTTATGTTTGACCTGAAGGGAGCCCTGATCTGACCTCATAATGCGCTTTTGTCTCAGAGGTTGCAAACGATGAGAAGTGGGGGAATGGGTGACTCCGCTATAAATTATCATTTCTAGTTGAGAGATGTCAAACGTCTGTTGTGCAGGGACATGAGTTTAAAATTCCCCCATCCCTGGGGGCTGGTTGGTCCCATTATTTTTTTTTGATGCATTACAAAAAATATATGATGGTCGTACGAGGGAATTTCGATTTAAAAATACCCACAACCTTATGGGTTGGGGGTGTTCATCCATTGTGGTGGAAGCCACCACTATTTCCGCCTTTTAGATTTGACACACTCCCGCATGAGTGTGGAGTTGGGAATTTTGGATTCTATGGTATTTGGATGATATTATCACTACGTGTTGGTAGGCTTCTCATAGGTAGGAATCCTGTTAGATGTTCCTGGTTGTCTGGCTAAGAATCTTTTTCGATGGATTTATCTCTTCTATCATGGTGCTTTTGAGACTTACTATGTGTCATTTTTTAGTGAGTATCCAATATTTCCTTATTATGAGTTTCATTTAATTGTGTCTTTTGGGTAATGATGTTGCACAATGTCATTTACAAAGGGGCTTGCTGGATAGAATGTGGCTCTTGTAGAAAAATTGTCTTTGACGTCGGTTTTTTTTGACATTGGTTTTTAACCAACGTTGAATTTTCGGATGTAAAAAATTTGACTTTTTAGGTCGGTTTTTGTAAACCGACACAAAAATTGAATTAATTTTGTTTTTTGGCATTGGTTTTGTAAAACAATGATGCCAAAAAACTAATTCATATCATTTTTGGCGCTGGTTTTCATTAAAACTGATGCAAAAAATTAAAAAAACAATTTTTTTGGAATCAGTTATTTAAAAAAACCAACACCTTAAATGAATAAAATATTTTTGGCATCAGTTTTTAGAAAAACAGACCCCAAAATTTATTATTTTTCTATGTTTTATATCATTTTCTTATCATTTATTTGACTGGTTGTGGACCAAAAATAGAGTTACGGATCAAAATTTATCGCCGTCAGAAGTTGAACCGACAAAAGTTTCGATTTATACAACTCGTTTCAAAGAAAACATGATAAACATAAATAAAAATCATATACACCAAATGAAATAATATAATAATATTACATCAAACATATTTCAATGGTTTTAGGGGCTTATATTAATATGATATGTTTTTTATCATCATATAAATTATATTTAGAAATGGGAATTAATCATCGTTACAAGAAAAATAATAATGTTGTTTATAAATGAAGGATAATAATAATAAAGAAAACAAATGAATAGAATATGTAGCGTGATCAAATTAACAATTGGAGTCGCATAAAAAAATTTTTTGAATCGAAGATGTTGAAAATGATGATAAATGGAGAAACTAGATATATATATAGTAAATGAAAATATTTTCAACTGCATTGTATGAAAATTTATGCGGGATTTTAAAAAGTAAAATGCGCGTTGTGAAAAAATTGAAATTATGATCCCGCTTTACTCTTTGACGTCGGTTTTGTTTCAAACCGACT
Source organism: Viscum album (assembly GCA_963277665.1). Taxonomy (NCBI): domain Eukaryota; kingdom Viridiplantae; phylum Streptophyta; class Magnoliopsida; order Santalales; family Viscaceae; genus Viscum; species Viscum album. Next base: position 322,562,928 of record OY728143.1, read on the forward strand.
CAAAAGAGGATTTACATTAGTCTTTTGGGGTCGGTTTTTTAGAAAATGGACGCCAAAATGCCAATCAATATCATTTGTTGGAATCAGTTTTTAAATAAACCGACCCTAAAAAAGTAAAAAAAAAAATATACATTTTTCATGTCTACTTTTTTAAAACCCGATGCCAAAAAGTTACATTTTTTTTGCATCGGTTTTTTTAAAAACCGACGCGAACAGCTAAAAACATATATTTGGTGTCAGATTTTAAGAAATCCGGCGCCAAAATATTTAAAAAAAAGTTAATTTTTTTTACATAATTCCTTAATCTTTGATTTGACTGGTACTGGAGCTAAAACGGAGTTACATATTAAAAGTTATGGACTTTTAAAGTTGAACTTCTTGAAGACTTCTCTTAGAGAAAATCAATTTTCGATATCCATAACTTTTAATCTATGACTCCGTATTTTCTCCCCTACTAGTAAAATCGAAGCTTACTAAATTTTCTAAAACATTGTAAATTTTTTTTAAAATTTTATTTCGTCTGTTTTAATAAAAAACGACGCCAAAAATATTTATTTAGTTTTTCACGATGGTTTTTTTAACAACCGACGCCAAAAAAATAATTTTTGGTTATTGTGGTCGGTATTTAAAAAAACTGAGGCGAAAACATATTTTTAAAAAAGTTTATCATCGATTTGTTAAAAAACCGATGTGAAGAATATTTTTTTAACATTTTCGCATTGATTTATTTGACAACCGACACCAAAAATGTTATAGATTGGAATTTTTGGAGTCAGTTTCATACAAAACCAATGCCAAAACAATTTTTTCCCTTCTGGCGTCAGTTTTTAAAAAACCCGATGCCAAAAATTCACCACAAAAATTATTTACGTCGGTGTTTAGAAACCGATGTCAAACTGGTGACGTTAAAAATTATTTTCCTACTAGTGTGGGGTGATTTGAAGAGCTCCATGTTTCACCCATCCATGAATGTTAACTTCAGTAGGGCCATTTCAAATGACACGGTGCAACTTATGCATTACATGAGGTCAATATTGTTCAAGGTTTTTCTTCTGTCTTTTTTATTGTGGTCACCATACATATAGGAGGGAATCCTTGTAGATAAGACAGTGTAGCTCCCCTAATGTGTTGGCATGGTCTCCATAACCTTCATTGGGATGGAATATTTCATTCACCTGGGGATGATTTGTCCATTTATTGAATCCAATGTCACACATACAATCTCTATAAAACTCTCCTAGTATATTGAAATAATAATTAGTCGTAGGCCAATACATCATTGGTATATATTCCTTATAAAGTTTTCTTCTCACAAGCAACATGTCCTGTTGTTTTTTGTTCGGGGGATCCACTACTAGATAAGCCCAACTCCACTGCTTCTTATTGATTCTGTTCCACAAAACCAGTCTAGTGGAATCCTCATTGATATGAAAATGTTAAGGGGGAGGCTCAGAAGATGATCATGGACAATGAAAATCTTCTATTTGAGAAATTATATCAATCATTGTAGGAAAATTTCTTGATGTGTCTAGATCTATAATTCCATGCACACCATCATATGAGCGATTTCTCAGATCTTCCCACCTAGGTGGGGACATTATTTCAAGTATGAATTATAGTTGTGTGGAGGACCATTGGAATTGGGGATGAAATGGTGATGGATACTATTGAAAATTTATTCCCAACCATGATTATTTTCATTATATCATATAACCTTGTAAGGGCCTTTAGTGCGGGCTGCAGCGAGATGAGGACCTTCTTGCTGGTTGATGTTACTGTGGGGAGGACCTTCTCGATGACTGTTTTGATGGTGAAAAATACAATAAAAACCTGATAATTGGATTCAGGGATAATTTCTATTGTACACATCATGGGGAGGGCCATCAGGATGTACTATAATAAGGGGAGGACCTTCTCATTTCTTGATGTTAATAGGGGTTAGGCTTTCACATAAATATCCATTGTAGTGTGGTCCTTCTCAATGACTGTCATCATAAAGAGGACTAAAATCATTTCATGATGTTCGACTATAAAGAGAAACATACCTATAATGTATACCCTGGGGAGGACCATCATATTGGAAGATAGTAAGGGGGACCTTCTTACTGACTGATATTCAGGTGTATGGGAGAGCTACCCCGACGTGCCAAAGGAGATAGGCTCTTGTGATCGATCACTCATGGCCCACAATGTAAGCCCCCATGGGTGATCTAGGGAGGACCTTCAAAATAGCTGTTATCGATATGGCATGGAGGTCCTTCGCAACTGCTACATCCAATTCCAAATTTTATTAATGGACATAAAAGATATTGAGAAATTATTCGTATATAATTGAGGTTGTCAAGAACCCCATCTTCTAGCTGAGCAGTATCATGTATGTGCTCATTATTTTAGAGTTTCCTTTCTTACATTTCATTTTTTTAGCGCTCTGTTGCAGCTAACTGAGGCCGTTTTCAGTTGGTAACTACATTGATATTTGATTCCCTATATTTTTTGTTCTCATTATGTCTCTAGGATATGACGAAGGATTTCAGGAATTTTTGCAGGGATATATTCCTGCCTTGGAGTGGCCACCATGTTGGACCGGCATCCCCAAGTTGGAATGAGTATTTTTCCCAAATCTGGTTGTCTGTATAACACTGGATATTATTTCTGACCCTCCTAGACTAGATTAGAGGTGTGTAATAGCTCCATAGTGTTTAAAATATATTTTTATGTGAGTCAATTGGTTTGAGGAAACCATGTCGTCAGCTGAATTTCTCAGCTTCACCCCTGATGAAATAATATCATTGGCATGTTAGGAGGATATGGTCTGGGATTGTTGTCTAATATTCCATCATTTCTTGGATGTACTATGATACATATTTGGTTGTAATGTGTATAAAGGCCCATTCTTACATCATAGCATGGGTTTGTGCCTTCTCTGTTCCTTTAGGAGTTCTATGTCGATACAATAAGTTCCTATATGCTAGGAAAGAGGAACGATTCATTCATCAGTTTTCTTCTCTTATAGCCACCGTATTTGTCTGGTGATATTTATATTCATGGGATTTGATTTTCTTCTACTCTCCCACCACTATATTTTTCTCATAGGATTTGTATTTATCTACAAGAATATTACTCTGCTCATATTTTCCTTCCACCCAATTTGGATGATGGGATTGATGCACAATGGCTAGAATTCGTGTCTGCATATAGCTAGTTTCCACCATATTTGGTTGATGGGATAGAAAATAAATCATAAGGTATTTGTGCCCTCATTTAGACAGTTTCTTCCCTATATAGTTGATGGGATTGATGGGCATCGGTAGATATCTACATCATCCTATAGTTTTCTGCGCGGTCTGCCCAGCATGACCCATGAGCTCTTGCAAGAACGTGCATGTGCTCGTACTATGCCACCATATTTTTGTGGTGGGCATGAGTAGAGTGGGAAAAGATTCATGTATGCAAATTTAATTTCGCTGTATAAGTATGACAGATTTTCTCTTTAGGAACTGGGGTGATAACATGTTCCTGATTATATATTTTCCTCCCTTGGTGGGAAGCAAGAGGGGCCCAATCATCCTAGGCATTAGTAGGTGCCCTCAACCTAAGGTCCTCTTCGACCTAAGAAGGTCTGATCACATGAGGTCGACAATGACCCTCTCTTTTAGGGGCCAATGAGTATGACCTATGTGCAGTTGGGATGAAGTTTTCAGCATCAACGTCATCTGCCTCCCTAAGGTAAGGGAGGTTCTTGTTTCCAAGATCATGGCAATGGAATAAGAAATGGTTTAAGATGACCACTAGGGCCGCCTTTTGTTGGAGTGGCAGCCATAAATGAAGCGGCAACTGGCGAGTCTTTATAGACTAGAGGGCCTATCTCACAACCTCCATTGTTGGGAGAGTACCATTTTTGTGGATCTCTCTCATCAGCGGGTTAGATACCCAATGTTGAAGACACTAGAAAGGATATGGGGTCTAGATCTTATTAGGGCCTCAACTACCTATGTAATTGCTGATGTATGTGTCCTCATTGGTTATTGGGATTTCATTTGGACTGATGGTTTCTCTACGGAAACCTTCAATATACATATACGACATACAGACCACAAATCCTAGTCAAAGTATTAATTTTTTAAACGTATGCATATTTGGTGATTTGGCCTGGACCCTTCCCCTATTATACTTATTGTGGGGTGAATGAGATTGAATTGGGTATGATCTCCACATTGGTTAAGGATTCATATTGGGTTCACCATTTTTTTCTGCCTCGAAGGTGGTGTATTTAGTGCATACATGGGAAAACAAAATGGTCTGACATGCAATGTCCTTTTGTCTACTATTTTTTGGGTAGAAAGTCCACCTTGGTTAAGGATTCATGTAGGGTCCACCATTTTTTCCACCACCTAGCTGGCATGTTTTCGCGTGCTGGGATGAACAAAATTGTTAAACATACAATATCCTATTGTCTATTATTTTTGGGGTTGGACCGCCGCCTTCGTTATGACTCATGTCGATTTCAACATTTATGTTCTACCTCTAAGGTGACATGATTCAATATATTAGTGAGAAAAAATGGTCTAACAAACCATATCGTATTGTCTACTATTTTTGGGGTTGAACTGCCACCTGAGTTAAGGATTCACATCGGGTTCACCATATTTGTTCCACCTCCAAGGTGGTGCATTTTGGGTGATAGTGAAATGGTCTACCAAGAATCATCACCTACATCATTTCTATAGAGGCATCTTTTCATCAAGTTATCTATTTTTTTCATATGGCCTCATTCTTCATCATTATCATTTGAAGGAGGGTTGTATTAAACCCACGGGGTCTGGGTGGCTTATCAATTCGATATTGTCAAAGAATTTCCACATTCAGATGGTCCCAAAGGGGGATTTCAATGGGTCAAGTACTAGTGAAATCGGTCTTCCTTGGATATATTTTCCTCACATGGTCTTCAAAGAGTTTATTTATGGAGCCAAAAACATCCAATGTCCCCGGTATCCATGATTCATGCACCTTCCATCCAAAGGTAGGTGCTCGTTGGGTGATGATTTGGCCAACGAAACATAAGGAAATCATTGATTGAGAGGATGGGAATCCAGGCTCACTGCAACCTTCCAATGGAAGATTATAGAATATTCTAAGACTATCTTATAGATTTATATAATTATCATATTTCCATGAATCCATGTTTCTTTCCTGAAGAGTGTGTCCACAAGATACACTGGGTTGGTATGATCTTCTTAGACATGTATATATTTGATTATATGGTGGGATGTCTGACTTGAGCCATATAATAAGGCACTCTAGAGTTTATCATCTTCCATGGGGGTGGAAGGTGATTTTATATTCGGGTCAGATGCAAAAGATGGGTTTCCAATGTGTCATCGATAGAGGAACCATAACCCACACAGTTTGGATTTTCTGGGGCTTACACATCGATTCATCCCATTAAAGGGGACATTATTGGATGAACGCTTTTAGATGGGAACCCTTTTGAGATCGGTCCACCAATAAAGCAACCTACATATCCTAGTTTTTTTCAGAATTAGATTTCTCATAGCTAAAATTCAGGTGGATGTTGTAATCCTCACAAACCTCTAAGCCCACAGGAGTCATGCTATGTCTGAGTAAGATGAGGATGAGAGAGATCCAACCAACCACATGATTCCTCTACTATTGGTGGTAGAGGGAGTGCTTAAGATGGAATTGGTCGGGCACATGGTGGGAGAGGGTTAAAAACAATGAAACATTTAATGTGAAATGACATTAAAGGTCATGTGACTCGTCCTAGAATGATTGGGGATTTACCATAGTGGTAGGGCCCTAAAACACATTCTTTAAAGTGGAGGAGTTTTTTCCTCATCAAAAGGGTGAAAAAACATATCCCCTTTGACTAGTCACTATTCATCATGGAATAGAAAAGAAGGTGATCACCCTTAATCCCCAGAATGGGGAGGTTCACATCAGTATCCAAAGGTTGGACACTGGGTTACCATGGGAATGTAGACCCACAAACATTTCCAAATCCCAAACCATTGTGTGGATATCCTTTGTGACTATGTTTACCAAGGTCATATAGACTCGAAGGGCGCACTGATGCACCCTATGGTATGATCATATGATTATGGTGGCATTGGAGGAGGCTTTGGCCTGGTGTCGGGGGACTGGTTCCCAGAGGAATCATGAAGGGAAGGATGGTAATAAAAGGGAAAAATTGGAACAATAGGAAATAATACCCAAAACACCCCATTACGCATATAGGTTTCTTATGCTGGATGTGGGAATCTTCGCATACAGTAGTTGGATTACAGGGAGAGAGGCAGTCTGCATACCGATACGGTATGTGGGCATGGGTATGGACTATCAAGCACCATAAGGGTATATAGACCATTATTTCACATTGGGTCCCATCCACGTATAGATGCTATACCCGACACCAAATTAAATACGTATAGAAATACACTACGTGGATCACCATATTGAAGGAGGTTCTGAGGGACTGTTGTTCGCATGGTGTTTGTCTGTGAGAAATAAATGGTTTGTGGTTCCATAATTTAGGTTCATGGATCTATTATTATTATTATGTTCCCATGTTTTATGATTCACGGTTTGATGTACCTAGAGATGTATGGGGTTCACAAATCAGGCTTTACCGATAAACTAAGACTGAAGTCGAAATCCTCTCTGAGTTATTTTTTCCAACCTCTAGGTTCTATTCAGTCTTTCATCATCTATCATTTCCCAATTCATTATGTTATACTTTAATAGAGAAATAGGATAATGGTATTTATTGGGAATGAATTCCCATTTGTCGAGTCCCATGTAGAGATATTCTGACACATGGAAGACTCGGTCAATATAGGGTTTGCGGAAGCTACAGTTTTCGATAATGGTTCGCGAAGCCTCTTTGGTTTTTTTCTTTCACGAATCATTGATTTCATGGGGATGTATGCAGATAGAATTACTGTGCATCAGTCCTTGAGTGACGTGGTTTGCAGTCCACTAGATTTGTTGGCTATCACATCGTGGTCCAGAACCTTACAAAACGTTCTGCGTACCTAGTGGTTGATTGCCCATGCGATCCACTTACCATTCATGGTGATGGTATGCATACCATTTGAAATCCTTTGAAAAAACTATTTCCTTCATGTTTCTTCTAAAATTTTCAACTCATCTTCTGTCCATTCACATTTCTAGATTTGTAGGAGTTCTTGGTTACATTTAACAAGTGATTGTGGGATTATTTTCTTCCCTTGGAAGAATTTTCAGGACCCAATGACCATTAATGTGAAAGGAATATTTTTCTTAATTTGAATAACATGAATGTTATTTTCATCCCTCATGACAAACACAATATTCTAATTATTTCATTATGTGTTTCTAATTATATTTTATGACAAAATTATATAGAAAATATTTATTATTTTCAAAAGAATCATTCAATATATAAATTTTTTTCCCCATGATATATTTGAAATAACTTATATGTCATCATTTATATGTTCGATGTTTATTTTAAAATTAATGATTTTGGAAAATATTTTATGGTGTAAAAGTGGCTTTACATTTTCAGAACACTATTTTCCTAATAATTTATTCGAAATGATCATTCAATATAAATTTGCATTTAATATGGAATCCTTTGATGGTACCTATTATTCATTAAGGATATGATACAAGTATACCATTCTTATTTTTCACTATATGGTTCATGTATAAGATCTATATATTTTTGGGAAACAAATTTTATTTCCTTGTGTAATGTTATGATGAAATGTGTTATGAAGACCATTTATTTTCTAGGCTCTGATATGATAAAGTTTCTATGTTCATGATTCACATTCATGTATGGTTTTAATTATGTGATTGTGGTTACATTATAATGAAGGATAGTGGTTACATTATTACCAAAGATTGGTGGGACTCATATCTCCCTCCAAATCATTGGGTAATGTTTTTTATTCTATGAGACTGGATGGTATATGAGGGGATATCTCATTACCAAAAACAGGTTACTTGTGAGGTTTTCCCAATCCCAAATCATGTACAATGATTTTTAGCCATGAAAAACAATGTTATGAATATAATTGTGTGTTTCCATAAGATAAGGGTTTTATTCTTCTGATTTGTCAACAACATTATCTCTTATGACAATGTTATGACCTAATGGCATATTTTCTTTGATTCTTTTATTATTCAAGTATTATTAACTAACATGAATTTTTTTCAATAAATCTTGTTCATGAAAAATGAAACACAAGGAATATTTACTCAAAATATTATTCTCATGTTCTATGAGGTTTATGCTCATGTAATGATGATATCTATTTTGTTAATCTTTATTAATTGCATGATATCACCCTTTCTGGGGATTCTTTTAGCCTTGTTGTGAAGAATTGTATTATATTGTACATTTCTAATAATAAATATTTTTATGAAAAACATAGTTATAGCTAATCGTTTTCACTCATAAACCATGCTTTTATTGATCCATCTTTCAATGTCTCTATACCCAGATAATTATTCCATGGATCCCTATGATATTTAATGAATACTGATCTATTATGAAGTAATATTTAGGTAGGATAAGTCAAGTTCATTACACCAACTATGTTGTCATGATATTACTATCATTGAAACCTAAAACAATATCCAATGAACTAGTATATTCAATTTAATCTATCTTCTAAATCATTACATTAATCCACTCTTTATGTTTAACATTTTATAAATAGAATGTTATTCAACAAGGGATATAACATCCAGTTATTATATTATATGAGTTCCATTATTATTTAAAATACTATAATCTTATTTCTAATGATATTTCATGTTGAAAAAATCTTCTACATCCAGTTGTAATTATTTTTTAACTTTTAATTATACCATCATTATCACTAGAATTATCTATATCAATATAAAAATTATTTTGTTCATTTTTAACTTCTTCTTCAATCACATTTCAAAAACATTTGTGTTGGATCAATTAGAATTTTCCAAATTCCAATCATAAACATAACTCAAATTGGATTTATTTTCAATGATCATCCCATCATAGTAGTCTACACACTTGTAGAAAAAAATTCCATGTATTTATAGCATATAAATTTGATATGAATCAAATTAAAATTCATTATTCACCGCCTTCACCAAACATCCCAAGATTGATTTTTTTAATAATCTATGAACTTATAAATACATTATTGTACATCACATATGGATTCTTCTTGAACCATATCTCATAGGTAGTAATATTTTCTCCATTAATAACTAGATATCTATTTTGAATTTGAATTTATACTGAAACAACCCCTCTACCAGATAATGTTGATTGTTTGAATACATATATTTTGTAGTTCCCCAACCCAAAAAACCTGGAAAAAATAATTTCATTTTTATAGTTGAAAAAAATACAAGGAATCATCTAATAAAGGACCAAAAAAATTAAATTTATTAGGAAAAACATATATAAATGACAAACATATTAAATTAAAACATCAAAATTCATCCTAAAAAAATCTTGAAACATGATAATTTCTTTATGTTAATACCAAAATTTATTATCGATTCACTTCTCACTACCCTAGTGAAAAGTGTACCTATAAAATGGGAGATAAAATTCAATTTCTGTCTATAACTGCATCAAAATATATCATAATAATAAAATACATTATAAAAAAAATCAATTAATAGTTCCCATAATTAATAATATGTTCGTGAGAAATATCCATGAACAACATTGGACTGAAAATAATTACATGGATGTCAAAAACTCTATTTGTGGTGATGTAATTCATAAATCCAAATATCATTATAATTATTTTCAAGACCGTATAAATGATTTTTTTTGTTAAAGTAACATCTAATATATATTTCTTTAAATCATCAATGTACATAATATATAATTATATACAGAAAGGCCACATTGGAGGATTCATTCTTACATAGGTTCAGAATGTAAAAAACAACAAAAACATTTTTCTCATGAGACCAATCGATGCATCAAGAGGTTATATATTAATTGGACCCACCATTAATTCATTATTTACAATTCCTTCACCATATGAATGATATGATTAAATATAACATTCATAATAAATTAAAATTTTAAAAAAACTAAATTAGAATAACAAGATTTTTAATTTCAATGTTTTTCCCATGTTTTGAAAATATATAACAAGATTATAACCAATCAATAAAAATAAGGTCGATGGTTAAAAAATACATATCATAATGTCACATGATTAAACTTATCCATTAGTATGTTTGAAAATTCAATAGTTAGCCATTTAGATTTAAAGTATATATATTTTATTTACATTTCCCTTTTCAATTGAATAATGTTTCTAATTAGGTTAATATCCAACCATATAAATATTCTCTATATAATGAAGAGTACCCATATCAATGAAAAAAAATAACTTAGTGGAAAGGGGTACTATTATAGTACTCAGTTTTCAATATAAGATAGAAATTGAATTAAACGGATTGAAAAGGAAGGATTCCAAAATAATTATAGTAAAATCCTTCATTACATTTTTTATGATAGTAAAAATTATCCACTAACTATCCCTCATGAGTGTCTCTCTAGGTTATAAAAATTATGCCTACTGATTATGAAACAAGTAAAGATCATTTTAATAACAAACCATCCATCATTTGGTTCATTACTGTTGGTTTCTCTATTCAATAGCCAAATTTACATTACAGTATCTCGATGAATGTATAATTATTAAGAAACAACATTAACATGAACTTTACAAAAGCATTTTGATGATTTTACCACTTTAAAAATGAATCAATTTTTATAATGTTTTTTTTAAATATCCATTAAAAATTATTATTATCAGATAATCTTATAGAATCATAAATTCAGTTATTTTTATGTGGAATATGAAAAATTATATTCCTAGATATTTATTGACCCAAAAAACGAAATAATTATTGAATACAAATAACATCTCAATGAATAAAAATTCAGAAGAAAAAACACTTAGCATAATTCGAGACTTCTAAAAAATTATTGAATATCATAAATAATGAAAATTTCTATATCAATCAATAATTTATAAAACTTATCCATAGATAAAATATTCAATTCTATTAATTTATTAAAATTATGTTAAATTTTTAGAGTTTATTTTCATCGTTAGATGTTGTAGGTTTCATATTTTTTTTATTTTGTATTGGCTTCCTAAACATGGTGTTATTTAAAAGTAATATATTATAATATAATAATTCAGTGATTTATTAATATATAAATATATTTTTAAATGATTCTTCAAGTCAAAATTTGATTAGTTTAATGACAAGGATAATCTTTTTAAATTGAAATTAAGAAGAACTGATTTTGGTCTTTTTAATGATTGAAAGGGGGTATAACAAAAAATATATGTAATAGTAATAAAAATTAATTTATTATTAGAAAATATTAAATAAAAATTTATCACATGAATTTATAATTAAATAATATTCCTCATTCATTAATAATATAAACACTGTTTTTTCATTTACATTGATAGTAAATTAGACACAAACAAGAGCATGTTATAATGATTTAATGAGTAAGAAAATTTTAATTAATGATGATATAAATTTTAAATGATCTTAAAAAATTCAAAAAAATAATATATTTTCATGATAATAATTTATATATATAATTATGAATGATGTTGATGAAAAATGAAGGACTTCATTCTTGGTGTTGGTAGACCGCTCAATTAATGATTCCATTATTAAATGAATTAGATTGAATTATTATATATGATATATTATAAATTCAAAATTATAATTCTGAAGTATTTATAATATTAATTGTTGAAATACGTCCCTTTTATTATCCTTGAGAGTTGGTTGTGAAACCCACGACATTTCTACATGGATACAATAGTTCGCAGGTGTGAAAAATTAATGTTGTTTTGTTTTTATTAGGGGATGGATATGATTGAATAATAGTATATTCATTAAAATAATAAGAATTTTTTATACTTATAATACTTCTTTAAATATACTATCTTGTCTATAAAAAACATTTATTAGGAATTTTAGTAATAAAAATCTACAGAATAAGATATACTCACGTTAACAACTTGAGATTTCTCTAGGAAGAAATGATGGAAGTGGAAGAATTTGGATGTATAATGGAAACTAATGGATTTGAAATTTATATCGTATTCGAGGAGGGTAATTATGGAGGTGGTTTAGGATAAAATTAAAAGGAATAGTAATATAATGATGGGGTATAATTGATTCTATTTTACAAGGGCATAAAATGGAATATTTTTAAATACCCATCAATAGTTTAGTGATGGAATTACTATATTCAATTTAAAATCGATAAAAATAGTAAATAATAAATTTTTTTCTAAATAAAATGTATATATTTCTTATATAATTAATATCAAATTTTATGTAAACATTATTCATTCCTTTTACAACCCGATTTTTTCTTTTAACATTTTTTGGTTTTAACATGGTAATTAATTAATACATAAGTCGTTTATATTTAATGAATAAAAATAGAAAATTAAATATAATATAATTTTCTAATAATAATTATAATAATTATATATATTTTATATTTAACTACCAATAATTGAATTATATAGATATTACTTCAAGATTGAATAATATTAATTACAAATATATATATAAGCCATGATGAACCGTATAGGTATTTTTTCATTAGAAATCAGGAAATAGAAACAACTGGTTCATAAGACATATTTATTATCTCCCACTTATTTCATTATAAATTGACCCCTTCTGACAAGACATACATAATATGATTCTTCAAGACCCAGGGAAAAGAAATATAATAAAGGGTGAGTTTAGATGCTCTGTAAGGTTAAACAAGGGATATATCAATCATATAAAAATCATAATACATAATAACATACCATTTTAAAATTTTATATTGTATATGAAATATCATGATATCATGACATGGGGAAAATCACAGATGGTCATAAGAATCCATGAATGTAATCCTAAAAGACATAACATAAGACATAAAATTTTATGGAATGCACATAAGCATATAAAATCATTTCATATTATTCAAGGATTACTTCCAAGACCATCATAGTGGATAGAGTACATTACTCAAACGACTTCACTCCCTGTTCCTACCATGTACTACTGAACCAATATCATTTCCCATTCCAGTCATGTTTGTCTCATATGAATTAAATATTCATCCAACATATTGAAGGGAGATATAGGTCCCACCGATCTTGTAATGAAATAATTATTAAATGTCAAATAAAAACATCAATCATTTATCACTACCCATGGAATTAAATTGGTTTCTTAAACATAATTTCACCATATCAAAATCCATGTAAAAAATGGGATTCCTAATTTTAATTCAATAAAAACATAATAAAACCATATTAATAATAATAGGGATAGTATACTTGAAACATATCCCTATTAAATAATTCCATATTAGTGGGAAAATAATTTTTATGAAAATCATCAAATAAATTGTTATGGAAAATATACTTTCATCTTAAAAATGTTTTCTTTTCTAAAAAATAACACGCAATTGTAAACCAAAAGACTATCATAAAAAATATACCTGAAATTATGAAATTAAATATGCATGAAATATGGTGTTTTTTATAGCATAAAAATATGTTCATGTCTTATGGGTAAAAAGATTTTATACTATTACTTTTTTCTAGAAAAGTCAAAAGGTACATCATATCGAAAATGTAAAAAGATTCCCTTTATACTATAAGGACCTGAACCCAGTTTCCTAGAGTCAGTTCATTATTTAATTACAATCAAATATAATCAATTAATATTCATCCCAATGTACTTATTAGTTTATAATTGTTTGAAACAGTATACATACACAATATCAACATTACGAATTGAAAATAAAAACAACATAGACACTCCTTAGACGACATACATAACTCCTAGTTTATTTCACCATGTCATTAATAATACATTTTTCATGTACTAATAAAATTAATCATAATAATGTGGTCAGATCAAATTCTCAGTGAGGGTAATAGATACATTGGACGATATATAACCATTATAAAGGTTGAATAACTAATAACATATGTCTTTAATAATAACTTGAACACATTATGGAAGGGATAAGATATGAGTAAGTGATCCCATAATAAAACATAATCATGGGAATTCTACTTGTATAATAAACAATGAACCATAAATACTATGTTCATAATGTGGTAATGAATAATGTGGGATATCATCACCATACCTTCAAAAACTCGTACCAAGTCCATAAAATGTCATTTTGTCAAGGCCTTGTGCCATGACCGTATTTTGTCTCTTTAGTCCTACCGATGCATTGAGGGGATATAATGGGTCCCAACCAACAATTTATATGTTTAATTAAATCCTTTTATGAATAGGGATAAATATAAATAACAGATACATTAATATTGAAAGTAATATAACAAATGTAAATAACTTTCCTCAAACATTAATCATAAACAATAACCATTCGGAGTAAATATGTGAATTGTTTTAAGATAGATCATTGTTGACACTCCTTTCCATCACTTGAGCGCCACATATGGGTCACAGAAGTTACATATGCACCATATCCATTTTTCTCCCAATGTTCCCAATGGCCAATAAATAACCCCTTTGGGCCCCCCATTTCAGGGACAAATTTTCAAAAACTAAGATTCAATCTCTGGTTGTCCAAGACTTTTTCGGACGTGTTCACAACACTTCTAAGGTAATAGTTTACCTAGAATGGAAGATCGAAATAGGAAAAATAAGGCATATGTATTAGAACTCATCAATACTTGCACACCAAGTGTCTATCCCTTAAGAAAAGTGAAGACACTTGTGCACCCCCTTTCCCTCTCAAGAGAACTTGTGCGCCACTCTTCTGGAAGCCTCTATGGATGATACTAAGGGATTGAGTTCAATGTCACCCAAGTATTACCCTATGGATTCATCATCTCTCATGGTGACTCATGTCGCATAAGTATACTTGCGCGACCAAGACATGGATGCCAGAACAATACTTGTGCGCCTCCTTCCTAGTCACCTCTTTTCCTCAAATACCCCTCTCCACTTCATGATATAGCCTTCAAAACCCTCTTCAAATCCATTTATTGCATGTTTCATTTTTTGGTTTCTTTATCTGAATGGAATTCTATGAGTGCCTCTCAAAAAATGTGTGACTTACAAGCTTTATGTCATCACAGTTAGGGGTTTCCTAGATAACCATATCCATTGAGATGATAAGATCTCTTGGTTCAGGCCTCCTTCTAAAGAGTAAGTCTCAATCACATTTTCCTTTAACAATGGGACTCCTTCTAAGGATAAATACCTAGGTTATAAGTTCTCTTTAATTGGGCCTCCTTCTCATGATTAAGCCCCAACCATAAAGTAAAAATACCTTTACAAACACTACTCCATGGATTCTTTCCCTAAATAAGTCCTGATCATCATTTATTCGGGTCTTCATACATATGTAAGCTCCACATCATTTCTTAAGACTGCATCTTTCATGGAACAGTGGTCATATTTACTGATACCTCTTGTTTCTCACACCGATCATGAATCATGTGGGTTTAGAGTGTAAATGTAATTATAATATCTTTTTGGGCCATTAATCATGCATAATCCTCATACTTCTTCACTTGAACTAGGTGGAATTTGATCTCTTCTTTAAAAGGTGAGTACGTATGAAGCCTTTCTAAGGTGAAGCCCATTTTTCATTAATTGTTTTCCATCCTGTATGACATTAAACTATATCCTGCCTGTCAAACTACATGGGTATGATTCTTTCTTTAACAAGGATACGTAGGTAGCCCATCTGTGGGTATGATCCTAACTCAGAAAGAATCCCTATCATTCAGAAAGACAATAGACTTCAGGTTCCCCACTGAGTGGCTTTAAAACCAGTATGGTTATGATAATGACCTAGAGATTTCTATATAATGTGTTTAATGGAAGCATTGACTAAGAATATGTAATAAATAAAGATGTTTCTCTATCGATGATGAACCTCAAATACATATAAAAGATTCTCTAAATCCCATACCTATCAATCATTGATTGCTATCTGAAGGAAAAACTCATTTTCATGCTTCGTAAATTAATAAGGGTTCCTGAAAATAACGTAAATATATAATAGATTCATATAGGATATAAAAATTTCCCCAACAAAGGTGTGATGAGTCTGACCTCCTATCCTCCCGACCAATGAAAATTCATAGGTATCATTAGTCCACAACCAATGAGCACCTTCTTTTATAAAGTAGTTCTAAATGGATATAGAATCATTGGATATTTCCAGTTCTACGAATAAACCTCTCAGAAACCAATTGGAATGTTTGAACCTTATACAATCAAGGTTATCCCCATTTCTAAAAGGAACAAAAATGGTGAACCCGACATGAATCCTTAACCATGTTAAATGATGTTTTACTTATTTTTTAGGCCCACATTTAACTCAATGTGAGGTACAACAAAGCAATCAATCACATATGTGTTCATCCAAAAGATGTAGTCAAGCCATGACTATCTAGATTATGTCTGTAATATCAAATAGTCACTCTTTTCCAAGATCTCTCTACATTACAGAGATGACTTCGTTGATGTTTACACCTGTGAATTCCTCGGATGCTACTCTTTCTGGATCCTCATCCACTCTAAGGATGACATCACCTACTCAGCATCTTCAACGCTGGGTCTCAAATGAATTGGTGAGGGAATACCGTCAACACAGTACCATCCCGACTCTGGAGGCCTCTCAACAAGCCCTCCAAGCTAATAATTCACCCGGGTTGTCCGGACAGCGACGACCAGTGGTCAAAAAGCAGGTGGTTCCAAGCACTATTTCCAACCATTTCGGGTCGTTATCCCCAGAATGCAACAACCAGTCTCTACAATATTATAGGGAGGTAATTGGAGGGGTAACCCAAGGCCTCAATTCAAGAAGATAGGAGTCCTTTCCAAGGGCTCCCATCAAAAATAGATGCCAGACTTGTTCGGTAGTTCACCCACAACATGATGAGGGTATCACCTTTAGGGGTTTGGCTCAGGTTCCTCAGAACCAAGCACGTAAGAAGAACCACCAGAGGAAAAATTCAGAAAATAGGGAGAAGGTACTTACTTCTGCCCTCTCCGGAGAAGTCCATCATTCTATCATGATGGCTACGAATGAGTGGGAATATACACCCATCCGTCTTGATTTTACAGCCCTATAGACCCGTCTGAAAGAAACATACCAATCCCGCTAGGAAATTCCAGCATAATATTATAGGTAGGCACATACACCTATTTATAATTCGTCAGCTAGTCAGAAGGCTCATCTAACTGCAACTAAATAAACTCAATAATTAAATGTGATGGAGAACAATCACTAGGCACATATACCTAATATTTATCAGGCTAAACAATAGTCTCGTTTGGTAGCACCCGTAGATGTCAATTCGAATGCTCCAATGACAAGAAGGAGGTAGACACAATATTCTTCCTCCACATATGAGTACGGTCAGAATTCATTAACATGAAAAAAGTGTACAGGATCAGGAACATACACCTAGTCCAGACATGAAATGGACGTATATTCTCATTCTGGAAGCTGAAGTCACCAAGCACATTCTGACAATGGTGAAAGTGCAGAAGCAAATCAACGCCCATATTCTTGATACCTATCAGAATATTTTAACAACATTAGTGACCTCAAAGGGATAGAAATATAAATATGTCCATATCAGAGTAGTAACTCATCTACATCTCTCTCTGGAGTAGATACACACCACTTTTCCAGTCCAGGAGGGTTGTAGTGCATAGTCCCCCATGTCATATGGAAAATCAAGCCGAGAACATACACCTGATTTGAATGGAGATAGTCAGCCTAACCTAACCACTTCTCCTGATCAGGCACATACACCTTCCCATAATAAACAATTTCATCAAAATGTGGTTTTCAATGTGAGTAATAATACATCTAATAAAAAGACTCATCCAGCACAGTCAAGAAACCAAGTTCCGATCCACAATAAGGCCTTGATCGATGTTGGAGTTCTTGATGCACTCAAACAATTGACTGTTATAACTCAATATTCTACTCTCAAATTTCCTGATTTCGAATGTAACAACAACAATTCATAAAGTCTTCATTATACATTTCCACATAAAGTATTTCTTCATGACATTTCGGTCGATCTCGAAGTATCATCTTCAGACGAGAGCCACAATATCCTCTGCGTGGAAAGAAGTCCAAGGAGAAAGAGGTTTAAACTTTTGTTGTAACCTACCACAGTGGTCCTCCCCATAATGATGAATTTACCCATGAATGTCCTCTCTGCAGTAGTAATTCATATTCGCTATAAAATTCTTCAATGGACAATGCTGTAACGGTAAATCCCTCTTATCTTGAGGCACATAGAAATGCGAATCCAGACATGTCTGATGCTTTAACGCTAGTGGGTGAAATACTTTCTCAATTAGAAGATAGCCTGGGGTGTAGTTCATTCTTCGAAAAACCCTTGGGTCATTCATCTTCTAATTTTATAAATGAATTCTCTACCAATCTAGTTGAATCTGATAAAACAGCAAAAAAGCACCATCTTTGGTCTAATATGATAGATTAATCTTCATCGAATGATAAGGAGGAAGTGTAGAATATGAGAAAACAACTGAAGAAAGGTGAATTACCAGTCATGTTTTGACCTTTGGCTGACTCTTAGTATGATATTTCAGAAATGTTGACTGAAGATTGTATTCACGATATTCATCTCAACATGTGGAAATCTATTTGTCACATAAAAGAGAAAATATTATCTTATGATGAATATAAAAATCATTTCATGATAATAGAAGGGTTATAATGCCAAGTTGATATTATAATTTCTCTCGGTTTCCCAACATCCAAGGGTTAAAAATCACTCTACATCCCTTCACCATTCCTGCCTTGGCGTGTTAAAAATGTTTCACCAGTTAATTACCAATGCCCCCTCAGGTATCCATATTAGGGGATGGGGTGTTCATGGAGAACTTCATTTCACTATACACTCCAGTCAACAAAGCATCTCGACGGTGGTCTCATGTAATGTTAATTCACATGGCTGGACACATCTAGCTGGTTTTGTGCATAATCATAGGCATTCCCAAGAACATGCCACAACCAGTTCTTCCCAATGTCAGGAATATAATAAAATTGTTATCTAATTACTCTTGCATCGAGCAAATGAGAATATTGAACATGCTTATCAGTTATATAATTACCATCATCGGGTAATATAAGTGTCAGAAATAATCAATGGTCACCTGATCTAGGTTATTTGATTTGATGTCGAATGATGCATCTGACTAATTTCCAGGATAAAGTCCACAAAATCAGAGGATATTTTAAGAATGCCTCAGATGTAGCTGCTCAAGATCCACCTCATCTTGTCAGATTAAGTAATCTTTTAATCCAACCCTTAGGATCAACATATAGGATTCGAGGAGTTGAGAAAAAACAAAAAGTACACCCCAGTCCACTGGACTGGGGACTTTTTCAAATTCTCAATCTCTTCCTCAGGGAAATTCAGTCTTCTCTCGATTAGGGATGACGCCACAGGAGGAACGCATAGATGAATTATCATGAGATACCCATCAAATTACGTTTCATTAATAATTTCCTAAGGGATCAACTAAACAAAATGCAATGTCTCATAAAGGACATTGAAGAAGACAATATCTCAGAAATGCTGAAAAAAGGAATGCAATGCATTATGCATCGATAAATTTCATCATTGTTGTTGTCACTGATCCCTCAGAGCATGAGGTTCACTCAGAGGAATCAGATGAAGATGTTCCTAATCACGAGGCTATACAGACAACAATAAATGATTAAGGTGTGCATAGCAGATGCCAAAGGGCCACCTAGAGGAAAGATATTTCTTCGGGTAAAGCCCCTCCATACTCCAGAAAGGCACATACCAAATAAAAGGGTAAAAGTCAGGTTACATCCCACCCTACCTCTGGAGAAGTCCAATCACTCTCATTAGAGGAAAGGTTCGCATAACAACAAGAAGAAATGAACGAGGTAAGGAGGTTAAATGTAGAACTACTTCATGTTATTCTTCCTCCTAAGCGTGTTGGAGTTAGTAAGTCAAGGGAATTTGTTGTAGCTACTGGGATGGATCAAGAATATCCTCCTTTACAAGTACATTCTCATAGGTCCAATCCTATGGGTCATGCGCGACACCAACTGGTAGTACTACAATTAGTTGCAGTACTAGTCACCACATCTGTCCAAATTCCAGTTGTTGCAACTTCTTAGGTCCAACCTAAACCAAATGTTTCTCAAAAATTAATAACATTTATTGAGTCATTAACAGCTCAGTTGGAAGCTATGGAAGGAAAACGTGCACAAGTTCAATCGGAATAGAAAGCTTACCCAGAATGGGTTGATGGAATTAATCCCCCATAAAAATTTTGTGAATACCACATTCCAAATTTTTAATGGATCTGGAGATCCAGAACAACACTTAACACATTATGTTTCTCTTTTTGATGCTATGATGGGAACTCCTCAACAAAAAGAAGAAGTTAACCTCATCTTTTTTGTGCAGTCATTACAAGGTCCTGCATTTGTCTTGTATACAACTTTTCAATCTCAGTCAATTACTAGGTGGGAAGATCTTGGTCAAAAATTTATTCTTCAATTTAGCTCAACATTTCCTAAGACGAAATTTTTTTATCAAAAAAATTATAAGAAAAGAGAAAATGATGGAGTTTCTGATTTCATTGCTTGATAGAAGGGATTAACATATTCATTATGTTTTGCACTCCCTCAAGAAGAATTGTTTCCAATATGTGTGGAAAATTTTCATGATAAATTACACACATTGTTGATCCCTGGGAAATATAAATGAGGGTTTCGAGACCTTACATAAATTTCTCAGCATATCGAAGACTCTATTACAAGACTAAGGCTAAAACTCGTGTAATTCCATCAGCTCCATGAAGGAGAATGGGGAATGCATAGACTGCTACAATTACACTTAAACAAGCACATGTACCTGCTTCCAATTAAAAACCATCATCATATCAACGGGATCCACTTTTTGAGCATCAATAACAATGGTCTCCTTGTTAAGATGATCAAAAAGATCCATGGTGGAAACAGTTTGATGATTTTAAGAACAATGTTTATTCTTTCCGGACTAAACAAGTTCCTTGTTAATTAATCTCATCTCTAGAAAACAATCTGATTCAGTTTCCAAGGCCGAAAATTCCAAACAAGGAAGGAGTTGAAGAACTCCCCAATTATTTCCAATTTCATCAGATGTTGGGGAATCCCATTCAGGAGTGTTTTGTATTCATATACCACTTGTAAAATATGGTGGACTCTGGACAGGTAAAATTGAATGGTTCTTCTGTCTAGGTTGCATTTTTTATTGCTACTTATCCTTAGAAAGAAGGTATGTGGCAAGAAGTCAAATGTTAAAATGCGTAAAAATATGATCATTTGATGGTCAGGAAAAAGATCCACCGAACTCATGCCATTTTACGAACACAGTTGAATCAACCAATTGTGTCTTCTGCTATGAATGCCACAAAAAAAACACATTCATCAGAAGGAAAATCTTCAAAGTAGAGGCACAATTAGAAGAGATAAGGGTAGTCAAAAGAAGAAGAGTTCGTGTCAAATTGTAAATTATCTTTGACTCTGGCAGACTTTATGCCATCTTCTTCAAAAGAACTGGCACCGCCCCACCAAACGGCACGACCCAAATTGGGTAATCATGCATAATATTCATATGTTGATTTGTTGATCTTTGGTTCTATTCACATGATTCAATTAACGGATCCATATTCCAGACATAGTTTCAATCTTTATTATCCTATGTTACCTATATCAAATAGAGGAATTAGAGAAAGAGACAGTTGTCTATTATACAGGGGAAGACTTGGATATTCCAGAAGCAACTATTTCAATCCTACCCCTACTAGAATTGTATATGCCGCAGAAACACGTGTCAAAGCCCTTCAATGATCTCAATAGTAACAAGAATGATCATCCACAAATGGTAGATTTAGTCATGGAACATTTATTTTGGAGGACCGGTTAGAGGTTACACCTTCTTCCTCTCAGCAAATAAATAGACCTATTAGGTCTAATCTGCTAATGCCAGAAGTATTTCCAAATCCTACCACGATATGGGATGCATCTACATCCAAAGCATAAAATTATAATGCACCTGAAAAACCACAGTTTCCTATTGAGAAACTCAGGATTTTGGACAAATGTATGATTTCTTGAGACATTTGGTACAAGTACTAGCCATGTAATTAATTAAGGATGCCTTGAATCTCTCAAATGATTTTTGGGAGGTGCTTATTGAGGATTCGTCAAGTCCCCCGGATTTCAAAACTGAAATTGTTGCGGCTGAGGTTTACCATATAGAAATATATCCTATATAATTCCATGAAATGATATCTTTTATACATGAAGATGAATATGATGTTGTACATGGACATATTTTACCTTTGTATTTATCTATCATGTTAAATGATGTAGAATTCTGATGATCTTTCATTGGAAATGGTTCAGGATTCAACCTCATCACTATTCATACACTTCATCGATTGGGCCTCACCGAATCTGATTTATCTCTTTGTACGTTGATGTTGCAAGGATATGATAAAAATAAACAAGAACCTCTGGGAAAGATTACACTTAGATCTTAGTTTGGAGACCTTGTGTCTAAATGCGATTTCAGGGTTGTTCGTCATGACACAGCCTTCCACATTTTTTTGGAAGACCTTGGCTACATCAACATGCATCTATACCTTAATCATACCATCAATGTGTCAAATATTATTTCAATGGTCAAATTGGGACATTGTATGGTGATAAATACCCATTCAAAACATGTTAATCTCAATACATTGAGGCAGAATTATATCACATGGAGGGAAAGGAGAAATCCAGGACAAAGGGGGTTACAAAAATTAATGCTCCAAATGGTTTATAAAAGATTCCAGTAAACCCATTCATACATGTGAGTAATGATTATGTAATTCCTATCAGTAAAATTGACCTGATAGACCCAAATCCAAACACTCTTATGGAAACATCAATAATATCAATTATGACAACCAAGCCAGAAAACATGGTAGAAATTATTGATTGGCCAAGCAATAATGAATGCATAAATGGAGATGTCTTCATTTCATCCGCTAAAATCCAGAAAATCTATACTTCATTAACCAGGACAGAAGAAGTTATAATAATGTCAGAGGAGAATGATGATGACCCTTCATCATCAATAGGGTGATAAATGGTAATATATTCTTTAAGATATTCAAAATTTATCTTTTCCCATAATCATGAAAATTCTTGCTTCATCATCTATTATGCATGTTGAAACAAAATATGTAACACATATTGAAGAGAAGAAGAAGATATCAGAGAATCTCCTCCATCATTTGAAGATGGTATCTATACCACTATGGATGAACTCAAACAAATAAATCTGGGTACAAAAGAAGATCCACGCCCCACATTAATTAGTGTGGCCCTGTCTCTTGAAGAGAAAGAAATGTATAGTTCTTTTTTAAAGAAAATTCAAGATGTTTTTTCTTGGAATTATACAGAATTTCCAGGTCTTTATCTTGATGTTTCCACTAATCATTTGGGTTTTACATAACAACATCGAGGATTCATGCAATCCACAAGAAGAACACACCCAACTTAGGCCTCCAATATTGAAGCTAAAGTTGATAAGATTATCAAGGATAACTTTATTAGAGAAGTTCAATATCCCAAATGGATGGATAATATTGTCCCTGTAAAAAATTACAATGGACAAAATAGAGTTTTCATTGAATTCAGAGATCTTAAGCGACATTTTCCCAACGATGATTTTCCAATTCTGATCACAGAACACATAATTGATGCAACACCTAGATATGATGCTCTTTACTGAATGGATGGTTATTCAGGGTACAATCAAATATGAATGGCCCCAGAAGATGAATATTCTACAGCTTTCAGAGCACCTCAAGGTGTGTTTTTCTATCAGGTAATGCCCTTTGGCCTGAAGAATGAAGGTGCAATGTATCAACGTGCCATGGACCATATGTTAAAACACTTTTTAGTGAAATTTGTAGAATGTTATGTGGGTGATTTGGTGGTTAAATCCAAACAAAGTTCTGATCACTTGGCCGATCATGAAATCATATTCCACAAACTTTGGCAATACAATTTGAAGACGAACCCCATGAAATGTGTTTTTGGGGTAACCCCGGGAAAATTACTCAGCTTTCTTGTACGCCATCATGGTATCGATGTTGATCCTAAGAAGAAAAAATAAATCCTTGGAATTTCACCTCATCGAAATTTGAAATAATTAAGAGGAATTTGTGGGCACTTTGCCTATATTCAGTGTTTCATTTCCAATTTGGTAGGCAAGTGTTTATCCTTCAACAATCAAATGAATAAGGGTGTCACCTACCATTAGACTGAAGAATGTCAGAAAACATTCAATATTCCCAAGAGATATCTTTTGAGTCCACTAGTATTAATTTCACCAATTGAAGTAAGACCACTTATTCCCTATGTGATGGCTTTAGAGCGATCATTGGGTGCCTTATTTACCCAAAATAATGATGATGTGAATGAAAACAACCATTACAATTTTAGTGGGACTATTCTTGAGGCAGAAACTCGATATTCATGTATCAAAAACTGTTTCATAGAATTAATCTTTGCAGTTCTGAAATTAAGACACTACCTAAAACATCATGAGGTTCAGTTGACATCTCTCAATAACCCACTCAAATATATCCGTAGTCATCCAATGCTTACAATACTTCTGGAATGGTAGGAAATTCTTCTGCACCAATTTGATATCCAGTATGTTTCTCAAAAGGCAATAAAGGGCCATGATCTTGCCGATTTCATTGTGAACACCCATCGGTAGAAGATACATCTTTAAATGTTGAACATCATGATGAGGAAGTCTTCTCTATTCAAGATAATACTCAAACAAGGGAAATGTACTTTGATGGTGACTCTAGAAGTCCAACAGGGAAGAAATTGGAAGATCCTAAATTCAACAATGTTGGGTTAGGAATTGTTTTTATTTCCCCATAAAAGGTAGTTCTTCCCTATTCATTCTTATTTTTGGGAGGTGGTACAAACAATGAATCTGAATATCAAGCTCTCATCGCAGGATTGGATTTGGCGCTTCATGCACAAATGAATCACATGAAGGTAAAAGGTTATTCAGATTTGGTAATCAAACCAATCAATGGGGATTATGCCATCAGAAAAGGAGAGTTAATCCCTTTGTGTGATTATGTTAGATAGTTAATGGTGTAATTTCCCTCAGAACTGACATTTTATTATGTCTCACGATCACAAATTTCCCAAGCTGATGCACTGGCTAATATAGCCAGAGCCCTGGAAGATTCAAACCGGGACGAAACAATCATCAGTATAGACCACCATCGTGTAGTTTCACCATTTTTTCATAACATAACAGAGGAAATCAATGAAATAAGTCCCATTTCTAAACCATATGGTCATACTTCTGGATGGGTGAAACCTATTAGGGAATACCTTCCAAATGGAACACTCCCACCTGATAGAGCCAGGAAAGAACAAGTCTGGCGACGTGTGGTCAATTTTACTATTTATAATAGCCCAGATCACTAAACAATTCTCTAAAAGTGAGGTTTTGATGGAATTCTATTCATATGTATTAATGGTGAAGAGACAATGGCTATCATGAATGATGTACATGTAGGTGTTTGTGGTGCCCACCAGTCTGGACAAATACTATCTGATCAAATTCGAAGTCTTGGATACTTCTGGGCTTCAATGATACATGATTGTGTTGATTTCACTGTGAAGTTTCATTATTGCCAAGTATATTCCAATTTCACTCATCACCTACTAGAGTTTCTCTATACAACTTAATACTCATTTCCATTTTCCATATGGGGAGTTGATGTTGTAGGACCTTACCCTTCGGCTACATCCAAGCAGTTTAAATATATTCTTACTGCTACTGAATTTTTTTCAAAATGTGAAGAGGAAATACCTCTCAACGAATTTAGTTCTAAAATCATTGTTAGCTTCATCATGTCGAACATTTTTACTATATTTGGTTTCCCTCATACCAAATTTCTAGACAATGGAACAAAATTTTGTTCATCCGAGGTAAGGAAGTTGTTTCAATAATACAACAGCAAATCCAACAATTCATCACGGTATCTCGAAGCGGCCAATGGTCAAATAGAAGCCTTCAAAAAGACACTTTCAAAAATACTACAATATATGGGGGATTGAGATAATGAATCATGGCCTAATAAACATTTTCATGCTTTATGAGCTTATCAAACAACCACCCGCACTACTACGCGATCAACTCTATATTCATTGGTATATGGAACAAAATTAGTCTTGCCCATTGAGGTTTAATTACCATGGCTCAATGTTTCCATTTATGATCAGTCATCTATAGATGAACATTCTCAAAAGATATTCTATGAATTGGAATGATTAGATGAAAAAATATTGTTCATCCTGCACCACTTGGAAGTCTACCAGATAGTATAGCATGAGCTTTCAACAAAAATGTTCATCTTCATTCATTCAGTCAAAGAGAATTGGTATTAGTCCTTATAAATCCAATGATACCATGAAAGAAACCTCAAAATCATGAGTCAAAGTGGGAAGGACCTTACTCAATACATAAGTTCTACTCCAATGGAGCTTATTCTTTAATATCAATGGATAGAGAACTCATCACGACTCCAACCAATGTTATATTGTTTATAAAGTATTTTTTGTAACACAAATACACCATATTAGTCCTTACTACAAGAGTTTAAACTACATGGTCCCTTTAGTCCTTACTGCAAGACTTTAAACTTCATGGTCCCTTTTGTCCTTTCTACAAGACATTAAACTGCATATCCCCTCTATTTTCCTACTTGACGTTAAACTATTCATCTGATCTACAAGACGTTAAACTGCAAAGCACCCCATGTCTGTGACACTTGTCATTTAAACTGTGAAATATTCCCTTATACGTCCAAAAAGACGTTAAACAATGCATCGTTAGGGTTGCTGATACCTCTTTTTTCTCACACCAAGAATGAATCGTGTGAGCATAGAGTAAGCTTCAATCATAACACCCTTTTTGGGCCATTAACCACGCATAAGTCCCAATGCCATCATTGGGTGTTTGTCATCGAGTACAACTCGATCACCAATTCATTCTTCAATTGAACTATGTGGACTTTGATCCTTGCCTTCTAGGTTTGGTATGTAGGCAACCTCTTGAGGTTCAAGCCCAAAACCAATATCTTCACATTGGTTCACCATTGTCCTTGCTATGAGCCATTAAACTATACAGTCCCCCATGGTCCTCATTGAATGACATTAAACTGCATAGCCATATGTCTTAGCTACATGACGCTAAACTATGCACCATCAGTCCATTTATATGACCATAAACTATTCACACTTGTTTCATGTATGAAAATAAACTACAACATTATTTTACACCCTCACCTGAGAGGGAATCATTATTGACATTGATTTCCAATCATGTTATATTCCAAAGACTACGTGCATACATGGAAATGATCGAACCTTTAACCTTGGATCCAACCAACATTGCACTAATGTCTCCTTTCACCCTTCACATGTACGAACCACATCCATACATAGGGTATTTCCAGAATTATGTTTGGATTGATTCCCATATTTATGGGATACGTAGGAATTTTCGAGCATCCTTCAAACCCAGCCCCAAGCCTTTGGTCCTAACCCCAAATTCTACTTTCAGTCCCTTTACAGAAAATTCCCCCTGTGAGCACATGAATGTGGTTTGTAAACCCTGGTCTTTATTCTCATCTGGTTTATAACAAACACACTGTGTGTCTCCATCATTATGCTCCGAAATCCATTAACCTAAAATAAGATCTCATATGCTCTTGTCTGACATGACGTTAAACTATATTCCAAGAACTACATATGGCTTGATTCTCATATTAATGAGATATATAGGGAAGTCTATCATCTCAATTCAGGACCCAACCTCAACATGATTATGACCATCATTGGTCTATGTATATCCTTCATGCATTGAACAATACCCATTTTCATGTGTCATACTCCTAACATTAAATACTTCTTGATCTCCATAATCCTTTTCATAACTTCTGGTCACAACAATGTCTGATATCCGGGAATTATTTTACCTGACTATGCAGCACGTACCCCTAGGCGGCCTTGCAATAGTATTCTACATAACAGACATTTCAGTCAAAAGATGCTATTATTTAACTATGCAGCCAATTCCCTTAAGTGGCCGATCATAATTCAAATCCCCTAATGGGTTTTTCAAATAGTGGTAACATAATTCTTGTGGTGAAAACCTTTTCTGTCCTTATTTTTCTTAACAACGTTATGCAGGGATCCGCAAAAAAATAGTCATCCTTAACATATTTAGCCCATTCTCTTTTTCATGATCGGAAGGTATTCAAGTCTATGGTTTATATTTCCCTATCCTAATTTTTGGTCAAACCATCGCAGGAGTGAAATTCATATACTTCTTTGACAATCTTGATTGGGAATATCCTCTCCATATTCAAGTACCTCTCTCCATACAACAAACTATGTGCTTTGGGAAATTTTAATCTCCATAAACTTCCACTGGCTTTTTAGAAATAGAAAAGTAAAATTTATAAGTGTACTTTTTCCTAACTATGCATCACATGCCCCTAGGTGGCCTTACATAAGTAGTCTACATAAAAAACCTATCATCCAAAAGATGTTATCATTTGACTATACAGACAATGCCCTTAAGTGGCCCTACATACTTCAACCCCCTAACCGGTTTGTCAAATAGTGGTAACTTCACTCATAGGAAATACTTACTGTAATTCGTTTTATCCCCCTTTTCATATCGTCCCATAGATTCAAAATTTCATAGGTCATAGTTCACATTTTTTCCTCCATATATGAATGTGGTTATATGTTTTCAAACAAATTATCATGGATTTGAGTCAATTTTTAATCCAATGGGTCAAGGCTATTCAACTTTAAACATTAGCCTTTTTATGTCCGACATGCATGAATTTAAACTTCGATCAAAAGACATGGTACTCATTAAATCGGTATCTTGAGAAAGGAACTCTAAACAAAGTTCATGTGCCAGTTCGCTAAATGTACATATTGTATGATTTAGGGAATACTGAGCAATACAAGATGAAAAGTTTGTGGGGTTGTTTGTATAATCCTAGAAAAAATAAACTATTCTTTTACAAGGCCCATTGGCATAGGTACAAAAATATATATAATTAATTAGAAATAGAATTAAAGTATAAAGGATTTAAGATGAAATTTCTTTTTCATTGATGTAGAAAATTAGTTGAACTTCCATAGATGGGAGTCTCTTCTCCTTTTCAAGAATTACAAGAGGATTTCAACATAACTTTTCATTTGATTTAGGACATTCTCAGCTTCATCAGTAGCCACCTGGAATTCATTCATTGAACTGGATACAATAAGATACGTAGTGATACCATCTCTTCTTGGAACAATTGTAAAATAATGTTCTTTAATGCAGTTTGAGAAAATTTTCTACTGATCAAACAATGAATCTGTTTTTGTCCAAGAGACTTGTAAGATGGTTACATGGATTTGAGAATGGGGCATTGGATGTAAAGATCCATTTGGAGAGAGTAATATTTTCCGATATTGTTCTAATGTCATGATAGTATTCTATCTACCAACCAACAGTGGAAAACATATTATCCCATGGGTATTCTGTTTTCATATCTGCAAGGAAATGGCACGGAGAAAAAAAAATGAATGTTCACACCATTTTTGCTGCTCTTAATGCACACCATAACCGAAATAGAGGGATAATAGTGCGGCAGCATCTTGAGTGTTTGGGGTTTCAGAACTGGGGCACAATGGCTATGATGCATTATAAATGCCCTCATCACTGTAACAGCATTGACAAATGATCCTGAAACTGAAACATTTTCTGAAGAAAAGTTGGTGTAAGTTTGAAACCAAGAATGTGGGAGATAGTTCTTTGGCTCAAGGACATTGAATCCTTCTAGATGACCATGGCCATATAAAGGCAAATAAATTCTCTGTGGGAAATCAAAATGATACTTCTTCATGTACATGGTCAAATCCTGTAGAGTGATATCATAGTTATCATAATAGTCATGGCCAACCATGTTCATCATATCATCAATTCTTTTTCTGGCCAACTCATTAGCCGATCCAATTCTTCTAGGAGCCATTGAATCTGCACAAATATCTTATAGTTAACTTTTAAATAATTCTGTTTTTTAGAAAATACTTGTGAAGAAAAAAAATTCATGGATAAGACATTATGACGCGCAAGTGTGGGAATACAAGTGTGGTCGCGCAAATGTTGTCGCGAATGTATTGTCATGCATGAAAAAATATTACTGGAGAAGCGCGACATAAGAAAAAAATGATACACCGAAGAGATGAATTGAAATGCGTAATGTGAGCTGAAAAACTCGAAAAGAAGGATGGTTTGCGTGAAGTGACACCCCGATATATAAGCGATCCTATAACCCTGTGCACCGACACCTAAACGCCAGAACCTACGTGTCTACCACCTACGTAATGCCTAAATATATATTTTTTTATTTTCCTCAATGTCAAATCCACTTTCCTTTTTCAGATCCAACTCTGAGGGGGGACTTTTGTTGACGCTCCATTCCATCACAAAGTCTAACGAATGAAAAAGGGGAATACCTGAAGCACAAGAAGGTAATTCTTTACCTATAATGGAAGCTCTAAAGAAGATGAATAAGGCCGAAGTATTATAACTCATCAATACTTGTGTGCCCAAGTGTCCAACACTTAAGGGAAGTGAAGAAATGTGCGCACCACCTTTTCCACTCAAGGGAACATGCATGCCACTCTTCTAGAAACATCTAGTGATGATAATAAGGGCTTCAGTTCAATGTCGCCTGAGTATTAACCTATGGATTCTTCATCACCCAAGGTTACTCATGTCGTGCAAGAATACTTGCGTGACTAGGAATTTCATGCCAGAACAATACATGAACGCCTCTTTCTTGGTCACCTCTATTCCTCAAATACACCTCTCATCTTCAAGATATTGCCTTCAAAACCCTCTTCAAAGCCATTAATGGCATGCTTCCTTTGTTGGATTCCTTATCTGAAAGGAATTATGTGAGAGCCTCTCCCAAAACCTTGTGACTTATAGGATTTATGTAATCACGGTTACAGTTTTCTTATATAACCTCATCCATTGAGTTGAGAATATCACTAGGTTTGGGCCCCCTTCTCAAGAGTAAGCCCTAAGTTACAAGTCTCCTTAAACCGAGCCTCCTTCCCAGGAGTAAGTCACAATCATAATTTCCTTTATCTATGGGCCTCCTTCTTAGGATTAAGCCCCAGGTTATAAGTCCCCTTTAATTGGGCCTCCTTCTCAGGAGTAAGACCCAACCTTATTTTCTTTTCATTTGGGATTCCATCTCATGAATAATACCCAATCATAAGTCCCTTTTGATTTGGGATTTCTTTTCAGGAGTATGTCTCAAGTTAAAATTCCATATCTCTATAATGCACAAATAACTTTATGGACCCTACTATTGGGCTTCTTTCCTGAACTAAGTCCTAATCTTCGTTTATTCAGGCCATCATACATACATAAGACCTACATCATTTATTATGACTACAACTTTCATGGCACAATCTTCATATTTACTGATACCTATTTTTTCTCACACTGAGCATGACTCATGTGGGCTTATAGAGTAAAAGTAATTACGAAATCTCTCTTTGGGACATTAATCACGGATAAAACACATACTTCTTTACTCTAACTACATTAAATTTGATCTCTGCCTTAAAAGTAGAGTATGTAGGAAGCCTTTCTAATGTTCAAGCCCATATTTCGTTAATTATTTTCCGCCCCGTACGAATTTAAACTATATCATTCCTATCAAACAATGTGGGTTATGATTCCTTCTTTAACAAGGATACGTCGGTAGCCCATCTGTGGGTACTATCCAAATTCTGAAATAATCCTTTTCTTTCTGAAAGAAAATAAACATCAAGTTCCCCACTAAGTGTCTTTAAAACCAGTATGGTTATCATAATGACCAAGAGATTTTTAGATAATGTGTTGGAGGATACCATTGAATAACAATATCTAATAAATACGGATGATTATATATTGATGAATAACCTAAAATACATATAAAATATTCTATAAATCCCATACCTATCAATCATTGATTACTATTTGAAGGAAAAAACTCATTTTCGTGCTTGGTAAATTAATAAGGATTCGTGAACATAACTTACATCTATAAGAGAGTCCCAGTGTAGACAATAATTCCCCCCCCCCAAAAAAGGTGTGAGGAGTATGACCTCCCATCCTCTCAACTAATGAAAATTATTAAGTCTCATCAATCCACAACCAATGACACCAACCTTTGTAATGTAGGTCCAAATGGATATATAATCATTGGATGTTTCTGGTCTTATGAATAAACCCGTTAAAAACCAATTGGAAGGTTTTAACCTTAAACAAACAAGGTCATCCTCATTTCGAGAAGGAACAATCATCCATAGAAAAAATAATCATAAACCATGAAATTATTTATTGGTACATCATACTATGAAATACTGAGTCCAATAATACATAACATTCAACAAGAGTTTGTAAATAGATGAAGATACTCTTATAAAATCTCTGAGTAATTCTTGAGATAATTAACCTTTTACTTCGAAAAGAAGAGTTCTTTTGGAAAAATACTTTTATAAAACTAGAAGTGAAGTAATATAATATATTTATTATAATAATAGTTATTTTATAATGATAATGGTTTCCAGGAATAAATTATAGGGTGCCCTTGAAAATAGGTAAGAGTTTGAGAAATTCCCTCAAACTGGGATTGTATTTCTGGAAGGATTTTCAAATGGTCCTTTTAGAAAATATAACTCTAATCATGTGAAAGTAGGATTCTGGTTGGTAAAAATATATAAAAATTCACAAAAAATTTATTATGAGAACATAATAATACATAATTATTTTATTGATGTAATTATATAATAAAAATAACCTAATTGAAAATGGGGGTTCAGGTGAACAAACCCTTACTATAAGTCCGAATGTATTCCACTCTTGAACTTATAGTCATCGAATATGATATTATAATAATTAATAACATATTTAAGAACCTATTAGACATTATTTTAGTTTATCATAATTATTTTTAGTTCATTTAGGTATTTATTGATATGTTATTATATTGAATTTAGTCGTGTCATAGTGTTCATTTACTTGATGTTCATAAACATTTAACTGGTTTTTATGTAATAGAGTTCATGTGGAATGGATGTAAATCTCCAGAATTTAAATTAATTATTATATATTAACCTACATAATTTTAAATGGAAACTTCTATAATTTGGTTACACAAAAATAGGAGGAATCGTGAGAAGATTTATTAATGACATTCACTTAGATTATTTTTGCTGTATTTTGATTATTAGAAACTTGTTTGGTCATATGATTTAATAATATGTGAATATACTTGTTCTTAAATATTAACTAGGTAATAATAAATATATTATAGTCTATTTCACCATCAAAAGGAATTTCTGACTAGTAATGAAGGAGAAATTGAATAATGATACTTCATCGTCCACAATGGTTATAAATTTGAACCTATTGGTTATTGATTTCATTTAATAAATCAAAGGGAGAGAGTAAGAATAATGATGACAGTTATTGAATTCATATGATATAAATCTAGTATATATATGATACTATAATTATCAAGGTCATTTGGTTAGAGGAGGTGATGATAGGATAACAAAAGAAGATAAATTTATATGAAACTAAATGAAAAAGAAGGGTGCTTCCCCTCTTGAAATAACTTCCCTGAGATCCTCATTAAAAGAATGTGTT
The DNA here is from genome assembly GCA_963277665.1 of Viscum album. Classification (NCBI taxonomy): domain Eukaryota; kingdom Viridiplantae; phylum Streptophyta; class Magnoliopsida; order Santalales; family Viscaceae; genus Viscum; species Viscum album. The sequence goes on from OY728143.1 coordinate 322,596,896, forward strand.
TTGATATTTTGGAAATACCAAGAGCTTCATTGATTATGGGACTTAATAGGGAAGGGTATTAGGGTAGATATTTTATGAGAATCAATGCTTAGAAGAGTGAAGTGGAGATGGAGTGATGGGGGGTTTTAATAGTGGAGGAGAGGAGTGAGTTTTGAATATTTTATTCATTTTTTACTAATTTTCACGAGGCAACCAATAGTGATGATTCCATGACCTAGAATAGTAATAAATACATGAGTGCTCAAAGAAATGTCCATTTAAATCATCCATGTCTCAATCATGATGCAAAAATTCTTGTTTTAGTGTTTATTGTTAATTATCATATTTTACTATTCATTAAAAATTCCAGTTTTTTAGGAAAATCCAAATAATTCATCCAAACCATTTTTTTCTAGGTATAATATGAAAAATGAAATTCATGATTCAAAAATTATTTTCTAAATTTGATTAATTTAATATTTAATTATAATAATTATTTATTCTAAAAAAGGTTTTAAAATATTTATTTACTTATTCCAAAACATTGGATAATAATACATCCACTAGAATATTATTATATACTATCATAGGTAAGGCTACTATTCATTATTGTATATCACTATCCATAAGGGTATGTTATTATTCATAAGGGTATGCTAATATTCATGAAGAATTATATATTCCTTATCGAACTCCAAATAACTTATGATCCCAACTGTGTATGTCTAATTTTCAAAATTCACATCCCAAAAGTGACAAAATTAAGTTTAAAGGTCACATATAACATAGTAGTTAATTAGGTTGTGATTTAATGTGATTAAGAAATATTTATAAGAAATTTATGTAGAAAAAACATTGAATCATTAAATTCTCCCCTACTTACAAAAATTTCATCCTCAAAATTCACAAAATGTTACCTAAAAAGAATTGGGTGTTTATTCAACATAAGCTCCTCCATCTCCCATGTGGCCTCTTCGATTTATGATTTCTCTGATCTAACTTTACCAGACAGGTCATCTGATTCCTCAACACTTGTTCTTTAGTGTTTATAATCTTTATAAGCTATTCAATGTATAATATATTTGGTTCCAATTCTATACCTTTATAAGTGAGGACATGTGTTGGGTCTAGAATTTACTTATATATCATTGTCACATTGAAATAATTGTGAAATTTGAAGAGACATGGAAGAATGTCCAAACGATAAGCCACGAATCCAATTTGATCAAGAATTTCAAAAGGTCCAATGTACCTGGGACATAATTTTACCTTCGTACTGAATCTTATAATACCCTTATAGGGAGACAACTTTAAGAAAACATGATTTCTTTCTTGAAACTCCAAATCCTTCCTTTGGTTATTGGCATAGATCATTTACAACATTGATTTATTTTTATATGGGTTTGGATAATCTTCCCCTTTTCTGTTCATTCATCAATATGTTCATGGCCTATTATATTTTTTTCACCAACTTCATCCAATCAAGTTGGTGTAAGACACCTCCTTCTATATAATGCATCATGTAGTGCCATATGAATATTTGAATGGAAGATATTGTAACAGGAAAATACTATGACATGTAATTACTGATCCCAAATACCTTTAAAGTCATCTCAACAAGACTTCAACATGTCCTCCAAGGTTTTAATAGTCTTTTCTAATTGTCCATCTGTTTGTGGGTGGTAGGAAGTGCCTAAATGAAGATCGGTATCTTGGCCTTCTGAATACTTTTCCAGAATTTTTATGTAAAATGTAGTTCATGATCAGAAATAATTGAAAATGGTATACAATGATGTATTACAAATTCATTAATAAATACTCTTATAAAACGAGGAAGTCGTAAATCTTCCCTTATAGCTGGAAAATGTGCGGATTTTGTAAGACAATCAACTATGAACCATATCACCTCATTCATTCATGGAGTCATTAGTAGCCCCATGACAATTTACATCGTAATATCATCCCTCTTCCACATATGAATTGTAATGGGATGAATGATTCCTCTAGGATTTTTTTTTTCATGCTTCAATTATTGAAGAAAAAAACATCTCGACACATAATCAGCAACCTACCACTTCATGTTTTCCTGCCAAAAATGTTTCTATCGATTATTATACATCATATTGCTATTAGGGTTTATAGTGAAAATTTTTCTAGTAGAATTAACCAATAATTAAGTCTTTAGATTTGGAATATCTGGGACACAAAGTGTCATTATGAATTTTAAAATGACACCTTTATATATGAATTACATCAAATTCTCATCATTTACAGATTTAATTTTCATTAGAAACTTGTTATCATTAGCCTAAGAATGTATTATCCTTTTCAGTAAATAATTTTTGGATACCATTGGAAACATTAGTGATGTGTTTCCTTCCATGATACTTCTTAAATCTATCATTACTAGATCAATGAACAATGGATCCCTTTCAACTCTCATCTAGTTCAAAATTATGTGTTTCTTTCTACTCAAAGAGTCTGTAACCTTATTTTTTACCACATGTGTAATTTTATAGTACAATCCTAAGCCTTTATTAGATTGAGCCATCTCCTTTGACTCATTTTGAGTTATTTTTGAATGAAGATACACTTCATGATCTTGTGATACATATATATCTCACATTTTTCACTATAGTGGTAATGTATCTAAGTCATCAGAGCAAATATTACCACTGCTAACTCACGATCTCATGTAGGATAGTTTTGATCATGAATTTTTAGCTTCCTAGATACATATGAAATCTCTCTATCATTATGTATAAGGACACAACTAACTCCTTTTTTTGATGTGTCACTATCGATGACAAATCCATCATTCCCTGATAGGTGTGTCATGATTGGAGTATTCAATAATATTCACTTCAATTCATTAAAACATTTTTCACATTCCATTATAACATATCCTCTTTTCATGTGATCTTTGTCATTGGGTTGGCTAAACAGGTGAAGTTCTAAACGAAATGCTAATAATAACCGATTAAACCAAAAAAAACAACTTACATCACTTATATTAGTTGGATTAATCCATTTTATCACAGCCATTGTGTGGATCAAAAAACATTCCATATATAAAGACAATGTGGACTAATAAACCGATTGGAGACAAAATTCACACTTTTTGAACTTACCATCTAAATCATTTATTCTTGGAGAATTTAGAACAATGCACAAGTGATTATCATGATCTCCATATATTTTTGAGTATACCAATATAGAATCTATAAACACCACCACAAATTCATCATGATATTCCTTGAAAAATCTATTCATTAAATCCAAGAAACCAAATGGGAAATTTGTCAATCAAAAAGGAATTATAGTAAAATCACAATGCCCATACCTAGTTTGAAATATAGTTTTTGGAATGTCTTTCTTCCTCACATGCAGCTGATGATATCCAAATCGAAGATCAATCTTTGAAAAATATTTGGATCTATGAAGTTGATCAAGTAAATCATTAATGTGAGGTAGGAGATATATATTCATTATTGTTATAGCATTAATCTCCCTGTAGTAAATCAACAACCTCATAGAATAATCTTTTTTCTACACACAAAAAAACAGGGGATCCCCATGGAGAAACACAGGGGAGAATAAATCCATTATTACTCAATTCCTCTAGTTGTTTATTCTGTTCAACGGACTCTACAATGGAAATTATATAGGGGTATTTTATATGGTCCTTGAACTAGAAATTAAGTCAATTGTAACCTCAATTTACTGCTCTGGAGGATGTCTAGTGAATCTTATAGAAAGATGTCAATAAATTCTTTCACAATAGGTACATCCTCTATCTGTAAATTCTTCCCCTCACCCATAGTTATTTCATTACATTCCTCCCCAATGATTTAATATAGTAGAGCTACTTGGTGAGTTGGTGGAACTAGATGAGAATCATATGGTGGTGTTTTTTCCCTAAAGATATGGGATTCCACATCGTCCTAAAAAATTGTAACCTCAATCCTCATGAATTAAAGATTCTCATCATGATTTCAAATCCAATCCATACCAAGGATTATATCAAATTAAATCTATGGTATGACAATAAAATTAGTAGATAATTCATGTCGGTACACTATAATGGGAAATACTTGAAACATTTTTAGTGCAATGATACATCCCATTAGAGTTTGGACTAAGAACACCCTTATTAAATCAAATTCAAAATATCTAATTTTCTCGGAACACTTGTAAGATATGAATGATTATGATGATCCAAAATAAAATAATGCATTTTATAAGTTTTATGAAATGGTTAATGTACTTTCCCCCACTTTGTTAGGAACATTAACTTTTGTAGTTGTGACTGCATAATCCTTTCCATGATCCCCTGGACTTATTTTGGGAATTTTTACTTGATGATTAGGAAATTCATGTGCATAATGTGCCATATACCTACAATTGTAGCATTAAACATTGGTATCTTATTTCATTCCCTTACAATCCTGAGATATGAGGCCATTTTCTCTACACTTTCAACCAACATGCATTCCCTTCTGTGAAGTACAAGGGTGTTTCTTCCCACATTTACTACAAGATTGATGTTCAACTCTTCCCTAATTCCCCATTTCTGTATTTTATTTTCCGGAGTTTTTGGAAGCACTATTATTATCTTTATTTCTTTTAAAGATGATAGACATTAGAAATTCCTATTCTCTCTGGATAGAACATAAGACAATATCTTTATATGCATAAAAACTATGGGAGACTATATCCCTTCAGAGGAATGGTTTTAAAATATCATATAATCAATCAATTTTTCTCCCTAGACTGTGTATGTAGCCCGTAGAATGAATTTTCATCCATGTATAGTTGGTTTCATACTTGGAAACATTTTCATCCTCCTTCTACCTCAGATTCACGAATTTCATCTCCATATGTTCTCATTTTTATCATGGGAAATATTTTTCTAGGAATATTTACTTAAAATTCATCCATTACATATCATCTATTTCTCATTAATCATTGTTTTATTAATTATGACCACTGATCCTCATCTCCCGATAGATGATACATGTTTATGAAAACCTTCTTTCTTTTGTTAGATCCAAAGAATAAAATACTTTGTCTAGGGAAAATATCCAATTCTCTGATACAAATAGGTTTTTAGTACCATTGAATGTTGGAGGTTATTGTCAGATAAAGAAATCTAACAAAGCTCATCCATGTGGTGGATTCAGGTGCTCTATATAGTATGGTTATTGTTCATAACCCGAGTAAGTTGTCCCAGTTTTGTTATAATCTTCTCAGCACTAGTCATAGTACTAGAGACAACATCATTATCTTACATTAGAGGGAAATATCTATGTGGGACAGACGTGTTTATATGGGTTCCATTCCTTCCACTAGGTTCCATTTCTAAATAATGGAATTCACTAGATTGGGGTACAAATCATAATGTATAATATCAATGTAGAAAAAAACCAATCATAAATTGAAATTCTATACATATGTAATCTCTTATTCAAAAACATGGTTTCTTTAAAGAAATATTTAAATTTAAATATTTCATAATGTATTGTAAAAAAATTGAATTATCTTAAGAATATTCCCTGGGAGTGTCAATACCAAGAGCGCAGCCATGCCTATTGTCGTGTAATAGGATATCTCGGGTCATGACCAAAACTCCTTGTTGGAGTTTTCACTCCTATGTACATCTATGCCATATACCCCTCTATCGGTTTTTATATCCACATAATCAATTCATTACTAAGATTAGGGGACCCTATTGTATATTTTTTTTGTAAAATAATACCTTATGTATTTGTTTCTTTATCCCCATTTTCTAATATAGTTTCCAATTTTTCTACTAAACATCCTCTAATAACAACTATAAGGACCTTACCGCAGTTCCACAGAACATGTTCCTTATTTTATTACATTGGAATTTAAACAAGGAATATGCAACCCAACGGACCATGTAGTTTAGTATTATTGAAAAAAAGATACATACATAATTATAATATTACACCATGAAAATAAAAACAACATAGAAACTCCTTAGTCAACATCCGTATCTTCAAGGTTATTTCAGCATGTCATTAATTATAAAATTATTCAAGTACTAGGAAAATAAAAATTAAGAAAGGTGTGAACTCAAATACTAATTAAATGTATGCAATATAGAAGAAGATATATAATCATTAGGCATGTTGAATAACTAAAAAAATATGCCTTTAACAAAAACATTAACACAATATGTAAGAAATAATAGCTGAGTAAGTAATGCAATAATAAAACATATTAATGGGTATTCTACCATTCGAATAACCACATGAAAGATCAATACTACATTCATAATGAGTGAATTCATAATTTGGGACATCATAACTATACCTTCAAGGCATCATGCCAATACCATAATTATTCATTTTGTCAAGGCCTTATGTCATGACCGTAGCTTGTCTTATGAGACCTATCGATGCACCGAGGGGCTATAGAGAACCCCCACCCAAAATATTATATGTAAAATTTATTCCTCATACAAATGGAGAAATATATTAAAAACATATAAATTAATAAAGAATCTAATATATGAAATGTAAACACATTTCTTCGAACATTAATCATAAACACTATTCACTCAGAGTAATTTGGTGAATTGTTTTAAGATAGATCACCCAACACCAAAATAATCATAAACCATTAAATTAAATATTGTATATGATAATATGAATTATTAATCACAATAATATTTATTAGTAAACATGATTGTTAAAATATATGAAGATACTCTTATAAAATCATCAATTAATTCTTCTGAAAAATACCCTTTTACATTGAAAAGCAGTGTTCATAGGGAAAAATATTTATATAATACAAGAAGTGAAGTAATTTAATATTTTATGAATAAAATGTGTAATTTTATAATTACAATTTTTTCCAAAAAATTATTATAGGTTTCCCCATTAAATATGAACGAATGTGAGAAATTCCCTTGAATCAGGCCTGTATTTTAGGAAGAATTTTTAAAAGATCTTTTTATAATATATAACAACCATTAAATAAAAGTAGGATTCTTGTTGGTAACCATATATAAAACAATAAAACATAATTCATGATGAGTACATAATAATACACATGAATTTCATTGAGGAAATTAGAAAATTAAAATAAACAGAATGAAAATGGAGATTTTGGTGGAAAACCCCTTACCTTATGTTTGAATGTGTCCCGCTCATGAACTTATGGTCCTGGAATATGACATTATAATTATTAATAAAATATTTCAATACAAATTATACATTATATATGTTTATAATAATTTTTTTAGATCTTTTATGTCCTTATTTATAAGTTTTTATATTGATTTTCGTCATTCCAGAGTGTTTGTTTTCTTGATGTTCAAAAACGGCTCAGTTATTTTTAATTAATGGAGTTCATGTGTAATTGTTGTAAATATATTGAATTGAAATTACATATTATTTATGAACATAAAGAACTTTTAATTTTCATTTATAGAAATTTTTTACATTGAAATCGGATAAATCATTAAATTAATTATTAATGACATCCACATAGATTATTTTAAGAGTATTTTGATTATTATAAACTAGTTTGGTCATATGATTTAATAATATGTAAATATACTGGATCTTGAATATTAATCAGGTTATAATACATATATTATCGTTTTTTTGACTGCATAAATGGTTTCATGAATATTAATTAAGGAGAGATTAAAGAACTGAACATCGTCACCCACAAAGGTTATAAATTTGAACATCAAGGATGTTGATTCCTTTTATAAAATAAAAGTGAGAGGGTAAGAATATTTATGATGGTTCTTCCATTCAGATGATTTAATTCCATTATATAGCTTATACTGGAATGATCATGGTCATTTGGATAGAGTAAGTGAGGAGAGGAAAACAATGATGATAAATTGAAATGAAACTAGATAAAAAAGAAGGGTGCTTTTCTTCTGGAAATAACCTCCTTGAGAACCTCGTTAAGGAAATGTGTTTTTGCCTTTTGGAAAGACCAAGATCTTCATATACATTGGGAGTGACTAGGGAAGGGTATCTAGGTAGATATTTTAATACCTACAAGGCTTAGAGGAGTGAAGGGAAGAGGTAGTGATGGGGGGTTTTAATAGTGGAGGAGAGGAGTGAGTTTTGAATATTTTCATCATTATTTTATTAATTCCCTAAAGACAACAAATATTGATAATTCCATGACCAATTATAGTAGTAAATTCATATTAGTTAGATACAATGGCCATTTAAATAATCCTTGACTTAATACTTATGTAGAAATTGATTATTATCAATTTTTTGTGAATTCATGAATTATACTATTGAAAACAAATTCATGTTTTTTTAGAAAAATCGTGGAAATTTACCCAAACCATTTTTTGATGTGTAAAATCCAAAAACGAAGTCAAATATTTGAAAAAACAATTCTACAAATTATTAATTTAATATTTAATTAAAATCATAATTTATTCTAAAAAATGTTTTTAAATAATTTATTTAGATATTCCGTAACAAATTTATATCGTACATTCATTTGAATATTATTTATATAATATCATTGGTAAGGTTAATATTCATTAGGGTATATAACATTTCATAAGGTTATGTAACAATTCATAAGTGTAGGTTACTATTCAATAAAAAATATAGTTTTCTTATCAGACTCCAAATAACATACTGATCGCAACAGTGTATGTTAGATTTTTGAAATTCACATCTCTGAAATGTCAAAATTATGTCTAAAAGTCACATAGCACATATTAGTTCATTATGTTGTGATTTCATTAGATTAATACATATTAAATAGAAAGTAATTCCTATAGAAATTCATTGGGTCATTAGATATACCATTCAAAAAAATTCAATATTAGATATAATTGACTCTAATTTTTTTTTATAAGAATTGAAATAATTTTTTTTGAATAAAAAATCAGGAATCTTGGACATGGATGATAAATACACCTCAGTAATTACTTAGGTATAAATAATCTCAGATAAAAATGATATTGGGATATTATCCCTTAACTTAGGTCTGATATCCTTTGTATGTATCTAAACATCCTATACAATGATTTAAATTATGTCATTGAAATATTTCATAATCATATTAATTTTTATTAAATCATATATGATCGTATTATCATTGGATTTTTAGTATAATTATAACTTGTCCATCAGATGTTAACATCTTTATCTTCTTACCCATGTTTTGTCCGATTAGTTCTTATTTTTTTCATAGGTTATAGTTATATAATTTAATGAATGATATTATTATAATATATTTAATATTGATTCATTCCACTCATTTAGATAGTCATGGTTTAATGAATATCATGTAGAATGAATCACTTCGCATCCTCAAGACAGTAGGTCGTATAACCACATTAGAGACTATATCTATTCCATATTTGTTTCATGGTATTAAAGTGGTTGGATTTGACTGTTTAAGAATAAATATAATGTTATAATAATCATATATACTTATCATTTACATTATTTTACCCATCCATGTAAGATGGTTTTGAAAAATAGATTACACCATAGCATGGAGAGGGTAATCTGTACGTACGCAGACATGGTGATTTTTTTCATAGGATAGACAGAAGATGAAACATGGTTGTTTCAAAACTATAATAATATATCAGTATACAAGAAATACAAGATTTATTACATTATAATGAATTAACTCCTGAAGATGAAGTAGAAGAAGATAGATGTTTGAATGAATTAGTAGAGGAGATTACCTCCTCTTGGGCATGCTCCCACAAAATCTCATATTAAAGCCCATGAGATGGCCATTAAAGAGTACCAGAACCTATATAATGTGACTAGGTAAGTGTATGAAATAAATGGTCAAGTGATTTCTAAGAATGGAGGCTAAAAGTGATGTGTAGATGGAAGGGAGGAGGTTCTCTTTTATAAATGAGCTGAGGGTAACTTTTGAGATCCCCACAAATATAAATTTATAATAAAATCAGACCGCATCAGAAAACCTCCGGAAATTCCCAATTTATAAGATTATATGATATATGAATATAATATAATAAAAAACTTAATTTTATAATTGTTTTTCTTTAAATTTAAAGAATATAATTTTAAATAACACTCGGTTATTCCATTTAATTTACAGTTGGGGGAAAATTATTTCAATATTAAACTGGTGAAATATTATTTTATTTGATGTACATTTGAACATAAATAAAAACCATATAATGTATTCATCATATATTGTAATTAATCTATGTTTAAATAAATATTTTTTTTAATAATTTATCAAAATATTGTTTTGATAAACAATCACTTATGTCAATTTTTAAACTATTCAATTCCTTTTTTTAATGATATTTATATAATTATTTAACTTTGACCCAATTATATTATTATATTATTAATGAGTAATGTTAATATATAAAATTAATTTAACATATTAATTATCCAAAATTGGATATATTTCAGTTTTTTTAATAATAATAATTTATTATTTCCTTTAATAAAAAAATTATTACAAAAGTTTTATTTAATTATTTAATATACATATTTGTTAAATAAAAAATAAAAATATAATAGTATGAAAAATAAATGTTATCTAAATTTTATAAGAATTATTATAATAGAATATTTCTTGTGTATAATATATCATTAAAATTAATATACTTATTAAAACATGAATGTGACAAGTTTATCATAACATTAAATAAAATAATATATGCATCATAATTGATGCTATAAGGTTCCAAATGCTCAAAAACTCGACCCTTGGATTTTTATGGTTGTGATATAATCGAAATCTGAGATTTGGTCTTTTTTTTTGGGTCCTTTAAAGGTATTTGCAACATTATGAATTTTTTTTTGATTTCACATCAATTAAATTATTTCTACATCGTCAAAGTATAAGTCCTTATGGTAAATAAGTCTTACCTAAATATTAAAAATAAATTATCATAAAAAGGAAAAAAATTATATTCTATATATTTATTGATAATAATGATTATCTTCTATAAGAAATTCTAATAAAAATGATAAATTTATATCCATTTGAGTAAGACCAATTTATCATATATTTTAAAAACAAATTAAAGGTCCTAATCTCATCCCAGTGGATTACAAAGGTCACTATTTCAACACAATGATGATTTATATCAAGCAAAACTCATCCATTGATATTATGACAGGTGTTATGATAATTTCATAGTATTATTTTTATTCTTATTTACCTAATTTATCCTTTTACCATATTAATATAAATTACCAATGTTACTATTCATAATGACCCAAAATAAAAGAAAGATATATCAATAATTTTGACATACCAATTCAAAATATGCAATTTATTTTTCAAAATTAAATTCAAAAAATTTGTAGTAATTAATTTAAAATTAATCATCTTGTCAGAAAGAGACAAAAATTTATTATAATTTAAATATTGTAAATGAATGATATATTTTTATATCTGAATTCAAAGTAAAATTAATAATAATAACATATATAATATAAAATGATCAAAATATATTCTATTTATATATTAAAACCATAAAAAATTATCCTTTAACAATCTAAATAATATTTATGAAAAAAGTAGTTTTTAATTAAAATTTAGGATATTTTTTATTTTCATCAAACATTAGTGTTGTCAAAAAAATATAAAAATTCATCAAAAGTAATTTTCTTTATCCCTCTTCCAAATAATATGTTTAATTTTTTATATCAAAATTAATAATGTGTTAATATATTAATTAAAAATGGTTTCACATTTACAAGGGGAAAAATTACCCTTTTAAAAATATAGTTTTTTATACATCAAATGGAGTTTATTTATACCCTATGAAAAAAATTTATATTGCACGAAAATTAAAATTATTTTATTAAGTATAAAACATATATATTTGATTAATTTTATTTAGTAATAATAATTAAATTAATTTATTAGCACAATAAACACAAATATATAATTGATTTTGAATTTTTTTCAAAAAAAATTGGTAGCCAAGGAATTCACCCCAAATTATCATAAGTTATTTATATTTATTCATGATAGAGAAAAAACTATTTCAAAATATTAATTTTATTATATGGGGATCTAATGGTTCTTATAAACTCCCAATTGCATGTAATGAAATCTATTGAATAATTCAAATTATTTAAAAGAAATATTTCATAAAAACATTAATGTGTTACATTCATACCCCATATAATTTAATTTCTCACTCAAAATTTGTCAATTAAAAAAAATGAGGCGAGGATACTTCTACCTCATCACATCCCCAAGATCTAATATAGATTTCTCAAATTATTGGTTCTTCTATAAAACATAAAACATGGGGGTGCCCTTGTTTTATATAAAATTTTCTCTACTATCCAAAAGCAATATAAGATGTTCTTCATAATAAATTTCATGCTCTGATGGTACAAATTACATGTTTAGTTCATGTGAAGGATCAAGTATTTTCTTCTATAGGAGAGGTACATGGAACACATCATAAACTTGAGGGTGATTCGATGAGAGAACCAGTCGATAAGCTATGTTCACTTAACAACAAGGAATATAAAAAAGAACTGATATACCTAGGGCTCAACATTACATTAATTCCAAAATCTCATTGCTCTCTTCCAAGGATATTTTATTAGAAACAATCTGTCACACACATCTAACTCTAGTTATTTTCTTCAGCTGTCCTCATGAGTTTGTGGTCCACTCTAAGCTGGTCTTATGATTTTTTGAATAAATATTACCTTTTATCAGTTTCATCCACAAGATGAGGTCATAAAATCTTTCTCTCCCTAACTTCATTCCATAAAGATGGAGTTCTGCACTTCATTCCATAAATGAAATCACAAGGATCCATCTGAATACTAGATTAAAGGATTTTTTTTATGAAAACTCCACCAATGGTAGGGTTCGATTTCAACAATCATAGAAGTCCAGAGAAACATCACTCAACATGTCCTATATAATTTTAATTTTCCTCTCAGAATTTACATCTAGGTGAGGATAATATATAGTGCTGAAACATAACTCTGTACGCAGATCCAGCTGAACTCTTCACCAAAACATTGTGGTAATCCTCATATCCTGATCTAATATAATAGAAAGTGGTACTCCATTCAATATTACATTGTTTTTACATATATCATGGAAATCAGAACAAGAGATAAATCTTCTCTAATAACAATGAAGTGTCCCGACATCACATGGTGATCAACTATAACCATTATAGAATTATTTACATAAAATGTTTTGGAATGTCCATTATCAATGTATATAATTATGTTTATCCATTTCCATTCTATAATTTGTATTAGTGGTAACATACCCTTAGAATTTTTCCTCTCATCCTTAACTTTTTTAAAAACCAAGCAATTAGAGACATATTAGGAAACATCTCTTTTAATCCCATCCCACCAAAAATACCCTTTTAAGTCCATGTAAATCTTTTTTTCTTCTAGGATTAATAGAGAATGAATAAATATGAGACTAATCCTATATATCTTTAATTAATTTTAGTAAGGGGGAATTTCAATCCCGACCATGAACCTTATTATTCCATAACAACAATTGTTTAATTAGGTATCACATATCACCTTCTTTTATAGCTTTACATCTTCATTTTCACCTCCTTAATCATCCCAAGTATAGATGGTTGAATATTCATTGGAGAAATATAAGATTTATCTAATTTCATTAAAATTTCATGATCCACCCTTTTCAAATACATAAGTACTGTAACTTTTGTGATATTCATCAGGGATAAAAAATCATGTCACTTTTACTGAAAGCATCTTCCACATTGTACATTTTCTAAGGGCGGTAACATATTAATATGTTTTTATCTTTAATCGACTCTGATAATCATCATTGATGCATATTCAGAACCATTTGTGAGAAAATGTACTTTACAATTTGATGATCCGTATAAGAATCACATCTTTCCCCATATATATAATGCAACGATATCATTAGTGAAAATATTATAGTATGTAACTCCATATCAAAAGTTAGATAATTTTGATCATATATTTCCAATTGAAATGAAGGATAAGCTATCAGCATATAAGTTTTCATGAGATTTTAAACCCATAATATTCTTGGTGAATCACTATGCTCAAAAATAATTATCAATTACATGTTTTTTTGAGAAAATATTCACTGGATAACTTATGTATAGATTTTTTAAATTCTCATCACATTCATCCTTCCACATGAACATAACTCCTTTTCGAGTCTACTATGTGGATGTATTATATAATATTTAGAAATTCTTCACAAAATGTGAATAATATCCTTCATAACAAAGAAAACATTATATCTCAATTACTGTTTTTGGTCTCAACCAAAATTAAATTACTTATATTTTTTTAGATAAAAATATACCCCCTCTCCAGAGATTTTGTGAGACCAAAATGACAGTTTATGATCCCAAAAATCAAAATTATTTAATTTCAAATAATGTATGTATTTTCTTGGGGTCTTTAGTAAAACACTCATGTGATATCCATTACCATACATTCTCTTCAAATAGAATAGAATATCATATATAAAAAGTACCATGATATGATCAATAATGTTTTTAAATTCTATATCCATTAGATCCTAAAATATAGAAGGAGATATGTAAGTTCAAAATGCATCACTATAAATTTACAATGTCCATAAATTGTACAGAATATCATCTCGTGTACATATTATTTATTAACACTTAGTTCATGATATCATGATTGAATATTAAACTTGGGAATGTATAGATCTTCCAATAGTTGGTCAAATAAGTCATCATTGCGGGGTAGAAGTAATTTTTTATTGATAGTGATATTTTATGTTCTCGATAATCTATATAGAGTCCCACTGATCATTTTTATTCTTAACAAATATAATAGGTTCACCAAAATGTGACACAATAGGGTGTATGAATACCTTATCAGGATTATATTGGAGTTTATTCATAAATTCTTGTAATTATATTGGGACTATTCTATAATTTTTCTTTGAAATAGGTATAGCAGTAATTATGTGTTCTATTGAAAAATCAACCTGAATATTTGATGGAAGACCTTAAAATTATTTTAAAAGTGATCATCAAACTCCCATACAATGGGATTAATCTTAATTGTGAATTTTCCCCCTAATATTTCAGGATGATAACCTTTATTTATAGAAATCATTATCTATAAGATGGATTATATTTCTACTGGAAGATCGTATTGATCCTTGCATTGATATATGATCGTTGACTGATTCAGAATATGAAATGTGTCTTACCTTTCAAGAAAATTTATATGATATCAATATATTGAAATCCAATCATTTCCTGGAATCATATAAAAGTTTACTATATGAATGATCACAAGATTTGTTGGAATCCCTTTCCCAAAACATCAACTGATGAAGAATTAGACACTTCTAACGTGACTATTGAGCCATTAAGAGTTATCACAACTAACTCAAAATATAATTTTTGAGATAATACAAAGAAAACTATAGAAAATTCTTTAGAAATAAAATACTGGTTGGAACGATAATCAAATAAAAAATTTTCTTATTTATAATGGATGATAAGGGTACCTTTCAAAACCACATTTTCATATTCGAATTTGCTGATAGTTATCATATGTGACTTGCCTTTGTCTTTGACCTTATGAGTTTTCTATTGTAAATCATCATCAATAGAACATTGATTAGGAAATTTATTTGCATAATTACCCATTTCATGGAACCTTTTATATTTATGTTTAGGAGGTCCATTCTACAAAAACATTTCTTTATTCAGATCAGTAGACATCTTTTTCCAATCATATCGGCATTCCACTACTCAATGACCTTCTCTACCACACTTAAAACATATACAATCATGATTAAAAAAATTTAATACATTTGTTTTCCACACCTTGAGCATAATGGAAACCACTTCTTTATTTTATTATGCTATTTATATTTTCCTTTGAATTTCATTTTCTATTCTTATCAAAGTCATAGGACTAATTGGTTACTCTAATCTCCATCTCAAACATGAGAGAACATCAAATTATTTTTTATACCTATTGAAGTCCCTTATGGATAACTACCTTAAGAGATGTGGTTTTATTACACTGAATAATCGATCAATTTTACACATGGGTAGAGAATAATTCCAAAATCATACCTTAAAATTCGTATAAAGTTATCATCATAGGTTATAATGGATTCATCATCCTTCTACTTAAGCTTAAGGAAGTCCTTATCCATATTTGTTCAAAAAATCAATGAGTATACTTATTGAGAAATATGTTCTTGAAATCATCGTATTCCATAGGTAAAATTTCATATGTTCTCCTTATATTCTTGATAAGGTTCCACCATTGATCCGCTTCCCCTTACAAATGATATACCAAGAAGGTTCAGCCATGGGTTCTAAACCCAGGCCCCAAATTTATTTGAAAAAAGATAGTAATGATACAACAGATTAAGGGGGTGCTTAAATGGATAGAAATACACCATAAACCAACACAAAGCACACCACAGAGTTACCTCTTCCTAGGTCAGCCACGACCCCTGGATCCTCCCCTGTTATTACGCCCTCTTCCCCTTTGCATGCCTTCATTATCCATCCGATTCGAATATGAATCCTCATGAGAGGGATCCCTATCATGTCCAGGATCATTCTGATGTACAGTGGGGTGGACATGCAGTTCATCCCCTTGCACTACATTAATAACCTGTACTATAATAGAATACTTCTCATGCAGTTCATCCCCTTGCACCACTATGGCATGCTCTATTTGAGCATCAGAATGAGCAGTAGACTCCTTATCCACAGAGCCCTCCACATCCTCTTCTACAACAGGAATGAATCTTTTGTTGATAAAACCTGCACTCTTCAGACCTTCAAGGTTCAGCAAATCAAAATCTGGTGTATTAATAGATTCTAACATAGAAAAAAAATTGATAGCTGGTTTTATTGGTAGCTCCTCTCTATTCTCTGCCACCATTGCCTCATCAGCATATCAACTCTCTATTTGATCCAAGGGAGAGTAGGCACGGGACATTTCAGTGACCTGCTTCACTAGGGCCATTTCTGCTTCCATATTTCCTTCCTTTCAAGTAGGATATTCAGGTGGACAGGCCACCCCTAGATCACCTTGAGAATTTCCAGATTGATAAGCCAGAAGAAGATTTACCTCATCATCGATCTGCACTTTTTCCTGGGAAAGTTTTCCAGATCTCACCTTTTTGTGCATCACCAACTGAAATCCCCCATTATCAAAATTCTTCAGCTTTCCCTTATCTAATATAGGGACCATTTCAGAATAGTCAAATTCATGATTAACAAGCTCTTGAACAGCCACCTCATGTTCTGATATATTCCCTTCCTCCTCTGCAATATCATCCCATACCTTTTTCTCAGCTCCAACCTTAATACCAGATGTGGCCATACTTAAAGAATTATCAGTCTATAGAGAGGCATCAACAGTGTCATGCTGGACATCATCAGACTTGGGCAATCCTTGCTGAACATCCTCAGCAAAAGATGGGGATACCTTTGGATGGTCCTTTATCTTGGAGTCATCCTTATTAAGCTTCTTCATGCACTGATCAGAGGTGTGACCCAATGATTTCCAGAGGGAGCATTTTAAACTCCTACGACATTGTGAATGGATATGACCAATACATAAACAAGATTTACAAATGTTAGGTAGCCATTAATGTTGAATGGAGTGCTCTAGCTTAATTTCACCCGCAACAAGAAAAACAGTATCAATGAGAACATTAGCCAAATCAATCTCAACAAGGACTCAGGAAAAATGGCCATACCTAGGACGCTCGGTCTCCTTGTCAACCTTAATGGGATAGCCAACAACCTATGGAATTTCCCATAGGACAGATGGATGCCAGAAAAACCAGTTTATCCCCCTGATTCGAATCCAAGTCTGGGTACAAGTGTTCTTGATTGCAAGAGGGCCTATCAAAGGATCCCACTACTGGACCGTGATGTAAACAGGCTTCATCGCTATAGGTACAAAACTCCATGCCACATTTTTCAATTCCTTATAGGGAAAAAAATGTGAAACATAACTCTTACAATAGAGATCAACTTCCAATCAGTAAATCCCCAGCTCTGGGATAGGCGAGCTCGCACTTCATCAACCCTAACTGGAACATCACTCCGGGGTCCCGAAAATCTGGCCAGAATAGAGAATCGACATTCCTGAAGCTGCTCTTCCAAAATTTTCGGGCTCGCTTCAATGAAAGCAATCGAACCATTTTGGTGATTCGTTTTCTATGTGAGGGTGATTCATGGAAAGAATCAGAGAAAAACTTATTCTGAGAGGCCACTTCATCTGATTTCCTCTTAGGGTTCGTCACCAGCTTCATTCCATCATTCTTCAACTCATCCATAGGAAACCCAATCCCACCATGTGCATCCACCAGCTTTGTAGGAGGGATGAAGACATCCCTCGGATCGAAGTAGAAATCCAATATCTTGGCCATCGTCAAATCACAAAAATTAAGATGAATTTCTCTTATTCTGCACATTAGAGAACTAGAAGTATCTTTTCAGTGGTACTGACACATTATTTGGCCATTAGTGGATTATATGAACTGCTAAAAGAATGTGGATGCTGTCTCATGTTGGAATCAACAGAATATTGTTCCCTCCTTTTCACTTTTGATAGTCATCTTTGATTCATATCATTATGAAGTTTTATGATCATGAATACATTATATTTATTCAACTCCCACAGAATTTGGTTTCTCAAGAGGCCAATCATTTAATTTCCCATCACAGTCATCATTAACACAATTCCACTCAGTTTCATCCATTGATAGTGATAAATAAGCATAGTGTGAGAAACACTAATCATAATAGAAAAACACATAATTTGGAATAAAATTTCAATTTAGGAAACTTTAGGATTTATCATAGGTTATACAGAAATATTCTAAAGACCTTGGATTAGAACATATAATTGGACCAATCCTTTTTGTTCTCAATGTGGATTTATCATTTGGATTTATAAATGCTGACTATACCATTCCTCTAATATAAACTATAACGGCCCATAATTTAAAAACATAGATATTAATTCAAAATGCCAAAATATTCATTAGAAAATATAACAATGCCATAAGTAGACCATATTTTTATAGTGTATTTATAAATTGTGAATTATATACAACTACTTCAATAGACATATTTATTGTCTCAATTTTATTTTGTAACAACTAGACATTTTTTTGAAATAACTTACTTATATAACCTTTTTCATGGCCGTGTAAATAAAACATATGAAAGGATGATCTCATATACTAATTAAAGGTAAAAAATGGATATATCAATCATATTAAAAATCATATTTTATAAGAAAATAAAATATTTAAATATTATTCTATATATGGAAGATCGTGATATCATTAATTTTGATAATTCATAAAAGTTCATATGAATAAATGAATGTAATCCTAAAAGTCATAACATAAGACAAGAAATTTTATGTCATTCACATAAGCATAGATAATGATTTTATATTATTCATGTCACATTGCCAAGAGCATCATAGAAGATACAGTCCATTACATAACCGAGTTCACTCCTCGTTCCCACCCTATAGTACTAAACCACGATCATTTCCAATTCAAGAAATATATATCATATAGAAAATAAATCATTACCGAATTCATTAGGTAGAGATATAGGTCCCATCCATCTTATATAAAAATAACTCTATAGTGTTCCACAATAACATAAATCATTCCCCATAACCAATGGAATAAAATGGGAATCATAAATAACATTCCCTTTTTACATAATCTATGTAAAACAAATTTAATTAATAAATATAATTCAATGAAAAACAAAATAAAACCATAAGAATAGCAGGGATAATATACTTGAAACATAACCCTATTAAATAATTCCTTCTTAGATGGAAAATAATTTTTATTGAAAACTTGAAATCAATTCCTCTAGAAAATATCATTTATTCTTCAAAAATATTTTCTTTTCTCAAAATGACTTATAATTTTTAATGAAAATAATTTCTTTAAAGATAACATTGAAATATTTTAAATAAAGATTCATGTAAATTTAATTTCATGAAAATTTAAAATCGGTTTATTCTGTATATATTTTCAAAAAACCTTCTCCTCATATTTTTTTCTCGGATAGTCATAAAAAACATCATATCGAAAAAGTAAAAAGTTTCCTTCCATTCCATTTTATTCAAATTGACAAATAGATAAAATTGATGGAAAAATTCTATAAGAAGAGAAATAATATTTAGGAATATATATTATGTAACATTGACCTGGATGATAAATATACCCCATTAAATAATTTCGTATAAACAATCTCAAATATTAATGATATTGTAAAATTATCTATTACATTTGGTCCAATTAAATTTAATTTGTGTTTCTAAGCCAGCTGTATAATTATTTAAATATTTTTATTGAATTTATTTCAGAAAAAATAAACATTTTTATGATCGTAAATATTATAATATCATTATCTGTTTGATGGTAACATTATTACTCATCCATTAGGTGTTATCTTCTTTATTTTCTTATGCATGTTTTGTTGAATAATATCATAACTCACAACATTGTAAATAACTAAGTAATTTCAAAATTGATAATTCTATAACATATGAAATGATGATTCATTAAATTCATTTATATAATAATTCTCTAATGAGTATCACGTAGAATGAATCAAATCACATTGTGGAGATGATATGTATACGTATACATGAGTCATGAAATCATTCACATAATTATGGAATGTTCATGAAGTGGATGATGTATAAAATTTTAGAATCAATATCATGTTATAATCATCATATATAGTTATTATTTTAGTAAATATACCCATCCATGTATGATGGTGGTGAAAAAAAGATTACACAAAGGTGTAGAGATGGTAATACGTACGTACACACACATGGTAATTAATTTTTTCGTTGGATATATTGGAGATGAAATATGGTTGTTTGATAATCAAAATAATATCTCAGTATATAAGTTATAGTAGTTATATTAAATTATATTTAAAAACTAAGGAATAGGAAGTATAAGAATTAAGATGTATGAAGGAATTTGTAGAGGAGATTACCTCTTATTTGATATGCTCCCACTAAATATCCTCTTAAATCTCTTGAATTAGTCTTTGAAGAAGACCAGAATATTTAAAATGTTACAAGGGATGTTTATAATTGAAAGTTGTAGGGTAAATATTATACTTGAGCATCAATGTAAAAATATTATGTGAGAGAGGATGAGTCCTTTTATAATTAATGTGATATGTACTTTTTAGATAACCAAAAATATTAATTTATAATAAAATAAAAACAATACAAAGAACCTCCAAAATTTCAAAATTTATAATATAAGATTATATATGGTTTTATTCTAAAAAAATTATTTTTAAATATGTTTTTTCTATCAATTTAATCCTTATCTTTATAAATAACACATAATTATTCAATTTTATTTTTAAAGAGGGTAACAAATATTTCAATATTAAAAGGGTGAAATATTAACTTATTTGATTACAATTTGGCCATATATATAAATACCAAAAATCATTTTAGTACATTTCATAATTATTATATATTTTTTAACATTTATTTATTATTTTTATATATTTTAATAAAAAATTATGTTTATAAACAGTGAATTGTGTAAATTTTGACAAAATTAAAGTCATTAATTTTTAACAATATTAACATAACATGTAAAATTTAAAAAAATTATTTTATTATATTCTTAATTGGTCAAGGTAATCTAAAAAATTCATTGAAAATATTAAATAAACTAAAGAAGATTTATTTAAATATTTTTAATAATATTTATTTAATATTTATTTTATTAAAATAACTAGTAAAATCGTTTTGTGTAATTATTTATTATGCATATTTTCTAATAAAAAATGAAAATAAAGTACTATGAAAAATATAAATAATATTAATTTTATAATAATACTTATAATTGAATATATCTTCTGTATAATCCATCAATAAAAATGATATACTTATTAAAACAGGAATGGGACAAGTTTATCATCACATTAAATAAAATAATTCAATTATCTATATCTCTTTTATAGGGATTCAAATTGCCAATAAATCAACCATTGGATGGTAATGTTTGAGATATACTTGAAACATAATTGGTCATGTTTTCGATATTTATATGGTTGTCATAAAATTTATAATAATTAATTTACTGATTTCCCATCATCTAAATAAAATCGTTATCATTATAGTATAAGTCTTTAACGTAAATATTTTTTGTCTAAAATATAAATATAAATTATCATAATAAAGAAAAATGTTTTATATATTAAATTATACTTCTATAGTAATGTTTAGCTTTTGTATAACCTTATATTAAAAATTATATAGTTATTTAAATTGGAGTAAGACATATTTAACTTTTATGTAACTAAAATAAATTAATTGTCTTAATCATGTCCTAGTGGCTTCCCAATGACCCCATTTAGACTTAATGATTTTTTAGGTAAAAAAACTCTAATCCAATGATATTAGTAAAGGTTTTAGAGTAATTTGATAATATTTTTACCAATGATTACATGATTTACCAATTTATGTTATTAATAAAACATTTCGAAGTTAATATTCACAATGCCTAAAAAAGTAATATATTTAAAAAATTGGGACATAATGATTCCAAATACGGAATAAATTTTTTCCAAATTCAAAGAAAATCTTTTTTAGAAATTATTTTTAAATTAATCATAATGTCGAAAAGATTGAACATGTTTTGAATATTAAAACATTGCAAAAATATTAAAATGTGTTTACATAATAATTCAATCTAAAATTGATGATAATGACATAAATACCATTGAATGAAAAAAATATATATTATATTTATACATTAAAAAATTTAATATTATTATTAAACAATAAAAATTAACTTGATGAAAAAGTTGATTTCAATTAAAATTTACAGTATTTTTCATATTCCTCAAAACATGATAGTTATCATTAAAATATCTAAAATTTATCCTAAGTAAATTTCTTATCCTGCATCAAAATTAAATGTTTATTTTGAAATATAAAATTTATTAATTTTTCATAATCTTACATTAAAATATGTTCTCCATTAAAAGGTGGAAAATGACCCTTTTTAAAAATATAGGTTTTTTGACATCAAATAGGGTTTATTCATTCCCTAGAACAAAACAATTTATTGGATGAATATAGAAAATAAATTATTATATATACAACATAAAATTTTTATTAATTTCATTAATTATTAGTAATTCACTAAATTTTTTAATAAAAAAATGTTTAAATATATAATTGATTTATATTTTTTCATAAATATTTGGTATCCAATAAATTCAACATTAGTTTTAATAAGTTTGTTATATTATTTCCCACCAACCTAATGACTATGTTAAAATGAAAATTTTACACAAAGGGCGTATCATATTTCATTTAAACTCATGATTTCTTTCAATGGAAGCTATTGAATAATTAAAATTATTTAAATAAAATCATTCAAAAAAAAACAATAGTGTGGTACATTATCAAATAATATTTCTATATATAATAAATAATAATTTTAATAATAGCATATTTTCCAATTAAAACCCCATATAAGGATATACAGTTTTTTATGGTTAAACATTATTTGTATGAAAAAAATATTAATGTTTAAGATCGCCATAATATAAATTCGTTTTCAAAAAAACATCTGACTTCTAAAAAAGTATGAAACTGAATTTTACCAAAAGAATATTTAATTATGGTAAATTAATGAAATCCATATCTATAATTTTAAATTATAATATAAGATAGTTAAATGGTAAATATTGGTTTTGGAAATTCATAAAATTATTTAAAAATATAATGTAATATTAATTAATTATGTATTTAACTTTAAATTTTTAATATGTATTAATCTAATAATTACATCTTGTTGTATTCATAAATGATTTTGTTTTAGTAAAATAATTAGTTTTTCGTTGTTCATATATAAATTATTTATTTTATAAAAACATGAAAAATTCACCGTAAAATTTTTGCTACGTGATAAATTAAAAAATATCTTCAATTTTCTTATATATAAATTCTATTACATAATGATATAACTTGTTATAATGAATAATTTAAATTTATATAGAGATAAAGTGGGGATTATTTGACAATTTTATGGATATATTTTGTACCTAATCCGGATGTATCTTAGGTATTACAATCCTCCCATTAAATAATTTTATAGAATATATTTGATCTGTGTCATACAAAAAACACATGTTGAAAATTATTCAAAATTTTCTCTTTAATTTCCCAAATTGTCATATTTAACTTTATATATCTCTAAGTGACCTTACCCAATTTAGTTATCTGGTTATATAACACTTTCTCACTAGTAAAAAAATATAGATATGTTGTTCCTTATAATACAAGTTGGATTCAATTTTTATCGAATAATTGGTGATTACATAAATTGATCAAATCATTTATTTCGTCAACATTTAAATTATTTAATATAGTGAAAATTTGATTGTTTTGGATGATTATTATGATGGTGTGAAACAACATGATTTTTTAATAATGTATAAATTGAAAATAAATAACTACGATTTAGTTTCCCCATTATACCAAATTTTATAATTACCCTCTATGATGATACATTTATAATGAAATGATCATTCTATAGAAAATCTATATCCATTATCAGATTATCATCATTACTCTTATTTCATCATTAATCCATTATAACTTGATTCTGAATAGTTATCACATTCATTGTTTTCTATTAAACATGTTTTGTGACTAATAAATTCATCTGTTAATACTTTTCCTATTATATCTGATTATGAAATCAATTCTTGTACAATTATTTATATTGATACATCAAGGATCTAAAATAAAAGATATTATCACAAATTTTTTTATAAAATGTACATATTGATTCCACATACATTAAAATTAAAGAGAGTGTGACTTTACATTGTCTTATAATGTGTGAATATTCCTTTCACACTCCCTATCAGTTTGTGGGTGATATGAATTTCATAAATATATATCTATATTGAGTGACTCTCGAATGATCCTACAAAACATGGATTTGAACTCAGGGTCATGATTCGACATAGAGATTCAGAATAAAGTTTCTAGGATTCAATTATATGGATTCATACAAGGAAATCATGGGGTATGTGTACCATTATTAAAATGAAATATTTAGACATTGTATGGAGTTCCAGATATACCCATGTAGCATTTCTAACTTTAGGATACTGCATATGGATAGGTTCAAATTCCATTGAAACATTACAACACATCCATATTAGAATATAGAGAGTTTTCAAGA
The DNA here is from genome assembly GCA_963277665.1 of Viscum album. NCBI lineage: Eukaryota > Viridiplantae > Streptophyta > Magnoliopsida > Santalales > Viscaceae > Viscum > Viscum album. The sequence continues at coordinate 322,622,177 of OY728143.1, forward strand.
ATCCTTTAAGATATTTTATTTCATCCTTTATAAGCTTGGATACAATGAACCTTAACACAGAGTCCCTAATTTCCTGCTTTAAAACATCCTTCCAAAAAATTTCTCTTCGATCTTTATTCATGCTTATGTTACAAGTGTTTATAGTGTAATTTATTCTATGTGTTTCATAGAAGATCAGGTTATAATGGGACAAAAAAACTCTTTCCAAGCATTATAAAAATATCTATATTGAAGATATCTATTATTCTCCAATAAATCATATAATTAAATTTATTCTCAATACCCTTTTCATCGTGTTATAACTCTATTTAAACTATATTAAATTTTGATTAGAAATAAATTTTGAAATGAATCATGTATCCCTTATTTAATGATTCCCAAATGAAAATTAATTAACTCCATAATATAGAATCCTTCACTATATTCATATTGGATAGAAATCCTTGATAATTATTACTTGTGGAATCATCTACCTATTTTTTTTCATGAACAAAGTGTATCGAGACATTATAGTCATTGAGTGGTTCTATCCACATCCTTTGTCTAATGTGAAGATCCATTTGTGAAAAAATTTATTTCAAAATCCTTTGATGATTATTTATCACATGAATATCACCATAGAGATCATACCTCTGTATTATAAATGGAAATATTATGGAATCATTTTTAAGATTATGAGTTTGATAGTTATATTAATTCATCATCAGTTTCATTGATATATAGAAAATAACACAATCAGATTTTTTAAGGGCACAACCTGGTCATCTCTTCGATGCATCCTTATATATAATAAATCCTTCCTTTAATGATATAGGGCTCAATAACAATGTATTTACCAATCTCATATAAATATCCTCATTACATTCTTTACATTCCTTATAAAATGTGAATTTTATCCTTTTATGTGTCATCCTGGTTGATGGGTTTAATAAATTAATTTTTTTATCATATCATCGATAATGACCTAATATCCCAAGAAAATACATATCCCCATTATTTTCTTTATCATAGTTAATTACTGGAAAAACATATTCTTTGAATGATTGACATGTTTTTCTTTCTTTATAGACAATATTGTCTTGAAAAGAATCCTTGGGGATAGAAAATAAGTTATACTAAATTTTACATACAATTCATATTCTTGGAGTGTTTTAAGAAGTTTTTAAAACTATTTTGATGTTATATAAAGGATTCAGAGTATATAAATATACCATTAATAAATATAACTAAAAAATAATCTATATAATCATTGAATAATATGTTCACAAGATCTATAAATATAGAGGGAAAATTATTCATTCAAAAGGGATTCAGTAAAAATTTATAAATTTCATAACTTATAAAAAATGTAGTCCCTAATATAACATCATGATTCTACCATAATAGATGATTCCATGAGATAATGTCTATATTTTTTTAAATATTTACCTCTATATAGTTGATAAAACAAGTCAATAATTCATGGGGGAGGATACTTATTATTTGTAGTAATGAAATTTGTCTCCCTATAATTTTTACATAACCTCATATAAAATTCCTTATTCTTAATAAAATACCATGGGATCCCTAAGGTGAAATACTATAGTATATGAATCCTTTATCACAATGTTTATATATTACTTTTTTTACCTCCCCAAAATCATATGAGTAAATTCTATTGGGACTCTTATATAAAGGTTCTCCAATAATATGGGTTCAATAAAAAACTCTAATTCCTACTCATAAAGAAGACCATGTAATTAATGAAGAAACCTTACAATTATTACTTTATAGTATGTATATCCTTCATTTTTATGTCTTACATTCCAATAATAGTTATTATCTTCTTCTTTTCTACAAGAATGTCATTATGGTGGGATACTTTTTCTGGATCCATGTATGTATCAAAAAATGATTCCTCCCATATAAACACAATGAACATAACCCCTTCAAAAAATGTAATCAAATTTTATTAGAACTATTTTATTGAATTATACATAGACTTCCAATATATAAGACTGGATTATATAAATGAAAACCATAAGTATGTTATTTTATGTTTTGATGTTTGATGTTTATATAAAACAAAATGAGGATTGAGTCACATACCCACATTGGGAATATTTTTCAATTATGTGTTTGGATTGAAAAATTGTTTCATAGGGTAATAGGTAATGTTATAAAATTATTAACAAATAAACAATGTATAAAATATTTATGGGATATATAATCAAAAAATGTATTAACATTCTTTGAGTTTATCGTCAATGTACTTGCTATCACGACTTTAAGAACATTGACATCGTTAGTGGTAATAACATATTCATGGAATTTATCGAAATACGTCTTTTAAGGAGGAATCCCTTAATTCATGGGGAAATTTTTATAGTAATTACCCAAGAAATTATAGTTGAAATCATAGATATTAGTGGATTATATTGTACCTTGCATTCATGATCCTAATAGATATTATCTCCACACATTTAACAAACTCTTGTTCCCATTGAGATTGTATGTGGGTGTTTCATTCCAAAAATTATTATATTTTATATTTTTATCTTTTATATAATATTAATTTAGCTATTTCATTGATGATCGAACTCATAAATTATATTATTATATTTAATCCGAATGAAAATTTGATATTGTATATTTAATTTTATTTTTTAATTTCACGTGAAACTATATTATTATATAAATAAATTATTATAGATATGTGAGACCATTGAACGAATTACAAATGATCTCTAATAAAATTTAATATCCTACATTATATTAATCATATATATTCATCATCAAGCATATATAATCTTGTAAAATTAGCCTCATACTCACCAACAATATTATCTTCCTTATGATTCATATTATGAAATTTCCATTCTATATGAGCTCAATTTTTCTATGGGAAGTATTTATATTATAATATGACCTTGAAATACTTATTTTACATGTTTCCTATTTAATACTTATCCATGGTATATTGAATCAATGACCACTATTTATTATAATATCACATTTGATGATAAACCTCCGTAAAACATATTTCATTTCATTACTTAAAAAACAGAAAATATTTTCATTAAGAGATTGAATTATTTTTATTAATACTAATAGATTTATTGGACGATTGATTGATGGATTATTTTTTGACATGAATAAGTAACCAATTATTTCAAAATGTAATGGATTAGAATCTTTTTCCATACAAGGATGGTTATTAGTCATAACATGAGTCAAATACCTTAACATTAACATAATATTTATGGTTCCAATACAATCCATGTGGAAATTATTAGGAAGGAAATAAGAATATTGATTACTAGATATTATATTATTTATATTCTTCCTATTAGTTCCCATATATAAATAATTAATTCACATCATTTTTCCATAGTATTATGAATATTTTTCCATAACAAATTTACTTGAATATAAATGTTCCTAAAGATCATAATAATTTATCATAATGCATGTGATCACTATGTTTTTTTTAAATTTAGTGACTATGGTTCCAGTTATGCCTCTTTTGATAAAAACTATATATTCTCAACTCCCTTACCAATGACATGGTATTTAAATTATTACATTGTTAAAGGAAACAATGATATGATCATAAAGGGAATAATTTCTTTCAGTCATGGTAGAATATACACATATACTATTTCTATATTATATAGTTACCACAAAATACAATATAATAACATATGGAATATTTATTATGCCTTTAGTGAATCCATGAATTTAAACATACATCACTTATGAGTGCTTTGGGATATGGAAACACAAAAAAGCATAAAATCAAATTATTAGTATAGGTAAAAGTAAATATGAGGATATCATAACCGGTATACATATTATTAACGAGAATATAATATTGAAACATATAATATAATAAATATCAAGATAAAAAAAATATACATGGATATAATAGTAATGGAAATAATGGCACATATAATCATAAATAAATAAATAATGATGTAATGTATAATGTCAGGAATCATTAAAACTACCTTCATTCCCTCATCCTTGATATTATTCAAGATATCAAGGTCCAAAAAAGACATAATTCATTCCATCTTGTTTGATTCCATACAAAATTCTTTCTATCAAGGTTTTAGCCAAGACATAATGATTGTATTGGATCTGCATACACCAAATAACAAAAGCTATTGTCTCATATGAGTTGTTGATAAATCGAGGGGATATATAATCTGTAAAACCACCCTTACAATCATTTATTAAAATTAATTCACCACATTAATAATATGAATACTATAATATGTGTAATATTTATCCCTTTAGAAGAATCCATATTTTAATAATAATATATAGATTTCAAATAATTTTTTCATGTCATTATATTGATTCACATAATAATAAACAACCTAGAAAAATAAGTTATATTAGAATAATATACTAATTATAATATCCCCAATGTAACCACATATACAATCAGTGTTGAGTAGTTAATAGTTATCCGTATAGAAAATTCTCATATTGACACTGTCAAAATTTCATTTTTCAACTGAATAATAAAACTCCCTTAGTGAGTATCCAATCATAAAAAATCATTATTTATTGTAGTGTACGCATTCTAATGATATAAATAAAAATTTTCATGAAGGGTACATTCAACGTTTTGAGTATTGAATAGAGGATAGTAATTGGATTTAACATTATGGAATGGTAGGATACCATATCTATGGTATAAAAATACATCATTATGATTTGTAAGAGCATGTGATTTTCAAAACCATATCAACATTGAGCGTGTCACCAAGCTTGTAGTCTTAGGCACACTGATTGTAAACAATGTTATGATTGAGTTGACAGTCAAATTACAATTATAAGGTTGATTACCCCTATGTGAAAATCATCCACGACGATATCCACTTCCCAATATCTAGATAAGGATGTAATAACAATTTTATTATACACACATTTAATATCCTAAAAAATATGATTGTTTCAAAACTATGAAAAATTAATTTTTATAATGATTTGAAAACTATTTTCAAAAAACACGAGGGATGTAATATTTTATAGTGTAATATATCCCTTTAAACTAATTTTGATTTTTAAAAATGGATGTGCGTGGAAATTAATATTCCACATAATGGAAAAAAGTGTGGAATATAGATTAAATCACAATAAATCAAAATTAAGAAATGAAAACACTCACTATGAATCGTGAATTCCATGAAAGTGAATTAGTAACATATAAAATAAAAAACAAACATCTTAATTTCTTATTTCAAAACATTATCCACTATTAAAAAGTTATATTTAAATTTTTTATTAAAAATATTGTAGTTAGGTGTAATTTATTATCATCATCATCTGTAGTTGGGTTTAATTGATTATTTTATACTAGCATCATAAATGGGGTGTTTCTTCTTTTTTTTTTGCTATAAAATTTCATAATTATATGATTGTTAAATATATAAAAATATTTTTAATGATTACTTATGTATCATTTCATTTAGGTTAAATAGTGTAATAAAATTTTGTTAAAATGGGCATTGTGAGGAATTGGTTTTCGTAGTTTAATGATTGAAATGGGTTATATTAAAAAATTTGTCGAAAAATAAATACAAATTGAAAAATAATCCAAAATTATTAAATATAAAATTATTTCATGATATTATCATTATATATTATTCTTCATTCATTTTCTATATAAACTTCACAACATCATTCATGTATGTGGTAAAATAAACTCATATATGAGTTTATTATATTGATTAAATGTATAATAAATTCTTTTATGTCATGATAATTTTAGTGTTAAAGAATACCAATTATTTACTAAATAAAATATATAACAAATAGTCTAAATTTTAGAATAATCCATGCATGGAGGTGACGAAAAATGAAATTAATAATTCATTCAGGCAGTAGTTTGCACATTCACATTATTTTTGTTTCTATTTCTAAATGTATGGGATAGAATAATGTTAAAATTTACATTTCCATTTTACAAACAAAATATTTACACCGTAAACATTTAAATTCATCTATTACATTATTTTTACCATCCTTAACATGTGCTAATGAAAAACAAACAAATTCCCTTCATAGAGGTAAAAAAACATGAACATAATATCAATTTTTTTGTGTATTACATACAAGATGGAATGTTTTGAAAAATGAATACTAAATTAATATATTAAAATTTTAAAAAACAATTATTAATCCTTATGTCATTATATTAATATATCTTTGAAAAAAATTTAGAGGAAGAATGAGAAATTAAATTTATTGATTTTGATATAATCACATTGAGAATTTGTGATTTCTCATGGAAATGTCATTGGAAATAGTGGTAATAGGCTAAATAATTCAGACTATATGATTATGAAAAATATATGGGATTCTATGTGGATAATCTGGTAACTATTTTGAAATGAAATTCAATAGAATATCAATATCCGAATTTGTGGATATGATCCCCATTTAGAGGTGCATAATATGGCATTTTGGTAAACATCCATTACATTTTCAACTATAGCATAACACTATTCAATTTTCAACCTATACAATTTGGGAAAGAATTAATTTTTGGGGTGATATGATATTGATAAACGTCCCACCATTCGTTTTTAAAAAAGTTTTAAACATGTTTCAATCATTTTAATCATACATTATTACATTTTACAATTTCTGGTTTGTACTATGGTAATTATTTTCAAACATAGTAGTTTACATAAAATGAATTAAAAATTAAAATAAGATTTAAAAAAAAATTTATATCTAATGAATACAGATATGAGATACATTTTATCAAATAATATTTATATGTATATGACATATAATTTTTATCATCATTATATGTTTCCTGTAAATCCCAATTTTTGAAATGTATATTTTTATGTATAAATTTAGTTATTGGATAAAAATACCATTATATTAATTTGGAAATGGTAAATTGGTTTATTTATAAATTTATGTTTCATTAAAATAAAATCAATAAATTTTTTTAACAAAATAAAATTTAATTAAAATAAAAGAATGAAAATATATTCTTTTATTCTAAAATATAAACAATATATGAAAATAAAAAATATCGGATTTCAGAATACATAATATTATTTTGAAATGTGTACTTTAATTCCATAAATATATATATTACCTTGGAATATTTTATTAAAATATTTAATTTATACTTTTTAATTTGTAAATTCTTATACTCTACTGTTTTATTTAAAATTGTATTCTTCACTGTACCCAGAAAAAAATTATTAAAATATCCAAATAATTCACTAAAATTTAATATTAAATGATTAATTCAAAAATAAATTCCTTTCATTCAGTTATAAATTCTAAAATTTATAAAATTTACTTATAAACATGAATATATTCATTTTTTCATTGTAATATAGTGATAATTGATTGAAAATGTTTAGGATATATTTTTTACTTACTCTAGATGGATCTTGGGTATTACACCCAACATACTTCATCCCTTATAATATGGATTTTATATTTTCGCCTAGAAAGACTATATATATATATAAGTTGTAAGGATTTATATAAACTCGAATAGTACCATTCTTATTCATATATTCTAGAAAAAATATTACATATAATCACTCATATTATATGTAAATAAATTCTTGATGTACGTAATCTTATAAATCTCAATGCCTCTTTTCTTTTTCAAAAATTTTCCACCAACCCAATTTTTTATTTAATAAATATATAATTAAAAAAGCTGGTAAAATCATATATGAATGGATTGATATATAAATCACTTGTGGTTTAATGATGTCTCATTAGACTATATAAATTAGAATGATTGAATTCAAGTTTCCAGCTAGTATTTAAACCAACTATCATCACATCTTTGGAATATTATCACATTATCAGTAGTCGCACAAATAGTAAACCATTATATTTTGAGAATGAATTGATCTCTACCTTATTTTCATTTATAAATCATACTCATAAATATTTTTTCATGATACATAATCCTTTTATGATTGAGATTGTTCTCATTAATTGCACTTAAATGACACTAGTTGCAACAATTTATAATATGATAATGAATACTACTAGTTGTTATTACATTATTGATTACTCTTACATTATTATATTTTTTATTACAATTTTTTTTTCATTTAATATTTCATTATTCTTTTCATTACACAACCTGATTAAAATCAATATGTTGTGATTAATACTAGAAAATATATAACATCCTTAGATTTTAATTTAAAACTATAAATTATATATTTTCTCCAATGTTTTTTATTTTTAATAACACATTACAATCAAGAATCGCCAATTCTCATTAATAACTCTAAATATTGGTCTTGATAATTGTAACAATAATCATGTGGTAAGAGAATCTACATTGAATAATCAATAACATTTCATTATTTCTTACTTTCTAAGTATCCATAATATCAAATGAATTCCCAAATATTATTAATCGTTGAAAATTACAACACACTATATGTTTTATTTTTAATTGTAAATAAAACCATACTATATTTACTACACTGACAATCCTAGTAATGTTTTCTATAGATTTCTTCAAACTATTGAAATATGTTTTGAGTAATAAAATATTTACTCCATTCCTTACATCCTATAAATTATTACACGTTCTTTCTCATATTCTTTGATTCAAACATCAAGAATTATTTTCTTCATTATCTATACGGAAAATGTGTTATATGCCATAATAAATAAGTTTTGTTTCCATATGATCCATATCACCAATATGATTCGTTAAATCTAGATCTCCCACGATAATATGCTTTCTATCAAGGAAATATTTTTAACTATTGACATGAAAATTGATTAATTTTATAAAATGATTTTGAAAAAATAAAACATCATGTTATCATTAACATTGTTATGTGTAATAAATTATTTAATTTATTATTTTCAGAATTAATTTTTTTCTTGAATTGAATTTAGGACATAAATTGTGGATGGGAATAGGATATCTAATTTCATAATTTTGGGGGTAATAATTTAACTTTGTTTATTGGGATCACAACAAAATAATATTATAACGATTCAATTGATATTATAAAACAATTTTTTAATATTCACTCATAATGTTTTTAAAATATATCAACATTAGTAAATGATTATTGTTCACTATTCATCTATAATTCATTTCTTAAATATTTTTAATTATAATCATTTAAAATATTGGTTGGTATAAGATAAAATAGAAGGGGGTATTTTTCGAATTTATAAAAAAAAATATAAATTGATGTTATAAAATAATATGATATTCATGATAAAATAAATATAACTACAAAATAACTGTTGTAAAGTGACTGTGGTAGAAAATAAAACATCATGTGTACTGGAAAATTAATAACATAAATTAAAAATTAATGACTTAATAAAGTGTTTCTGCAATAACTGAAGATTGATACCCTTCATATCATCCCCTAATGAATCCATTGGAATGATTCATTTCTCCACTTGATTTAATGGAATACCAATATATAATAAATAATAAATAATCCCTTGGTATCAGAGGATCCAAATATCCAAAAGAAGTCCATTAGTTATAATCGATAAAAAGTACCAAGACCCCTCTCATTAATGATGGTGAGAACCTAAAATAAAATAATAATTTGATTTTTTATTTTCATTTAAAACCTTAAAAAAATACAATATTTTCTCTCAAAAAATATTAGAAGAAATTAATAATTAAGGGAGAAAAAAATTAGTATGGTAAAATACATTTAAAATAATTAATTGGAATTTTTCACAAAGATAAAAAAAATAAAGAATGTATTAATGTTATTGATTTCCAAAATTTATTTGCAGATTTGGAACAATCATGTAGTTCTATTGAAATAATTTCATGAATAAGTAGTCATCATTGATTATTGTTGTTTTTGGATATTGAAAAAAATACTTTTTTGGTATATATTTATATAATTTTTAGTTTTTATTAAAACTCTATAATTCATACAAATTTACTTATGCTATTGGAGGTCGAATTATTGAAATTTTCACAAACATGAATGATGGGGTTGAATACCTTCTCAATCTTTATAACAGCATGAATACAGTATCCATGACATTAATATTTTCTATTCCAAAAAAAATAACTAGCTTATTTTTTATCTAAATTAAGATTTTTGAAATGAATTATAAATATTAAATTTACATACCATCTCTAATTCATATAAAATTCATTCCTGAAATAAACCAAGGTTTATTGTTAACCATTTTAATAGTAATATTTTCTCTTTACATGAGAAAGTGAATCACGACATGAAAAATAATTGAATCTTTTACATTTAGCTTCCAAATTTTTTTTAAATCATAAATTTGGTTGGAAATATTCTTATATAAATATAATAATAATCATAAGTGAATTATTCTAAAAACAACTTTATAGAAGATATTTCATGATTGTTATTATTTAAAAAAATATAGACTACAAAATCCCTACCCTTTTTATGTTCACCGAAACATTTAATATTAAAAAAATGATAATAAGTATAAATTAGGTGAATAAAAAAGATAAAATACGATTGGAATTGAAAAAAACGTTATTTAAAAATACCCATTTTCATGAAGTAATGTGTATCCCTTGGATGAGGAACATTCTATTTAATATATTATTCATGATTAAATATTTTAGGCTATATCCATATAATGTAGACATTTATAGACAAAAACACTAAACAATTCTCCATATTAATGATTCGAAAGCATACCCAAATATTAAAATTGTTAGATAGATTAAAAACTTATATAACGTATTCTAAGGGATCATAAAAACATAATTTTATGAAATTTTGAAATTATGATTTAACATAAATATAATATATTAGTGTCAAAAAAATCAAGACTTATGAAAAAAAAGTTGATGATAAGTGAATAAATAGAATATTTTTAAGAATAATATTCATGTATCCCCAATAATTAAATTAAAAAAGTCTAAAGAAGGTTTTTAGTTTAATATATTATATAATTAATAATTAATGCTAATATAATCTACATGATATCTACCTTATAAAAGTGTTCACTCAAAAAGTGATGTTGAATATCTATTCTAAGAATGAATGCATGAGGAACATGATTTATAGATATGATTATGGAACTAAAACAATCACATTTAATATGAATATGATAAACTTCTATCAAAAAATATAAAATTATTTTGTTCGATCCATATGATTTATACAGAAAAAATCTATGTGGCTATATATATTGCATTGGTTTTTGATAGTGACGCTTTACTTATTTTCACACTAATCCAAGATTTCAATAGATTTATTTCAAATAAAATAAAAATTTATTTCAAGAAATATCTAAAAAATAGAAAACTCTTTTTAGATATTTGAAATTAGATTATTTAGTATTATCATGGAAATAATAAAATTGGAAAATAATGAACATATTGTCTGATTTGTTCAATGTATAGTAAAGTTGACTCCCAATAATACTTTTATAATTATTTTTATTGACATATAATTACACTTAATCTACTGTTAGAATACAAGACATAATCATAGTGTTGGAAATTTAACCGGAATGATAAATTACAAGGAGTATTAGTAGTCCACTGATGTATTTTCATTTTGTCATAAATTTTCATGCTCATTTTTACATATTTTAAGTCCATGAAATAGTTTTATGTCACCCATAAGACTCATTTTACATTAATTTATCATAATATGTGATTTATTTAAAATATATTCATTTATTAAGGAAAAAAGTATCTCATTGACATATATTTGAGTGACTAATTGCTCGCTTGATACATTTTTTAGAAATAATTATGAACCCATTTTTCCCATTTTGAAATAATTTGGTAAAAGAAAAATAGGACAACCTTCCTACCATGTTCGATGGGAATAATTTAGAATTAATAAATTTTATGGTAATATTTTAAATTAAATAAGGAAATTTTTTATTATTAATAATAAGTGGTAGTACAATAAAAATGGTTCATAAATAATACAATTTAATAAAGTGGTTTTCATCTATTTGAAAATTATTAATATTGAGATGTGTCACAAAACACTACATCTACCTTGGAAACCTGATACCTTGGTTGGATTTGATATGTCTTGAAGGGAATTCAATATCGCAATGGGTTGGTGACTTTCGGATGGCATGGTACTAAAATAAAATTGGTATAATTACATCCAGACATCATGGAATCTAGTTAAACATGTACGTATGAATACAAGAGAAACTACCCTGGGGGAAGTGTAATATAATTCAAACAGGTATGAAATCAAAATGTACTATATTAATGTAATAGAAAACTGAAAGTAAAACCCATGACTTAGTGGACACAACTCTCTAATCCCAACGATCAATATGTAGAACCAACTCTAAGCTGTTATTTTCTCCAACAATAATGTGGAAAGAGATAATCTATAAATATCCAAATCATTTGTATGGTGTGTGCTAAAACACCATTCGGGTCCCACCAAGGATTACATAATAGAGGTCAAAATTAAAATCCCCAAATAATGATTTCATTTTTAAATATACATGTTTGGAATTTTGATAGCATATGTATACAAATCATGATTTACATTTAAAATGATGTAAATACATTAATAATATTGATTAATAAACATTTTATATAAGATAGTTTATATAAATTTGTATGGCATGTAAAACAGTGTAAATTTTTTTTCATACATTTATATCTCAAATATAAACAAGTGAAAAACATTTTACAATACCAAAAGGTGTAATAGATCCACAGTATATCCCACCACACACTCAATGTTACATAAATAACTGTGTATACAAACATCCCCTTGAACACTAGTTTGGAGGACTTCATTTCCAAATCAACAGTTATGTGAAATTCTGCATTTAAATTTTGGAATGTTTTAAATAAATTGGTTTTTTCATAATTGACTCACCAACTACTAATGATTTCAATTGATCTAAAAAAACAATGATGTGAAATTTATTTAAAAATAAGTTGAAAATAAAATTCAACCCATTCCCCATTTCAAACATTCCAATTTCAATTTACAAACAAAAATAGGGTTTTAACCAAAACATTTATTTTACAAGGAAAAAAATAAAGGATTCTATAAAAAGAATTTAATTTTTTTTCCTGAAGTAATTTTATAAAATTATAAAATTCAATTTAAAAATTAATATTCACATTTTAATTTTGAAAAATTCCGTCAATTTCATAATAAAATCTAAAATTTCAATCAAAATGGGGGTTTCCCCAATTTTATAGAAAATAAAATTTAAAATCCAAATAACTTAATTAAATGGAATTGGGTTTTAAAAAATTTAATTTCATAGTATTATAATCCAACACATTCAATTGAAGAAACATTGTACAAATAAAATAGTTTAGGGTCAATGAAATTTTAAAATAAAAATGGAACCAACTAAGAGCTCACTTCCCTGGTTACATGTCCCTTATAAGTGATTTCTTTCTTTGGTCCAAACAATAAGGCCTTAAACTAGGAGTTCACATCCCCTATCACATGACGTTAAAATATGTGATAGTTCCGAGCTCTATGAACTAAAAAATTCTAAGTTAATGTTCAAGTATCATGAATTTAAACATTATGAAATTCCTCTTAGGAACATTGGATTTGGAATTGGACTTCCTTGGGCCTCATTCACATTGGGTTTTGTAAATCCCCCATGATATATATATCTTTATAGCCCTAATGAAAGATGTCAAACTACAGTCTTACCCTTGAAAAGTACTGGATGCCCCATATGATAAATAAAAGATGAAACATCTCCCTTAATAAAATATGTTAACCAACAGTTTTACCCTATCGTAAACTGGAATGGCTTATACGATAGTTATATGATAGCTAAAAAATGATACCCCATGCTCCAAACAAGATATTCCAAATGATAAACATAAGAATATTCTAATTCCCCCATCTAAGAGTATCACCATAACTATCATTGGTCTCTTGTAGTTAAATGTTATAGAACATTTTGATTCTAGATTCTCAGCCTTACATCATACATAGAGACTAATGAACTTATTGTCTTCATGTCCATCCTCAAATCCACTATCTCTTATTCTTTATGTCCGGAGTTATGATCTTGAAAATTTAAAAACACACTATATGAAATTAATCTTAAGGGGTGTGTGTAGTGGTAGGTCATCGTAGCTATCCATTTATGTCTGTTACTAACTATTTTTCAACATATATATATATATATATATATATATATGTCTCTTTCAAGGGAGCAGTCCAACATAGTTCATGAAACATGACTATAATATATTATCCATGGTCTAGATCTTATTTCATTGAACAACTTCAACCACCTACTAGAACAATATATGGATTGATTCATATATATATGGGATACACAATGATTCTCATACTTCTCATCTCTAGGCCCATCATGAAATTCAACAAATACCTCATCACCATGGCCCCAACGAGGTCTGAGATTTAAGACTATAAACTCATAGATTCCTTCTGTCTATGTATTATGGATTTACACTATGATCATTACTTATTAAGAATGTTATATGTGGATGTGTGCCTCCTAGGTTCTCATTCACATTGGGTATGTCCCCATTTCGTACTTCATATACCCATTTGAGTCACTAAACACCCATATCCAGACACTATGACACTAAAATAAGATATAATTGTCTATAAAATATGATCATAAACTATAGGAAAACAATAGTTTGAATCCTACATTACATTACACATCATTACCATGCACAAATACACTATATTCAGGAACCTATATTGTCAAATCCTTTATGTACTTTCATTATTTCAATTTTAAAAACATATGGTCTATCTCTATTTATATTTCCATTATCCTTCAAATTTTGATATGCGTCATAATTGTGATGGTTCTTGGACAACATGGATCACCTCCCATCTAGGGTCATCACCCTGATCGATATCTGGAAAGTAATAATGGATCCGCTATTTGGAACATTTTTAAAAATTGATCTTTCATTTTCTCCCCATTTTATACTTGTGTGTTTATGATCATCATGATTCAAACAAGGTCAACAGTCGATTCATACCCATTTTCTCCCACATATCCATATCATGGTTGTTTTTACACAACTCATTTATAACTCTATAAATATTGGTTTGACTCAAAAACATCTGGTTTCACCATTATGTGTATATGCACATGATGAGTAGGAAGGTCAGTGTTACTACAATATTTCTAACCTTGTGGCTCCATTCCCCAATTGTATGCTTCTACCTGTCTAGAAACTACATTCCCACTCTTCGTTTCACACCCAATGCATCACTCGCATAGGCCTTAGTGTTTTTTATAATGTGTACCAAGGTGGTCAATCTATATTAAGTAACCCACAGTCCCTACTATATGACAATAAAATATGATTCCACATCTAATAGTCATGATGATAACCTATATGATAACATTTCTAGGAATATGTGTTGTGGCATTGAGAATGATTACATTTATTCACATCGCTTTTTTCACTCCATCCCTCAACCTGTCTATTTTCTAGAAGACCGTATTGTCCAAACTCTATGACTTTTAACTATGAGTTTATAGTAAAAGCATCACGATATTAGACTATGTATAGGTATTCCATGTGAATGTGTTGTGAAGAACAGTACTCCTAGCCCCATACACAATTTTTTTTGATCATATACTTCCACACATATTCTTTTTTTTATCATAATCAACACATGATTCAAAATATGTGACCATGAATTATAATCCTATAGTCCAAGAATCGCGACATTAAACTATATAAAAGTATCATATGCATATCTGGTGTGGTCCTAGTAATCTGTTGCCCAAATTCACATCATGTTTGTCACTCATTCATGTTACAAATTTCCATTTGAGAATCTCGTCTCCAATGTACATTCTATATAACAATAAACTAAGAACCTTATTGGTTCAATATTTATGGCCATAAACTAACAGTCCTCTCATGGTCTAGGAACTATGAATTAAAACATTCTGAAACAAGTATGAGAAATATTACATTACACTATTTGACACCCCAATAGAATAAATTTTAATACATTAAACTGCAATTCCTAACTTCCTAATTGAATTATATTTATCTAAAACCTAATACCAAACATGTTCAGGATTCCTCTAAATTAGAGAAGATTTTTCCATTTATCAAACTAGTATATTAGTATGAAAAATAAGGGGAAAATAGATGTACTCAGAACATGAAATTTCATTTTATAGTATACCCAGATAAATATGGTTTTCCTGATATCAAATTATAGGAAGATTCAGATCTTCTGTTCGAGAGGTTATCCCCTACCAGCATCGGTCATCTACAATTCCATGTTTTATGGTCCACATTTCCAAAACCTAAACATTTATAACCTTACCATAATGTTTCATAACTTAGGTTATCCTCTACGTATTAGTGATGATAAGTTAATAATCTTTCATACAACACTAGAATATTTAAGGCACCCTATTGTCTAAAATCTATGACCAGAAACTAAGGGTGTGGTCGATACAACTTGAACATAAACTATTTTTGAACTACTCCAGATTTCAGGTCTTTGTGCATGATCACTTTTCATGTTATCATCCAAAACACTCATTTCTCATTGATGGATTAGTATCATTCACATCGTTTCACTACATCCCATTTTTATAATGTCAAAACAGGTAACTCTACCCAATATTTCTTGTTTTGAACATGGTTAGTAGTCAAAACTCAATTTTTTATACCCATTATGTGATATGATATATGGATTTTTTGATTTGAACATTGTTAGTAGTTATACAATTTCATGAATATTCCTTCCTTGTTTTATATATTTTGGGCAATGTGATGCTTAACACAACATCCCCCCTTTGTTCGGGTAGAAATCAATGCCTCTTATGTTACCCACGCATGATCATGATCACATTGGGAAAGAATGTTGGTTATTATAAGAGTATTGTTCTTTATTTATAGAATCTTTTAGTCTATACACTCTCAATGGTCAATCAACAATATATTACCCTAATTGTTCGATGATTAATTGAATCGCTCATATAAATGAGGACTGACATGGTCATCCATTATTTCTCACATTGAGCATGAATCGCATGAGATTAAGGATTAATCCTTGGTTATGACACAAAAATTATTAATGTGGTATAATAAAGAATAGAATATGTTAAAGCATATAAGAATTAAATAAACCAATGTTTTATTGGGCCATCCACACATTAGGGAACATCATTTTCAAAATTCCTTCAATTAATGACTTTGATGATCGAGCAATCGAGCTACACTAGCGTTTGTTAAGACGCCTCCTGGGTATGGTTCCATGATATATGGTATTTTTTTTCTCTTAATTATACGTGGAGTGTTCATCACAAACCTTATCCTCTACTGAATCAACCCATCTTAGCACTCAGCCTATACTCTCTTGTCCACATCCTTCATGTCCTCAGCCGCAACCAATTGAGACCTTTGACTGATAGTGATGTCAGATTGTGAAGTAGTGATCATTGCATGATTCTATGCCAGCCCAAATAGTTGGTTAATCTAATCTTTATCTACCTAATATTCCTTGGATCCCACATCATTGTGGTTCATGATGTCTAGGTAGTGTTCATTTTATTCTGTATTAACCCTCTCAATGATGATGTCTAATACTAATGTGTAAGGGATACCAGAGTGCACCCCCTTGGCCCCAAACAAACTAGACAATGGAAGAGTGACCCCAACCAGTTTGGAAAATTACATATTTGAGAATGTGTGATTATTTTCTCTACATTCCTTCATAACTTGTAATAGATAATTTGGTTATACAAATAGATTTTTAAAATATAGTTCTCAAAGTAATCATGTAGTGCAAAGATCATAAAAAGGGAAGATCTCAAGAACTTCATTATCTGAAATATCCAAGGGTAGATGTTAATGTGTGAGTTTATTGAGATCCACTCCTAGAAGAAATCCCTATTTTTCCTCTCCATATATGGAATAGGCCTCAGATATAGGTTGTGCCACTACTGAGGTGGAAACCATCATCCCAGCTTCCTTGGTTTCCCCAAATAGTTTTGAAACCGTCGATTCAACATCCAAAATGTTCAACAGTGGAAATTATGTAGTATATGTATCCAATGAAGCCTCCTATACTATTTTATCTTCCAACATAGTGACTTCCTCTGCCATGGAAACATTTGCTCAAGACATCTGAAGCAAGGAATTCATTATACATCACCCCTACGTTCTCATCATGGGGTAATTCATCTCATAACCCCTTAAAAATAGTATCCCATCGATTTAATGAATGTAAAAAATGATTACTATAACCTCCCCATTAAGAAAATGGAATATTTTGGTCTTCAAAGGCCACCAACTAAAAAGCATGGGAATGATCTATTACAGGTAGAAAATAAGGAAATGTGAATACCATATTTCTCCATTGAACCCCATTTTCTTCATATATCCTTTAAATTGATGGCATGATGCACAATCCTAGTAGGCCCAGTCACACTAATCGTTTATGTTTTTAGTCCGCAATATTCCCTGTCCATCATTCAATACATTTTATGGCTCAACCAAAATCAAATTGAAGATCTTATCATACTATGGATGTGATTCCACATCATCCTATTTCTCCTGGTCCACATTGTATATGTAGTTGTAGAGTCAATATATTGTGACTGGAACATGGTCCTTTCAGATGTGCCGAGTAGAATCCCTATTCCACAAGTACTTCCCCTTTGGTTTTCTAATAGATTTTTCTAGTTCATCCCGTATCTCCACCGAGAACAATACATCATCCATAAATATGGATCCCTAATGAAAAATCATCTTTTATAGTTGTTAACCCATTTTAACTTCTATATGTAATGTCATAATTTATTCATACTGTGAGGCAAATAAAATTATCTCCCTCATCATAATGTTCCATGTCCATTCATTCCCTAATGTAGCAACATCATTTGATCCCCGAGAGACCATATGATTCAATAAATAATTGATCTTTTTTGTCCCGTTCATGAAGATCATTAATGAATCATGGTCATAGAGTCGTATACCATGGCGGTCACATCATCGAGATGTGTTCCACATTGTCCAGTACACTATGTGGCCGTCAGAGAGGAGTATCCCAGAAGTATAGTACATTGAGAATCACTTGTACAACATATCTAATAGAGATGTTATGATTTTCTAAAAGAGAGGAAAATGAATTGAGTAGCATGTAGGTACACTGGTCTTGACGGGCCACCACTATGATATCTATTGGAATAAAATTTGCCTATATTTCATGATGTTATTTGTACAAGTGACTATCTCATCTTTCCTTCTAGAGGGAGATTAAAAATTGATAATCATGGAAGGGAGCGGGTTTTTAATTTTTAAAAATTCTCCCTCAAAATCTGACACTCTTTTTCCCCATCATCTCCCATTCCAATGGGGGAATATTTCCCCACATATGTACATATTTGAAGATAATTTTCAAGGAATGAATAGATGATTCATAATTAATTTAATCCAAAATGGCCTAAAAGCCCCATTAAGGTTATAATTAAAATATCCATGGTTTTTCATGAATGGACAATTCTCACCAAGAACCTGACCCAGGGCATCCCTTCACAAAATCATGAATACGTTATGGTAAATATCTAATCAATGACATTAAAAGTCATGGAGTGCTTCAAGATCATGTAAGGCATTTAATATGACATTATGTGTATCTAATTATGAACCATGAGTCCTTTCTTATTCATGAATACCATTAATTTGTTATGAAACTCCTCAAATATTCATGAATCCACTTGCCTATAAATACCCCTTCAATATGATATTTTAGGATGTAACTTAGATCTTTCATCTTCCAAAGTACTCATGGCTCATGATCCATATGAGCATCATTAAAAAATGATAAATGGATCACCAACGATATCAAATCATCAATAAATTCATTTTAATTAGTTCTTAAGAGCCACCACCCTCGGTGGAGATGCCTTATGATATGTACTACACCCATTGTGAAGGAAGAAAACGCTTTGAGGGCCTTCCAAATTTTTGAAGCATTCATCCTTTGCTAAGTAATCCTTTCAAGAATTCAAAATTCATCTCGAGATAGGTTCACCATATTTCATAAAGCCTACTCCATTGAGTAGAGAATGACATTTGTGAAGTACTTGAGCTTCACGTATCACCTCACAATGGGGATATAAGAATAAAAAAACCTCTTCATGGTCTCTCCATGTTTCCTACATTTTTTGACCTTTATTCATGATGTTTGTGTTTCTGTAATCCTAAAATCCAAAAAAAAATCCAACATCACGTGAGTACCTATACGACCTATTCCACCCAATCATATTTCCTCAATCTTCACCCCATGTGTTAGATGATCCTCCCGGATAACATTTTCTTCATAGAATTTGTACTGTAAACCATATTTGTTCTTCGTAATGGGACCATAATATGGACCTCATGATTGACTTCTCCTCTCTTTGTTGTTCATTGGAAGTGCCAATTCTATGCCCCTCCCAATGGAAGATGAGAAATGGTCACATAATCCCATGAGGTAATAAGTGAGTCCCCATGCCTGAAATGCATAATTTAAAACCAATAAGATCTATGATATGATGTGAAAAATTGAGGACAATGTCCCCATTACATGATGTTAAATTATTGTCCTACACTATGAAATTAGAATAAGATTCTCTATGTATGAGTGAGAAGGGATGGCATCTAATAGTATTTCCTCTATAACAATAACATTGATTATGATCCTCTAGGAATCCCTCATGTAGTAAGAACTTAATAATTCTTTTGTGAGGAGGCACTCTTTCTCCTATGGGGGTCTGTTCCAAGGATCCATTTGAATAAGATACCCCTATCCCTTTGGGCTCTAACATTCATCCACCGGCATGAAAATTGGATTATCTGATATTTAGATACACTACGTCCTCTTATTTCACAGAGTGAGCATGACTCAGGTGGCCATATAGGTTATCGTCTATCATGACATCTATAGAATCCCAAACCTCCTAATTTGGAATCTTCTTGATTATAATACCATTATCATTTCACTATACCTAGTATTTGATTCTTATTTTTATTATATGTGTAAGAATTATCCATGATGTCCAAACCTGACACCCAAAATATTTAAATTGGAAATATTCCTTAGTTTAATCCCCAACTCATTCTAAAATAAATGGGATTTTCTTCCCATCTAGATGGGATGTGTAGGAAGCCTCTATGAGGTCCAAAATAAACACCCCTAACATCCTAAATATGCATATTTTTTATTGTATGCCCAAATCATTCCAAACTATGTGAGATTTTATAGTCATCTAGATGAGATATGTAGGAATCATTTGTGAGTTGTAAACACGACACCAAAAACATCCCAATTATGAATCATCATGAGTGTAATCCATAAATCATACCGATCAAAATGGACTTTGATTACCATTTAAATGGGATACATATGAAAATGCAACGAGGTCCCAAACCATGATACCAATTCCCCTAATTGAGAATATTCATGAGTGATAGACCAAAAACATTCTGAACAATGTGGGATTTTTTTTATGTATAGATAGGATACTTATGATGCCTCCAGGTGTTCCAAACCAATACCCCAATAATCCCAATAGTGAATATTATTATGTGAATTCCACAACTATTCTAAACTAGATGGGATCTAGTTCCCAATCAGATGGGATACATAGGAACCCACCATGAGTTCTCAAATCGACACCCCAAATTAAATTCTCTATGGGTTATTTCTATAGTGAGATCTTACTCCCTCTCCATGAATATCACGTCTCTTCTAGGACCCTCTGGCCACCTCGATGTAAGTCCCATACACTGTTTCATTAATACATGAAATTAAAACCCATGGGTCAGTCATTCCACATGAAATTAATCTAAAGAATCAAAATACATGGGCTTTGAGACCTATAATCTGAACACGGTACATAAGAAACTTCATTGAAGTGGAATATAGAGCAAAAGAAAAAATAGGTGCTACCTCTTAGTACTGATTCTTTTGGATTCAACTCAAGAGAATTCTAAAATATCAAAACTAAATCTACCTCAACGGGTGTTCTTGACAGTAATTTGTGACATCATCCCTCATAGAATCACACCTCTATGATGAACCTTAATGGGATTTCTGGTCCACCTTTCAGATCTACCTCAAGGTGCATTCTAATAAATCCATCTAGTGTTTTCCGGAAAGGGAATTGTCACCCAAACATAGTTTCTACTTCCTAGTCACGTACCTTATAGATTCACTTCATGTTGTATTATGATCCATTCATATAAGATCCTCCTCAAGTGGCACTATAATAATTATTTTAGACCCATCTCAATGAGAATTTGGATCTACCCACCCATGGTTTGTCTCAGGGGGCACTCACATCCAAACATTGATGCAATACCCTAGGTACGTACCTCCCAGATTCAACAAAATGGGTATTCTAGATGCTTTTCCTAGTATCTGTCACAACAGGTGTTTCGATCAACCTCTTAGATCATTCTTAAGGTCCCTCAAATCCATATCAACCAGATTCACATCTATAGGGCGTTACCATCCACTAGAAAAACATTCAAGTGAGAAATCATTCCTCTTCTGTACACACATAAATCATATAAATAAAATTATATTATGATCACCCAACCAGTGCTCACAATGACATAGAACTATGACTATTTCCAAAATATTGTAATGATGTGCCAAGATCCATCTAAACCAAACATCCAGATCTTTCTCCACAAGTCATTGATCTTATTGAAAAATAGCAAAATGCATACACTATCCCAATGAATGTGATGGATATGGATAAAAGACTTGGAATGTTTAATAATATTGTGAAATTAACTCATAATTGACAAGAGATTACATGGGTCACATGTTCTAAGGTTCCTCAAATGGTATTCCCCCAAAAGTGGAAGAATACTTGTGACCTATGCACCCAACATATGTACATGTTTGTGATTCCCAACGTGATTACTCATCCGAACAATAGTTGCTACCCTATCTAGAAAAACATGGTAATTAAGGAAAAATTAATGTAAGTAAAAAATTTCAATAATGATTTGACCCTAACAATGATTTCCAAAAACATGAATTAACTCTATGAGGGAGTCCCATAATAGAAAATGATCCCCATAGTGGAATCCAGGGATAAGGGATCAGAAATTACATCATCCAATTTTGAAAATTGTGCATAAATATCCACTAAAATTGAAGAAATATTCTCTTCTTTGGAATGAATGAATGTGTGGAAAATAAAATACACAGTGCTTATTCAAATTTTGACGTGTGGGAAAGCCATAATGAAACTATCTAAAACAAATTGGTGTACCTTAGTATGTTCTAGATGATAAGTGTAGTTTGGAAAATTTACCTTATTCTATAGTGACTTGTATTATCAAACATAAAGTATAATTCTCAATAGATTTGAGAAAGTATCCCTTTGAAAGGATCAGATCAATCCTCATGTCCAATGTTATTCTATATGCTGTGTTTCTGTAAATTTCATTACTGTGAATTTCATGGTCATCGATCACCAATCATGGAGGTTAAATCTAGTGGGGTTTTTTGTTCCTCCAATGTGCCCTACGATTTGATACTCTATATTTGCATTGAGATCCAATCATTCCAATGGGGTTTTAACATAATGGATTGGGTATCTCAGATGAACGCTCCCAATATTCTATGCACTTCTTCGTGGATAGATCAAGAGGATTGACCTCTAGGATAAATATTGTAGGTGTAATTAACATCAGACAGTGGTTTGTATTAAATGAGTGTGACCTATAAGATGATTTTCTTATGTGGAATTATATAACTGGGAGTGGTTTCTCCTAGAAGAGCATGAATATTTGGGAAAAGGATGTTCCATTAGATTAGTTATACCTGATGAGTTATATCTATTAGATTCATTCTAATAGGGATCAAATAGATCATTGAACGACATCCACAAGATTATCGTTACCTAAAAAACTCACATCGGATCTTAGGATCACAGTGGTTGAGACCTATTGTGAATTAGAGTCATTTATGTGTATATCCATGAAATAATTGGTTATATTTACACATCATATATTATTGAAATAATATTTTTATGATATATATAATCATGATTCCTTTTGTTTTGGGATTTTAGGGTGTCTATGTAGGTATTTCTCTACTCACCCTTTCATGGGATATTCCAATGCTTGTCGTGCCATTTGTAAAAGACATTCAATTTTATAGGGTCTTTGGAGGACTAGGATTTCGTGGTGATTAGTTTATCTATATAGATAAAGGTGTATAATTGTATTTCATTTGAAATTAATCACCTCCTTCTTATAGGGTCATTTTTTTATTTTTTTTGTTCTCTTTTTTTTGGCCTCGTTTTATGCTTCTCTATAATTTATGTTTTTTGTATTATTGTATAATAGATGTGTTCATAAATTTATTTTAGTTTCTTAAATTTAAAAAATTAATAAGATTAAATATGTTTATTTGTTTTTGTATATGTACATTTGGATAATTCCTCCCATGTGTTAGATAAGCCTACAAAAGACTGGTCTCTATACCATAGAAAATTAGAGATAAGAATGGTGTTGTTGTGGATTGAGCCTAATAAGGTCAGGTTGTGAAAACAAATATATAAATTTGATGAATATTTTTTAGTTTTAATTCTTGGTGTTATAATATATATTTACTCATATCTTATAAATATTATATAATGGAATATTAAACCAAATCATTATGATATAGGTCATTGCATAGTCTAATGATTGGAGTCATGGAGAAAAAACATAATGTATAGGCGTAGTTAGAATGGATAAATATCCCTCAATTTTTTATATATTTCAATATTTCTTATCTTATATTTATTAGAATTAATAGGTTATTTGTGATGTTTTTTAAAATAGGTAATATTGGTGCGATATCATAGAATGTAATATTTTCACCTGAACCTAGGTAATTACTTTTAAGGGTTTCTATATTACATATGTAGTGTTGTATTATGATTTATTGCTTTATTTATTTTAATTAAGGTTTATTATATCAAGGGAATTGTTTCACAAAGAATTATATTAGGGCCTCAAATTTAATTGGTATCCATACACATAGAAGGAGGTATGCATATGGAAATATCGAAACTTTGATTCTTCGACAATGATCAAATACACTAGATGTTGTTATTGATTTTTTTTTAATTTTTTTATTTTTAGTTAATTCATTGTTTATATATATGATTGGTTGGGAGTATGATAATATGTAGATGATTAACGTAAACAGTATTAATATGGCTGAATTCCAAGTTACTTGGGTGGTATGGGATTTGATTATGACTTTATGGATTGTGACATTAGTGTTATATCCATCTTCTCAACAAAAGAGGTGAATTTTTTTATTTTATTCTTAATAGATGGAAAATTATATCAAATTTCCTGTGTGTTATTCTATATGATTATAAAAATAGTTTATTTTTCAATATGGATCTTCTAATTAAACCATTAATAAATTAATTTATAGTGTTTTTCTATAGATTTTATGGAAATGATCTAATTTGTATTGTTTGGTTAAGTTTTTAAAATCTTATTATTAGTAAATGAAATGTCCAATAATGATGTAATGAAAGTTGGTTAGGATAATAACAATTCTATGAGGTAGAAAATCATGAATAATGGGATTGGGAGTATCCAGGAATATAGATTATTGTAATCGATTATGATTTTATGTAATAATGAATGACATATTTAAAAATTATTGATAAATGCATTTCATAATAAGATAGATAGTTGTTTAAATTATATCCCCATAGTGTGTCCATCCAATGAGATACAATATTTCCCTAGTTTCATAATTTAGTTTTCTTGATAAGGTATATCATCTAATTTGACTGGGATTTACATAAGGGTTTCATATTGGATGATCAATATTTAATCAATATGATACAGTGGATAATGTATTCCCAAGAGTGACTTGATATATCTCCTCAATGTGTTTTTATAATTCACTAGGGATTGGGATAATGTGATTATGGCCATTTTTTAAGGAATAATCTAGTGTTTTATTAATATCCAATTATTCTTTATCTATGACATGATAGAGATATATGATTTATTGTTTATGTAAGAGAGCCTATTGGTGATGGGGTATGAGTAGGGATAACATGAGTTTCATGTATTAATAAATTGTTAGGGTTACACTACATATTGTTTCTCTAGTTATATCATAATACCACACATAATTATAATATTGTGATCAAATCACTAGAGTGGGGTTATGTTAGGCATGTGGATTACTCTAGATGAAGGATGTAGTGGATAATTCGACATGAGGTAATAATAATGAAACATCATTATATAGTTTAGCATATTTCCCAGAAATGTGGTGTTCATTTATTATGTAAAGATTAAATAATATACATTGATTTTTATGAGACATGATCAACATGCATTAAATATGGGGATGAATATTTAGGTGTGTGAGACTATATATAATAGAATACCAAATGGAAAACATGAGTATTTTTTGTACTAGTGTAGTACAAGAGTGTCTTATTATATAATGATAAAATTAATTAGACCCTAAGAATAATTATAATCCCATTTTAATGTGTTACATTAACTTTTTTATACCATGGTGGAAAAAGATAGATTATACATGTGATATACATGGAATGTGGGATTATAGAAACAAAGATCAAACATGAAATGATTAGTTGGGTGATTAATTATTTTATGGGGTCGACATATAATAAAATATTAAATATATTGATTAGATAATGGAGAAAGATTTCCTAGAATGAGATAATGTATAATAAAAATTTTGTTAATTCATGTGATAAGTAATGATGATTCTTTGTCATTCATTTTTATTACATGTGGATGTTTACCTCATATATAGATATAATTGGTATGGAATATTTTTTTATTCCTTTAAAAAATATATGGAATTTAGGGTAATGATAGTTACTTGTGAAGTGATGACATATTATACAATTATATTATTTCTTATTCTTGTGGTGACAATTTATAGATAATTAATGTAGCCTCAATGGGATATAACATATATGTATTGATTTGGATATGGAATGATTCATGGTTTTTTGTAATATAAATTTTCTACTAGTAAATGAGTGAGGGAGGGTTTAAGAGATATTCCGATTTAATTTTTAATGTTCTTCTGAATATATTGAATATTAAGAAAAATATTGTTTTTCACATTTATAATAGATAAAAATTAATTCATAGGAGAATTTGTACCTGATTCTAGAAATGGTCTTAATGATGATTATTATTGAGTAGTTTCATATTGGATTATGGGTCTTAGTGGTATTTAGATCAATGAATCACACTAATGCCTCAAGTAGGGAGCATAAATGTTTTACCTCCATAAAGATGAATTACAATTTTTATGAGATGAATTTCAGTATAAAAATTCATTTCTCACTAAGAATTGGTCTAATGTGATATGAACAACATGAGAGACATAACATTCATAGAATTTCATTGATATAATGTGGCTATATTTTATGATATAGAAAAACAATATTAGTAATCATGTATGGATATATGGTTTGACCTTGAACTACATGACGTAACATCTATGGTGTTGTGGAATCTATGATTCCTATTTCTTATCAATGAATTATGAAACCATTATTCAGAATTTATGTTTGTTATTCATCTTTGAATTGTTCATAAAATCTTGATTATGTTGTATAGATCTTCATTGCCACACAAAACCTTACTAAGAATCTGATCAATCTAGTTTATTTTTTTCGGTCGTTTTACAAAATAAATGAGGGAATAAATTATTTATGTTATATTTTATATAAAGTGATGAATGAATAATGATTTTTATATATTTTTTAAGAACTATCTATTATATGTATTCATAATGTAAATTTAATTCATAATTATGAATATATTGTTTTATGGACTACTAAATTTTCTATATTATGATTATCATATTAGATATTCTATTTCCATGTTAAAATGATCCACTATATCTTAGTTACTACTATTTTATGTGTTAATCAATTGTCAACTTAAAAAGAATAATTCAATTTCTCCAAGATTTTTCAATGGTTTCATCAAAATTTAATCTAGTAAAGATACATTCAATATTGTTGATAGCGTTATTTTTACGAAGCATTCATTTATTAGAACTGTAACACCCATTAATCCATTTACACATAGATGGTGGTACATTATTAAAAAATTTGTAAATAAAACGAATTATTACTAATTATCAATAGTTCAAAAGTATTATCATGCATTTTATGTTTTTAAAAATTACAAGAGAAATGTTGATAACTATGAATAATTTATTTAAAGTACATCTAAAGAAATATTTAAAAAATGACTAGATATATATAATTGATTCTGATAATCTAATTATAACCTATCCAATTTCATTATATCAATTATTTGATTTTATATTTTTCATTTTTGGGGGTTTTTAGTGACATATAGACCCACATATGTTCCTTATCTCAATAGATTAATCCCGGTTAGTTGATATATATATTGGATCATTCCAATCATATACTATGGATATATCTAGTAATGAGTTATCATGGGTGAATGGATTTAAAGGAAGATCATAATTTAATGCTCTTATGTTATACCATCATCCATATATTTTAATAACAACTACCATATGTTTTTTTCAGTTTTCCCATTTGGTTTACTTTTAATCAATGAAAATTAATTCTTCGAACTCTAACGGATTGGTGGGTTGGTTTTTATCCATCTATGTATAATGTTGAGGAATTTTTAGTAGTTTAGTGGATAGTGATTTCATATTTTATATTTGTTCTATATTTATTCATTCTTTTTTAATTGTTATTATTTCTATGATATTGATATTTTAACCCTATTTTTCATAGAAAAGATCCATAAAGGTTTCTCCTGTATATTATCATCCTCATTTGATCCTACTGATTGGATGAAACATTTGTTTGATTTATACCTAATAAAATTTATCCATATTCTCTACATTATAAAATTACAACAATACAATATAGTTCTCCTTGGGATGAGTCATTATTTAAAGACACAAGTGAACTATTTGATTTTCTTTTGTGAGTGTAACATGATTTTAATGATATTCTATTATAATGATATTATTAATTTTCTAAAAATGGTTTGAACTATAGAAATTAAAAAAATTAAAATTAAAAAAATTTTGTGACATCTAATCAGGTTTGGGTGGATATTTGATTTTTTTCACTTGAAACATAGATTATTGATGGAAAATAAATTATTTATAGAATGATAGTAAAATCCATCTTTAATGATAAATTATTCATTGAAAATTTTCCAAATTACCTACCCGCAAATTTATTTGAACGTTAAAACATACCTTTTAAAATTTTTAGTAAAACACATTGAGGCAGAGTGGGAATTGTAAAAGAAAACTATCGTGAAAAATGACCAAATCAAAACTGGCTATTGAAAGACAAAAAGTCCACAATAATGAAAAACAATTTATGAAATTTACTGAAGATACTCTGATTCTATGAACCACTTTATAACCATCTGGTCTCTTTCTCGAGGGAGCACATCAATATTTCCAAGACATATCCTACCTAATAAGATAATTATTCATTTTCTTAAAAAGTATAGGGGAATGAAGTAGATATTTTATTCTATAACATCTGGGGACACGATTTCATGGTTATCAACCTCCACTAGGACATTCAAAAAGTATAGTTGGATGGGGGAAGAGTCTTTATTTATTTCATGGCCTCTTGAGGCATTAAACCATATTGCAATGTTAAATTAGGATTGAAGCAGTTATATATCCATCTAGAACATGTTGGAATCATAAGAGTAAGAGAATCCATATTAACTTTACAAGACATGGCTCCACTAAGTGGCTCTAGCTTCCGATCATAATATTCCCTACTAGGCTACTTGTCCTTTTCTATTCCACATTTCTAGAAGATTTCATAGGAATAAGAGTTTTATTTGGCATGTTGGATCTTATAGATATAGATCTTTTAACTAGATTTCAGGGTAAATATATGTAGTATTTTTTATGTTTTTACCTCCTCACATGTTTTATGAAACCCTATGACTCCATAAGTTTATTCATGCCCTTCTTAGAAGAGGAAAAAAGGTTATCTTTCTATTTCTCCACGTCGTTACTATTGGTAGAACATGTACCGGTGTTAGAATCCAAATCATATTAATATTCATCCATGTTCACACCCTGAGAACCAAATACTTTAGGGAATGTATCCCGAAAATTCCTTCCTTAAAATAGATATATCTCACCATCAACCAATA
Organism: Viscum album; assembly: GCA_963277665.1. NCBI lineage: Eukaryota > Viridiplantae > Streptophyta > Magnoliopsida > Santalales > Viscaceae > Viscum > Viscum album. Next base: position 322,652,376 of record OY728143.1, read on the forward strand.
CCTCAAACCTTTTCATTGTTATAACTCTAGTAGAGCTTCCCTTTAGTCTCTTGTGGGGCGATACATTGTCCAAAAACAAATAATAAATCCTATATAAGCCCTCATTTACATTTTCAATACCATCAAACAAATTCAAATTAGAAAATGGAAGCATTATAATCATTTTTTCTAGACTGATATCATCCAAATTGTCTCCAGAATTCATTGCTGAGGGGAACGATTGATTGAATTCATCCACATAATTTGGTTGATTGAATTTAATTATGTTATTTTCCTCAAGATCCAAACTCATTAAAACCACTATCCCCTTTCCATTACTATTGACATTATTGAGCGTGACATCCTCATTTTGAAATTTTGATTCATGAGGAGAAGCACCCCTATAACAACAACTATAAGCTTAATGCCCTTTAAGGGATCATGGAATGAAATATTGAGTTCATCAATCATATATAGTTGGTTTTTTGGGTATTTAATACAACTATTCCAACTAAAATAATAATAAATAAATGATTCATATAATTTTCATAATGTAAAACTTCTAAAATTTATTTACTCGATGAAAAATTTCACAAATAAATATTAAAACATCATCTAATTACTCCATGATAATTGGGAAAAAATATTAAATAACAATACCCATATACATCAATCTTTCAATTTTATGTAAAATTATCTTTTTGTAGAGAAATGTTGAAAAATTAATCCATAGTCATATATCCTTATCTATTTTCATTATTTTTTGTTCTTTTACCACTTTGATGAATTTTGGAGGCATTATTTTCAAAAATAATCCATAAAAAACATATTATTTCTAATTTAATTGTAAAATAATTTATAAACCAATTCAAAAAAATAGATTAGAGTCATAAAATTAAAATTCCTCAAAATGTAATATTTTCTTACAGAGGGGATAAAATAATTACAAATAAAACTAATTTCTTAGGTTGGATAAAAATTCATGTAAAAAATTGATCTATATAGAAATACAAAATAATCCCTCATTTGAGATCCATTTTTTCCAAAAAGACATTTATTTGGCCTGAATTATATAAAAAATGTTATATACACTCATGCATAATTGTCTATTACTTTAAAATCAGCCCATATACAAATAATTTTTTTTTATAATTAAATTCACACTCCTTTAATACATTTACGCTTATCATATGCTATTAAAGAATTTTATATATCGATTATTAGAAAATTTAATGTCAATCTCATTGTTGAGATAAATTATATGTGATTAGGAAAAAAAATTCTAAAATAAAATTTATGTCGTACTATTAAGTGCCTTATGAAATTCGATATTACATGAATAGATAATCCTAACATTAATGCTTAACATGTTACTTTCCCCCGGATAAAATTGTTTTTTAATATTAAAAAATTTATATATTTATGTATGAAAATTTTTGAAATTGATATATAGTGAAATAAACACCATGAGATTAAATTCTATCAAATTATATACTATCATTCTGAACCAACTAGATAAATCATTCATAATCATAATCCAAATAATATTTTATTTATACATTGACACAATCTTTTTAACCACCCTGTATTAATAACAAAATACAATTATGAACACTTAGATTGGGTAATTGTTATGTATCTAACTCATACGAAAGCACCGTATACATGTATTGAAATTTATAAGAATTATATATTTATGTAAACATAAAAATATATACTAGATGGTTATAAATAATAATAAATAACAATATATTACCCTAATAAAAATAGAATAATATATCCACATAAAAAAATAACACTACTATAAACTAGATAACCAACTCTACATCATCCAATTCAAAAATATGAGATTATTGATAATGTCTAACTATAGATAATAATAATATATATATTTATTGAGATACATTTAAAAGTGATTGAATTAATAAACCTTTTAGTATTTTCATGATTTATTTTGATCTATTTGTTGCATTTTAAAAACCTTATAGCTTAAATGTATTTTGTGGATACATTCCCAAGATCATGAATTTAATAAAATTGAATAAATATAAATTAATAACACAAATCCATAGATGCCTTTTCAAAAAAAACCATGATAATATGATAAATTACCAATATATACTAATATAATAATATCCACAATCATAAATAAATTCAAATACAGAAAAAATCATCAAAACAATAGTTTTCAATCATTTAGTGTAACTCCCACACATAATTTATCCTTGACTTCATGACATGACCTCCATAATTTATATTTCGATATAAATAACCTTGTGAAATCAAATTAATCTACCCCTTCCTTTACTCATACATTAGTTAACCTAAATAATTCATAAGAATACACCTAATGTTGGATACCTCAACAGGGGTACATAATGAACATATAGATGAAAAGAATAGAGAAATGGATTATGTATGATAAATGATTCTTGGAGAGAAATAATTAACATTTAAATCAAAAAAATATTTTTCAAAATTACCCTTCCTCTAACATGGTTTAAATATGGGGTGTATGGTTGTCATTGTTCTAAATTAAATATTTTCAAAATTGTTTTAAAAAAATCATTGTCAATTTTCAAGGTCACCCAGATCATCAAGAATATCAAGAATTTTATATTGGTGTTATCCACTAAATATATTTTCTTCAATAATATCTTAATCAATGAACCTATGAATTAAATTTTAAATTTCTCCCATATTTATTTTATTTTCACCTTCAAATAACAGCTGAAACATTTAATTTTTTATAAACATATTATTACCCCTTTAAACACTTCCATTAATAGAAAACACTGTTATATAACTAAATAATTATTTAATATAATTAAAAACTCATACTAAATTAATCCATTTACTTAATAATACATTTCAAAACAATGAGGGCCTTCCAAAAATGGATTAACACATTTGAATATGATTGTATTAAATTTATCTGAAAACATGGATTATATAATTCTACAAAGATTACACATTTTTCCTTTATTAAAATTTATTTACAAGGAAATATCTTAAATAACGACCAATAAGGTTAGAATGATATATCTGTCCACTATTATAAATTTTTGTATAAAAAACCATGATTTATATATAGTTAAAAAATCACCATTAACTAGGAAATTGAATTATCTACATGTTTCCCATCATCAAGAGTATCGAACGAATAATAAATGACACAATTTTATTTTCAAACAAAACATACTACCCCAAAAAATCAATATGTTTTCATTTTAATATTTTTATACCTGATAGTTTTTGACACTATAATTATTTCAATATATTTTTTAAAATTAATAAACTATTTTTAGAAGAATAATTTTTTCAACTCCTATGTTTTTTCATTTTTAAATATTGGACTTGGAAGGGGTGAATTTGGAATTGAGTTACAGATACTATTATTATTGTTTAATAAACTGAACCGTGAAATCATTTTCAATCACTATGTCATGGTTTCCTTCTAAGGTATTATTTTATGTTCTCACTGTGTTTAGTAGTTTAAATTTTAGTGAATGAGGTAAGTATTTGTTTTATTCGACATAAGGATATCATTAAATAAATGTATTTAAGAATTAAATATGGTTTTATTAGGTTTTGTATTGAAATATTACTTCATTTTTTCAATGGATTTTTTGTTTAAAATGATATGTTAATGAATTCCATGGTTATTTATCAGGATTGAAAATAGTGACATTTTAATGAGATTTTTTGTCACCAAATTGATCTATTGAGGAGTTGAAATAAGAATATATGGAAAAACATTTTATTTTAAAAATTATAAATTTAAAATCCTCTCAATTCAAAATACATCCCAGTTTACAACTATTTTTACTATATCAAATTTGATACTTAAAAATAATTCATATAATTTATTATCAAAACCTAGTTAAAATAAATAATATTATTTTTCCATTTAAAATTTTTAACTTATATCAATGGAGACATATAAAAAACATATAAATGTTAAATACTAAAGTATAATTTTAATTTATAGTTTTAAAAAATATATTTACAATCTACAAATTTAGGAGAAAATTTATATCTAGTAGATAATAAAATTAAAACACACAATCAAATTATTCACGAGGTTAGTTACAAGATATATATTTTTCATCTCTATATGATGGTAAAACACTAGAAACAATGTTTATTAAAACTAATAAATAGATCCACAACCATCTTTGAGTTTTATATAGACAACTTCACTGAAGTAATTCAATGATAATCTAAGCCACATAGAGAGTTATACATGAAATAATAGATATAAAAATATACCAAATGTATTATTTGTGTATTACATATTAAATTGTAAGATATGTCATAAACAATATGTAATAAAAATAAGTGAAACTTGTCACGAACCAGCATAAGTCGACCGAAAACTGGTCACCTAGGCCAACCCACGAAAAGTACTGAAAGGTGTTCCCTATCGCTCTAGGATGGAGACTGGAACCAAGGGCTTAAATAGAGTACACAAGGGAACAGTTTTTCTAAAATATAATCAATCAAACAAACAATAGAATGAAATGGATAGCTGAAAATACATTTACATAAAAATTTAACTGAACATTATTTGTACAAGAAACTAATAGTAGAACCAAAAAATAACACATCTAAAGAATCCAGATAACCAACTAACTACATGTGACCCCTCTGGTCACTCTCTAACAAAAAGATCACACATCACCCAAGAATATCAAAATCAAGTTGAAAAATGCACAAGCAATGAAAATAAAAGAAGACTATAGGCTTGAGTATTAAAACATAATAGTTTAGCCAGATATTCTATTCCCAATGCACGTCCTTTAAAATAAAATAAACATCAATTTAATTTTCTGAATACAAGATATAAAGGTATGATTTCAAAATGATGTCACATGATATAAAAAAATGTACTAGACAAACACATGCATATTTTATAAACAAGAGTTCTAATAACAATTTTCAAATAGGTAAAACATAAAAATGAAAATAGTTTTCAATAGAGATTCTTTAAAGAATGTACACTATTAAATAAATCACACACACTATATAATTTACCAACCAAACACAACGTATGCTGACGGTGAGTACCAAATAGCCAATGAGCACATGTCACGAGAACACCCTTAGGCAGTAGATAGTTATGAACCCTACGTTCTTCATATCTCAGTGAATTTATCCATGATAAATATATATTCTCATGCACACGAGCCACTAGTTGGGAGAATACCGATACCCTAGTGTTCCTCCAACAGTAACACCGTCATATTTTAGGTATTATTTTCGTCATAGAACATGGTATGTGAAACAGTGGCCCAACCCCACGAGATCACTAGCATACTAGTACACATCCACCCACCTAGATTCCTAAGATTCCCTTTAATCCCTAATAAAGTCACACATATTAATAAATATATTTTTCTCATAAAATATCCATTACCATACCATAAATACAAAAACATCCCATAAATATGATTTACATTTCATTAATGAATCAATAAGCCACTAATATGATTCATAAAATAATTCCAAGGAATATAACGAATATGTTCACATAAAATCCATTAAAAAATCCACATTTCTGGGAACAAACCATCAATAACATATCATCCTAGATTTGGATGCACCAAAACCAATTAGGAAATCAATTTCATGGACCATAAAATGCCCCCAAAAGAAAAAACTTGAAATACACATGAAAACACATTTTAAAAAACAAAACTGGGTATGACATAACTAAAAACATAGTATAAAACAAATAGAGGATAAGAATTGTGATACTTTTTGATGCATCTCAATCTCTAATCACCTTTAGTTTATCTAAAAAATTATATTGACAATTTATTATTATTTAGTAAACTTGTGAGAGAGAGATGTAGTCAGTTTCTCATATTTAATGGTTTTTAATAATTTATCAAAAAATAGATTTTATAGTGCTGAAGAATTATAGAATGGTGATCACAAAAGGTAACCACACCACACCACACCACACCATACCACACCACACCACACCAAACCACACATATTATAATCCCTCTAAATTTAAGAATATTAATCTAAATTTACTTATATAATGATAAATATTATTAGAATGAAAATAAAAAACCTATTTGAAATATAATTATAAATTCAACAAATAACCATTATAATTTTATAAATTAATATCAATTGGATTGAATACTCACAATCAATCTAGAAATCCTTCATGTTATAGCCCAATCATGTAAAAATATATTTTGTAGATTCACCATTACAAGTGCATTATTACGATAATTTTATCATTATGTAACTTAGTATAGTCTCTTAATTTTATTTGTGAGGTTGATTATATGATCATAGAATCCTGAATTATTTCATGTTATTGATACAATATTAATAAAATTTTTACTCTCTCATTCTATTAGAAAAAATATGAAATGTTTTCTATAGTTTGTGGTAGATATGTAATTTAATCGTATGATTTTTGGACTACATCATGTGGTTAATTATTTTTATTCATGTGTCGTCTTAATACATAATATTTTGACACACATTGTTAGTAAATATTCTATTTTATAGTTGGTAGTGATCCATCTTGCACTCGATGGCCTATAATGCGTGTTTGGGTGGACGTAAAGTTAAATTTCACTAGGGTCACTTAATTTATTGACATGGTCACTCAAGTTAATCTTGTAGTTTATTGACTAGTCATATGGTTGATCATGACATAGAATATTTTCGAGGACAAAATGATAATAAAATAAAAAAATTTAAAACAAAAAAATGATTTCGGATTATTAATTCCAAATTTTTTTTACTAAAGCATTTACCACCACAATTTCAATGATCACAAATCATGGAAGGAATGAAATATTAATTTAATGAAAACAAGAAAAATATTTACATTTATGTTAAAAAATCATATTTAGTTTTTTCATAACAAAATTCATCCCTTTTTAATTATCAATCAGTTGTAAAAAATTATAATTTATATATAAAATAGTTAATTAAAGTAACTATTCATAATTTAATCATGATAATAACATATAATATTCATTTAAAATAGATTCAATACAAATTAATAGGTTCACAATGAGGTTTTGTAATCAAAATCCGAATGAAAATCTATTTATATATGGGATTTGGGATTAACATTTTATTTTTCCATTTCGTGTGGTTGAGGAATTGTATTGAAAATATAGTATAAATATCACCATAAAAATATTATTATGTTTCTATGATATTATACATCTTGATAATGTGTGAAATTAAAATATGGTACATAAATGGTTATTGGGGAAAATTGTAATGGTATAGGATGAAGAAAATGAATGTACATAAACAACAATAGGCATAACTAGGATAGTATGAGAACAATAAAGGTATGCTTCCATGAGTTATGTTAATTACATTAAATCACCATTTCAATTAATTATATTATCTTTTATGTTATTCCTGTTATTTTAAAAGAAATCCATTATGGTTTCTTTGAACATAAGCTTATATACTAATTTTATGATATCCCATGTTACTCAATGCATGTTTTTCTCACGAGATAAGGATCTAAAGAGTGTATTTAAGTTAATATTTTTTATGATCCTAGATAGTTATAGGTCTATGAAATTGATTATTTTTTATTTACATGTATATATTTTCTTATCATATCATTTTTTCATACTCATTAGTCTTAGTAGCTTGGGTTCAGAACAAAAGGAGAATCATTTCCCAAGAGATTGAAAATTCATCAAAATAACTATTCATTATTCATATAAATTTTTACTCCATAATATATCATCAATAGTTATATAATAATTTTCTATAAGAGGATGTGAATGTAAAACAACAGTAGATGTAGCTGTATGAGTAAAATCTTTCATAAACTAATCCAGTTCCCTATATGCATGAGTTTTGATCATATAATGAGAATATAATTAATGAATACCAATTTGATCAACCAATATTTTAATCATATTTTACATGAAATCTATTTTATAAAACCTCCATTGATGTATAAATATTATATTTTATATAACCACAAAAAAATTCTTTCTACTTGGAAAATCATGATATGATTTCAAAAAAGAAGGCATTCATCGTATTAAACATATCAACCTTAAATTAATTTAGTTCATCACTAATAACATATGATTAATAGGAAAAAAGAGGAGGTGATGGATTATCTTGGAAATAAATATACGGATCTACCCATATAGGGGAATTCAAGCCAAATTCTTGTCAATATTTTCTTACAAATGATCTATTTCTATCACATGGTCAAATAAATTAATATTATTCCACAAAATAGATTAATCAGAATTGAAAATATCAATAATTAAAATCCATTATTCGTGTTGGTCTAAGAATATCGTTAATAATTCATTCCATGTTTCGAGTAAAATATTCTTATTTATCGATTCCTACTCTTGTTGAAGGAATTTCAATACATTTTTCTCCGTCCATTACATCCACTAGTGACCGTCCATTAATATTTGGTCCAAAAATTATTGATGGTACCTAAATCTTAATAGGTCCACCATGATATGGTGGAAAAAAACATTCATGAAAATATTCAACATCATCATAATATTATCCCTTCACCCCTGGAATTTATAGAGTCAATTTATAAATGCACTCATATACTAATACACATTATTCATTTCATTCCATTGATGGATCATCATTCTTAATAGATTCATCACCATCAGTAGAATAAGAACCTATCAATTAATTATATAATAATACCATTTATTATCTTCAATATTAAAATAAAATTCATCTTCATGATATGTTAAAGATTCAAGATCCTTAGGAGGTCTATAAGATCATTTTCTCCTCTAGTTCATGGAATAAATAAATGTGGATAAGCCTTAATTTTCATTATAGTATTACTCTAAAAATACACATATTAAATAATTTATTTCTCATTTAAATTATTAATTTAAATTACTTTATCAATTATTATGCCCTTTATTTCATTATAAATATTTATAACTTCATTCATTTCCACAACCTATTGTTTCTCGGAATAGTACATAGTAATATCTTGTGGTTTCAAATATATATAAAAATTATCCTTTTGATTAATGGGAAATTCAACTATATTCGTTATTTCATAAATATTATTCTTATTAAACAAAATCATTTATCCCCAAATATATCAAAAAAATTCTTTCTATTATAATTAAAATGATTCACAATAATCTAACTAGAGGCTAGAAACGTATCTTCTACCCGAAGAATAAGTTCAATTATCTCCTGAAAAGATGATATAAGATTTTAATTATTTATAGAATTAAACAATGAATATGGATTATAATTTTCTCCTGTTTTTATAATGTTATACCTATTAAGGTTGATACTCACACAATTATTCATCAAATATAAAATAAATTGTCAGCATGTCCTAATAAAGATAATGTCCCCTTTCTTTAATGAAAATAAGTATCGTATTAACTGTGCTACCATCATATAATATCGATTCAATTCCATAAAAATTGTCAAACTAGGTTTTTCATCACCAATCATCACTAATTGAGATTTCTCAAAGTCAATTTTTCCAATGGCCATATTATAATAAGTTTAAAATTCATCAAATATCCTATATGAGGGACTTGGAGAAATCATTCTCACCATATCTATGATAAAACTTTTTCTTCACAAATTATACATGTAAAAATATAATTGATTCATCTCACCAGTTTCAAATATATAACAAATAGAAAACACTTTTACTAACCACTTGAATATAAAAACTCAATTATTACTAAACTATATTATCCAAATTTTTAATATCGTTCCAATATAAGAAATGGATCGAATCATACCACATTATTTAAAAATGAATTTATATATGAAATAAATGGATTGATAGATGTGTATTATGTAGTCTAAAATAAGATTATGTTCCTATATTCTTAAAATTCAAAAAATAATGATCCTTTAGAGGATCTAGAAATAATATTTCAGTGTATAAACCATATTTGAATAGGGGTTCAATATGCATGATGGAAAGTAATGGAATAGAGAGTTAATAAGTTCTATATATTTTATCATTTAGTGAAAATTGTTTCATTTTATAATTTTGAACTATTTTGGATCATTAATGGAAAAATTATAATAAAAAATTTGGAAAATTATGAAATCATGATAAAATAATAATAAATAAAACTAGGAAAAATTGAATCATAAAATCACGATATGTAGACATAACACATCCCATGTCATATGGAGTGTTAAGAGGTTCATGATAGATTGATTTACCTCATGAACAATTTTACATTAGTGTGCATTGTCAAAGTAGCTTGATGTATCACATGACTATCCTCATGGTAACTTTATCCTTACATTCACTTATGTACTTTAATACATAATCACTATCATGTTAATCCTATAGAACAAAAAAATAATTATTAAATATTTAACAAAACTAATTCCAGTATGACTTGATTGAGTCTATCAACATTTAATGCATTATCGAAATATCTGGGTGTTATTTCATAGTGATCCCAAATTCAATGGTGATATTACATTTTTTTAAAATGATCTCTAAAAAAGTGACCTCTTATCTCAATGTAATTATTCCTTGAATAAGATATTTTATTCTTATAATTGTTTCTATCACTAATATTTTTATTTTTTCTTATTACATGTCAAAATTTTCCACCATATACTATCAATGATAATTTCATAAAAAATATTTTCACAACAACTACCTATAGCTATATACTCAGATAATCAGCAAACAGTACAAATAAATATTATTTATTACAACAACATAATACCATTGACTAGATCACATGGTTTCAAGTTATAGTGGTTATTTACTATTTAGCATACAACCACTAAATTTGGCATCAGAATATCTCAATGATTTATAATCCTGTTTTATATATTATAAAATATTCATTTGTTTTTTTAATGTTTTATAAAATACATTATACAATATATAATTGACTTTCATTAGGGGTTTTGTTTTAGATTTTCACACATGCACACACTTAAAAAAATATTAGGGAGACTAGAGGTTAAGTGCAAAAAAATCCCAATCATATATTTGATATTTTTTTAATCATTTGGTTTCCTATATTCATCCTAATAGCACATACATGTATTAGTCACTATAGAATCACATCTTTTTATTTTATCTTATCCAACATAGTATATAACATCTTTTGGGTATTTACATTGATTTAAAATATTTCCAACTGTGCCTTCAAAAAGTTTAAAAATAATTTATTTAACTTAAATATTAAACTCATTTAAATTTCATATTTGATTTTTTTTGAAAAATAAATACATAATATATGTCTGGATCAAGTATATATTTTAAAATACATTTGAAATTTATAAAGTGTTTAACTAATAATATAAATCACGACATGATTGTTTTAAATAATAATTTTCTTTTGAATGTTTAAAAAGATTATTTTGGAAATTAGGACTTAAAAATGGTGATTATAACAAATTTGTTAAAAAATATATCAATTTAGTAATAAACTATTATCATTTATTTGATAAAATATAAAATTATGATGGTTTATATATTTCAATATTATTATAATAGATTCATGTCAAGAAACTTGTAAAAATGTCTAATCATGATAAATCATTTTTTAACCACATCCTTGTGAAGAAATATAGATTTGAATCTAACTATTTTGAATGATTCATCCACATTGGGTATATGTGCCCATTCATTTCCAATAGTAATGTAATCTTTGTGCATTTTAATTAATTCCCATGATTTATTTATATTAAATAGATTCAAATATTATCTTATAGATATTACACAGTGTTTGTTGTTGATTGATTTAGGGGAGTTATCCGTATTAAACAGAGATAAGATGGATTCATATTCATCAACGTTTAACGAGATTCTTGGGTTTGAGTGTCTCAGTTCATTTTATATAGACAAAAGTCAATGTGTTGACACAAATGTGTCATGGTTGTTTGAGGAATTGAAGTTCTTGGTTCATCAATGATTTCATCATGGCCATTTTGGTTAGGAATGTCACATATAGGTTATTTATAATATAATTGTGGATCTTACAAAGAGGTATTAGAGGTATTATAAAATTTCAATGTTAAGATATCATCCTCAAGGGTTTGTACAATGGGTTTAGGTTCTTGTTAATTTACCTTAGAATAGTTAATAAGATTTTCTGAAGAATTATATTTCCCATATAACCATTACATTTTTAAGATGTTTGAAGGGTAGATAAATCATGTATAATTAATTTTATGACCATATATATTCAATGTATTGATTCAGAAATTCATACCCAATATCTCTTATAATGATTTTCAGGTTAATTACAAAAAATATTTTCAAAATAATTTCAATATTTTTCAATACAAGTGGGAGAATATGTTCTATGGGATAGGAAAAATAGAATTATAAATCTAGGATTTTCATCAAAATTTTCAAAAGATTAATTTATTTCTACTAGAAAAGAAAATGGAAACGGTTGAAAAAATAAATTTGAAACAATTATAGAATTTCACAGTTTGAAAAAACAATATTTATTTTGAAATATGTTTTTTGAATCATTCCATTTTCATAAGGATTTTACATTTTTAGTTCTCCTAATTGTTTTATAGGTACATAAATATAAATATCACTTTTATAGATTTCTTACAAGATGAGACTATATTTCAGTGACATAGCATCATATTAGAAAGTATTTTCTATAAAACAGAACTGATATATGAGACCTTTTAGAAAATAAATAATTTAAATTATTATCATATGAATTATTATTCCATAATGTAGTAACACATAATTAATTTTCATTTTAATATATCATAAAATAATTATATTTAAATTTTAGCATTATTACCACTATCAAATAATTCTAATATTTTATGAATGAACTATTTAAATCAAAAAATTAAAATGTTAGAAATAAGAATACTTTACAAGAAACTAGTTTTTCAATGTAGATTTTTTTTCAATTTTTTATTGTTACTAATGTTTAAAAGTCTACAATCCACTTTAAAAAATTCTTAAATATTGATTATTCTCCAATAATGTGTTTATAATATCCAATTTCTATATACCATTTTCATTTTCTAGATCTCCTTAAATCATTACCTATAAAAAATCAACTATGAAATTGTTTTGGAGCCCCCTCATTCTTAGGTCAATAATGGTTAGAAAAGAAATAATTAAGAATCCATAGTTTTGTATAGTCTTATAAACAATTGATTTAATGTATTTTGATAAATTTTTCTTGATATATCAAAAACATACAATATGTTTCTATTAAAATAACAAAATTAAGTCTTATAGATTAAATTATCATTCGTAGATCTTGGAACTAATAATTAATATACAGTTTCATTTTCTATATATATTTATATCAAATACGAGGTTGTGTTTTTATTTCTTAGAATCATGTTCTAGTAATTATCCCAGTTGAAAATTATTCAAAATCTATGTAAATATTTTCGTTTTCGAATTCAAATTTACAATTTTGGTATACAATATTTTGATTCTTTTCAATTGAATGGTGACATTTTGAATTTGGAGATAATGAATGCACTTTTTTCAAATTCATGTATTTTTATTTCAATTCATTCATGGTATCATTAAGAATAGAGTCATCTAAAAATAGTTATTCATTTTTAATTCCACATTCTAATAAAAAACATCACCTAAAAAATAGATGTATATATTTTTACATTAAATACCAGATCTATGAAACAAATATTGTATTGCAAAATTTAATATTCTCCAATAGGGTCATAATTATTTGTGCTACCCTCTTACGAACTCCAAAACATATTTATTTATTTTATATTAGGATAATTAATATCTAGAGGTACTTTCATTGTACATTATTACCACGTAATTTCACTAATGGTATTATCCTTTTTTATCTATTAAAATTTATTTTTCTATCATACATTTAATTATTATTTAAATATTTGAAAACGTTATCAAATTTGAATTTTTCAAAGTCATCTATTTAGATAGTCCATCCCCTCACCTCCCACAGATTTTGATTTACCGCCACTTGAGTAAGATTTTAGTATTTACATTGATTTTGACTCCGATGTATTGAATTCAATAGTTTTCATCTTATGTCTAGTATCATCATTGTCTACCATTTCTTCTAATTAATACAATATCATATTCACAATAAATCATTGACATGAAGTTTTATAACTTGAAAAAAATGTCAAATGGACATTTTTTTCTTTTCAATCAATCATGTAAACACCTCAGAAGTACTATGACAAATTGTATATCATTTATATGATTTTTAATTGAATTAATAGTATTTATTGTTTATTTGAATCTTCAATGCATTTCAAGAAATCTAATAATCATGATTCATCTTCAAGGTGTCATATTTTATACTATATGTGTTAAATAACATGAATTTTATATTAAATATTATTTCTAGTCATAAAACAAATGTATAAAAAAAATATAAAAAGTTATAATACAAGAAGAGTTTTATTAAATTAATCATTAAATAATATATGAAATAAATTATACATATATTTATAGTCTCAATTATACATGGAATTTGTTTCATGAGTAAAATATTTTGATTGGATTTTATCTTTTCCAAATTTATCTTCAACAATACCCAAAATATCAAAGACCATGATTTCTAGAGAAATGATCATTTATAATTTAAATTAAGTATAGTTAATCCCTTTAATAAATGGATTTATATTGGTAAAATGACATTAGGTTTGGGATTCTATGGTAAAAATTAGTAATAAAATTATTTTATTAAATAAATATATTAAAATATCATTCCGGTTGTGGAGAAATATTATAATAAAAATAAATACTGAGCTGGTACCAAATGTTGGCCCCAATAAAATTCATATGTGCGATTGAATTAATAATCCAAGAAAAAATTTCATTTTTGATAATTTTATACATTAAATACACTCACATCATAATACATTCAATTTGATAAATTTGGTAGCTAGTATTTGTTTGATTTATAAAATAGTTTCATAAATGTAGGATTGAAATTTTTTTAACATAAATTGTTTCATATTAATATTGATAATGTTAACCTTATATAAAAATTTTAGATGTATTAATTATAAATGATAAATATTAATGTGTAATTTTCATTCATTGATTAAAAAAGTATATTTTTTAATTGATGGGATATTAAGTAAATTTATATCTCGCAGTAAAAAAATAAAAACATATAGTTGATATAAACAATATATTACCACTAGGAAAGAGATTATTGAACTCTAATTTATAGTAATCAACCACCAAAATCTTTTATAAAAATAAAAAAACAGATCCTTCATCTAAATAAGGTTTTACAAAGACTACTACACATAATGCATTAATAAAAAATTTAATCCTCTCACGTTGTATAATATGGGAGTATAGAATTAAATAAATATATAATATTTTCCATGAACTCCTCTATATAGTATAGAAAATTTGATAGTAAATATATTAGATGAAAAATAAAAACTAAAAATTTAATGTAATAAATAGATGGAATATGAATTTTTAAATGATTAGGTCATATAAATATATGTTGTACTTGGAATGATCAAAAAGGTAATTTTATATTTATAATATCATATAGTAATCATGGGATTAAATGTTATAATTAATTCAGCACTCTTGTTTTCATTTCCAGTACATCTGATAAAATAGATTACCAAGGATTAGGAGAACGTATGAAAAAATATTAAAAAAGGGAACATACTAAACTATATGTTTTAGGATCACCCTCATTAGAGTAATATTATTCTCTATATATCCATATACATGACATCATTAAATGATTAAAAATTATTTTCCACTATGATATAGCTCATTAAATGCTGAAATTAACCATTAGTGACATAAAATTTATGTAAAGTAGGTATTATTAATCATTGTCAATGATGAGTCCATTTTCTATGTATCTCCATCATGTAGTGTATTCACCCATAATTAGGTAGTATAATGGTAGAATCAACATTATATATCTCAAATATATAGGTCAAATATATTAATGTAGTGAATTAGATGGGAAATGTATATTGAAATAAATTTTCTAGTTGATCCAACTATTATAAAAAATTTAACTATTTGGGATGGTCATTTGAAATATAAATTATAGTTGATATACGTGGGATAGTATAGAAATTATTCTGAAAATTTAGTTAATTTTAACATTCAGTCACTTATTTTTCATTATTATAAATCTTTTATACATAGAATTTTTTTGGCTTTGTTCCTCATAGAAAATAATATTTGACACAATTGGTATAAATCCATCTTACAGTTATTGAACTATAAATTGTGGTTGGTCTCATACATAAAAACATTCATCATGATCACTTTATTAATTCCCACAATCGATCTAGTTATGATCAATGGTGATGGAATGGTCATATTATAGATAGATACATATCATATTTTCAATGAAAACAAGATAGTAACATTAAACATAGAAGTAATTAGAAATATAAGAACCATGATTAGTGATAATTAAAACATGAAATTTATGGATGGGGGTAATAATGACATATATCATGAATTTTTTTTATAGGTATAATAGATAAAAAATAAAACTGATCCTGGTTTATTAACATAATCATTAGTTTAGTAAAATCCATTTTTTATTAATGGAAACTAAAAATGACGATTTTTAGGATTTGATATTATTTTTTCTATGATTTTTTATCAAAATGTTTTATCCCAAAAATGTATGTTGTTTATAGAACCATTTGTTGGATTTTTCCACCAATATTTCGATATAAAATAATGCACATATTTTTCTATAATTTTTTGTACCATTTCATTTGGACCCCTAGATGAATAAAATATTTCTTTCGGCGGTTATTGAAATTTTTTGGATGATCCTTGAGTTCATAACATTGTGAGATAAATACCTATGGATCTACTGTATAATTTTAAAACTCTTTATAACCATTATATTGATTATTGCATATTTAGATAATTAAAAAAAGTGTTATATGTTTTTTAGATCAAATGTTCATGTGATGATGAAATATTTTCTGTTTTTAGAGGATATTGGTATATGTGAGTAAAATTGAGAAATCAAAGTCCATTGTTTAGATATATGCATAGTCAAGCTTTGATTTGATGTTGGAAATTTTGGAAATCTCACAATATTAATTTATTGTTTATATTAATTAATCACAAATCATTCTTATTTTATAACATTGATGAATTTTTTGTAAATGTATAATATTTAAAAAATCAAGTATGTATAAGAACATTCCACAATATTTATATTATATATAGTATTTTTATTTTTATTAATTAATTTTAATGACATGCTATTAATATATTAATGAATTTATATTGAATATTTGACAATGATTGATTAATATTATTTTTTTTCTAGGGTGTCATGAATAATTTTTTTTACAAAAATGGAGACATGAATTGGTCTCCCAATTCATGCCTTAAAATGATTTGTTAAATTAACAG
Source organism: Viscum album (assembly GCA_963277665.1). Taxonomy (NCBI): domain Eukaryota; kingdom Viridiplantae; phylum Streptophyta; class Magnoliopsida; order Santalales; family Viscaceae; genus Viscum; species Viscum album. Next base: position 322,669,759 of record OY728143.1, read on the forward strand.
TGTTACGATACATGCACGAGGTATAATGAGTTTATAGTAGCACAAAATTGATAGAGAAATGTTAATATAACAAATAATATCAATCACATCAAATGACGAGTGCATCAACTCCGGGTAAGCAAAGTCCTCTGGAACTGCAGTCTTTACGAGGCACGAAAAGTGAAATATCCTGCCAGAAGTGGCTGAATCTACTACACATTGAGGTTGCAGTGTGCATGAGGCAATAAAAAACATGAAGGTGGTGTGCAGTAATGACTGTGACAAAAGTAGAATGCAGTGCACCTAAAGACTGAAAAAACAATGCCACAGTGGTCAATAATTAAGGAGTTTGATTATACTCTTGCACCAATATCTTATTAAACAGTTGGCATTGTATTTCAAGAATATTTTCCACAGATATTTCACAATCTCTAATCCGTTGATACGTGACGCGCTATTCTGATTCTAAATTTACACTCAGCTCCTCAATATGCTGGTTATTTTAGGGATAATCAAATCAATAAGACAAACAAAACATGATTCATAATATGAAAATTATTAAAAAATGTATAATGAAAATTTTATGATGTTGAAAAATTATATGGGGAAGTTGTTTTTTTAAAATAAATTTCATTCTCTAGTACATTTTTCTGTAATAAAATTCATTATAACAATATGTTATTTTACATGAATGGTATATTATATGGTGAAAAATAACGGGACAAGAAATTAAAAGACTAATGTGGAACTTTATACTTTTAATAACATGATTTATTTACACGATTTAGTGAATTATTTATAGGTAATTTAATGAATAATGTTAATGGTAATTTAATTAATTTATATTTTTTATTAATGTATGTGGTAATTATTTTTAAATATTGTAATATTGTGATTGATTAATTTTATAAAAGATAGTTAGTATATTATGTGGTTAATAAAACAAGATATGTATCATGAATTGGATTAATAATATTATTAATTTGAATTATTTTAGTCCATAATTAATGATGTATCATTGGTATTTAATTTTTATGTATGATGAAATATTTGGTTGTATATGATTTTTATGGTCATTGGGTTAATATTTATATAGTTTGTGTTGGTAGAAGTGATTATTTAATAGTGACAATATGGTTGATTTTATAATATGTGTACATATATACATTTAAAATATAAAATAAATTTTGATTTAAAACCCATTATTTTAACACACCAATATTTTAATGTATGAATGTTATGTTTTAGAACATATTTGACATGCATCACTGATCATAAATTACCCTCAATATATATAACCTTTATAACATAACCATTAAAATACTAGATATCAAAAGTATTAAATAATTCAAGATATGTAAATATAAAAATTAATATATATTTTCTCTTTAAAAATATGCATTTATTGATTATTTATTAGTAAATAATCATTCAATTTATTTGTACTGTCATTTTATTCCTCATTTTTTTTCAAATAATGATTTTTATTAATTTTTATGAAGAATATTAAAATTAATTTTATTAATATTTTTAAAATGTAATTGATTATATTATGATGATTTTTTAATTAAAAATATTATAATCATGTTAGGATAAAATTTCAGTACTGTTTAGAAAATATTTTTTTAATAATCATTAAAAAAATCTGATTTTTTGTAAAACTGTAATAAATGTCCTTAAAATTAGGACATTTAAAAGTAAATTTAGGATTTAAATTTTTTTATCTAGTAACTAAAATATTTATTATTTATTTTAAATATAATTAATTTAATTTAAATAATCTTTAAATTGTATTTTAGGATATGTTCTTATGTGGATAAAAACCGGCTTTTCCTTAAAACTGTTCTAATAGGAAGAATGATTATCATTTTCAATTAATTAAAAACATCTCTACTGATGAATGATTTAAATGAAATTAATATATTTAATATATATATAAATATTAATTTTAATTCTTATATTTACTATTATTTCTAATATATTCAATATAATTTCATTATTTTCCTAAGAAATAGACATTTTGAAAAAACATATTTTTTGTCATGTTTGTGGGTCTAATTTTAAATGAAATTCATAGAATAATAATATTAAATTTCTAAGAATTTAATTATTTATTTTAAATAATAAATATTAATATTATTGAAAAATTTCATTTGAAATTTTTGTGAAAATTCATAGTGATAATATTAAAATTATTGAACCATGGTCAAGGTAAAAGCATATTTACATAGGGTTAAACTAAAACAATAACGTTTAAAATCAACAAAATATTCTCTAAAATATATTTTATGAAAATATTTCGATCATCAATTGATTATATGTCAATAATTTTCCATTTTGGATTATTCTATAATTTGGAAAACAGGGTCATCACTTTTTCACTTCGAAAATAAAAAGGGATCCACCCACCTCACATATGAAATGACACCACCTCTCTTCTCCACTTATGAAACAAAAATAAATTCTGTTATGTAATTTAATAACCTTCAAATATCATAATTACATAAAAATAAAATATAGCCTCGATTTCGATAATAAATACATCATAATAATTAGTTTGGTTCTAACTTAATGAAATTTTCTAAACAATATGTATTTTACTTATCTAGGGGTTGTTATTTTTTTCCTTCATCCACCACATTCAAATTTTCTTAAATCACGATGTTATAAAAAACATGTATGTCTAATATGGATATATTTTATCATTTTAATAAAATAACCTATATTCATCACCTATTCTATCATATTGGAAAAAAAACCACCATTCATGTGTATAACAAAATTCAACCTCACTAACTAATATACTTTATTTTTCATCCTCAAATATAGAAGAATGTTATAATAATTGATTTATAGTATATATATTTTTTATCAACCATAATTATATATTTTTAATTTATTATGTAGAATATTACTTTTTAAATTATATTCTGTGGGGGAAATGATAAGGCCACCAATTGTGTGGAAGACTACTCCCTTGGAAAGTGGTGGATTCATTTTTCACTAAAACATTACATGGATGGTAATAAGGATAAATTTATCGAATATATGTTACATATATGAAATAATAATTATATTAATTGTGTATTTATTATTCTTAATAGATAATATATAATTATTATTCTAACCTTTCCACTCATAGAAAAAAAGATAACATCATTCTTTCAAACATTTGGACTAAAGCCACCATAATGTAATGTGATTCATTTTCCTCAAAACATAATGTGGATGATATATATAAGTAAAAATTAGGAAATAACATTTCATTTTTAATATAATGATCATTAAAATAATAATAATAAATACTTACCTTCATTCCTTAATGATCGTTGAAAAATGGAGATGTTACTAATGCATACACACAGTCTATCATCTCCATGATCTTAATGACATTCATTTCTTATAACCACATTTCGTGATTGGTTATGAAATTAAAATTAATGTAGAAAAAGTATTATTATTTCATTTCTATTATTATATTTATTTTGTTATAATGACCTCATTGACCATATTCAACTAACTTAATTCATTTTTGATAGTTATGCATAATATCGTCGAAACAATGGATATAAATGTAATTTACTATGTATTGTTATATAAACTGGTAAATATTGAAATAAAATTAATAATGAAAATGAAATATGTTATTATGAAATTAAATAATTATCATATGTTTATTATTAAAGATAAAAACAATGTACTTGATGATTCAGGATCATGTTAATGAACTGTATCTCAATTTTACATTATTGAGGAATATTTTAATGTTATAAAACGCAATATTTTTATATAGTTTTTATAATAACCATTATTCATTTAACATTAGGATTATGTCATCCATCATATTAGTTTAGGATTAAATTTTTATTATTTCATCTGAATAAATTATAATTGAATGTCACCGAGTGGTAAATAATTTATTAAATTAATTTATTTAAATTTTTTATATTACATATTTATTGTATTTGATATTAAATTATTATGTGTATAATAAATTTTTATTATATTATTTTTTTATTCTAATTTGTTTAGTAGGATTACATTTTAAACAAAAAATTAATTTATTTATTTAATCTCAAATTCAATAGTATGATTTTTGTAACTGTTGTTCATCTAAATTTCCCTTTGTCTACGACACACATTTATGATAAGAACTAATAATCATTTTTAAGAATTTATATTTCTCTACAAAAATTTATATAATTAATATCCTTAAGTATAATATAATTATAGTATAATTTAAAGTTACTCATTCATAGGGATTATAATTGAAGAGTTACAAAATTGAAAACTGATTTATGATAAAATTTCATTACATTAGGGACCATTTATTTTCATGGTTAATTTGTATAAAATCATATGATATTATTATATTAAATAAAATCATTCATATCCAATAGTTATGAATGTGGAAGACATTTTTATTTCCATTTTCTCCCTTATTTATTAACGAGTAATCATGAATCTAATTTATAAGTGTTATTGACGATTAATATTATTTTAGATTAGGTATATTTATCATATATTTCAATGTTTTCTAAAATATTTTACAATATGTTCGTTTTTAAAGATTATTTGTTTTTTAAAGCTAATATTCTTGATCATGGGCCTTTTTCAAAGAATTTGGAAAATAAATTTCTTAATGGTTATTAATTAGTTCATCTTTGACTCTCTTTACAATTTATTTAAAAAATGATTATTTTTATCAATTAAGTCATGATTAGAATTTCCCATCATTGTTATGATTATTTCTATTCTGGAATCCTATTTCAAATTCTATATTTATATTATTATTTTTTTGTTTTAGTATATATTAAATTTTAAATAAATATTTTCAAATTGGAAATGATATTTTACCCATGAAATGTTTGAAGGGATCATTAAAAATTATTTAATATCTAAGATGACAACCTTTAATGTTACCCAGACAAAAAAGGTTATATTCTTAAAAATGGTTTAAATTATATTTTAATGGTATTTCTGTTCATTAACAAAAACAACCCATTAAATTACTTATGCTCTACTGGGATATTTATAAATTATACCATCATTATTACTTCTATGGATGGACTACGATAGATTACAATATATTTTCCTAGAAACAATTTATATTACGTATTATAATAAATTTAAAAATTGAATAATAATGGATTTATGAGTTTTATGAGATAATTTTTTCATCCATGTTTTGTGATTGTGTTATGGTTCATTTAAATAGTTAGTTATTATGGGTGTCTCTATTATAATATTAGAATGGGTGGTAATGTTATAGACTATGGTTTATTGGTTCTGTGAAAAACCCATGATGTGCGGTTCCATGATAAACAAAGGATAGGTGGATTTAAGATATCCCTCCAATTCATTATGAATGGATTTTGGTTACCAGATTATTCCATTTATTTTAGTGATTATACGAGTGAAATGGAAATGATTTTATAAACTTACCTACAAGATGAATTTACTCTTGTGATTAGATTTTTGATGATCCCTTTGATCAAGAATGAAATCACATGGCTCAAAATTAATGATTATAAGAACTCTTTCATTATATAAATAATTATTGCATGATTCTATATTGATTATCCATGTATTTATGTATGTGAGTATTCTTACCTTTCACTCATATACATTGATATATCATTATATTCTTATGATATTCTTATTATCACTAATGAAACTGAGTTCACTATGCTTATGTATGCCCTTAACATGAATTTTGTATCTCCTATTATATAATTCCCATCCACCATAATATTTAGAATCATCAATAAACTATTTGAATATCAAAAATTTTATATCATGATAATGATTATGGGATGTGTTGAAGGCATAATTTGGAATATGGAATGCTACTTATAATAGTAAGAATACTTTATTGAATTCATGTGTATTGTTTATGTAAGATATTTTTATGAAATTGTTAAACAGAAATCATCAATGTTATTATGTATATAATTGATCATATATTTTTATTCAATGTTGAAACGTCTATTTTGAAATATTTTTTATCACATTTTTTGAATAACATACTGAAATGTAAAGATCACCTTTCTAGAAAAATATATCAACATGTGGGTTTTGGGATATTATATTTGGTATCAATGTAGGGTATAAATAAATTCAGAAAATATGATGTACTTTTGTGATATTATCCTATGGGTTATGGACAACATTATTGGTCTTTGAGTTTATGGATGATAATAATTACAATGTTATAGATAAAATTTTGAGTTAATGTGATATTTAATTAGTAATGAATTTTTATGGTTTTTTATCAAATTTATGGGATAGTTATATATATATAATTTAAGGAAAAAGGAATAATAGAAGGTTATCTGACAAACCATGACATCGGGAAAGGCCACTCGGCTAGAACCGAAAACTGATCTGAAACAAGGGTGAAATACATACCAAAAATATATGTTACATCCTTTTTAGTAAGTAATTTTTAAATGGTATGAATGATAATGAGTAATTTTATTTTTAGAACATATTTTTTATCATATAGATAATCGTGTGATAGAAAAGTGTTTTTGTGATTTTGCAGTAAATGTTATTTCAGTGTAAATTGAAATCATTTTTTTGGATTTTGAGGTGAAATTTATGATATAACCAATGTGATAAAAACACTATTTAGTTTTGTGTCTATTAAGTTTTATTGTGATATAGGGTCATGGAATCGAATATTTTTAAATTTTTTCATTAATATTTAATTTCAATGATTAATTTATTATTTCACCATAAGAATGATTAATCATTTATTGAATTATCATAACTTTTGATGACTATTTTGTCTTTGATTAATATTTAATGAAAGGATGACTAAATTGGTTATCCATTTTATGGTGATGAGGTCCTCAAAAATTTTATATAATTTCTATGAGAATTAATGATTCATCATGAATAATTATTGTTTAGAGAAAATTATGTGATTGTTGTAGAAATTAATTAATGGAATGAAATTATACTAATCATCTGAATATATTTCCTTATATTCTTATAGTATATTTTAAATAATTTATTAAAGACATGAAATTTATTTTTAAAATGAAAACTGTATCATATTACCTTTGTAATTGATAGATCAATGATATTTTAATTTAATATAGATGTAGGGTTTTGTAAATGTTAACAATCTCATGAGCATTCAAATTCTACATATGAATGATTAATATAACTCTCTATCATTTTATTGACATTACTCTATGATTCCATATCCAATTCATCATATCCTACCAATTTTATCTAATTATTAAACCTATTATGTGTTATTACAAATGGCCTTTGTACTTTCTTTTTCTATCTTGTCTAGAGGATGTATTATTAATCTTTTTGAGTATATCATTTACCAGAAAATTCATATTCAAATGGATAACCTTTGATTATTGATATAAATTTAAAATTGTGAGGAATGAATATATTATTGGGGGATAGGATATAACCCCCTTATATTTCAAAATAATAACAGTACGTTCAATAGTTAATTTGATATGCAACATTGATATTAAATGGCCCATGAAATATATGATTGTTATAACCTGGATATTAAATTGGTGGTTATGATAGTATTAAAATATTTGTTTACATATATATATATATATATATATTCAAATCAAATTTATTAATTACTTTTTTGAATATAATCAATTAATTTTTGGTAAAGTGCTTCTATTCATAAAAAATATGTTTTATGCAAAAAATGATTTTATTGTTGTTTGAAAAAATATATATAATTGTTTTTTTAGAAATTAAATACAATTTATTAGATTAATATAATATCATTTTTCAAATTATCCTACTAAAATTAACTTAAGGTACATTTTTGTGATTTTTTGAGATATTATTATTTAGTGAATAGTTAAAATAATGAATTTTTTGGAAATATTTAATTTCTTTACTAATAAACTATGTAATTTAAAAGTAAAAATATTCATTTAATTTGTGATAAATTAACATAAATATTGTTTATAAATATAAATATGAATTAATTCCATGTTTTTCATTTTCATAATTTATTTTCATATAAGATTAATTTTTAAATTAAAAGGTTTTTTCTTATTCTAAAAAGTGTTTTAAAGTGAATAATGTTTCATCTTTTTTAGTAGTTAAAAACCACAAAATGATGAATAATTTAAATAAAATACATATATTATATATTTATAAATATTATTTTAAATAAATTTAATTATCATTTATATTCATATAATTAATATGAAATCACCTTTTACATGAAAAATAGACTTGGAAACTGATTTTGTTATCCTGCCTATGATTTTAGTTATCACGAACCAAACTGGGTCAACCCTGAACATGTCACCAGAGATTATCTATGGAAAGGGCCGAGTGTCATTCTCGATCCTCTCGGACTTGCGACATGTTCTGAGGATATCATTAGTGTGAAAATGTAAATGATTTCATCCAATTTAAATCAGTAATGTAGTAGACCAAAAAGAGTGAATCCCAAATAAATAAGGTATTATAACTATACACTATTCAATCTACTACTAAAAAGATACAAAAACTAAACAAAAAAATTAATGCTAAAAATTCTAAAATGATCCTAAAACCCATGAAATCTCTATGTGACCCCTAGGGTAACTTTTTAATCTATAACCAATAGTCCCTGATGTGATGGAATCCGAGCTAGAACATGGTGCAGAAACTAAAAAAAGGAAAATTTTATTTTCATGAGTATTAAAACTCTGTATGTAAGAACTAAAAAAATCTATTCCCAAATCATATCATTCAAAAAATGAAATAGTTATTTTTGTATTGAAATATATTATATAAATATAGGGGTTTCCACAATATTTATTTCAAAGATACTAAATACTAATCCTTTTACCTCATAATTTAAAACAAGGTTCCATTCATTAAATAGAATTAGGTTTTATTGGATGAAGGGGAAATGTTATCAAATGAAAATTTTCATTTTCCATAATAGTGAGAAAGGGATAAACACTTTTTTTCAAAAAGGCATTCTTGAATCATTTTTAACGAAACCAGAAGTTTGGAATTTATATAGAGAACACCAAAACCATGTAAAAGTAACATTGACTCCTCACGAGGGCAATGGGCTAACTATACTAGTGTCATAGTATCAAAATAAAAACTAGGAACTTGTAGAAGAACCCAAACTCACTATGCATGTGACTCGTCCCAAAGTTAATCCCCACATTACAACATCATAATGCCTAAATGCATGATCATCACCCTATAGAGCCTGAACGAGGGACCCATTACCAAAAAAACAATAACAATATATCCCCATGCTATGGGTCACTATATAGTGCATGAACAATATTAGTGTAATAATCTTTCTCATAATTAACGATTATTTTTCCAGGTTCCAATGTTATATGTTCATAAATGGTTGTTCCATGAAAAACCATGAACCAAGAACTAAATACATGCCATCATGTATATCACACAAACCTACACCACCATGACCACCTCAAGGGGTAGTCCCTTGATTTAAAACAGTTATCAAAGAAGGGAAGTGACAATCAAAGGACACTTCCATGTTATTCTTAACCATTAATGAACGTGACTCACTCTAATAAGGGTTTTCCAATGAAACCATTATAAAACAAAAAATTGAGCCTCATAATACATTATCATAAAAATATTTTTTAAAAATAACCATACCAAGTTCATTTTTGAAACCAAAATCCACATAAACATCCATTTCAGAAACAGAAGTCCACCACTTCCAAATGAAACACAGTTACAAATTCCAACTGGGTGTTTCATTGTGCAATTTGTATAAAAACCCCATTCCAACCATTTAAAATAATAAAAATCAAGTAGAAATGACATCATAAATAAATTTTATTCAAAAAAATAATAGGTCACTAATTAACAGCTATAGATGAATTGAAAATCAAAAAAACATTGTAATCATAAAATTAAAGGAGAGATGGAAAGTGATCCTAACTCATATGAATAAAAATATAAAATATGTTGTGAAAAATTAATCGTGCTGCAACTACACCAAAGATAATCTAGATCAATCCTAAAACATTGATATCAAAACAAAATTTTTATTATCCAACCCTCACTCAGAAACCTACATGATAGAAAATGAATCCCAAAAGAGAGTAATCAAAACCATTTAAAGGAAGATAAATGAATGAAAATATGGACATACATATAGATTCCTTGAATAATCATGAACATCATATCTCCAATACTGGTTCCAAAGTTGTCTAAGGAAGCTTATAGGACAACTAATGGATGAAATTTGTATATGGGAGAGAATGGGGAGGAATTAAGGTTAAATCTGGAGAGGGAAAATGGTAAAACCTCATATTTTAACTAGTTGTAAGGCTGCATGTAAAGTCCTCATGGGGTTTTAAAACCGTGGGTTGACCATTAGAATAACTATAATAAAGAATAAAACTACCTCATGGTTAATCTGTATGGTTAGACATACCATGTGGAAGATGTGTGGTGACTGCTGGTCGTGACACTGACCTACCACATGCTTACCTAGCTAGACGAGCATGGTCATGCATTGGCGATGCAGTAGATTATGTCTCATCTAGACAGATACTGCATGGTTACCTGGGTAGGGCATACAGTTAATAATAACTATGCACCAAAAGTGTGCCATTCTCTGTCCACCCAAAATTTTCATTTCATCCAGAAAATTCACGGGAGAACAAATGGACAAGTCCTAAGATAATAATAACCAAAAATAATAGTTCCAAAATCCAATATCATCACACTCGATTCCCAATATTATGATCAAGAACAAAAACTGAACCAAAACCAAAGATGAATTCTGAATACCCATGTGTGATAAATCTCCTCGCAATAATGCATTCTGACCCAAGAAATCCATCCCAAGGTTTGACCTAAATGATAAAAATGAACTAACTCTACAAATGATAATATAGGATTACAAAATGAAATCAAGAGTCCGTAAAGGACACCCCACCAAGCCACCTTCCCCAAAATTGTAAAACACCTCCATTTGATTGATCCAAAAGATATATACTTTTCATGATGTATAATTGACCCTCAGTTTATAAACCATTTAAACCCCACCCTTTGTATATCATACAATCCACCCAAAACAAATGAACAAAATAAAACTGCATTTAATGGGTGCCTCCATAACCATTCTTCAATGAAACCATTATTAACACTCTAATACCAAGACTATCTCAAAGGATGAACTCGTAATTAGGTGGCTCCATATGAGACCACATACCACCAAACCATGAACAAAGACTATAGCATATCACCAACCCGTGGATGCCCAAATGAACTCCCTGTCATTAGAAATAGGCTAGCTCTGTTTTTATTCATATAGAATTCCAATAAGGCCCACGGTGGGTCTCTTAACCATAAGAAATCACCAAATTATTCATACATGAATAATTCTCCACAAAGACTTGAAAACCCCACAATGGAAGGTAAGAGAAAGTACCCATCTAATGGAACATCAAAACCACAACAAACAACATACCAATAACGTAACACCCCAAATAAACAAAAACCAAACACACATAAGGTCAATTAAACAAATGCCTACATACAAGGAGACACAGCCACTAGGGTTTTAAGAAAATTATATGAAGAACCCTATTTATAAAAAAGGAAGAAATATTACACCCATGTGGGTCACAATGTGGAAATGAAGTCTGTACACTCCTTTCCACCAAACAAAACCAATTGAAACAAAATTTTTATATAGGAGGCTTAAACTATATAAATATTCTATGTTGTGAACATAAATTATCCCAATACCTTTCACATATTAGGGGTCCCTAAAAATTTTTTATCCTCACTCCAGAACCTATGGCAAGAGCTATGATATTTGATGAATCTTTTACCTCAAAGTCGGGCATTAGCAACCGCCAAACAGAACTTGCTATTCAGAATATTAAAAAAACAAACTTCCATTAAAATAGATGTTATAAAAGGATTAACAACATGCATACATATTATTTAAAGATAATGGAACACCATAAAACACCACCCGAAAGAACTATTACATCCCAGAAACATTACAATGAGAGATACCCTAAAATGATCCCAAAACAATGCCCTTCTCTAGAAAATGTGTTGGGGTGTCCTTCTAAGGGTAGGGTCTGGCTCCATGGTGATTCTTTGAGACACAAAAACATAACCACTTCAGGGGAACCATGAATCCATATACATTGTAGGTTATTCGAGCACTCATATACAATGGCTTCAATGCATGTTCTTACCACATTGATGATATATCAAGGCATTGGGCCCTGAAGAGGTTGATGATGGGTTTGAAGGCCTCCAAATTTCCCTTCAAGCACCACCAACAACATGCCACTTTTCTTTATTCTTATTTTAAATGCATTAATTTTTTCTATAGACTAGATGAAGATTATCCATTTTATGCCCTATAGATATCATTTAGAAAAAAATAATGGAAAAAATCAGCACATTAGAAAAAATGGATATGCTGAGTTCAGACATCTTCGACTACAGATCAGGGCGGATCCCTTAATCAAAATGTTGAGCCTTCAAGGTATTATTTGAAATATACCCTTAGTCATATGGGACTATGTCTATGAATTGACCATAGAACTCCAACACTGATCAAATACAATACTGAAGGCTGCACATCCTTATATTCTTCCTCACCTTCGTCGTCTTAGAAACAAATCGTTGAATGAAAATTTCTTCAAGAAATCGTATGTAAGAACATTTTGTGGCTTTTTTGATTTAAAAACATCCAATATTTCTAGATTGTTTCCTAAATGCTTAATGTTATAAAATTAGACCATTAAGGAATCATCCAACTCAAAGAAACTAAAGTTTCTCTCAATCTTCTACACACACTCTTCACATCAAAAGGATCCTCTATAACATAAAATAGGGGAGGATTCTACATCCAAAATTTCTCAACATAGTCTATGGGTTGATCAACAAGAGTGTTCACCAATGGTCCACCACTAGAAGCTACACCATCAGTAACCATCATATCATTGTGGGGGAAGACACTATGAAATAAGGAAACACATAAGTTAATAAAGACCAATCCAACAACAAGATATATCTATTTAAACCACCACAAAAGAAACATAATAACAAATATAAAAAGGGACACACCAAAATACGACATGCTATCAAGACATCAAATTTTCAATTAAAATTACTTTTGAAATTTAAATTGGTTAAATGATTACAAACTAACCCCTGGTATCCCATGGAATCTCACATGTGCATGTCCTCATGAAATATCGGGAACCCATACACTATTCCACATATGTCTAAGCATGTGGTCACTCAAAAAAACACCAATGATAAATCATATTATAATATGTTAAGCACATCCAACTAAATTTTTTTTCAAAATAAAACATTAAAATAAAATATTATTTCCAAACAATTAATTTTAACTAACAACATATTTAGAATAATTAAATCTATTACTATTAAACCATTTCAATTTTTCCCCAAAAACATATTTTACAAAAACTAAATTTTTCTAAAATCCTTCTTAAGTTATGGTATGATGTCCCCCTTTCCAATTCCCAAAACAATGTCAACACCACATTAAATACATATTTTCACATTTCCCAAAACAATTTTTTTTAAAATAACATTTTGAATTAAATAGGATCCAAAACAACTTAGAAGGGGGAAGCTAGTGTCTATGGGAAATAGGGCCATATAGTTGGAGACTATATTCTAATCACACAACCATCATGAGATTTTTTTAGTTCAATGACCCCCAACTTCAACTAGCTTTCCATTCCATGGGAGATAAGACATGTTACTTTCCCAACTCCATTTTTATTCCCCAACACCAAAAAATCCACTAGATTCAAAGGAGACCAAAAAAATTGGATATTCTATGGAAACACAAGGTTTGGAACATGGAAGGGTTCAGGAAGACCTTCACATTCCAACCTCTTGAGTCTAAATGATCTTACTCCTCAAATCTTCACATCCCCTTATGACGATGGAAAATCTGAAAAGAAAGGTCCTCTGAACAACTAACCAGCTCTAATGCCATTTTTTCATGATTCCACCAGGGTTGATCTCGAACCAGTCACTTGAGATGATTTTTGGTAATCCCCAAGATGCATTCTCGACCCACCTAGGATGGTGAAAACTACCAAGGGTGTTGCTAAAGTTAGAATTGAAATTATTTCACATAATTTAAAGAAATAAAAATTAAAAAAATCGATTATTACTAATAAATACAGTATCCAAATTATTCACCATTTACAATACAACTAAAAATCTAACAAACTTATTAACAAGTCTGGGAGAGAAAACTAAAAAATAACCTAACAACTATGTCATCTCTAGGTGACCCATAGGGTCACACTCTTATCCATAACCAACCATAACAGAGGTTCTTAAATTAGAGCTAGAATAAATTGATGAATTTAAGAAGAAATGATTATAGGGATATTTTTTAAAACTCAGTTCTTATGCCCATATATATCTATTCAATATTCATTTCATTTAAATACAAAATCATTGATTTTCATTTTCAAATAAATTGTATAAATATAAATTTTTCCACCCATATTATTTCAATGAAAACAAATCACAATCCATTTCCTAGAAAATTTAAAACAAGATTACATTCATTGAAGATAATTATGTAAAAAGGGTAGAATGAGAAAGGGGATCAAATGGAAATGCACATTTTTCATAAAGGTAATAATGGTAAAAACGACTTATTCTATCATGGAATTCATTATTGAAATTTTTTAAAGATAACCACACATTCATAATTTACTATGAGTGCCTAAAAACCATGAAAAAAGGACATAGAATACTCATTTGGTAAACTAGATAACTATATTAGTGGAAAATAAACACAAGAACATATAGGAACTTATATGATAAACCAAATATACAATAATAGTGACTCATCCTGAAGGCATGCCCTACCTGATGACATCATAAGGCCCAAATGCACGATCGTCGTCTTACATGAACTAACCATGGGGCACAATCCCATAGCCATAATTACAAAATATCCCCCTCTTATGGGCTACTAGATAGTGCGTAAACTAGGCTAGTGTTGCAATATTTCTCAGAATTCATCGTAGTTATGCTAGGTTACCATGTCATATGATCACAAATGGGTGTTCCAAACAAAACCAAGAAACAATCCATACTTACACACATACAATAATATATATATATATATACATAACACAAAATGGCACCACCCTGACCACATCAAGGGGTATTCTGTTGCCAAAAAACAATTATCACAAATGGTAACTGAAAACTGATGACACTCGAATCTCATTGTCAACCAACAAGGAAAGTGACGAACTGAAATTATGTTTTTCCAATAAAACCATGCCAAAAGTTCCAATCGGGCCACATAATACTTTTTTATAACAATTATTTTCAAATATAACCATAAACATGAAAATTTTAAAACCAAAATCCAATTCATAATCCATTTATTTATCCCAGAAAACATCACGTAAAATATAAACTCATTGAAAAAATACAACCAAGAATTTCATCAAGCACATGGTATCAAAATCCCATTCCAACCCTTTAAACAATTACACTCAAATATATATCACCAAATTTCACAATAAAAAACAATTCTAAATATTATAAATCACGATTTAAAAACTAAATAAGGTGATAAAATATAGAAAACAATGTAATATTGAATTTAAATAAGTGATGAAAAGGGATCATATCTCATATAAATTAACATCCAGAATCATGTGTGAATCCTCAATCAAACATCAACTGCACCTAAGGGAAAAATGATCAATAATAAAACATTGGTATCGAAATCAGCATTTTTTTGATCAAAATCCAAAATGGGGACCCTACCTACTGGAAAACCGAAACACAAAATGAGATGAATAAAAACCCTAGAAATGTAGAGAAAACTAGGAAAAGAAGGAAATACATAAATATTCATTGAAGAGTCATTGTCAAAATCTCATAATTATTAATACCATATTGGTCTAGGGAATCATAGAGATGCTTCCTTGGTTTAAAATCACATATGGGAGAGAAATGGGAGGAATTATGATTAAATATAGTGATGGAAAAAGTGTAAAAACCCAAATTTATAATGATATGTTATGATGGATAGGTATTCCTCACAGTTTGTTGAAAACTGCTACGACTATGCGACTACCTCTGCCAAGGATGACAGATACTGCACGGTTAATCCACATTGTCTAACTTACAATGGAGAAGGCATGCAGTCACTAATGGTCGCATCCTTGACCTATCACACACTTACCAGGCCTAGATCACACTATTGTACACTATCCAAATGGTATCTTCTATCTTACAAAGATACCTACTGCATGGTTACCTGGGTAGGGAGCATAGTTAATACTCACCGTGCACCAATTGCGCCCTACACCATTTCCACCCAAAATTATCCCATTTCATGAAAATTAAAATGGTGAACTGGTGGAAAATAAAAAATATAATAATAACAAGAAATAATATTCTATAAATCGAATAATGTCACACATGGTTCCAAAGAAAATGACTGAGAACCAAACCTGAATCGGAACCAAAGATGAATTTGAAAAATCTTAGTGTGTCATTAGATTTTAATTATATTTTTTTGATGTTTATGAAACTAATTTAGTAAAATGTATTCAGTATATGTGATTTAAATATTTTATATTCTAAAATATTATCAACCTAATTTTTATTCATAATGAAAAGTGAAAATAGTAATAAACTTTAACCCTGATAAACGTAAATAGAGATTTATCATGAGTAAAATTAAAAATATAGTGGTTAAAATAACCTAAAAATTTATAAAAGAGAATTTATGGTAATATGTTGACATTATATTTTCTAATTAATTTTAAAGGTCAATTATAGGGCCTTCTATTCTATGAAAATTGTTTGGATGACTTTTTCTTTTCATATATTAATACCTTCTCTCCCACCTCACTTGTTAAAGGACACACCCTATCCTATCCTATTCAAAACATCAAACCACTATGAATTAGAAAATAGATATAATAAAATATTATTAGTTTTCCTCTACTTGACTGAGATCCCATATTTTGATCATAAATCCATCATTAAGGCTTATGGTGGTAACCATGGGAGGTCGTTCGAAGAAGAGGCACTATGCCTAACAAAGAATTTTTATTCTATTTTTTATCTACGAACCGTAAAATATTCATCAATTATATTGAAATAAAAAATACATATCCTTGATATGATAATATACTATTAATTTAAGGAAACAATCTTATTCCATGTCACTTCTATGAAATTGGAGTAGAAACCATCATCTGTGTGTACAACAGACTACCACCTTGCAAAACGATTTAATTCATTTGATATTATATTTTCTAAAATATATATTTTTTATGTATTTAAGTATATATATCATAATATTATAATAACTATAAAAAATTATTTTTTTGTCAAATATATCCACTTACATACATTTACATGGAGGATAATATAATGTTTCTCTTGTGGATGGCATATTACTACCTCACGAAGTGATGTGATTCATTTTCTTTAACTTGTTTAGTGGAAGGAAATAAGTATAATGATAATTAATATATCAATTTAATTAGAAATCATTATGATATTCATTACAAACATATCGTTCATAAATGATAATTAATCATTTTTCCTTTATACAATTCTAATCACCAAAAAATGGATACACCGTTCATGAATTCGTGTGGACTACCACCTCTAGAAGGTGATGTGAAAATTCTACATAACCTAATAAAAAGGATGATATTTCTAATAAAATTTTGAAAAATAATATTTTATTTATGATATGATGGTCATTACCTAATTATAAGATAATGCGTACTTTAGTTCCATAATGATTGTTGAAAAATGGAAATGTTACAAATGTGTTGGTTTGGTCAATCATTTCCATAATCATATCATAGGTCATATTTCATAATTTCCATTATATATTTGTTTGAAAAGTACATTTTATTTAAAAAAGTTTTAATTATTTCAGGATTTGTATTCTTTTTATGATGTTCTAGTGACCACTTCAACCATTGTCAACATATCGAGGTCGATTCTAACATAGAAGCTTAATATCATCAAACCATCATATATAAATATTGATGATAAAGTAATAGTATATAAAATAGTAACATGTAAAATAAAAAGAAAAATAATATCGGAAAAATTTCATAATAAATTATATAATTTATTTATTTTTATTATTCAGTAAGATAAAGAATATATCAGATGATTCGGGATCAAGGTAAAGGACAGAATCTCAATTATTATTAACTGAGGAATATTTTAATTTTAAGAGAAAAAACTCTTTTTATAGGGTGTTTAAAATTATCCTTTTACATGTAATATCATGAATACTTCAGAGATAATAAAATTGTATGTTTCGATTTCAATTATTTCATTAATAGAGATTTAAATTTAACATATATAAGAGATAAATAATTTCATAAATCAATATTTTTATTGGGTTATATTACATTATTTATTTTTTTAGATATTATAATATTACATGTTTAATGAATTTTAATAATCATATAATTTTATTTAAATATGTTTTATTTGGATTAAAATTTTATTAATATATATGATTAAATGATTAATTCATAAAATAATGTTATGCCTTTAGAGGTGATACATATAAAATTCACTTTTGTTGATACATTCTCTTATGATATGAACCTATATTTATTTTTATGTTTTTATACTAGGATTTTCACATTTTATAATATGAATATCCTTAAGTTAATTGTATTTAAGTTATCATTTGAGGATTTTCATTCTATGGTCTTATGAGTGGAGAGATACCAAAATGGAAAAGGCTTTATTAAATAGTATTCATTCATTTAAGAGTTTTTGGGTTCAAGGAGGCTTTATAGGAAATCGTATTCTTTTTTTTTATGAATAAAATATATTTCTGCAACACTGGTATATAATTTCTATTAAAACAATTATTTACATTTCCACCCATATTAATAAAGTAATCAGAAATAATGTAAATTGTTATTAATACCATTATTTTATTTTCTTTAAAAAGTGCCATTTGTCTCTTCCACATCCATGAATTCTAAAATGTTTTAAAAAATTTCATTTTAAAAATTATAAATTAGATCATTTTACTATTTGAAATTACATTTGACCTTTTTAAAATGGTTTAAAATTAAAATATCAGATCTTATTCTAAATGGTTCACATTTAATTTCTTTTAAAATATGGGTGAAAATAATGTATTTTATAAATATTTAAATCATTATTGGATTTTTTTAATTTCATTATAATAATTTTCTATAATGATAAATTTTATATGATTCAATTTTTATCTTAAAATAAAATAATATCTATAATGTTTTGGGAAATTATTAGATTTTAAATAATTGTTTTTCATAGTAGAATGTATATTTTACTCAAGAAATATTATATGTAGTATTTATATGTATTTTTTAATCCACCAAAAAATATATTTATGTTTCTCAAAGTAAGAATGTTTTATGACTGAAGATTTTTTTATTATTTTTATAATGGTCTTTCAATTCATCCAAAACATAAAAAACGTAATGTTAGTTATTCTACACATTTATATGATTCAATGATACAATCTTTATTATTTCTCTACATGGATTTCTATATTTTCAAATATATTATCAAAGAACCCTTTCTATTCTACATGTTAATTAATTAATAAAATAATAGATGACAAATTTATGAGTTTTATGATGAAATTAGTGAATCTAGGTTTTATGAATTTGTTATAGTCAATTCAAATTGTTTATGATTACATGTTCTTCCATTATAAACCATGGATGTATGGTCCGGTTATTAACCATTTAATGGTTTTTTCGGGATAAACCATGGATGTGTGGTTCTATAGTAAACAATGTTTGGGTGGGTCGATGATATCACTCTAATGCCCTGGGTTTGGAATTCAGCCACATGGTTATTCCATATATAATAAAAATTTATTGTTGATATGTAAATGATGTCTTAAATTAACATTCATGATTAATTTAATATTTCTATGTGTTTTTAATAATTTCATTAATCAATATTGAAATCACATGGATCATGATTATTAAATATTATTATTATTTCCATTATTGAATATTTAATCCAGGTATCATGATTTATGATCCATCTGTTGGATGGTATTAAAATTATTGATTTATGCTCATGTGTATTGACTATGTCATAATAACATTAGGATCTTCTTATGATCACTCAAGACATTCAATTTTAGATGTTTATTTTTTCCCTTACTGAGAATTTTAGTTCACCATTAATATATTCCCAATAAACCATGTTATGTAGAATAATGATTAAATGTTTTTAATCTAGAAAACCTTATAAGGTGATAAATTTTGTAGGATATGTGTAATACATAATAAGGAATTTTAAAAGAAGGGTATTGCAGTGAAAATACTCCCTTTGTTTATTGGGAATTATTTATCTATGATTTATCAAATTATTTGAGAATATAATTCTAAAAAGAACTTGTGGTAAATATGTGATCAAATTAAATTTTTAATTTTTAAGGATTGAACAAAAAAAATCAGATACATTTTGTGTTATCAATTTATAAAATGTAAATAACTTTTTTTAGAACTCAATAATATATTGTGGGTTCAAAGAAGTTTTAATAATTAAACCTCATAAATATTAATTTTTGTACACCACCACCTAAATTGTACAACCTAGACTATTACTATCTTATATTTTGGAATCATGTGATACACTTACCTCTAGGATTACATAGATTTAGATGGATGATTACTAGCACTCTCACACTCTCCCTTCTATCATTGGTTGTGGTACATGGTTAACATTGATGTGGTATTATGATGTACTATTTGGTGTACATGGATGTGGTATTATGATTTTATAGGTGGTTTTGTTATGTATAAATGGTATTTGGTTGTGGTATGAATCTATAGAAAAAATGATGTGTGATGTTATTTTATGTAGAATGAGAACATGGTGATGTTATAAGGCAAATGATTTTTGGACATGAGAGAATCTATTATAATGGGAAATAATGTTTAAATTTTTTCCTTTAATAAATTTATATAATTTATAATAAAAATAATCTATTCATGTTTTTAGAGAGAGATTATGTTGAAAATAGAATTTATTTGTGATTTGGGATGGGATAAAAGTTTTTTTAAAAATAATTTACAGATAATTAAGAAAGATTCTTCAATATTGATGTGATATTTTTAAAATAGGATCCTTCAAATTATATATGTATTCTAAAATGTGATATCTCATACTTGGATTACACATTGGATGTGCCTCAACCCTAGTAGGCAACATGGACTCATGCACATCTCCCTGAACTCTAAAGGTTTCCGCCTAGTGGATTGGGCTTAAAGTGTTTCTATTGGGAGACTATACTATAATTACCAGAGTGTAGTGCGTCATAAAATTATACAAATTGGTAAATAAATGAAGAAATATAAGTAAAGAGTGTGCATATCAAAAATAAACAAGGATAAAAATAAATAAAATAACATGAATAACATACAATAGCTGATGATGTGAATTTTCATCTCAACATAATGATAGAAAAAATGCATATAATGTATAAACAATACATGAAGAAACTAATGTAGAAAATTATATACATAATATATCCAATGAATCTTGAGAACAAGCTCGGCCATCCACTTTCTACCCCATCCTAGAATAGTAATAAATAAAGGGTTTGGAGCATTACACTTCCCTTTATGAACACCTACATACATTATATCTACCATGGGTACCAAACGGTTCCCATAGAGGGTGTTAGATATATCTCATTGGGCCACCTCCTACTGTGTCTATAATATCTCCCCTGTGTAATGGAAATGAAACAGTGTGCAACCCTGCATATATAACGTAATGTTGTACAATGTAAATAAATACACATGTAACTTATTGGTCCCTTGGATGGTGTCTAATCATATTAACAACTAATTGATTTATTGGTTACTATTTCATATAAATAATTCATGTGAGGAATAGAAAACACCGACATTACCTTGTTATATTATAATTAGTAATTATTCCAAGATGTGACAAGGAAACCAGAATCGATAATTAATATTAAACGGTTTTAAGGTATTCAACATGGAAATAAAGACCTTGGGGGCTACTAACTCTGTAGTAACCGAGTCTATATAAATGTTATGACTATAATCCAAAAATAATCATCCATTGATTTTTACAATAATAAGCCTACAAAGTCCAATGACTTCTTCTATGGTAAAACTGGGCTATGAAATGACTGGGCCAGATGGGTTGTAACCATTGCACATTATTTTAAATGTTTTATCAATGGAGTGTATCCAAGGAAAAATGTAGTAATAATGATTGGATCCTATAGTGTCATACCAAGAATATTGATATATAAATGGATCAGCTTCACATGATGTTCTTAATAAGACCACTTATATATTTGATTTAAAATGATACCCTTATGTACCAATGCATTCCCTCATTAATCCAAATGAAAACCCAAGTGAATCCTTCTAATAAATTTTACATTGTTCATGTGCATAAAGGGTAACCTTACATTTAATTTATTTAATGTAATAATTCCATATTATAACTTTTAATTTATTAAAATTTACTAGGTTCAATCCTTGCCTTTCATTAGTTTGACAGTACCATACAGAACAAATCCTTTTATTTGAACAACATATATCATATTAATTTAATTTATTTCATCCAATAGCTTCACCCTAATTTGGAAATGGGTTCTATAACCTGAAACAATAATTAATATCTAATTATAACAGTCAAGTCCTATTTATTGCACATACATTCCAATTTATCATAATAAACAACTAATTACACCTTGGAACATACCATAGGCAGCTCAAGCAGAAGTGAAATGGTACATTAAATTTACCATTACATGATTATATAGGAATCTAATATAATGAATCTTTCCTTTAATGTGTCTAATCCTAAACACACCAAAATGATAAATCTAATGTTTCAAAACATAAGAACTATAAATTTTTTATGTCACCTTACATGGGGTGTTTGGAATTGTGGGCATAAGAACTAGAAATTAATCAAACATATATATAAAGTTCATATCCATGTAATTCTAGTGAATATAATTATTGTATTGAAATTAAATAAATTACACCTGATGAAATCAGCATGCCCCTCACCTCAATTCCAAAATCAACGAACATAAGTGATGAGTTATAGAGCACCGACTACTGGCTTGTACAAATATCCTCATAAATTATATGACTCTAAATTCACCTTTAACAAAATAGAAATGAGAAAATTGTAAAAACAGTTTCAATTTGATATGAATTTCAATAGTAATAGAGACAATTCAAGGAAAAAAGGACTCGAGTACTTACCATTTCACAAAAATTCTAATGAATGGAACCTCAAATGGATGCCGAATGATAAAGAATTTCTAATACCTATTATAGACCTTAAAAAATTCTTAATAAAAAGAAAAAAAGTTAATCATACCTAAAATTTTATTTAGTAATAAGGAGTGGATTACTTAGATAATTAAGGGAAATAAATAAAAAATTACCCAATATTTAGCCTGTGCACGGTTTGCCAAACCATGTGAAGACTATGCATGGTTACCTCGAGAAAGGGTAACACTCAGGGGTAGGACACATTGTAAAGGAAAACATGCACAAAACATGTTGTAGGTATGATTTTGAAAAAACATGCGAATCACATGGTCTTATCTAACAATTCACAATACCCATATTGTTTACTCTAACGATGAGACACAAACATTTTTACTAGAAAAGATGGGTTTTGGGCTCATAATAATCCTTGAACAACCTTGAGACCATTGGTAAGTCATTATGAATGAATAAAAGATCCAAAATAAATAATTACACTGAAATATAAAGGGTACATTTATGGGTTAAAATTATGTTCTTATAATATTCCCCCATTAAAATAACTCATCCCTGAGTTCAACTTCCAAGGGTGGTGAAACACTATCTGAGAAAACCTCTAGCCACTGGGAACATACATTAGACTCATACTCCGAAAACTCATCCATCACACGGTCATGCTTCCGTAACACATGTAGTAGAGGTATAGACCGGCCATGAAGAGACATCGTTCTCTGGTCAAAGATGATTATTGGGTAATCCTCAAATGTAGCATCATAATCAAAATGAACTTCCTCGGGATCAAGGGTGTGAGATGGGTTGGAATGATGTTGGTGAGGATAAGAAAAATTGAGTAAATCATTCATAAAATGGTACCTTTGAGGTAGTCGTAACTGATAGGCCGTGAGCCATTCCCTCTCTATAATCTCAAATGACCCTATATAATGAGGAAATAAAATCCATCGATTCAGTAAACTTATTTACCCTATCCTGGATGATACCTAAATGAAATCATGATCCCCATCCTCAAACAAAATATTTTGTAGGTAGAGATCGACCTAAGATTTATTTCTAGTCTAAGTTGTAGTCATATGCTTCCTTCTCAGCTAAACCAACTCAAAAGTCTCATGTTAAATATGCAGACCATGTAGGTCTTCCTCACATGCCTCTAGCAAGTATATGGCTGAATGAAACAGCACACCATACATTATTTGAAAGGTATCCATCAAAATCATTACCTATGTGTTGTCAATATAGATACACAAAAATAGGGATCTTTTTCTCTCAAGAACCGTTGAAATTAATGGAAAATTTCGTATCATTTCTTCTAGAACCTGTATTTTCTCTTTCGACTACAAATCCATATGAGGATGAAAAGATGTTCCTAGAAGCACCTATGTACCCCTATTTTTTCATTCCATTCCAGAACATCGAAGTGAAATGAGAATCCCCATTTAAAACAATACTATTATAGACACAGTATAGTCGTATGATCTCAAGGATGTAAAATTTTCTTATCCAATCAACTGAGAACATCTGTCATATATGAATGAAGTAGGATTATTTTGTCAGTAAATAAATAACTACCCATACAACGTCACTACCACTCAATGACCATGGTAATATGACTATGAAATCTATATCAATATAATTTCATTTTCGTTACAGGACAGAATGTGGATATAAAGATCTTGTAGGACTATATGCTTCTGTCTTCACCTGCTGGTAGGTGGAACACATATTGATAAAATCATCAATATGATATTTCATCTAATGAAACCAATACTCGAGTGACAAAACTGAAATATTTTGGAAATTCGTATAAAACAATATCACTAAGAAGAATGACACTCTAACAATAACTTCTCTCTCGTATCATTATGAACACAGACACTTCCATTAGTACTCTATATGTTGTCTTTTTCTATATACAAATCCATTGGTGGGTCATATCCTGATATACTCTCACTAAGAATCAAACCCTTAGGATTTGAAAATTGACTGCCCTTCACCTTATCAAGGAAAGATGATGTAACAAACATTTCTATGAAGTAAGACTGCTTCTGACTATCCTGAAACTCCAGATGTATCTTAGAAAAGAAGTTAATTTACTTCTATTCATCACTATATTCCCATACGGTATATGATTTTGTTTTTAACTACCTGAATCAACTGCTACGTTGTCCATTCTATGTGTTATGGAATGCTCAAAATCAAACCACTTATAATATTATCCCCATATTCACTATTTCAGGTTCATGTAACACCTTGAAAATATATATTTGAGGTTCTTGTGCTATGTGTACACCACACATATCTCACTCAAAATATTGTGTCTCTAGCTACATATGATCGGGGCAACAACTGTTAACTCAAGGTCATGTGTCAGATAATTCCTAAGTCCTCAACTGCTAAGATCTGTATACAATGACCCTATCTTCCTACATCATAACTACTCCTAGATTGATTTATAATGCATCAAAAAATTATATAACAACTTCATAGAACTGTCAGAGTCATGAAATGTGTTGATACATGCATCCCCTTAAGATATTGAAAGCATCCTGGTACTCTTCTGACCACAGGAAATCAACACCCTTATTAGTATGGCCGGTAGGAGGTGAATCAGGGCAATATATGCCCTGTATGAAATTTTTGTAATATATATATATCCCTAAAAAACTATGTATATCAAATATTTCATTGGTATATCCTAGGAAACTATTTTACAATCATTTTATAAAACCATAGAAACTCTTAATTAAGAGTTATTATAACCAAAGAAGGGAGAATTGTCGATTTAGAACTAGAAAAAAAAAATTTTTGCATAATGTTGATGCTCTATTAGTGTACTCATAATGATATAAAGGTTATTTTAAATGTATCTATGACTGTGATAATACATGAATATTTCTCTCAAAAAGACTATGAAAAAAGAATTTAAATAGGGGTAGAACACCCTATTCATCGTATCCAAGAAAATGGCTAGAAAATTTGTCAGACCGTATGACATAACTAGGTACATATACATACCATGCCTACAATG
The DNA here is from genome assembly GCA_963277665.1 of Viscum album. Classification (NCBI taxonomy): domain Eukaryota; kingdom Viridiplantae; phylum Streptophyta; class Magnoliopsida; order Santalales; family Viscaceae; genus Viscum; species Viscum album. The sequence continues at coordinate 322,696,120 of OY728143.1, forward strand.
GAAGAATATATGAGGTATGTCAAATAGAATAACTTGAACATGGAGATATCCCATTATCATGTCAATCATAGAGAAGACCATATATCCCTTGAGTTGGCCTATGATATTTTCTATTAGAGGTTCTGGGTACTAGTTCATCACTGTAAGTCAGTTCAACCTTCTCTAATCCACACATATACGTAAGCTTCCATCAATATTATTGTAGAAATGAATGGGATATCCCGAATAGGATATTTTGGGCTATATAAAGCCACATTCCTTTAAATCTCTTAAATACACCTAGATCTCATGATGCTCTGTAGGATCTATCCTGTATGGATGAATTGAAACTCGAACTCCTCCTTGAACAAGTTCGATCGTAAAATATATCTATCAAATGAGGTCAGTAAGATAAGTCATTGGAAGACGAATCCTTGAAATTATATGCAATTGGATTCAATTAATCTTGGATAAATCATTTATCCTCCATGAAGAGATTTTACATCTGGTTGGCCACTCAACCCCGCACATGATGTTATAGTCTTCCTCTACCATCTTTGACATCCCACTCACCCTTATATAGACAATTACTGCTTTCTACTGATGTAAAAGATACTTTTTAATGATTTTGTACTACAATATCTTAATACCGAACCAAACAATCCATTATGAGTATTTTATTGAATAATTTTATCTAGATAACAATGAAGTTCCTTAAGAATGGGTAACTACCTATCTCTAGGGATAGTCCATATAAATGAGTATGCACTCTGACAACACTCTTAAGGGTGTATGCAGTGTCATTGCACAACAATAATGTTTCATTTCTACCCCATGGTTTTCCTGAACAGAAAAAGATAAAAAAACTGTGAATCACATTTATAAAATTTTTTATATACTATAGTGGTGGATACTAGAATGGTAAATCATAGTATAGATGGTCTTACATCTAGGTATCATCTCAAACTAATGAAACTAGCCTGATCTGCGACCCTAAAAAAAGATTCACTACTAAAATCAAATCAACATTGGCGGTTCATGCCAGACATGTCGTAAAAGATCTTGCACCAGAAGGTGAAGTTGGTGCAGATATTCTTCCAACATAAGCTAATGAAAATGTCTAATAGAAATTTGGAATATTCCTCATACATATACAAGGACAATTCTATTGTGGGTCTCAATCACAGTGATATTTTATATTCCACTTATATATTCAATAGAGACACACTAAAAATTCATCTACATGGGTAAATTGTCTACCACACCCCTAATGAGAAACCTTGAGAAAATTTGTCCTGCCTTAAGAAGAACTACTAGCCCGACCAGACAGAGGTCCTCTATACCTTTTACATTCATTGTCCCTTAGGTTTGGAACAATGATAAGATCCTGATTTACTATTTAAGATAAATTAGGTTGGTTAAATGTTGTCACTCAATTTTGAATGGCATACTGGATCCCATCTGTGAAGCGTCTACCACATGAAATATCATCACCAAATAGAAGGGATAAAAAGCACTACAAAATTGTGAAATTTGTTGAATACTCCATTAATTAAATAGAAATTCACTCAATATGCATGAACTCTTTGGATATGGACACTCTTAACATAATAGGAAATAAGTGATCACAGATTATAGTTTGGGAATCAACCCTTAACATTATTTGATGAGGATTAGCATGGGTAATCACATCCCAAAAGAAATTGGATAATTAAACCATAATGTGAGTAGAAGGCATGACCCTCCACAATTAAGGAATCCCTAGATGCTCAAATATATATTTCATGTCCTCTTTCCAAGACTCGGCATCCTATGGACATCCATTCCTTGAATTGGTGGAAGGATGTTTTAGTTGAAACTGAAAAGTATGATCGAACATCATAGTTGAAAATCATAGAGAAACATTCATGGACTGCGTCACAGTTAAACGACTATAAAAAACATGGGAATAAATAATTGAATCAGATAAAAGAGACATTGCCTCTAGTGGTAGTCTTGGAGGTACAATTGGTGGCTCAGGGCCCACCATGTCTGGAGCATGGCCGTCACCACCTTTCTGTAATACAACTGAGGATTTCGCGGGGGGGGGGATATGACAACCCTACTTTTTAGTACAACTTAAGCATACTTTATTACATAAAACTTCACTTGATACAACAAAGAATATCGAGAGGTTTAGTGTGTTTGGGGATTAGGATAATTACATAAAAATTTTAAACTTGAAATACTACATCTTTATTGAAAACATCCTTTACATGACCGCTACATTCCTTCGTACTTAGAATTGCATGGGTTAACCTGTGGACATGCATAAGAAAAGGGTGAGCTATAAAGCCCAGTAAGGGGGTACACAATGAATAACATGAGGATTACAATACATGTTAGTCAATAGGAACATCAATAGAGCATTAGAGTAACATGAACATAAAGGCATGATAAAGCATGATAACCATAACATGGAAATGTGGCAACAACACTTAACATTGAATTAGCATGAGCCAAGGCTCATTGCACATGGAGCATGAGTAAACCCACATTGCACTTGAAGCACGAGTAAACTCTCGTTTCACTTGAATTAGCATGATTCATAACTCATTGCACATGACGTATCATGATACTATACTTTACCCAATGCATTAGAGCGCTATAAAGGGTGCACCCTTCATAAACATTGTATTTCATGCATAAGTGTGCCACATGGATCATAAAACATGGATTCATAAAACATAATCATTTATTCCACGATAAAGGAATGTGGAATTCATACATGAAACATTATAATCAATAAGTAAATGTGCATAAAGGTGAATACCGTTGATGGAGAAATGGGCATGGTATTCACTACACAATGATATTGGCTTAGAAAATCGGTGTGATTTCGGCAGCGTAACAACGTGACATAAGAATTCATAAAAAAGGGTTGATGAGAGAGAAAGGGGTTCCTCATCACATTTACATGTAATGGATAGTAAGGAGTTCATATAGATATATGTCCCAACAACTGAAAAGGAATTTAGATTCATGATACAAAAGTATTGCTTGAATATAAAAGAGGAGAAAAAGGTTTCTTTCGGAATTTCGGCATAGTAACGGGTGTACATGGGAGGCTTTTAATGAGATAGAAAAAGGGTCTCCCATCATTCAAACAATAAGAGGGATGTATGGGAGAGGTGAGAAACCATACCCCAACATTCATAATTGAAATTAAAAGGGCAATACAACTTAAAGAAAATTGACGAAAATGAGAAAGGAAGAAAACCCCTTACTTGGAAGTGTGCTTCCAAAGGCTAGAGAGAGGCTTGTGAGAGGCTTCTTGGGAGCTGGGTCACCTTGGGAGGATTCTAGAGAGAGTAGGGCAGAGGTTGGACGAACTACAATGGATTTTAGTGAGGAGGAAGTGGGAGCTTGGGTGGGTTTATATAGGAAAGTTGAGAGAATTATTTATTATTTAGGTTTGGGACTCCTTATATTAAAATAATCCAAACCATAAACAATCCCATGGTATTAGCCCATGGTTTCTGGAAAAGGAAAGAGGAAAACAATAGTTTACAAGGACAAGGTCCGAACGTATTAAAAAATTAGTGTTGCTTATGTGGAGGTGAGTCACACTCCCATGGAAATTAATTAAAAAAAGGCAAAGTGTTGAATAAGTCTTGAGGGCTCCATTAACGCTTTGAAAAGTAAGTCAAACAAACTCAAACCCTCATTATTTTAATGGTAAAACACATATTGTCCAAACATAAGGATTATGTTATTTTATTACATCACCATTGGGTCATTATGATGTCATAAAACACATTATATATTTAAATGTTATTTAATATTTACCCAAAAATTTGCCGGTCTCAGAAAATTATGTAAAATTCACCATTGGATAATTTCGACGTCCTGATTCCAAAAATAATATTTATTTTATCTAAATAATTTTCTAAATATGTGAATTTTCACTTTTAAAATAAAAACCGACATTTAAAAAAAATTCACGGGTTTTGACAGAAATGACTTTCAAACCTTAATAAAAATTTTATTTGCATTCATAAAATTATAAGATCGTTTATAATTAATAAAAATTTAATTTAATATTAATAATAATATTTTATTAAAATAATATTTAATTCAAATATCCTTTAATTTAATAAAATATAATTCTTAATTAAATAATAACTAAAAACACCATTTGTACTTTAAACTAATTACAATGTATCAAAAATGACTAGAAATTATATTCATTATTATATACAAAAATAATGTACATGAACATGGTGCTACTTATTTGTTACATAACCCCTTAAAATAGCCGCATAAGACCTAAGGGTAAAGTGTGCGATGGTGACAGACTCTTGGGGCGGCTCGGATAACATCGCTCGAGTGGTAATTTCAATCAACATACACTTTTCCCGTAGACGATCACGTTCGAGCTTGACTTGATGAAGCTCATCTTGGGCTTGGTCAAGGGAAAAGCCCAAAGACGCCACCTCTTTTCCGAGATCTGACAAATGGGCTTCGTAAGGGGCAATTCTACTAGATGAGGCCATCGCTTCCTCTGTCTGAGTAGAGATGGGTTTGTTAAAGATTTATATTTATACAACTTAGATTATCACTATTCAATGGCTATAAAAGTAACGGTCACAAATCTTAACATAAAACTAATGAAGTTGTCATCTTATAAAAACATTTTTCATAATGAAACATTTAACTGGATCAAGAGGGATTTTCTATTAATGAAACTTTGGGTCGTTACAATATTCCCCCCTTAAGAAATTTCTCCCTCGAAATTTTCCTTTTCCCACACTAAAACAAATGTGGGTAACTCAGCTTTATCATGTCCTCCGACTCCCAAGTTGCTTCTTCAAACTTTTGGTTTCTCCACAACACCTTGACGAGGGGAATTGTCTTATTTCATAGAAATTTTTCTCTATGATCTAAGATCTTCACTGGTTGCTCCTCATAAGGAAGATCATCTTCCAATTGTACAACCTCAGAAGATATTACATGTGAAGGGTCCGGTATGTACTTCCTTAAAAGGGATACATGAAAGACATCATGCACCTTGGCCATAGTAGGTGGAAGTGCTAGTCGATAGGCCACAGCCCCAACACGATCAAGAATCTCGAAGGGGCCGATGTACCCTTGACTTAACTTCCCTTTATTTCCAAACCTCATGACCTTCTTCCACGGAGATATGTGTAAAAACACCATGTCTCCGACTTTAAACTCAAGGTCTCATCGACGATTATATGCATAACTCTTCTGTCGAATTTGGGCTGACTTGATATGCTGTTGAATGGTTTTCACCTTCTCCACCATTTCTTTGACCATTTCTGGTCCAAGCAGCTTACTTTCACCGACCTCATCCCAACATGCCGATGTTCTACAGCTTTTCTCATACAGGGCTTCATATTTTGCCATTTGGATGCTTGAGTGGAATCTATTATTATAAGAGAACTCAACCAGAGGAAGATGTTGATCCCATCCTCTTTTAAAGTCCATTGAGCACGCTCTCAACATATCCTCAAGTGTTTGGATAGTCCGCTCGGATTGGCCATCAGTTTGAGGATGATAGGCCGTACTAAAGATCAGTTCAGTATTCAGAGCATGTTGAAGACTCTTCCAAAACATAGAGGTAAATCTTGGATCTCAGTCAGAAACAATAGATAGTGGTACTCCATGCAACCGTACCACATCCCTGATATATATCTGTGCCAGTTGATCTAAAGAGAAATCCTCTCGAATAGCAATGAAGTGTGCAGTCTTTGTAAGACGATCCACAACAACCTAGATTGCATTGTTGCCTTTAGATGTCCTTGGAAGTCCGGTGACAAAGTCCATGGTGATGTTCTCCCATTTCCTTTCTGGTATGGGAAATGGTTGCATCATCCCCTTAGACATCTGCCTCTCTGCCTTCACTTGCTGACACACCAGGCACTTTGATGTATATTCAGCGATCTCCTTCTTCATATTATCCCACCAAAAGTTTTCTCGGAGATCTCAATACATCTTTGTGCTCCCTGGGTGAATAGAGAAATTTGAACTATGTGCATCATCCAAAAGTTCCTTCTTCAGCTCCGAACTTGATGGAACACATAGTCTTTTCCCAAACCACACAATTCCTTCTTCATTAACATTTAACTCTGAGGATCTTACCTTTTTGATAGCTTCCACTTTTTCTTGGATTCCCGCATCATCCTTCTGAGCATCCTTTAACCATTCCAAATGATTTGGTTGAGTAATCATTTGTGAAAGAATTGATGATGTTCCCTTCTTTATGATTCCCACATCCATCTTCATTAAGTCTATGAAGATTGGATCCTTCTCAATTCTCATCATTGATAGAATCACTGGATCCTTTCTACTTAGGGCATCTGCCACCTTGTTCGCTTTCCCAGGGTGGCAATGTATTGAACAGTCATAATCCTTGATGAGCTCTATCCATCTTCTCTGGTGCATATTAAGCTCTTTCTGTGTGAATATATATTTAAGACTCTTGTGGTCAGTATATATCTCACATTTCTCTCCATAGAGATAATGCCGCCAGATTTTCAAGGAAATGATCACCGGCGCCAACTCCAGATCATGCGTTGGATAGTTTCTCTCATGGATTTTCAACTGCCTTGAGGCATAGGATATCACTTTATCATTCTGCATCAGCACACATCCTAGGCCCTTCTTCGATGCATCACTGAATACCACAAAAAGCTCCCCACTTGTGGGTAAAGTGAGCACGGGTGCAGTGATAAGCCTCCTTTTCAACTCCTTCAAGCATTATTCGCATTCATCACTCCAAGAAAACTATACTCCCTTTCGATTTAGCTTGGTAAGAGGGTTGGAAAATCGTGAGAAATTTCTCACAAATCGTCGATAATATCCAGCTAACCCCAAGAAGCTATGGATATCCGTTACTGATGTTGGCCTCGTCCATCCCTCAATTGCATCTGTTTTGGAGGGGTCCACAGATATCCCATTTCTTGTGATGATATGGCCCAAGAATGAGACTTCCTTAAAACAAAACTCACACTTTCTATACTTTTCATAGAGCTTCTCCTTGCGCAAAGTCTCCAGTACAGTTTTTAAATGCTCCTCATGGTCCTCCTTGGTTTTGAAGTATATTAGAATATCATCTATAAAGACTACCACAAATTTTTCAAGGTAATCTCTAAAGACTCTATTCATCAAGTACATGAATATTTATGGAGCATTGGTGAGTCCAAAAGGCATTACTATGAATTCATAGTGCCCGTACCTTGTACGAAAAGCAGTCTTGGGGATATCTTCATTCTTCACCCTTACTTGATAATATCCCGACCGCAAGTCCACCTTGGAGAAGTATTGTGCTCCACGCAGCTGATCAAACAAGTCATCGATTCTTGGGAGAGGATACCTGTTCTTTATCGTTATTTTGTTAAGTTCATGATAATCGATGCAAAGCCGCATTGACCCATCCTTCTTCTTGACGAAGAGGACTGGTGCACCCCATGGTGATGCACTTGGGCGTATAAACCCTTTATCAAGATTCTCCTGTAGTTGTGTCTTCAGCTCTTCAAGCTCAACAAAAGCCATTATATATGGAGTCTTGGATATTGGTAGCGCCCCAGGTATAATCTCAATTGAGAACTCAACATCTCTTCTTGGAGGAAGACCAGGAAGTTCCTCGGGAAATACTTCAGCGAATTCCCTCACAATAGGCATTTCTTCAAGGGTGGTTTCTTCCTTGGAATTAATCATCTGAGCCAGATATGCATGCTCATAAGGCAGTAATATGCATTCTTGAGATGATGGAGCTATAGGATATTCATCTTCCTCCTGACACTTGTAAAGAATCGGGGGGCGATTCTCCATATGGAGTGTGATTTCCCTCTCCTGACAATTTATGTTGTCTCTATATAAGGAAAGCCAATCCATGAATAGTATTGCATCAAATTCCTCCAGAGGGAGTATGATGTGGTTCGCCGGGAAATTAAATCCACATATTATAACAGGGGAGGACTTATACTCATGGGATGAAATGATTGCCCCATTTTCCGTACTCACCGACATCATTACTTCCATGATTTGTGGTGGTGCAGGGATTGTTCTACTAAACATTTGAGATATAAAAGAATGTGTAGAACCTGAATCAAAAAGTACATTCACTATTATTGAATGAATAACTAGCGTACATGTCACCACTTCGTTGTCGGGGTTCACTTCGGCAGAAGTGATGGCAAAAGTTCTTCCTTGTTGTCTTGGAGGTTGCTGGTTGCCTCCGATAACCCTTGGATTAGGGAATTGATTTGAAAAATGACCTGGTTCATTGCATTTCTAGCATTAAACAACGCGTTGAGGTTCGAACGAAGAGTTCCTCTCCTCTGTCGTTGCCGCGGGACCTTCTTGCTGACAGTTAACAGCTAGCTGCCCTTCTCTTCCACACTTGAAGCATTTTCTTGTCCCCCTAAGGCAATTTCCAGGGTGCTTCTTTCCACACGTTTGGAAAGTGGGGTGCTGTAACTTCTTAGCGTCGTTGGATTTATCCATCGGACCACCAGCATTGAAGTCCACCTTACGTTTCTTGTCCCCATGATACCCCTGTGATTCTTCGATCTCCATTTCAACCTTGAGGGCACATCAGACAATTTCCTCATAGCTGTCGAAATCACGGATCGCTAATGCTTTCCGCAAGCTAGGCTCCAGCCCACCAACGAAGCGGTCAGCCTTGCATTCGGGGGTAACGACAAAGCCGAAAGCGTATTGTGCAAGCCTTGTGATGTTTGCCTCGTACGCTCCCACAGATTCTTCATCTTTCTATTTGAGGTAAATGAAGTCCCTTTCCATCTTAAGACGGACGGTGCGTGGAAAATATTTATCAAAAAACATCTTCTGGAATTCCTTCAATTCCAAAGCCTCGACCTCCTCCTCAGGCTTCGTATTTTTGATCAACGTCCACCATTGATCAGCTTCACCCTCCATACGATATGCCGCCAGGAGAACCTTCTCTTTTTCAGAGCATCGGAGGATGGATAATATCTTTTCAATGGAGTTGATCCATTGTTCAGCGATCGTGGGATCAGATGATCCACTAAAAGTAGGAGGCCTTTGTCTCATGAAGCTCTCGATAGAGACTTGTTCTTTCTTAGGGGGGATTGAACGTTCCTCTTGACCAGTGTTTCTATTCAAAACTTGAGTTAGCTGAGAGAGAAGTGTGGCAAAGTTCGCGATTCCCGCTCCCATTGGATTGGGCATCTCATAAGTACAATCATAACACTGATCTTCACAACGATTGTTAGCCCGAGTTCTCCTATTACCGGCCATTGGCTGGAATAAAAGGAATGATAGGGGTAACACATAAAGGGTAATCCAAAGGCAAAAGTTGATGACTTATAAATAATCTTTAATCTCTTTAACTCATGAGTCTATGGGATTCAATCTAGGCTTTTCATGATCTTCCTTCTAACATATATTCTTAGGGGCATTTTTCCCTTAATAAGGGTTTATACTAAGATTTTGAATTTATCAAAACATATCCCCCGGGAGTTTTGTAACCAAGATTGTAGCAAGGCCCGTTGTCGTGCACCAGTTCCCGTTCGAGTCTAGCTCAAAGCGGTATTTTCGGGTTTTACCCCTAGGATACATCTGTGCCAGAGCCGCCTCTACCTGCTCGTATCCAGACAGGGATATATTTGTTTGATACACCACTTACTTATATTTACCAAAACGTAGGGATGGTTTAATTATACTTAGTCTTGTATCTAAGGCCTTACTAGGTTTTCCTAATCCCAAAAATAATTAAACCTATCCTCTAATACCAACTATGACAACCCTGCTTTTTAGTACAACTTAAGCGTACTTCATACATAAAACTTCACTTGATACAACAAAGAAGATCGAGAGGTTTAGTGTCTTTGGGGATTAGGATCATTACATAAAAACATTAAACTTGAAATACAACATCTTTATTGAAAACTTCCTTTACATGACCACTACATTCCTTCGTACATAGCATTGCATGGGATAACCTGAGGACATGCATAAGAAAAGGGTGAGCTATAAAGCCCGGTAAGGGAGTACACAATGAATAACATGAGTAGTACAATACATGTTAGGCAATATGATCATCAATAGAGCATTAGAGTAGCATGAACATAAAGGCATGATAATGCATGATAACCATAACATGGAAATGTGGAAACAACACTTAACATTGAATTAGCATGAGACAAGGCTCATTGCACATGGAGCATGAGTAAACCCTCATTGGACTTGAAGCACGAGTAAACCCTCGTTGCACTTGAATTAGCATGATTCATCCCTCATTGCACATGACATATCATGATACTATACTTTACCCAATGCATTGAAGCGCTATAAAGGGCGCACCCTTCTTAAATATTTCATTTCATGCATAAGTGTGCCACATGGATCATAAAACATGGATTCATAAAACATAATCTTTTATTCCACGATAAAGGAATTTGGAATTCATACATGAAACTTTATAATCAATAAGTTAATTTTCATAAAGGTGAATACCCTTGATGGAGAAATGGGCATGGTATTCACTACACAATGATATTGGCTTAGAAAATCGGTGTGATTTCGACAGTGTAACGGCGTGACATAAGAATTCATAAAAAAGGGTTGATGAGAGAGAAAGGGGTTCCTCATCATATATACATGTAATGGAAAGTAAGGATTTCATATAGATACATGTCCCAACAACTGAAAAGGAATTTAGATTCATGATACAAAAGTTTTTCTTGAATATATAAGAGGAGAAAAAGGTTTCTTTCAGAATTTCGGCATAGTAACGGGTGTACATGGGAGGCTTTTAATGAGAGATAAAGGGGTCTCTCATCATTCAAACAATAAGAGGGAAGTATGGGAGAGGTGCGAAACCATACCTCAACATTCATAATTGAAACTAAAATGGCAATACAACTTAAAGAAAATTGGCGAAAATGAGAAAGGAAGAAAACCCCATACTTGGAAGTGTGCTTCCAAAGGCTAGAGAGAGGCTTGTGAGAGGTTTCTTGGGAGCTTGGGGCACCTTGGGAGGATTCTAGAGAGAGTAGGGCAGAGGTTCGATGAACTCAAAGGGATTTTTGTGAGGAGGAAGTGGGAGCTTGGGTGGGTTTATATAGGAAAGGTGAGAGAATTCTTTATTATTTAGGTTTGGGACCCCTAATATTAATATAATCCAAACCACAAACCATCCCATGGTCTTAGCCCATGGTTTCTGGAAAAGGAAAGAGGAAAACAATATTTTCTAAGGACAAGGTCCGAAATTATTAAAAAATTAGGGTTGCTTATGTGGAGGTGAGTCACACTCCCATGGAAATTAATTTAAAAAGGCAAAGTTTTGAATAAGTCTTGAGGGCTCCATTAATGCTTTGAAAAGTAAGTCAAACAAACCCGAAACCACATTATTTTAATGATAAAAAACATATTGGCCGAACATAAGGATTATTTTATTATATTACATCACCATTGGGTCATTATGATGTCAGAAAATACATTATATATTTAATTGTTATTTAAATTTTACCCAAAAATTTGACTCTCTGAAAATTATGAAAAAATCACCGTTGGATAATTTCGACGTCCTGATTCCAAAAATAATATTTATTTTATCTAAATAATATTCTAAATATGTGAATTTTTACTTTTAAAATAAAAACCGACATTTATAAAATAAATCATGGGTTTTGACAGAAATGGCTTTCAAACCTTAATAAAAAATTTAATTGTATTCATAAAATTATAAGATCATTTATACTTAATAAAAAATTAATTTAATATTAATAATAATATTTTATTAAAATATTATTTAATTCAAAAATCCTTTAATTTAATAAAATATAATTCTAAATTAAATAATAACTAAAAACACCATTTGTACTTTTATCTAATTACAATGTATCAAAAATGACTAGAAATTATATTCATTATTATATACAAAAATAATGTACATGAACATGGTGCTACTTATTTGTTACATAACCCCTTAAAATAGCCGCATAAGACCTTAGGGTAAGGTGTGCGATGGTGACAGACTCTTGGGGCGACTCGGATAACATCGCTCAAGTGGTAATTTCAATCAACTTCCACTTTTCCCGTAGACGATCATGTTCGAGCTTGACTTGATGAAGCTCAGCTTGGGCTTGGTCAATGGAAAAGCCCAAAGACGCCACCTCTTTTCCGAGCTCTGACAAATGGGCTTCGTAAGGGGAAATTCTACTGGATGAGGCCATCGCTTCCTTTGTCTGAGTAGAAATGGGTTTGTTAAAGCCTTATATTTATACTACTCAGATGATCACTGTTCAACGACTATAAATGTAACGGTCACAAATCTTAACGCAAAACTAAAGAAGTTGTCATCTTATAAAAACATTTTTCATAAAGAAACATTTAACTGGATCAAGAGGGATTTTCTATTAATGAAACATTGGGTCATTATAGGTAATTGGTATTTTAATTCTAATATCATGTCTCAAAACAACATAAAATCAAAAATATTGAATCAAAGTTGGAATATGCACCCAGGAAAACTTCTTACCCAAGGAATACTACCCAAAATACATGCTTATACAGCCAGAGATCATTTCATGGGAACTGTTTCATTTCATTTAACATTTAATTAGTTGGTTTAATCTTTTCCCTTACATTATCATGATAAGGTGGAATCAGAATTTGAAACAATTCCACTTTTATGTTTTCATTTTCTAATAACTTGTGCCAAATTTCCCTTAAAATGAGTTGTCCATCCTACTAAATTATGGTCCATGCTCTTTATCAATGAGATTAAAACCCACTTCAATTTATCATTAATTACATAATTTGGGAAATTACTCATTCCAACCAAGGAGGGGCCATAAAACCTGAATAATTGAAATAAGTAATTACTCAATCACAACCCAAAAGTAGCACAAACCAATATACAATAATGTCTCATTCAATAATCGCATGAAAAATAGGAAATGTAATTCTATGAAATACAACTATATGACATGGGGATTTTCAAGGAATGAAAAATACATGTGCCTACAATGTTTCATGTAATAATGTTATTTTTCCCATATAGTTGGGCCAAGTATAAATTAAAATTCTTAGTTAGAGTAATAATAATATCCAAAACGCAGCATGTGAATCACCCAACAGTGAAATAATGTTAAATGTAATAGGAATAGTTGAACAAAAATTTTATTTTTGGTGACTTGGATTTTACCTTGAATCGGGGATTAGGATGCCCAATTATAGATTATGACCATGCCCTATAATGTTTCTATCCACCAACCTATCGTCTCAAAATTGTAAAGCTAGGATGGAAACCCCTTGATACCACATTGTGACATCCCAAAACTGGATGCCACATAAGAAGTTCCCCCTTCATTGTGGGACACATGGCCTAATGAGAATCTCCCCTAATGCTAGAGACTTCCAAATAATAGTGAGGGCCTAGGGTGTTGCTAACCGGGACAGTATTCCTTCATTACTAGAGTGTAGCAGAATAGATAATTGTATCTAGATCTAATTAGAAAAAGAAATATAAGTAAACATAATTCCCAATATAAAGAAAAAAAGAAAAACTATAAAAAAAATAAAAGGAATAACATACAATAGTCGACGATGAGAAATTTTATTTAACTAGAAAAGTGGAAAAAATTATTTTAAGTTAGAGTAATACAAGAAAACCCCAATCTAGAAAAAATAATTCGTAATCTATCCCAAGAATCCTGATTTAAAACTACGTAATATACTACCAATCCCATCATAGAACAATATGAAATCAAGTGTATGAATCATTACAGTTCCCTTAATCAATACTTGAACACATGTAACCTGACTCGGGTACGAAACGGTCCCCATATAGGTTGTGAGATAAATTTTAGTGGGACAACCACTGATGATGTCCATATATTTCATCATGTGTAATATATTTGAAATAGTTTTTATGTATGCATATATAATGTAAAGTAGTATAATGATACTAAATAACTATGTACATCCATTTTCCCTTGACTAGTGTTTGAATAAGTAACCATCTTAGTAATTAATTTATTATCAACATTTATAAACATGTCACATGAGGCATACCTAGAACTCACACTGTCTCATGATAGAATAAATCATAAAGTCTCCATGAGGTAATCTGGACCATAGTTAATAATTAATACTAATGGGATCCACGGTATTCCCCCATTGTAACACATACCTCATTAGAGGATAACTCGGTAATAACTAATTCTAGATAAAGGTTAAGATCGTAATACAAGCCTTATCATCCATGACATTTCAAAATATGATGTTTACCGTGTCCAAGGAGTTAGTCCAAGGTTAAAAGAGGCTATGCTATGACTGGGTATAATGGGATGTAACCATGGCACCTACATGTCAAAATTGGATCAAAACACTACGGGAAAATGGGTATTTGCGACGGGTTATTTGCGACGGGGGTATTTGCCCGTCGCAAATAAGTAGCCTTTTGCGAAGGGATAGCTTTCCCCGTCGCAAAAGGACGGGCGCCCTTTGCGCGCCAAATAGCGGGAAACATATTTGCGACGGGGGAATATTCCCGTCACAAATAACCGGCGGCGGTAAAATGTATTTGCGACGGGAATATTCCCCCGTCGCAAATAGTATGTCGACAGGTGGTTATTTGCGACGGGACCCGTCGCAAATAACTATTTAACCGTTGACCGTAATAAATGATGGCTAAGGTATTTGCGACGGTACCCGTTGCAAATACTAGTATTTGCGACGGGATACCCGTCGCAAATAATCTAACCTATAAATACCCACATTCGTTTTTTTCAAATCATTCTCAATCTCCATCTTTTTCTTCTCTCAAAATTTTATTTCTAAAGTTCAGTTTTTCTCAAGTGTAATTTTTTTCTCCGGAGTTGATATTGATGTTTTCAAGAACGATCAGAGATCAACCTCAGATCAATTTTCAAGGTATTTATATTCATTTTAATTTAATTTTTATTTTTAATGTTTTATTAGTTTCAATTATTCTTAATTAGTTGTAATTTAATTATGTTTACATTGTTTTGTTACTTAATAAATTTAAATTATTAGTATTGTTCATAGTTAATGGTAAATAGGAATAATTAGTAATAATTAGTAATAATTAAGAATAAATATTAATAATTAGCAATAAATAACAATAATTAGGAATAATAACATTATTACATTATTAGTATATTTTATTATTAATATTAAAATAATATAATTTTTTATATATATACAATTCTCTTTTCACCTGTGTGTTTGCTGTCTCCACATGTATTATTTGTAGGTGGAGATAGAAAACACACAGATGAAAGAAGAATTGTATATAAATTAAAAAATTATATTATTTTAATATTAATAATAAAATATACTAATAATGTTATTATTCTTAATTATTTGTAATTATTCCTAATTATTGATAATTATTCATTTAATTACTTATAATTAGGAACAATTGCCAATAATTATCAATAATTAGGAATAATTAGTAATAATTAGTAATAATTACCAATAATTAGTAATAATTACCAATAATTAGTAATAATTACCAATAATTAGTAATAATTCGTAATAATTACTAATAATTACCAATAATTAGTAATAATTAGCAATAATTAGTAATAATTAGCAATAATTAGTAATAATTACCACTTATTAGTAATAATTACCAATAACTAGTAATAATTACCAATAATTAGAAATAATTAGTAATAATTACCAATAATTAGTTGTAATTAGTAATAATTAGTAGTAATTACCAATAATTAGTAATAATTACCAATAATTAGTAATAATTACCAATAATTAGTAATAATTACCAATAATTAGTAATAATTAGTAACAATTAGTAATAATTAGTAATAATTACCAATAATTAGTAATAATTAGTAATAATTAGTAATAATTTGTAATAATTTGTAAGAATTAGTAATAATTACCAATAATTAGTAATAATCGGTAATAATTACCAATAATTAGTAATAATTAGTAATAATTAGTAATAATTAGTAATAATTACCAATAATTAGTAATAATTAGTAATAATTAGCAATAATTACTAATAATTAGTAATAATTAGTAATAATTACCAATAATTAGTAATAATTCGTAATAATTAGTAATAATTAGTAATAATTACCAATAATTAGTAATAATTAGTAATAATTAGTAATAATTACAAATAATTACCAATAATTACCAATAATAAGTAATAATTGCCAATAATTACCAATAATTAGTAATAATTAGTAATAATTAGTAGTAATTAATAATAATTAGTAATATTTAGTAATAATTAGTAATAATTAGAAATAATTACCAATAATTAGTAATAATTAGTAATAATTACCAATAATTAGTAATAATTAGTATTAATTACCAATAATTAGTAGTACTTAACAATAATTAGTAATAATTACCAATAATTAGGAATAATTACCAGTAAATAGTAATAATTAGAAATAATTACCAATAAATAGTAATAATTAGTAATAATTAGTAATAATTAGTAATAATTAGTAATAATTACCAATAATTAGTAATAATTAACAATAATTAGTAGTAATTAGTAAAAATTAATAATAATTACCAATAATTAGTAACAATTACCAATAATTAGTAATAATTACCAATAGTTACCAATAATTAGTAATAATTAGTAATAATTACCAATAATTAGTAATAATCAGAAATAATTACCAATAATTAGTAATAATTAGTAATAATTAGTAATAATTAGTAATAATTAGTAATAATTACCAATAATTAGAATTAATTAGTAATAATTAGCAATAATTAGTAATAATTAGTAATAATTAGTAATAATTACCAATAATTAGTAATAATTAGTAATAATTAGTCATAATTAGTAATAATTACCAATAATTAGTAATAATTAGTAATAATTAGTAATAATTACCAATAATTACCAATAATTAGTAATAATTACCAATAATTACCAATAATTAGTAATAATTAGTAATACATAGTAATAATTAGTAATAATTAGTAATATTTAGTAATAATTAGTAATAATTAGTAATAATTACCAATAATTAGTAATAATTAGTAATAATTACAAATAATTAGTAATAATTAGTAATAATTACCAATAATTACCAATAATTAGGAATAATTACCGGTAAATAGTAATAATTAGTAATAATTAGAAATAATTACCAATAATTAGTAATAATTAGTAATAATTAGTAATAATTAGTAATAATTAGTAATAATTGGTAATAATTACCAATAATTAGTAATAATTAACAATAATTAGTAATAATTAGTAATAATTAATAATAATTACCAATATTTAGTAATAATTACCAATAATTAGTAATAATTACCAATAATTACCAATAATTAGTATTAATTACCAATAATTAGTAATAATTAGTAATAATTAGTAATAATTACTAATAATTACCAATAATTAGTAATAATTAAAAATAATTAGTAATAATTACCAATAATTAGTAATAATTAGTAATAATTACCAATAATTAGTAATAATTAGTAATAATGACTAATAATTAGTAATAATTAGTAATAATTAGTAATAATTACCAATAATTAGTAATAATTAGTAATAATTAGTAATAATTAGTACCAATTACCAATAATTAGTAATAATTACCAATAATTAGTAATAATTACCAATAATTAGTAATAATTACCAATAATTAATAATAATTAGTAATAATTAGAAATAATTACCAATAATTAATAATAATTACCAATAATTAGTAATAATTACAAATAATTACCAATAATTACCAATAATTACCAATAATTAGTATTAATTACCAATAATTACCAATAATTACCAATAATTACCAATAATTAGTAATAATTACCAATAATTAGTAATAATTACAAATAATTAGTAATAATTAGTAATAATTACCAATAATTAGTAATAAATACCAATAATTAGTAATAATTAGTAATAATTTGTAATAATTACCAATAATTAATAATAATTAGTAATAATTAATAATAATTACCAATAATTAATAATAATTACCAATAATTAGTAATAATTACCAATAATTAGTAATAATTAGTTATAATTAGTAATATTTAGTAGTAATTAGTTATAATTACCAATAATTAGTAATAATTTGTAATAATTAGTAATAATTACCAATAATTAGTAATAATTACCGATAATTAGTAATTATTACCGATAATTACCAATAATTACTAATAATTACCAATAATTACTAATAATTACCAATAATTAGTATTAATTAGTAATAATTACCAATAATTGGTAATAATTAGTAATAATTACCAATAATTAGTAATAATTAGTAATAATTAGTAATAATTACTAATAATTAGTAATAATTACCAATAATTAGTAATAATTAGTAATAATTAGTAATAATAAGTAATAGTTAGTAATAATTAGTAATAATTAGTAATAATTAGTAATAATTAACAATAATTATGAATAATAACCAATAATATTAGTACTATGAAAATAATAAAAAATTTATATAATATTAAAATTATCAATATTTGTAACATGTTTTTCTTTATTCTCAAAATATTTAATTCTTAAAGGGTCAATTTTTAGGTCTATCTCAATAAAAAGTTTGCGTCAGTCGTGTGTGATCTAAACTCTATAATTATCCTAGAATGAGTGTTTTTCTAACAAATTTTTCAAAACCAGTAATGCTTTTATATTTTATTGAGAAATATGGAACAACGAGGTCGACAACAATCATTATTAGGTGACTGCATATGGATAAATCAACGTAGAAATCCAAACGGTTCTGGTTTAAATCTAGTATATGTAGAGGCTGTGGAGACTTTTTTATCATTTGAGGCATTAAATCAAGAATTTGTTTCAGAAGGAAAAATAAAATGCCCTTGCAGAAAATGTGCATTGAGAACGTTTGACATGTTTGACAATGTGGGAGAACATCTCTTGCGTTTTGGTTTTCAACCAGATTATGTTTTTTGGTATCAACACGGTGAACGCAGTTCCAGAGCAGGTGATACTAACTTGATTCTGGATCCATCCCGGTTTCAAGATTTAGTACATGATGTTGCAGGTTCATCTGTTCAACATACAGAAACTCCGGCTGATATAGCTTCAAATCCTGAGTTGGCACCGTCTGAATTTTATGAGTTGTTGAAGTCTGTTGAGGATGCATTTATCCTAGCTGCAAGATGAGCAAATTAGAAGCAGTTGCCAAATTTATGTCTATCAAATCAGATAACGGAATTTCAAACACCTGTTTTGAATAGATATTTTCTTTGCTTAAAACAATGTTACCCAAAGGAAATGTTTTTCCTACAAATTACTATGAGAGTAAGAGGTTGGTTCGAAATTTGGGACTTACTTGTTAGAAGATTCATGCATGTTCAAATGACTGCATTTTATATTCTAGGAAAATGAGTCGTTGGATAGTTGTCCCACATGTGGGAATCTGAGATATAAAGAAGGACAACACGGGAAGTCTGGTTTGATTCCTATAAAACAGTTGAGATATTTTCCGCTTACATCCAGAAATCAGCATTTATTCATATCTAAGAATACAGTGACAATGATGTCATGTCATAAAGAGAATATTTCAACCGATAAAAGCTTGAATCATCCAGCCGATGGTGATTCATGGAAACATTTTGATAGAGTGCATCCATCCTTTGATTTAGAAGCTAGATATGTTCGACTGGGCCTTTCCACTGATGGTTTCTATCCGTTTGGATCTTATGGTAGTCAATATTCATGTTGGCCTATTTTTTTAACTCCGTACAATTTACCTCCATGGATCTTGATGAAGGAGCCATATATATTTTTGACTTTACTAATTCCAGGACATCAGAAGAAAAATATTGATGTTTATTTGAAACTATTTATCGATGAATTAAATTTATTGTGGAGTACTGGTGTCAGTACATATGATGTTGCAACGAAACAGAATTTCATACTAAGAGCATCATTGATGTGGAAAATAAGTGACTTCCCAGCTTATGGGATGTTATATGGCTGGAGTACACATGGTCAGAAATCATGTCCTTACTGTATGGGAGAGAACAAAGCATTTAGGCTCATTCATGGAAAGAAACCTTGTTATTTTGACTGTCATCACAGATTTCTTCCAGCTGATCATCCTTTTCACAGAAACAGATCTCATTTCAGAAAAGGAACAGTTGAAAGGGAAGGACCTCCAAAAATGCTATCAGTTTCGGAGTTAAAATCAGTTTTATTTTCATTACCTCCAATCACTTTTGGTCCCACAACAATCCAATAGAAAATATATGGTTTTGGGAAACAACACAATTGGATTAAACATAGAATATTTTGGGATTTTCCATATTGGTCTGATTTTTTGGTCCGACACATGTTAGATGTCATTCATATTGAGAAGAACTGTTTTGATAATTTGTTTCATACAGTTTTAGATACGCCAGGAAAGAGCAAAGACAATGTAAATGCACGTTTAGATCTTGCCCAAATTTGCAGGCGTCCAGAATTGGAACTGTTTGAGAATGTCAGAACAGAAAGGTTACTGAAACCAAAAGCAGCTTATACATTGTCTAAAGAAAATCATTTATTATTGTGTCAGTGGATTGCAGATTTGAGACGTCCAGATGGTTGTGCTTCCAATTTGGGTAGATGTGTAAAGAATGGTCATATTACTAGATTAAAAAGTCATGATTGTCATGTTATAATGGAAAGACTGCTACCCATTGGATTAAGATGTATGTTGAATTCTGTGATTTGGGATTCCATAACAGACATGTCTCATTTTTTTTAGAAATTTGTGCGGCTACAGCAGATTATGATGCTCTAGGAAAAAATGAAAATGATGTTGTTGTAATTATATGTAAACTGGAAAAAATATTTCCGCCGTCTTTCTCCGACTCAATGGAACATTTGATGTTACATTTTCCAGATGAAGCCAAATGTGGAGGTCCAGTACAGTTTCGATGGATGTACCCATTTGAATGATGCATGCAAAAATTGAAAAGAAAAGTACGTAACAAAGCATCTCTTGAAGGATCTATTGCAGAATCTTATTTGCAAGAGGAAATATCTTTTTTCTGCTCCCATTATTTTGAATCTGAGTATCCTTCAAAACACAACCGAATGGGACAAAACGAGAGAAATATTGATGAAATTGACAATCAATTATCTATTTTCAACCAGTCAGAGCTTGGTTTTGGTGGAGTTGTTGAACGCTGACTTTCAGATGATGAACATCATAGATCTTATACGTATGTTCTACTCATCTGTGAAGAGATGACATCAGTTGTACTGTAAGTGTTTATATCACTTATTCTATCATTTATGTTATAGTAAATAACTTTTGTTTTTATAGGTTGTATGATAATCATATCAAGAAAAAAATTCCACAAATTACAGCAGCTGCTCTCGAAGAATGTCGACTGCAAAATTTTTCTCAGTGGTTTCAAAAACTGGTAACATAAATTCGTTATCTTTTAGAAACTCATTAAATTTATAGTTTTCTATATTGATAATTATTTCACAAATTTTCAGGTGTCTCGACATGCTGAAAAAATTGACAAACGGCTGTGTGTATTGAGTAACCCACCTTCCAAACTTGTTAAAACTTACAATGCATATGTGGTGAATGGATTTCGATTCCACACACATGCATATGGGGAATCGAAAAAAACAATGAACAATGGAGTTAGATTGAGAGGATCTCATCATCGAGAAAATGAAGTTGACTTTTATGGAATAATTGATGAAATAATTGAACTCTGTTATCTTGGCCAACATTACATAACCATGTTCAAATGTCGGTGGTTGGATACAGAGAGAGGTGTGCGTGTTCATCCGAGTCATGGAATGATCGATATTAAATGTAAAAGTGTTCTCGTAGTAAATGAACCATTCTTATTGGCTCAACAGGCATATCAAGTTTATTACGCAAAGTACTGTGCTACATCAAGAGACATGACTGATTGGTGGAGTGTAATAAAAATCAAAATTCGAGACAATCAGTTTAGTCAAAGTGAATGTGCTTTCACTGATGTGCAAAGAATTAAAGTTTTTCAAGAGAGTACTCAAAATCAATCATTTTTACAAAGAGACATGAGTATCGATGACGACACCCCACATTTAAGAGTCGGTGATGACGATGATGTTAATGATGTCGCATATGAATTTGAAATGGTAAGAGATGAAGAAACTGTAACTCGAATGGATATCGATGATGTTGAGGAGTAATATGAAGATGACATTGACATATATGAAGATGATGATGAAGATGAACACTGATAGAATTCCATGGTATTTATATACAATCATAATATGTATATATGTATATATAATAGTAATTATCAATTATTTTCTAACAACATTAACATTTTCTGTTTCAGATGGACGACGCCACATTTCGTGAGTTGGCGGATGCTGACCTGACTTTCGAGGCGGATGAGTTGATGACAGATGACCCTCAGCCTTCATGCGCTCCAGGGAGTACACGGAGGGGGCGCGGTCTTGCATGATTGATGATTCCTGACCCCGTCCCCATGCGACGTCCATGTCTTGGGTTTGATCCACGCACACAGAGGTGTGATAACCTGTGTGATAACATGTGGATTTGACTAAGATTTCATTAATATATTTACATAATAAATGTTTATTATTTTTACAGTTTTCCGCATATAGCAGTCGGACATGGCAGCGCTATTTTACGCAACTATGTCTCTCAGCCGTGGACCACATGGGAGGAGATTCCCATTGATGTGCAGCAGGCCATGTTTGGCCATTGGTTGGTACGTACGTAAATAAATAATTTTTATTTTGAAAATTATTTCATTTCTAACTTGATATTTTGATTTATTTGTAGGGTTTATGGTATCCGATCGAGGATACCATGCGTGACGCCAACCACGAGGCATGGGAGGTGGCCATGTGTGATCGCCTTCGTCAGTTTTTGCACAATTTAAGAAAAGCTGCGATGAAGAAAGTAGGAGTGTCAGATTTTGACGAGTCATGTAGGGCACACCGACCAGAGTACATTTCATCCCATGTATGGGATGGATTATGTGCGCACTGGTTGAGTGGTGCCTTTCAGAGGAGATCATCGTTGGGGAGGCAGAATCGGGGGAGACAGGAGGTGACTCATCGAGCTAGGAGTCGTTCTTTCAGTACACATAGACATCATCTGGTACGTACATTATTTATAAATATTTTATATAACTATAAATATTAACAGTTTATTTTTTATTCTTATAGGCTGTTGAGCACCCCGATATTACGGAGTACGACGTATATCGGAGGATGTATAGTGATCTTGCTACTGGGGAGCTCAGAGGTGATCGTCAGCATCACATCGTGGTTAGTATTATTTTT
Source organism: Viscum album (assembly GCA_963277665.1). Taxonomy (NCBI): domain Eukaryota; kingdom Viridiplantae; phylum Streptophyta; class Magnoliopsida; order Santalales; family Viscaceae; genus Viscum; species Viscum album. Next base: position 322,719,431 of record OY728143.1, read on the forward strand.
TTCAAGTTTAAAAATTAACTGTATATAATATATTCACAATTTTAATTTTAAATTGCAACTACAGGAGTCATATGAGGCCGCAGCGTCATAGGACCGGCCTGAGAGTCAGGCCGAGTAATCAGATCAGACCACTGGCCGTCAGTTTGATGAGGCGGCATGGATGCAGGCCACCCAGTATGCCTTCGAGAAGGGCTAGGTAGTTGGTATCAGCTCTCGACTGACTCCCAGAGATTATTATGGCAGTGCTGCGATGTCGGCGTCCATCTCGAGAGGAGCTCGTGCATCTTCTTCTGCTACATAGTATGAGGATCAGTTGCAATCTCAGACTGCACTAATAGAGAGTCTCCGACAGGAGCAGGAGCAGATGCGTCAGCAGCATGAGGAGGAGCGTCGACGCCAGCAGAAACTGTACGAGGAGCAGACGAGTCGATGGTAGCAGCAGCATCAGGAGCAGATGGAGTACATGCGCCGACTCACTCATGCTTTAGGGATAGAGTTTTCTCCACCACCATCTGCAGATCCCCCCTCCCCCCTCCTTCAGATTAGAGTTTGTATTTATGTTATAAAATTTGTGAAATCAAAATATTATTTTTTTCTATTCGTAGTTTCTGTCTCATTATAAAATATTTATTAATATTCTATTATTTTTTATTTTTGAATTATAATTCTATTATTATTATATTAATTAAAATAATTTATTATTTTTATTTTTGAATTATAATTCTATTATTATATTAATTAAAATCATTTAATAATATTTTATTATTTTTTATTTTTGAAATATAATTCGATTATTATTATATTAATTAAAATAATTTATTAACAATTTATTTTGTTTTATTTTTTTATAGTATTTGCGACGGGATACTATTCCCATCGCAAATAGTATTATTATTTTTTTATTTTTTTAAAAATAGTTTTTGCGATGGGGCCCATCGCAAATAGTTTTTCACAAATATACGGAGTACTAGTTGCGACGGGGATTCTCCCCGTCGCGGAAAAAGGCTTTAGCGACGGGCCCGTCGCAAAATATTGTTATTGTGACACAGTTTTCAGCGACGGGTCATTTGTGACGGGATCCCGTCGCAAATGACCCGTCGCAAATACCTGTTTTTCTAGTAGTGAAAGAGTGTGTCCACCTAATCTTATAATAATAATGATAGGATCATATGGTGTCATAAATATAATCTAAATATAGACAATAATCATGTTCCCAAGTAGGTCTTACCCATGTTAAACTGCATCCTTTAGTTAGAATGATGTCCTTGTGTACCAAGTCATTCCCTCAGGAATCTAAAAAGATAACACAGGTGAATCCTTCCTATAAAGATATCAATATCAATTCGTAAAAATGGTCAGTAAACATTTAATTCATTTAATGTTATTAGGCCATATTATAACATCACCTTTAGTTAAATTCACTAGGTTCATGTCCGGCAATTCATTAGTTTATGAAGGCCAAGTAGCATGAACCCATTTAATTTAACATTTTATATCTTAATCCATTATTTTTTCCACCCACTACCTTAATCTAGAAGTGGAAAGGGTTTCTATTCAATGCAACCAACCATTCAATTTCAACTAATATGTCAAAATCATATTCATACTAAATGAATTTCAATTTATCATTTTAAACTACTAATTATACAAAATAACATAACATAGGTGGTTCGTGAGGAAGTTACATGGTACTTTACATTCAACAATAAATGATTAAATAAACATTTATTATAAGAACCCATATGATAATTTTTCTCAAACTCATGAAAACATGAACAATGGGTCAATAGTGTTAACATAATAAAACTCAATTATGGCGTATCACCTAACAGTGGGTGTTATGAATTGTGGTAATAAAAATGAACAATTAATCACTTATGTGGATATATCATAACCATATCGTTCTAATGTCTGTAGTCATGGATTTTAAACTCAATAAATGGAACCTGATTAAATTGGTTAGCCCCACATGACAATTCCAAAATCATTGAACATGAGGGTTGAGTTATAGACCACCCAACATAGGCTTGAACGACTCTCTACATCTAGTAATAGCCTCTAATTAGGAATGTAATGGAATATATATGACAAAAATGTAAAAATGATTAGAATGTGATTACTTGGTTTAGAGAAAAAAGACAAAGAATGGATATAATTTACTTGAGTATATATCATTGCACATCCATTGTGATGATTGGATGGTCGAACGTATCCTTGATGAAGAAGATTTCTAGATCCCTATGTTTAGACTTCAAAAATCACCAAAATGATTGAAAAGGAGGATAATCCAAATGGAAAGATGATTAGTTAATAATGAAACTCGTAATTAGATCATTAAGTGAAAAAATCTAAAATTACCCAAAATTTAGAATGTGCACCGTTTGGACGCACGGTTTGTTAAACCTAGATAAAACCCTACATTGGTACATAGAGAAAGGGGGAACTCCCACGGTTATATAAAAATGGTAGGGAAATCATGTTCCAGTCATATAGTAAGGCTCTAACTGGAAATGTATTCCACTAGCACAATTTGATCTAATTGTTCACCCTACCCTCATGGATTACTATAACAATGCGACATGAACATTTTTCAAAAAATTATGGGTTCCTAGCTCCAAAAAATCCCCACAAACCCCCGATACCTTTAATAACTCATTATTCACCCATATTAGGTACAAAATAATGAATTATCCCGAAATTTAATAGATCCACAAATGAGTGATGAAACAAGGACCCTACATAAAGCCTATGTCAATATTTTTAGTCAAAGCAGGACACTGAAGTGGGTGGTGAATTGAGTTCTAATAAAAATTCACATTAAATATATTTTTTAAATTTCCCCAAATTGAAAATAAAAACAAGCTAGTTATATAGGGTAATATAATTATAATATGTTTACTATTCAAATAGTTTCTCAGAATAAGGATTAATTCTCAGTTATATCCTTATTAAGTATAAATATAACTATTGAAGCAACTATAAAATGGGAAAAGTTATAAATTCAATCTGAGACTAACTATCAAATTAATTTTTTTTTATTAAATATGAGTTTAATGATGGGAAAACTAAATTGAGAGGCACATCAAATAGTATATGTTATTCAGTCTAAAGCTGAGACCTAATATGCTCCACTTGGTGATCACCTTCCACCATGAAATATATATGTTTAATGATTTTATCCACAAACTATATACTTGTTAACAATAGTACATAAGAATTTCTATGTCAAAAGTACTCTTACAGTATTCTATGTGGGAAAACTAACAAACAAGTAACATAGGTCTTTTTCCACAGTTATACATTGGTGAAACAATGTGTATAAAGATATTTGTGTGAGGATATCTTGTATCATACAGTATAATGTTGGAGAGAGAGTGTTTTTTAAAATAAATACACACACTACTCTAAAAGTAATAAGACAATACACAATGGAGAAATGATGAAAATAAAGGGTTAGAAATTCTCTGAGTGTTGTTCTATGCAGCTCTAGTATTATAGAATGTAGTAGATGTGATTTTCTAATCCTCTTATAATGACAGATTATTGTGGGTCTCATGTTTTGGTTTCCAGTTTAATGTGATGGGATTTGTAGTTCCTATTATTCATAGAGATTTTTCTGTGAGAATGATTGAGGTTTTTATAGATATTAGTTCATTCACAAGGAATTGAGAGTTTTTGTGTGTTCTTTTTTATATCTTTTTTCCTTAAATATATTTATTTACACACTTTTTCAGCTCAATCACCACACATATTTTATCTTCGGGATGTCTTTGTTATAGCTAAAAAAAGAGAATGATCACCACAACTCATACCATGTAATATTTACTAATTTCATTGATAAATATAATTTATTATATAAGTGTTATTAAATTTCTCGAATTTGGTCATTATAAATAACATTTAAATTTAATTGAAAATGAAAAAAATTGTTATGTTTGGAACAGTGTCACAGTATGTATTGAAAAAGTGTCATTGGAATTAGATTCTTCTAATTTTCCATTGAGTGGTGATAAAATAATGATGTCATAGGAATAGTTCAATATTTTTATTGTGTCTTGAAAATGGTAGCACAATTGCAGTGTCTGGTCCTTTACGAATTCAAGTATCAGTAGCGAGACTATGGTGTTAGATAAGCGATGTCTCAGGCGACGGTGTATTGACCCAATGTTTTATCAACGAAAATACCTTCCTATAATAATTCCATAACGTGTAATCACAATGGGAATAACAATTACATATCGTGATACTAATTACAATGTGACCATTAAAAATAATTTTTTCAATTATATGTTTTGAATTTCAAAAATCGGGCATTCACGTTTGAGTTTAGGGTGATTTATTGAGTCTAATAAAACAAACATATTATTTTGGTGAATAGTAACATATCCTTATGAGTATTAATGTTACCCTTATGAAATGTAACCTCACCTATGATAGTATATATATATATGTTATGAGTGATATTATGAGGTACTTATGTTTTTGAATAAGTATATAAATGTTTAAAAATGATTTTTTTATGTAAATGTTAAATTTAATTAAAATATAAATTAATAATAATTAGATAATTATTTATAAAAAATTGAACTTCATTTTTTTATTCGACACATCAATGAATGGTTAGGTTGAATTTTTGGGATTCTTCAGAAATACTTGATTTTTTGGTGAATAGTAAAATACGATAATTTACAATAAATGCTCAATACTTGAATTATAATGTAATAAGATGATGTATGGATGATATAAGGACATTATCGATTAATCACACGAACATTTTAATATTTTTGTTCATAGAGTCCTCACCATTTCTTTTTTTGTGTGTGGAGAAATAATTAATTAACGTACATAATAATGAGAAACCCCCTCTCCCCTACACTATAATTACCACTCATCGAATTTTCATTTTATCACACCACTAAAGCATCCATACATGACTAAACTTAGCCAAAAAAACTTTCCTAGCCCCTTACACATTTAAAATATCTTTCTGTCTCATTAAAAGTCAATTTTAATGTTCTATAAAGAGGGCTTAAGTGGTAGTTCTCCCATCTATTCTTCTTTAATTTCCTTTCAATTTCGTGTTCTTTTTTCATCTCTCCACCCTATAATCATCCACATGGTGTTGGAACTCTAGTATCCTATATATATTTGAATTTAATAATACTAATGGGTTAATATGTTATCCAACCACATTCTTCTCTTCTTATTATTTTAGAAACAATAACAGTGTTCGTGAGGTGTTAATTTACCACCTGAAAAAACGACATGTTTTCATTTTACATGACCACTTTCAAATATGGTCATAAAACCATTTTTATAATTTAATAATATTTTATATTATTTATTGTATCTTATTAATGGTTATTAACCACACATTCCAATATATTACTGAATGATAAAACAAAACATATTCGTTATAATCCAAAAACTACCCGAAATAACCCAAATGATCATCATTAAATTCATAACTAATGAATCATCCAGGTGGTATATAACATAATACATTATAAGATCATATAAAATCCTTTAATAACATTAATAAAATTTAATATCAGTTCTGGAGGTTTAACCACTATATACATGAACATCCATTCATGAATACACGTGATCTGTTCAAGAAAACCATAAAAACGAAGATTCCTGAACAATGGATTTGAACACTAAAACTAATCCAAAGGCACAGAAAATATTTTCATGAAACCATAATGAACCATATTCATGTAAAGAAGTCTCTATATTTATTATTTAATTAATCTTATATCATTATAGTGGACATTAAATTAAAGAAATTATTCAGATACAAGGTAAGAGGAAATTCTCGAACTCAACCTTATTTATTTGGGCTCTCCCTCTTCCACTCCATTTTTGGAAAGACCAATACATAAAAATAATTTTTTAATAATTATATTACCTTTTATAGGATATAAGTGTTTTAAAATGGAGCTTATTTCAATCAAAATGATTTCCAAAATAACTCTTCTTTCAAAAACACAACTTTTTATCACTCAAGGTGAATTCTTCTTTCATTTAGTATGTCACTCCCTATATATTTAGTCAACCAATAGATTATGAATGTGTTCTCATGGGATGAAATAAATTACTTAATATTGGTTATTTATTTTATTTAATTTAATTTTTTAATATTGAATTCATAATTATGAAAACATTATAATGTGACGGTTGCACCCTTCATTTTATAGCGCAATATGAATGTTTGAATGTGACAGGTGCACCTGAAATTATATAGCGCTCCAATGCATTGGGTAATGTGATGAGTCTCATGTGATAAAGGGAAATGATTCATGAACATGATTCTATAATTTTCCACAACTATGTGTTCTATTTAACTACTAAGACATGATCTTTCATTGTTTATGAATTGCTACATTCTAAGTGTTCTATTAATTTTTCCTATCATGATTATGATCATGTGGATATGTTATGATGATAAGGATTATTCCTATCCCAAGTTATGTTGTTTCATGTTCTTATTTATCAACATATTGGGATTTTAGCTCAATACTTTTTGATTTATATCCATAGGTGACTACATGTACTAAGGAGACGTCAAGTTCAAATTAGAAAAATGAGAAGAACGGATTAAATAAATGTTTACATATTATGTTTTAAATGTTATGAATGATCCCAGTTTTACCCAGGCACTAAAAATATTGTATCCTAATTGTGTAATACCATTATGTTGTTTATCTTTTTAATTATGTAATACTAATCTATGAAAAGGCAACGTCTCCACAGTGGTTATCAGATGCCATGTTTAGATAATTTGGGAATTAGGATTACTGAACTGCAGAGAAAACCAATTTTATGAGACTTTGTACCAATATACAGACAATAATATTTACATAGACAACCCATAAAATTTTATTTTTGTGTAAATTGTACAAATTAATAAGTTATTTATTCATTACATGTTCTCTTATGATTGTTATAACCTTTTCTATTATATAAAATGGTGGGAAGAAGGGGAAATGAGGCCATCAACCCATGAAATGGACAATTCAATGATTTCACAAACAAAATCCCAAACTATTTGGGTGGTGGAGTTAAAAAAATCATCGTAATTCTTACCCAACTATCTCCGTTTAGGAACAATAACCCAAATAATGGGGGACATCTTCTTTCTCCTATGTGGTAGAAATTGGATGTCATGTGTTTTATGGGGAAACGGCTACTGACATTTAGTGGGTCTTCTGATCCAATAATTATGGAACAATTTGTCAAATCCACGGAGAATATAATTTTTGTGCTTCAGTATTCTGAGACGGATAGTGTTACACTATCCGTTTAATGTCTAGATGGATAAACCGATCAATGGAGAGATTTGATTAAGAACACTATTCCATGTAACAAAATTGGAGAGATGGAATGGGAATATGTTAAGTTCGTGTTTCTTAATAAGTAGTTCCCATGAACTCTTCACATGATTATGGAGATAGAATTCATTAAACTCAAGAAAAATGAAGGAGAATATATCACAACATATGAAGTGAGTTTCACAAGGCATGCAAGATACGCATCGGGTTTTGATATCAACAATGACATAAAATTTGATATAATATTTATTAGATTAAAACCACACATTTGAAAGGCCATTGTAATTTAGGACTGTAAGAGTTATGAAGAAGTAGTTTGATGTTCTCTAAATTTGGATATGGGGTTTTTGAGAATGGTCTGATGGATATGTTGATATGAAATGAAATATAATGTTTCAAGATGGATGTTCTAATGATAATGGTTAGAAGAAAACTCAACAACCCAGATGCCAAAAATCAAGGTAATTGAATCCTGGTAACTACCTAAAAACGATCGGGGGATTATTCAAGTGTGTAATGGAAGGCCACCATGATCAATAGTGTCTAAATGAAACATAAGGAAGTAGAAATTGGTTTAATAAAGTTGAAAACCACCCGTTGTCCAATGATACAACTGTAGGGAGCAAGGGAACTATTCAAGCTACTGCACTAAACCTCATGTCCTTGAGGGTAATCAACATCCAATTCCACCAATGCCAGAGGAAAAAATGGATGGTGTATGCCATCACTACTGCATATGTGGTTGAAGAAATGAAGTCGTATAAGGTAAACATCATATTCACTCATGGATGAAAAAATTATTATTTGATGCTTGGTCAACGTATTCCTTTATGTCTTGAATGTTTTCTAGAACTATAGAATCAAATCTATGAAACCTTGATGTAGAGATATCTGTAAAAATAACAAGTGGTGAAATCCTGGAAACCCAAGTGTATGACCCTTCTCTTGTTGGCATATGTGGGAAGATTCTTCATGAATATATCACAATAATTTCCTTTGTGGAATTCGTTGCTATAATGGGAAGGGATTGGATCTTGTTATATATAGCACATGTCAATTGTTGGTAAAAGGAAATATCATATCATATTAAAAATAGTCCAATGATTTACTAAAAATTCAAGGATGATCATGAATCTTTTTTGAAAAATCCATCAATGGTTTGGATGCTGATTTCATGTGAAGAGGCATACCTTGGTCAAATGGTTGAGTGAAAACAAATTTCCAACCTTGTAGAAAATCCCATTGGGATGAAATATAGTGATATATTTTATTATAGATACATGGACATCCCAAGGATCATGTGGTAGTGTTCTTAATAGAACTCATAAACGCAGCTACACCTAATGTGTCGATAAAAGACAGATATTGGGGAACTGTAGGTGTTAAAGAAAAAACTACATGAAAATTTATACAATGGGTTCATATGCCCTAATGAATCACCTTGGGGTGTGCAAGTGCTCTTTGCAAAGATGAATGTTGGATAAATGAGGTTGTGTATCGATTATCTAGAACACATCAAGACCACCATAAATAACATGTTTCATCTTCCATAGACTAATGACTTGTTCGATTAGATATGATGAACTCAATACTTTTAAAAGGAAGATCCACATTCTTAATATCATCAGCTAAATGAGAATAAGGAAGATATCAAGAAGACTGCCTTCCAAATAAGGTATGGTCATTATGAGTTCCTAGTGAATCCCTTCAGACATACCAATTTCCCAGAAAAATTCATGGATTTTATGAATTGACTCTTTATACATTACCTAAACAAATTTGTGTTAGTTTTTATTGAGGATATTATTATATACACAATGAGAAATGAAGAATTTGAAAATCATCTAAAACATCTATTGGTGACATTGAGAAGGGAGAAGTTGTACGCCAATTCAGTAAGTGTGAATTTTGGATGAAGTATGTCACCTTCTTAGGACATGTGATCAGAAGTCAAGGAATTTATATGGAACTTTAAAAAAAATGGTGATTGAGGAATAACCCAAACCCTCTAGTGTTATAGAATTCCATAAATTTCTTGGATTAGTTGGGTACTATGGTCTTTTTTTGAGAAATACCTCACGATTGTCTAGCCCACTAACTAAGTTATTAAGGAAATGGTAAAGTATGTCTGGATGGAAGAATGTGATGGAAGATTCAAGGAGACAAATACAAGGTTGAATACTACACCTGTACTCAAATTACTGAAAAGTGATGAATCTTTTGTGTGATATAGTGATGATTCAAAGAAAGGATTGGGTTGTGTAGTCATGAGAAATGATAATATGTTAGCCAATGCCTCATGGTAGTTGAAGATCTATGATAATAACTACTCGACACAAGATCGTGAGTAATAATCAATGATTTTGTATAGGGAAATATGGCGGCACAACGTTTATAGTGAGATGTTTGAAATATATAATGATCACAAGAGCCAAAAGTATATATTCACACAAAAATATCTCAACATTTGTGAAAGGATAATATTAGAGACATTCATGGAATACTATTTCCCTATTCAATGTCTTCAAGGAAAGGAGAAAACGTTAGATGATGCTCTGAGCTGAAAATAACCTGATACTCTATCAATGCCAAGGATTGAGAAAGACCATATCTTTTTGGATATGAAAAGTATGGATTTGGAAATCATAATGTCATGGGATACATCCTACCATTCCAAAATTATTTAGAAACCCTCAATTCAAGTTATGATTATTGAGGCACAATTGGATAATATGGAGTTACAAAATAATGTGAATAGAGTAATGGGAAGATTCATGAGTTCCACATTGAAATTGATGGTGTGATTCAATTTGGAATGTCGATTTGTGTTCGCTCATCATTTTAGATAAATAAGGATCTATTAGACAATTCACATAGCTCAGAATTATCTATCCATACTAGTAGGACCAAGATGTAACAAGATCTCTCTGAAAACATCTAGTGGGATAAAATAAAGATGTATATTTCATAATATATCTCATTGAGATTGGTATGTATGAAAATTAAAGTAGTGAAAAAAAGTAAAAAAAACGATTATTCAATAATTTCTCATACCCATGTGGAAATGGGATAATCTCACAATGGACTTTTTCAAGGGTCTCTTGAAGATGTTGAAGGGGAATAATGAGATATGGGTTGTGGTTGAACCACTCACCTAGACTACGAATTTTATTACAATTAGAAAATATATCTCACCTAAAAAACATTAAAATATATAAGTGAATGATGTGGTGAGATTTTATAGTGTTACACTATCAATTATATCTGATCACGATCCATGGTTAACATCTAAATTATGGAGAAGCCTTCAATATTCTTGGAGTAATGAATTAAATTTAAGAATGACCTATCACCCCCAAATTGATTGCCAATCTAAAATGAATATTCAGACACTTGAATTCATGATAATAGATTACTCTATATTATTTAATGGTGGATTGTATCATCACCTCCTATTGGTTTAGTTATCATAAAACAATAGCTACCATTTGAGTATTCAGATGGCTCCATTTGATGCTCTGTATGGAAGGTGATTTAGACCACTGACCTGTTGGGATGGAGATGGAGAAAGAATGATACATGGACCAAATCCTATGAAAGCCATGATAGGTAAGGATTAAGTAATCTAGAAACATTACAATGCTACTCAGAGTTGGTAAAATATCTATGCTGACAACCATCAAATGGACTTAGAGTTCGATATTGGAGATAAATTCTTCCTTATAAAATCACAATGGAAGAGTGTAATGCATTTTTGAAAGAAATGGATGTTAAGCCCATGGTACATTGGCCCCTTTGAGATCCTTGGCCAGATAAGAGTTGTGGACTATCCGATTATGCTTCTACCAAATATGGATCATGTTCATGATGTGTTTCATGTATTATTCTTGAGGAACTACATTCTATATCCCTCACAAGTACTAAACTCAGAGGTGGTATAGCTGTAGGATGATATATTCTTGGAGGAGCATCCAGAATCGATTCTAGACCTGAGAGATATAATTATAAACCAAAATAAAAACTACCTTTTTAGAGTGATTTTGAGGAACCATAAGATTGGAGTAGAAACATCAGAACCAGAGGAGCTGATGAAGGAAATGTATCGTCACCTATTTTCCTAAACCGCAATAGGATGGAAGAGATTTCCTAATAGTGGAAGAATGTAATGACCCAATGTATTATCAGTGGAAATAACTTCATATAATATTTCTTTAAAGTATAATCACATTGGGAAGAAAAATTAAATATGAAGACACTAAATACTATGTGACCATTAAACATAATTTTTCAACTAATTTGTTTTTAATTTCAGAAATCTGACATACACGGTTTTGTTCAAGGTTATTTTTAGAGTCTAGAAAAACAAAAAACTATTTTTTGGGGAATAGTAACATTCTCGTTAGAATAGTAATGTTACCTTTATGAATAGTGAAATATCCTTAGGAATTTTGACCTCAACTATGACATTTTATATATGGGATTTATGTTAATATATGATATACCTATGTTTTTAAATAAGTAAATAAACGTTTTAAAAATTGTACTTTTCATGACAATAATGACTTTAATTAAAAATTCAATTAATCGAACTTAGAAATATATTTTTGAAAATTTTAATTCATTTTTGGATTCAACACGTTGAAAAACGATTAGGGTGATTTCTTCAGATTTTTCGGAAATACATTAATTTTTTGTGAATAGTAAAATACGATAATTGACCATAATTGATAAATACATGAATTATGATGTCCTCAACAGATGTATGCATGATATATGGACATTATCTCTAACTCAAATGAACACATTAGCTTTCTTTGACTTGGAAACATCTATATTTTCTGTCTTGTGGGGGAATAATAAATTAATGAATATAATATTGAGAAAACCCATATCCCCTCCACTATAAATACATCCATTCACACCCATATTTCCTCGCACCTGTCAAGAATCATGCCTTGAAAGAACACAGACCAAAAATCTTCCATATCCTCTTACCCACGTTTAGGATCTTTTGGTGTCCTTAAAATACCAACTCAATGTGCCTTAAAATTTATTCAAGAGGTGATACCCCCTCTCTTTTCCATTAGTTTCCATTCAATTTCATCTTCTTTTATTAATATATCCCAACCTATCATCATCCAAAATCTATGGTAACTATAGAATTTTAAATTTAGTATACTTTTATGATACTAATGGGATAATATATCATCCAACCCCCTTCTCATATTCATTTTATTTTAGAAAGGAAAATATTGTTCGTGAGGTGTAAATTTATCACCTTCAAGAACTAAACATTTTCATTCTACATTACCACCATCTGATCTGGTCATGATACCATTTTTGTGGTCGAAACAGATTATATTTTATGTATTATATACTATTTAATGTTCTTCCTCTAAATTATCTACATATTACTAAATAATAAAACAAAAAATGTGCATTGTGATCCAAAAACAACCCAAAATAACCCAAATGATCGTGATTAAATTGTTAACTAATGATTCATCAACATAGTATATAAAATAATTCATTATAATAAAATTTAGACATTTATAATATCATTAATAACATGTAATCTAAGTTTTGTATGTTTATCTATTTTCAATATGAAAATCCATTCAGGACTACAAGTGAACTGTTTATGAAAATCATAAAAATGAACATTCTTTAATAATGGATTTAAACACTATATCTCATCCAAAGTCACATAAAATAACATAATGAGACCATAATGAACATTATTAATTTCAAAAATATTATTTACCTATTAATTAGAGAATATAATGTACTTATATAGGACATTAAATTGATGAAAGCATTCAGATAAAAGTTAAGTGGAAATTCTCAAACCCAACATTATTTCTTCAGGTTATCCCTCTTTAAATCCATATTTTTCATGGTCACTCAATAAAAATAATTTCTTCATCATTATATTACATGTTATGGGATATACATTTTTTCCACCAGAGTATATGTCGAAGAATAAATATTCCAAAAGAATTATTTTATTAAAAACACCCCTTTTACTTCCAACTAATGGTTGTTGGATCTTGCATAAAATATGACATTACCTATTTCTTTCAGGATCCCAATGTTAATGAATGTGTTATTATAAGATTAAATCCATTTTTTATATGGGTTATTTATGTTATTTATTGGTAAATGTTCTTTTTGGAACGCATAATAATGAAAACTATATAATCTGACGAGTGCTCCCGAAATTATATAGCACTATATGAAAATTTGAATGTGATGGATGAACCAAAATTTATACAGTGCTCTAATATATTGGGTAATGTGATGAATCTTATGAGTTCGAGGGAAATTATTTGTGAACATGATGCTATAATTTTTCACAACTATTTGTTGTAGTTAACCACTAAGACATTATGTTTCATTATATATAAATTTCCACATTGCAAGCCTTATCTTCATGTTTCCTCTAAAGATTATGATCATATGTAATTCCCTAACCCCAGAAGCCTGGAGTTAGAGAATTACTTTAATATATTAAAAAGATTAAAAGTACTCATGTACTAATTCATGGATCATTTTAGTATTTTTGGAAAATATATTACATACAATAACATAGCATTACACATTCTAACATAAAACATAGCATAAATAATCCTTTTTAGAAAGACATTATTATGCTATATCTACATATCATTCATAATACACCTCTTTCCATATTGGTAAAATAAAATATAAGAAAGTGGTGAGATCAGATGCTTAGTAAGGGTAAATAATTTATCGGAAGCTATAAAATTTAAGGATAAGATGTATAATAAAAACATAAGCCTTTTAAACATATACATTAACATGATATGGTAAAAATATATCAAACATTACTATATAAACATGAATATTGATATTCTACTAATCGAATAATCACAGGTAATAAAAAACATCATAATGAGGGAATGCATAATTCCAAATATAATAACTACTACGTCATGGCCTTGTGCCTTGACCATTTACACATATTCTGTTAAGGAATTGTGCCAAGAGACTAGTTTTTCTAATGAGACCTACCTATGCATAGAGGGGCTATAGTGGGCCCCTACAATCACTTATTATATCCAATGTATTCCTCATATAAAAATTCTGAAACGTAACATAAACATTCATATTAAAACTAGCATATAAATTGTAAATTATTTACCACTAAACCTTGAATGGTATAAAAATATCACATCCATAGTCGAATATATCATAACGTACTCAATAATATATGAAGGATTGTATTATAATAAATCAACCTCAATATAGAATAATATCCAGTAAAGGATTAGGATATAGTAGAAAATGATCTGTAAAACTCATTTAAATAAATATCCCATTTTCATGAAATAATTTAGAATCCAAAAATTTTAAAAATTCATAAATTTAAAAGATATATTTGAATCAAACATTCCTGTAGAACTTTGAAGCTTTTGAAAGAAATTAATATTTTAAAATATTCATGTCCATATTAATAAATCCTTAAGACCATTTTGAAAACTTGGTCATTAATGAGAAAAATATGGAAGAATAAATATTTAAAACATTAAAAATGATGTTTTAGTTAAAGAGTCCTTAAATAGAATCCTCTTGAAAACAATTTTATGAAACATGGACATGAAAGGGGAATATATTCATTAAATACTTACACATAGACAATCATAGAAAATATTGAGATTGAGAAATTATCCCTTTCCTTTTACTTTTCCTCAGTAAATGGTACGTTATCATTCTGTATAACGGTCAAATAATTTTGATTATATTATAAAAAACCACATACAAAAATATGATATCATATATGATCCTCTAATATTTCTTTGTTCCAAATATTTCTGTAGTATCATTGTTTAAGGTGTTAACTGGTTTGTTTTCCTTTATATTTTTTGTTATGTAAGTCATGTTTGTTATGGATAGGATTTATTTGATTCATATCATGTATGATATTTTGTTCATAAAAAATATTTTTTAAATATGAATATAAAAATTATTCTTGATTTTTTATAATGGGAAATGAATTTTCATCAGGCCGTGGAGATGGTAATACATACATATCCACGAGGGACAATATAATTATATTGATGGTGAAATCATATTTAATTAGACGGTATATTATATATATATAATAATTTTAATTTTATATTTATTATTTACATCAATTATGCTCATTGTTATTACCATCCAAATAATGATGTGTCGTATAAAAAACTACACCATGATGTAGACTCAGTAAGTCATACATACACACATATGGTGACTTTGTCTTTCATAGGATGGATATGAAAATGAATATGGTTGTAACATATTTATAATAACATATGAGTATGTATAAGATACTTGATTTATTATTTTATTATGGAAAAAACAATGAAATAGGCAATATAAGAAGAAAATAACATTGAAAGAGGTGATAAAATATTTACATCTTTGTCATGTGTTTCCTTTTGATTTGGAAAAAATGGCTCAATAGGTTGGATTTATGATCAATGGTAGACCTCTAGGACGAAGTAAGGGTAGTTGGGGGGATATTTTATTTGGGTTTGTCCGAGTCAAATGTTTTTGGAGGTATGAATTTATGTGAAGGTGAAGTACCCTTTTCTAAGAGAGATGATTGGAACATTAAGAATGCTTTAAATGTTATTTAATTATATGTTTTTTCAATTTATAATAAATAAAAATGGATTTATTTCAAATAAAAGGAGGGTATCGGTCTATATCCTCTCAAAAAACATGTTTTATAAATTTATATGTCCCCATATTTACCTTATCATGATGATTTAACTCTTAGTCAAGTAGTTTAACTTTTACCATGTAATCTTGAATTTTTATCCAAATGGTTAATATAGTTAATATGAAATGCCAAGTGATCCTAACATGGTTCATTAATGAAATATATAACATTATATAAATCATTTGGTATGATATTAGATTTTTAGAACTATTATATCATTTAATAAAATATTATTTATTTTAAAAACTCGTTTTTTCAATTTTGACCATATTTATTATTTGGATTTTTTGAAAGCCATAAATTTTTTATTAATTCGAATAAATACATTGATTCAACCCTAATATTTCATATTCCATTAAAAAATTAGTGGATGACATAAAATGATTAAATTTAAATTTATTTTAATATTTATAATATCAATTATTTTAATCCTTTATTAGTAAGATAATTGTTGCATCATCGTTGTGTCATAAATAAATTTAACTATTTAATGTCTATAAATTTAAAACAAAATATTATGACATATGAAATCATTTTAGATTTCTAATGAGTATTTATAGTTTAATTTATCTTATGTATAACTCTATATAATAAAACTTTTAGCTATTAAACACTGAATCTAACACTTTGAACTCTTCTTTAAATTAATATAATAAATATCCTATTATCACACAAAGAGATCCAAAAGGATCTTATATTTGTCCGTAGGTTGATTATGGTCAAAAAAAATTATCAAATAGAATTATTACATGTTTTGGGATAATTTTATAATTTTATAATATTATCTTTTACCATTAATTACCTTATTTTCTTTTAACTATGGTAAACAAAATTCAACATTTACTATTAACCCAAAAAATATTTTCAACCTATTTAACCACATTTTACATACTGAGGAAAAAAATTTCTGTTGTATTTTTTTAATTTAATTCAAAGAAGTGGTAAAATTATATTTTATGTAAATTTCAAGATTTTCCTTGAAGGTGGGTAAGAGTCATTAAAAATCCCAACAAAATTTTATATATCTAATATTATTATAAAATGAATCAAATAAATTAAATTGGACTAATATATGTATTATGTATCTATGTTTACATTAATATAAATTTAAATAAAAAATTAATATTTGAATGAAAATAAGACTTTTTTATGTATTATGAAGTATTTTTTACTATTCATAAAAAAAGTGAATGTTTTGAGAAAAAAAAATCAACAGAATATAATTTTGATATTCCAAATTCAAAAAATAATTCTACTTTAACAAAATAAATCTTCTGGTGTGTCTAAAGTTAATTTTTTAATTATTGACAAAATGATATAAAAATTTGTTCTATTAAAAAAAATAGTTTTTTTAAATATATAACTATTTTAACAAAACTTATAAATTTCATTATAAAAAGATTTATTTCTGTGAAACAATTATAAATAAAATTTAAAATTTATTTTTTACTATTGGTATTAAAATATATAATTTATAAATAAATTTATTGTTTAAATAATTATAATTATAATGTGTTGTTTCAGAAAAACTCAATCTTGTATGTAACGCAAGCCAGGTCAGTGTTATGTGGAACATAAGCTATTAAAATACTTTAATGAGATAATGTTCTATGAAATCACTGGGTTTTACGTTCTCCTCTACTTCAATAAATTTCATCCATGCAATTTTAAAAATGCTCTTCAATATTACAAGTATGAAAATAGAAAATAAGTTTGTGGAAAACCCACATCAAAAATATTCTTAATAAAAATTAATTTTAATATTTGGGAAAAGAAAAATAAATAATTCACAACAAAATTTGGATTTAGAATAGAAGAAAATTGGTTGCAATTATTGACAAGTAATTATTGGAAAACTGTAAATACTTATAAGATGTGATTGTCGTCATCAATCACAAACACGTGAAAAATAAATACAAAATTGACGGCCTCAAATCCACAATTCTATGAGGATTTAATGTAGCATGAGTTCAACAAAACAAGAGTTATTATGATAACACAAATTTTAGATACTTTTTTCAAGATGATGGATTAATTTACTATCAAGATAAAATCTCTAGAAAGAATAAATGATTTTATTACCTTCCATAATCATTATTTCACATTTGGTTGTGAATAGATCTATTTTCACATCAACCGTTACACTAGGATATGATTGTGGAAAATGAATTTTTTTAGGCCTCAAGAACATTTGATAAATTATGAGGTCCAATATTATTTCCCTAATACTCTATATGTTCACTAAAATCCCAAAGTTTATGTTAAAGTTTCCAAAAAATTATACTTTAACCTGAAAAAAACTACTTCTCAACTTAATCCATTCCATCCATTGGAAAAATCCAAAATACTTGTGTCCAAACTCAAAATCCAAAATTTTATATAGGAACTAAAGATAATGAATATTTATTTTTTCCATATAATATATTTTGAATACCTTCATCATACATTCTTTTAAAACATGGTAACACCCTGAATTAGCATAAAAAGTAATTGAATTAATTTATGCTACCATATATCTTATAGAATACTAGATATACTCCTTAAATAAAAATATGTTTTAAACTCCAAAAATGATGAAATAACCAAAAAAATAATTAGTTCTATGGTAGTCAAGAATATCGAAAATAATTTATCCAAATCAATCATCTCTTAACCAAAAATCACTACCTCATTATTAGGACCATGTTAATGTTTATATTTCCCTAAACCATGAATTTTCCAACAGATTTAACATACTATTGATTAACATTTCTTAGTACCATACAATATTAAATCCTTAATGAAATATTACTGTAGTACAATCCTTATTTATTTCCATAATTCATATAACCAGTACATCATTGACAGTCAAATGATATAATTCTTCAATCCAGAAACACCAATACATTAATTATTCCACATCGACTGTAGTAAATGTTTATTATTGAACATGATCCCATTGATTATTTTGAGCTATATTTCCTTGAAAATTGGGACTTTTATTTGTATAATTCCACATTTCATTATAATTGAAACATTGAATATTAGTCTTTTCATTGTACCCATTTCATTAATTTTCCTGATGATCTTTTTCTCTACACATATAACAAACACCCAATCCCTTGATAATCTTGCTAGGGTGATTCTTTCCACAATTATCACATATGGGAAAATCCTTCTTTCCTTTCATCCCATTATCCATCTTTTTCTCTCTCATTCTCTCCTTATCTGGCTTCGCAACAAAGCCATATGACTTAGATAATTCTTTACATATCTTATTAAAACATTATACTATTTCCCAATATGATGATAATTCATGGGAGGATATTTCCATTAAAAATTTTGTCTTAGGGCCTTGCAATATAGCATCATTCTTACTATTTAGAACATGTGCATTAGTTGGGAAGTCATTCCTTCTACAAGCCACCATCTCTAAATAATGTCAAACACTAGAATGGTTTTATGAATCATAATACAAGATTCTAAACAATAAAAAAACTTGACATTTTATATAAAAAATATGCATATCTAATATCATTATCTTATAAACAGATTCTTTTCAGACATATTTATTAATAAATAATTCATATTGGGTTTTTATGAAAATGTGAAATTACATAATCATATCTCGTGGGAGTATCAAACGAGGTGCACAATAAAGCCTATTGTCATGTACCAGGTTACCCCAGTAAGGATCGAAACACCTTTTTCATTTTTTTCAGCCCCATGTACATTCGTTCCAAAAGAAAATAACTCGTAGTGTCTAGACATGGATGTATTCCACGAAATATCCATGTAATCCCTATATTACCAAAATTCTAGGTTTTTTTCTATACTTATCCTCAAATTATATCTTAGGGTTATAATCCCTAATCTATTTTTTCTAAATATATTTCCAATGTTGTCTCGAAAATTCCATTGATACCAACTGTAACGCCCTTACGCCAGAAGCACAGATTCAGTGCATTATTTAATTACATTGATTACATGGAATCATGTCTCGAAGGACTGATCAGTTTTGCATTCATAGAAAATAGATTACATATAAGAACATAACATTACACTTTGTAACATAAAACATATCATAAATAATCCTTTTAGAATTCAATTATTCCCCTTGATTGACCCTTCATATCAATCATAATACACTTCTTGGCATACTGGGAAAATAAAACAAAATAATGTGGTGAGATCATATGATAAGTAGGGGTAAATAATTTAGTACAATCTATACACCATTAAGGAATTATGTATAATAAAAAAAATCCTTTTAATTATAAACATGAATATTAAATTGTAAAAATAAATTATACAATACCAAATAAACATGGACATGGACATTCTTCTAGTTGAATAATAATTTGTAATAACTAATTTCATAATGAGGTAATGCATAATTCCTAACATTATAACTATTATTTCATGGCCTGGATCTAATAACATTCACAAATATTCTTTCAAGGCCTTGTGTAATGACACTAGTTTGTCATATAAGACCTACCGATGCTTCTTCGGGCTATAACGAGCCCCACCCATCACTTAATAAGTCCAACGCATTCCTCATATGAAATGGTTGAAACATGACATAAATATTTGTATAAAATATCACATCCATTGTCCAAAATATCATTACTCACTCAATACATTATAGAATATTGTAGTATAAAAAATCAACCTTAATTAGGAATAATATCTAGTAAAGGATGTGGACATAGTCGAAAATTCTCAAGAAAACTCATTAAGAGAAATATCACATTTTTAGAAAATCATTTAAAAGTCACACAGTTTATAAAGGAATAATAATAAAATATATTTATGAATAAATGTTTTACATACCACATTGAAACTTTTGAAAGGAATTAATATTTTGAAACATTCATGTCCAAATAAAAAATTCCTTACGACCATTTCGAAAATATGGACATTAATGAGAATGATTTAGAATAATAAATATTTAGAATATTAAAATTGATTTTTTAGTTAAATAAACCCTTATAAATAATCATTTTGAAATCTATTTTATGAAAGATGGACATAGATGATAAATTTGTCCCAGTAAATACTTACATATAAAAAATCTCGGATAATAATGTGATTGAAAAATTAACCCTTAACATTAATTTTTTCTTATTTGAGGGTGCGTTAAAATTTTGTAAAATGGATAAATAATTTCTATTAAAATATAAAACAACCAAATAATCAAATATGATATCATATACTATCCTTTAATGTTTCTTCGTTAATAATATTTTAGTAGTATCATTTTTCAGGTGTTAACTGATAATATTACCTACATATGATTAGATATTTATGTGAAGATTATTATGGATAAGATTTAGTGGATTTATTACAGGAATGATATTATTTTCCTAAAAATTATTTTTATATTCATAAAATTGAAATTATTCTTGAATGGTTACGATGGATAATGATATATCATCTTGTCGTGGATATGGTAAGCCTTATGTACGCATGAGAGACAATATCATTCTACTAATGGTAAAATCATTTTTTAATATGATGGTATATTATATATACAAGATCATTAATAGGTTATATTTATTATTAACATCAATTATACTCATTATTATTCCCATCGAAATAATTTAGTGTTCAATAACGAACTACACCACGACGTGGTGACAAGAAGTTGTACGTACACACATATGTTAAATTTGTCATTAATTGGATGGGTAGAATAATGAATATGGCTGTACCATTTTTATAATAACATCTCATTTGGTTTATTGTACTGGGGTTATTATTTTAGTAAAGAAATATCAAAGAAATAGGAAGTAGAATAAGATAAGAACATTGAAAGAGGTGATAAAATAATTACCTCTTCTTCGAGTGTTTATTATTGATTTAAAAAAAATAGATCATTAGGTATTTATGATCAAATTAAGGCCACTATGATGAGGTGAAAATAGTTGATAGGATATTTGAGCAAGGGTTTCCAAGGAAAAAATGGCTATCAATGTGTGAATTTAAGAGAAGTTAAAGTACCCTTTTATAATAGTGGTGTGGGTGCACTTTAAGAAAAGCTTGAAATTCTAATTTATTATCAAAATAATTTCTATTTATAATAGATCCAAAAGGATTAATTTAGAAGTTAATGTTTGTAAGTGTCAAAATACTCTCATGCAATAGGGTTTAGACATGTTGAGGTCGCTATATTAACCTTATCCTTTAGATTTATCCCTTAGATAAATACTTTAACTTTTACCATGTCTTCTGGTATTTTTATCATAAATGGTTAACATATTTACAATAAAATTCCAAGAGAATCTCATGTGGTTAATTAATGAAATATATAACATTATCTAATTCATTTGGCATGATAATAAATTTTTAGGACTATTATATTATATAATAAAATAGTATTTTTTTTAAAACACATTTATATAAATTGTAAGACTATTTAGTATTTGGTTTTTGTGAATGTTATAATAACTTTAATATTGTGAAAAAATAAATTTAATAAACCCAAACATGTCATATTAACATATAAAATTCATCAATGGCATCAAAAGTTCTAATTTAAATTTATTTTAGTATTGATAATTTCAATTATTATAATCTTTCGTTATTATTGAAATTACTGCATCATGATTGTGTCATAAATAAATTTAACTATTTAATGTTTAAAAATAATAAAGAAATTAAAATGATGTAATAAGTATTATTATTTTTCTAATGAATATTTTTAGTTGTATTAATATTATGTATAAACCTATTTTAAAAATGGTTTAGTTATTAAACCTTCAAATTAACAATTATATGTATTTTTAAATAAAATATAATAAATCTCCTAATCTAACCCAAATGAATGCAATAGAGTTTATTTATTTTACTAATTTTTATTTTTCTCAAAATTAACTTATGAAATAGAATCATTACCGGTGTTTTGGTAATTTTATATTATTATAAAATTATTTTTACCTTTAATTACCCTATTTACATTTAATTGTGATTAATAAATTTCAAAAGCTACTATTCAACACAAAATATATTCATCATATTAAAGAAAATTTTACTTGGTGATGACAACCATGTCTATTTGTTTTCCAAAATACAATTCATAGAAGTGGTAAAATTACATTTTATGTAAATTTAAAAATTTCCATAGGAGGTGGATAAACGACGTTAAATGGTATAATAAACTTTAATATATAAAATATTATTATAAAATTACTCAAATGACGTAAATTTGACTAATATATGTATTATATATCAATTTTTTACATTAAGATAAATTATAATTAAAAATAATTATTTAAATGAATAAGTCAATTTTTATGTACTACGCAGTATTTTTCACTATCCATAAAAAAGTTAAATGATTTCATAAATATACCAGAAATTCACCCTAGGATAATTTTTATATTCAAAATTCAAAAACGAACACTATTTTACAAAATATAATTTTTAAGAGTGCCTAAATTTTTTTTTTATATTTCTAAAAAGGACTTAAAAATTAGTTTTTTAAGGAAGTTGTTTTTCCAAATATATAACTATTTAAAAAAACATATATATTTCATTATTAATATGATTTACTGATGTGAAAACATTATATATAACATTTCGAATTTATTATATACAATATATAAAAAATGTAAATTAATAAATAAATATGTCATTTAAATAATTATAATACTAATGAGTTGTTTTGTAGAAACTCAATCTTATGTATAATTCAAGCCAAGTCGGTGTTGCATGGAATATAAGCTATTAAACTACTTTAAAGAAGAAACATATAATGAAATCATTGGGGGTTACATCATATTCCATTTTATGGTCATAATGATTATTCACATACCATGTTATGTTGTTTCATGTTCTTATTTATCCACTTACTAGGCATTCAACACAGTACTTTTTGATTATATCCTCTACTGATTACATGTACTATGGAGAGGTCATTTGCCAATAAGAATATAGGGAATAATGGATTAAATAAATGTTTACATTTTATGTTTTAAATGTAATTTACTGTCTTTGTTTTCCTAAGACACTATAATTTTGGATTGTCATTGTTTAATACGATTAATTTTTTTATATCTTTTTCATGTTGTAATAGTAATTTATGAAAATGCAGGGATTCTGTATACAATTTCTTGTACTTTGTCAAAATTATGAACAATTTCTTATTACGGTGTCATGGAAATTAAAGCAAGGAACATGTGTCACAAACTTTTTGGAATGTGGATCTAGTTATGTTGTCTGATTCATGGTTTCTGGGTTATGGTTTTAGGGTTTTGGTGTTAGGGTTACGATGTTAGAAACATTGTAAAAATTGAGAACCAGTGGAAAACATAGAGTTTTTATGATTTAGCCAAATATGTTTAAACATTCTTAAGAATTAATATGTACAGAATATATTTAGATTAATCGTAACCATATAGAAACATAATAGAACAATAGTAACCACAGTTTACCAGATTCATGTAAGATGGTATACATGATATGTGATCAATATAACATGATATAAGATTTTTCAGCATTAAAACCTGATACATGATTTTTGAGTATTAAAACATGATACATTATTTGTGAGTATTAAAACATGATACCATATTTGGGATTATTTAAACATGAGGAGTCCAATAATATCCCCCTTTTTATGATCATAAATAATTTAATTTATAATCCATATATATTACCAATGAAAATAAATTGAGCATATATTTCATAAGCTGTATAAAAAAATGTTCTTATCATAAAAAGATCCAATTTTCATAAATGCATTTTCTAATTTCTCCCCCTTTTGGGATTATTAAAAAAGTGAATAAGAATAATAAAATAAACACTAAATGAAGGTAATTTAGAACATAAAATACAATAGTGAACATTTTATTGGATAAAAGTATTGAGTACATTTGAAGCATGAGTGAAAAAATACATCCCTATCAAAAATATTACATTTACTTCTCTTCAGCACTATCAGTCTTATCTTTTCCATTGGTAGTGATATCAACAAGAGTAGAATGATTGGTTGAAGAAGGAATAGGTCCAACTGTGAGAGATAGAGGAGGCACATCGTAAAAAATAGAAGGGGGAATATATGGTTTGGTTAATGACCGAAAAATGTTTACTCAATGATAACAGATGTGATGTGGATCAGATCCTAATATACAGACACATTATCTGGAGAAAAGGTAGTGGAGGAGGAAGGGGTTAAACTAGGTCACAATGTTATAACTTCAAGAAACAATATGGCAGTGCTTTCCACATGTATATAGGTCTTCAACAAAATAATTAATTTAGTGATTATCTCCCCACCATTCTACATATACTTCTCAAAGTAATATATATTTTCAAAAAACTCTTCCAATAAAAGAGTGCAACCATTCATCTTTTGAACTTGAGTCTTAAATGCTTGAGTGATAAGGGGATTATTCAAATTCTCTACAAGATACATGAAGTGATTTTTCAGATCATTTGTTGAATAAATTCAATTAAATTATAAGTCTACATTCGTAGAAATTTATTCGTGAGCATCATTGGAACTCGTTGAATGAACCCTAACAAAATCAAAGACTCAATCACTGTTCTTGATGACAGTTGAGAAACCTTCCTTATCAATACTACTTAATACTGACTGATGTTATTCTTTGAATGATATTTTGATTGAGTCATTGTCTATAGGGTGATATGTCCCTCTTCAGGCATTTGAAGTGGTTATATCTGAAGAGAGAGACATATGTTTATTCATAAACTTATGTAAACATCACTTGTATTCATCAGATAACTTTTTAGTTCCATCCAATAGTGCATTTATCTCATTGATTCTTCGTGGTGTTTCTTTGAGCCACCTTTTCATTTACTATATTCAGGTTTTGTTGAATCAGAGACACAACCATTTATGTAATTTTATCACCAACATCATAATCATAATGATAAAGAGTAGCTTGACCTATTTTTAAGACATTCTGCATAACTTCAACCATATATGTTAGAGACCTCATCTCATCACACAAATTTTTTATTATCAATTCCAACTTCCTTAATTTCATGAAGCATCATCAGTTCAATATTGAACATAACATTCCTTAACATCATTGAAACATCTCTTTCACAGAGATTTGTCATTGGGGAATGTTGTGACTCCATGATATTTTCAAGTGTATACAATAAATTGATTTTAAAATCTCTCAGATAACTATGACCCACAAAATCAAGACATTCTTGAGTAGTTTCTAGAACAGGAACTAAAACATGTTCATGCTCTATAGGAGTGGTTACTTCAAGGGAAGAAATTGGTTTCAATTGAAACACAGTGGAAATATCTAAGCCTTTTACTAAGGACTCTTGGGCATTATCCACATTAATATTACTGGGGAAAGTATATTAGGTATCAAAATACCATTTCTCAATAGGATTGAGAACATAAACACATTCTAAACATGGTTGTTTATCCCCCTCAATAGTTGAATTTATTCTATGACTAAGAGACTCAGTCTCTTGATCCATTTCCCAATTCCCAGCTCTGTCAGGATCACACATCTCTTTTATATCCAACAGAAAATATTGTTCCATATTTTCCGTAGCTAATAAGATAACATCGATTTCAATTTCATTTCTGAATCATCCACAAAAGTATCCTCTAAATCAATAGTAGTTTCTTCTTCTACCGTAGGCTCTTCCACTATATCTACACTTTTTTTTAGAAATAGCTACATCTTGGTGAACTATTTATTGTTGAATATGTAGGCCAATGTCTTCTTTTTCAAAGACAGTTCCTTTGTCTGCTGAAACTACTGCTTCAATTTTATCTTCATCTAAATATTCAATAAACACATTAGGTTCTAGAAAAGGCTAATATACACACATATTTCATTATGGGTTTTCAATCGGTTTTAACTTTTCATATATTCATTCACTATATTCAACCAAAGATTTCTTCCATGGGTTCATGATAAATTTCATTTTTCTAACTGTATCATTTGAGATACAAAACTCATTATATTCAATTTATTCTTCATTAAAATCAACTAAGTCATTGTAAAAATAACATATAAAAATTTAACAATGAATATAGTAGATAGGATGATTTTGACATTGTATTGGCCATTTCATACACGTGAAGTATGATATACTTAGACAGACTGATCATGATCCCGTTCTTAATAAGATCTACCATGATTACATCTTGATACTTAAGTGTGGTGAAGTCCCTTTTCAATGGATAGATAAGATGTAGAATAATCCTAAACAATAGTGTTGTCTCACAATCTAGCACATCAGTAATTTCCATTCTCTCCTTATTATTTCTTCTTAAGATACTAATAGATTGTTCTATTCTAAACGCATCACATGGAGGAAGATATCTCTCTAATAGTCATCAAAATTTCATTAATTAGTTATTAATTGTAATACAACCCACAACCATGGAAAAATATTAAAACTTTGAGATTTTACTTGGCTTTTTAATACATAATCATCTTCAGTATTGAACAAAATCTAAACATAGTGATAAAAATC
The DNA here is from genome assembly GCA_963277665.1 of Viscum album. Lineage (NCBI taxonomy): Eukaryota > Viridiplantae > Streptophyta > Magnoliopsida > Santalales > Viscaceae > Viscum > Viscum album. Next base: position 322,746,959 of record OY728143.1, read on the forward strand.
TGAATCTAATTTCAGATAAATCACTATTTTCAATTTTTTCAACAACTAAAAACAAACCTCTACTTCCAACACATTCAAAACAATAGACTTACCAGTTATCATCCATTTTAGACAAACTATGTTCTTTGGCACTACAGTTCGATCAACAAGGCCTTGATTTAGCACTCCCTCAGGCATTACATACTGAGCATTTTTCACATAATTCATTGAATTGCGCTTCATAGGTGTCGATGAAGAATAACGATTCATTATGGGAATCCTATGTGGGTTTAAGAAATATGTATGGTGAAAAGAGGGATAAAATTTTGGGAGAGAAAGGTTTCAATTTTATGAGAACAGAGCTTGAGTGTAGAGAGAAGTGAAAAAATATCGGGTTTTTATCGTTTAAGGATTTAGAAAATCACAAGAACAAATACACAACATAAAAACAAAAAAGAATTGATACATAAATATTGGAAAAGATATTATAAAAATAGATATATGAGTTATTACGGATAAACCAAAATAGGTAGAAATTATGTCAGTATTATAGTGTGACTCTAAAACAATGAAATTATATCATTGAGACCACATGTTTGAGACCCGAACTGTGAGACATTAACTGCAAGTAATTAACTGGTGAGACAATGATTTGTGAAAGTGTAAATAGTAAAATAGTAAAATTTTGACCTAATGATTTATAAATCTAACTCATGTAAGATGTAATTTATCATTTCAGAAGATAATCGCTTAGTTAATATATTAGTAAGATGATGTTCGGTTCCAATGAATTCAAAAGTGATGTCACCCTTTTGAAAATGATCTGTCAAAAAATGATGTCTTATATCAATGTTAATTGTTCTATAAAGTGAAACATGATTATTTTAAATGTTAATATAAATTTTATTCTCACAATATTAAGGTAAATGTCTGAATTGGTATCCATAATCTAATAAAGCGTGTTTTATGCCAAAACATTGTTCACCAAAACTAAAAAAATGTGTATATATTCAGACTTGATATTATATAATGAAACCTATTTTTTCATTTTACTACACCATGATATTACAGACATTCCAAAAAATGGCATATTCGAGAGGTAGTTTTTCTCTCTAACTTACAGGCACAAAAATCAGCATCAGAATTGCTAACAAAATCAAATGATTTTCATCGTGGATAGAATAATTCTATATTGGTGGTATGTTTGAGGTATTTGAAAATTCATTTAACATCATTTAAATTAGACTCTATAGGGTTTCCTTGAAAACATGCACACATGAAAACACCAATCATAATATCATGCCGTCTATCAGTTATGTAGGGTAAACTTCCAATAATTCCTATATAGGTGTTTCAATCAACATATTTACCATTTTTATCAAGATCCAACATAAAAGTTGTTCTCATTAGTGTATCACTAGTTTTAGGTCTATAGATGCAAAAAATATTAGGAAGATCTTTAGTGTATTTTATTTGATTTAATATAATAGCTTCTTTGTTTTGAAAATTTTCAAATCAATGAATGAATTTTTGTTCTCCAATTAAAATCATTTCAAATTTATTTTTCATCATCCAAGAAAAATAAATACATAATGATTTTTTGAATATCCAAAAAAAATATCATCAAATGATTTTAAAAACTAGATATCCATTGAAATTCATTTTATAAAAAAAAGTCGGATCAGTTATACCTTTTTTAAAACCATTTTATATAAGAAAACAACATAATCTATAATTCCATGCTCTTGGAGCTTGTTATAACAATATAATGATTTTGTTAATTTGTCAACATGATTTGGAAAGTGAGGGATTGTAAAACCAAGGGATTGATCAACAAAAAATCCTCAACTATATAACCATTTAGGAATTCACTCATGACACCCATTTGATAATGTAAGAAATTGAGATGTGCTATAATTGAAGGAAGGATTGTAATGAGTTAAATTGAATCTACAAGTGAAACAATATTCATACTCAACTCCTTCTTTTTGAATATAACCTTGTCCAACCAATATAGTTTTGTTTATAACTATGTTAACTATGTTATCTAATTTTTTCCTAAACACCAATTTACTGCCAACGGTCAAGGTGTATTTGGCTCTATCAAACAGTTTCAAAACCCTATTCCTTTCAAACTAATTTAGTTATTCTTGCATATCCATCACCCAAAATTCATCAATTACATCATCATTGATGTTTTTTGGCTCATGTTGTGACAGAAAGTCTTGATGATCAACTTGATTTCTTAGAAATTATCTAGTTTTAGATCATTTATATAAATCACCAACAATAGAATTTAAAGAATGGTTTAAAAGGGTTTTAACATCTATTGAAAAATAAGTGCTAGTTATTTCATATTATTCAACAGGTTCGGGTACATTATAGAAATTATTTATAAAATTTCCTAAAATAGAAGTTTTAATAGATTTATTCATAAGATGGTTAGAGTATTTCACATTAATGTCCAAATTTAACATATCATCCACATGATCCTGTAGGAATATATTTGGTTATTTTAGATTTGTATAATAAGATTTCACAGGTATAGATTATTCCACACATTTGGTTCCATTGTTAAAGATTCTATAGGCATTTCTAGAGATCGAATATCATAGAAACACTCTTTCATCTCTCTTGGATGAAAACATGTATAGATTATCCTTATAGTTATTGATATAGGATTTTCAACAAAAACCATTAAATTAATTATCCATGGGTTTTCTACAGTTCCCCAACTCATAGAGAGTTTTTTAGGAATTTTTCTAATTAATACTTTATTCATAAATAACATTCAATATTTATAGATTCTACCCAAATGTAAATAGGCAGTTCATACTCAATAAGTATATTTCTAGCAATATATTGTATGGTTTTATTTCTTTTTTCTTCAACACCATTTTGTTGAGGTTTCATAGGGAAAGTAAGTTATGAATATATCCATTTTCTGAGAAAAAATGATTCAAATTCTTAGTATTCAATCTCACTTCCATGGTCACATATTAAATATTTTATCCTATGTCTACTGTGAATTTATATGGTATAACCATACATGGTAAAATGATATCAAGATTCACTTTTTTTTTGTCTAAGTAGAAGGTCTAAGAATAACTAGAATAGTCATCTACAAGAACATTATACTAGTGATTCCCATTTAAACTAAAAACTCTAGATGTTCCAAACAAATCCATTTGAAAAACCTCAAGAGGATAATAATTTGAAACATAATTCTATGGTTTGAATGATATTTTGTGATGTTTACCCTTTTGATAAATATTTCAGACTTCATCCTTTTGGAACTCATGCTTGGATAGATCCCGAACTACACCATTTATATTAATCTTTTTAATGGAGTGTATATTTATGTTTCCTAATCATCTATTCCAAATCACATAGTATTTTAAAAAAACACTCAATCATGAAACATTTTTAGAAATTAACTAATCAATTTTAATAGAATTAAAATTTTCTTTTCAAAATGAAAAAAATCCAAATTCATTTTTATAATTAAAAACATTGAAAAAATAATTTTCAAATTTAACATGAAGTAAAACATCACATAGTTGATAGATACTAAGAAGATTATATTTCAATCTATCAAATAGATATAATTTCAAAATTAAAACTATCTTAGCATTACCAATCTGGCCAGAGATAATTATTTTTCCTCTAGCATTGTTACCAAATGTGACATGGCCACCATTAATCTTAATTAAATTATTGACGCATGATTAATATCTTCTCTTGTGTCATGAACATACACTATCCAAGTACCATAAGAATTGGTAGGTTCTCTTAAAATAACATTCTTGCAAAATAATCATACAAAAACATATTTTGATACCCATATTTTTTTGGGTCCAGTAACATTAGTAACTATTGATTTTAGAAACCACATATGATTCATGGATTTCAAATAGGAATTATGGTAAATATTTGAATAAATGAATTTATTTTTTCCAAAAAAACTGTAGGTAGTGAATAATTTTCCAAAATTGTAAATTTCAGCATAATATAATCATTTTGTAGAAAACAAGATTATCCATATTTGATTTCATACTTCTTTTTTTGTGAGATTTCATTGCCCATGTTTGTTTTCTATTTCCAATAGCGTATCTAGGGGTAATTATTTTTCCAGGAATCCATGAAAGTATATTTTTTCAATTGATAAATATACCAAGTTCATTTTTGAATTGTTCATTAGACAAATTATGTTCATTATTATCATTTATAATTTAAAAATTTTCCCTTTCTCTATAGTATGTTTAGATTTGATATTAGTAGGAATGGGATGCTATTTCTTTAGATATTTTTACTAAACATTTATCTCATTACAAGTGCCTTCTAGCTTATTATAGTAATCAAATAATTCATCCATGGTCACATTTTCAGAATCACATTCATCTTCAGAATAGGTAAAAAAATTTATATGATACTAAAAAGGTAAAATAAGATGTTTCTTTCATTAAAAACAGATTTTCTTTGAAATCCTTTTCATAATGTTATGAAATTGAATGACATGAAATTTCCTCAAAAGAACTCTTTGTGGCCTTAAATGTATTGTATAATTTCAATATTTTTCCTCAAATTTCTTAATATATTTTTTCTAGGGACAATAATCCTTTTCATGACCATTTTTCATACATTCATATAAGGTTATTTTATCATTTTTGCCACTGATTTTCCAATCCTTTTTCTTGTTTCCCTTGTGATCATATCTTTCTTTGATGTTCGACTTTATGAAAAATTTATTTATTCTATAAAACTTATTGATTCATCATGGTAATTGATACAATTCTTCGTCACTATCTAGGGATGATTATTCGCTACTAAAAACATTCTCCAGGGCTTGTAATTTATACTTTTTCTTTTCATTGGTTTTGGAAGTAGTGTTTTTAAGGCAACTGACAATATCTTCGGATTATCTTTGTATTCCTTGTGAACTTTTAATTCTTCCTCATACATCATCATCTTTACTATCAGCTCCTGGATATGTAGCTTTATAAACTCACAAGATTCTTTAATTTAGACAGAGGTCCCTCTATATCTATCTGGTAAGCTACTATGTATTCTCATAATTTTATCCATGGATGTAACATCACTTCTGAGAGATATCATTATATTCACAAATTCATTAATCTTGAGAAACATGACATAAATAGGATCAACGTGATTCATATTAAAGTTATAATATTTAATAGTATATATGTTAAGTCTCATTTCTTTAATAGTAGAGGCTCTTTCATATGAAAAAGATAATGTATCCAAAATTTCCTGGGATGTTTACATGTAGAAACTTTGTTAAACTATTCATCCCTTAAAGAACATTATTTGGATTTCATGGATTTTTAATTATTATTATAATAATATTTAGTTGGATCATCCCAAGTGTGCCTATCACTAGCTAGAATCATATAATCCTCTGTAATGGAAGACTACATCTCAAAACCCATACTTTCTATATGTATTTTCATTTTACTTTCTAACTGTGAATTATTTATTACATTAACTATTTGTGGTTTGTTGGTAGCAGCAGTGTCCAATCTATTATCACTATATAAAAGTAAAGTGTAACTTTTTAATGAACTAAAAAATTAAAACTCACCAAAATTTTGATATATTTAAATAAAAATAATATAAAAGTTGAAAAAGTTTTTAAAAACTGATTTAAAATTTTTAAAATAGGGATCTTCGAACTTCCATTGATACCAAATTTGGGTCAGAGTTGGAAAATCCTGATCGGGGTGGATCGAGTTCCTATTAAAAAATTTTGTAAATTTTTATTTAAAATATTTCCCCATTTTAAAATAAAAACAGGTTAGTTAAGCAATAAAATTAAATTATAATAGTTTGACCAATCAAATATTTTCTCAAAGGATTGATTAATTAGCAGTTATGACAATATGAGATACTAATATTTCTTTTTATGCTTCTATAATAAATAATAATTGTTATAAATAATCTCCAAGAAAAACTATCATAATAAAAATAGTTATTTGAAATATGTGTAAAAAATAAAAAAACTAAATTAAAAGAAATAGTGGATAAAACAAGTGGTTCAATCTCAAGCGGAGACCTAGCCCACTCCCCTTGGTGATAACCTAACACCAAGAAATATATATGTATAATTCATTAATCTAAACCCTGGATTGGGGTTAATAGAAATACATAGTACTGTCCAAGTCAAAAGACCTATTCCACTATTCTACATGGGAAAACACACAACTAGGTCACCCAAAACCTCTTCCATAGTTATACATGGGTGAAACAATGTGTAGAATGATATTTGAGTGAGGATATATTGTATCCCATAGTTTAATGTAGTAGATATAATGAGTTTTTAATTATACACACGCTACTCCAAATGTAATAAAAAAATATAGAGGGTAGAAAATATGGTGAGAAACTGTTAGAAATGATCATAGTATTGTTATATGAAACTCTGGACTTGAATAATGTATAATATTTGATTCTCAAATCCTCTTGAAGAAATAAGGTTTTCTTGGTCTCATGATGTGGTTTCTAGTTCAGTGACGTGTGCTTTGTAGATATTGTTATTATTATAGATTCTACAGCCTGAATGTTTTAGGTTTGGATCCATAGTAGTTTAGCCACAATGAATTGATAGTTATTCATTTTTTATTTTATGTATCTTGTTACATTCAATATATTTCTCGAAACACATTTTATGATCATTAGCCACCACATATATTATCTTAAAGATGTTTTTGTAATGGATAAAAGGGAGCATTATCTCCACACCTCATACCTCATTCTGTCTTCTGATAGGACTGCAAAAGATATTTTATTATATGAATGTCATATAATGAATAAAATATTAATTTAAGATATAAAATTTAAATTTAATTGAAAATGATATAAAAATGGTTATATATATATAGCAGTTTCCTAGTTTATCTTGAAATAGTTTCACTGTAAATTTTTTATTCTCTTTTTCCATTGAGCGGTGATACATTCTCAGTGAGAGAGTTATTGTGCCATTGTTTCATTGAGATCTCAAAACTGTAGTACAATTGCAGTGTCTGGTCTTTCAAAAATTATTGAATCTGTAGTGAGACTACAGTGTCAGATAAGTGGTGTATTAGGTAATAATGTCTATTCCATTTTAAAATTCTGAATGGTTTCGTGGTTACAGTTTCTGAGTCACAGTGTCTTGGTTATAGTGTTAGGGTTATGTTGTTAGGGTTACGGTGACAGAGACTTTCCCAAAATCCCGAACCGGTGGAAAACTTATAGTTTTTCAGAATTAGCCAAATATTAGTAAACAGTTTTAAGAATTAATATGCACATAATGGATTAATATTAATCATAACCATACTAAAACATAATAGATCTAGAATTATTATAGTTTAGAAGGTTAATGTAAATTTTTTAACATGATATGTATGCATTAAAACATGATACATGATTTGTGATCATTAAAACAAGATACATGATTTATGATTATTAAAACATGATACATGATTTTCGAGCGGGGTCCAACAAATATACAATTTATAAAGATTTTTAACATAATATAAAATAATTTTTGGGGAATTAATATATCATGGAATAGTGATTGATGAACATTGTTGGATTCATGCTGTTAGATTTTAATTCCATTTCAAAAAACCATGATTATTTCATATATTACAACTTGTGTAATTATATTATAATAGATTAGGTTTTGGATTTTTTAATTATTGGTTTTTTCAATAAGTTACAGTTTTCGTCAAATTTATGTTTTATAAGAGGATATGACTGGTTAATAGCTTAGGGATTTGAGTTTTAATTCAGTAGGGTTTTTATTATCATCTTATGATCTAATCTAGAATATGGGTTTTCAAATGAAATCATTTTTTGGTCCATCTAGATATAATTTTAAATTTTCGTATTCAATTTTATCTCATCTAGTTTCACAATTTCTATTAAATCCTTATATAAATGATATCCTATATTATGTGTTCGATTTTTTTAATTTTAATGGATCATTGAGTTACATAAATTATGAGGGCGATATATCAATATCTATGGTATCATTTTCCATTTTTTTCTCATTTTCCTTAATTTTTAACTTTTTATGGATTTCATATAGTAAGAAATTTTCTATTATTATATTATATTAAGGTCAGAATGATGGATTATATGGTTTTTAATGGATTTTAGTGAAAACTAAAGAGGTTAATATATTTAACATCATCCGTTAATTCCTTTTAAAGTTTAAATCTGACTTAATATAAGTGATTCCTGAAGTATCCCATGTTTTATTTATAATTAAAATGGTTTTATAAATAATTTTTCCATTAAGAGATGGGTGGGATATATTTTATTTAAAATAAAATATTATAAGACTATGATGGTTTGGAAGTATATGTTATATATATATTAATGTTAACTTTTTAATTATTTATTTGAAAATAAAGTACATTATAATTAATTTTTTATTTAATGTATTATATTATGAGTTAGATATTATACCCAAATGATGTTTGTATGGTTATATTTTTAGGTTTAATATGGAAAGGGTAAAATGATGATGATAAATGAATATTATTTTTAATATGAATAATTTTCAGAATACTAACATAAATTTTTTTTCTTGTAAATAATTTTTGGTATTAGTTATTATCACCAACCAAATTAGAGTCCATCCAACATGACACTTGACCGGGTCTTAAGTATGGACCAAAGGTCATTCTCGATCCCCACATGTGGGAAAATAGTTCTTAAGTATCAAAAATACACATTGGGAATGATTTAATCTATTTAATTAACTATAATCAACCAATAATAATAAATATTAAAACACTAATAAACATAACAATTAAAGGAATAAAATTTTCAAATTAATGTTTAAAATATTAAACAATACAATGAGTACAAAATCAGATGGGGAACATCGAAAACATCCAAAAATAATTCATGTAACAAGAGTAACATGACCCACATCTCACCACCACAAACACTTATAAGAGGTAGAACACTATCAATTGGAGACACCATCCCAAATATGAATCATTGTGTCATTACATGCTTCACACATAATAAATTTTACTTAAACACAATTTTGTGTATAAGATGTCAAAAAATCCAAGTTAGGTTCCCCCAAATTAATCGTTCCATGAAATAACATTAGATGATATTTAAATAGTCTCCATAATATAAAAAAACTTGAAACATTTCCAATATAACAATTTCACGATAACATTTCTAAATAAAAAATTTTATAAAAAAATAATTTAAAGGAAACCCCTTTTTCTCAAAATAATGTTTCTTTGAGAATATAATTTACATAGATTCAAACATTTACTGATGGCTAGAAAAATAACACATAAGCTTTATATCTGTAGTGGGAAATCCTTATAGGTAATTTATCACTTAGGTAACCCAATAATCCTTGTACAGCAGTGATCAAATATTCCAACCAATAACAACATCATCCATGTGCATGAAACATTAAAGGAGATCCCATTCCATTATAAAATGGACCCAATATCATATTTCATATAGAAAATAATTCTACCGCACAAGCCACTATAGAGGATCTCGTCCCAATGTCTAGTGGTACTTGATAATATCACATGTTAATTTAGTTTTTTAATAGTCAATCCTACTAGATGATATTAAGTATCTGTCACGTAGAATCAACTATTATACTAGTTATATTCCTCCCACCTAGATTAAAGGGACTACCATTGCGCTCATTTCCCATTTCACATATCACATAAATCATCAAATAAAAATACACATTCCACAAATTATTAACAGATATGGATATCACCATTTTCACATATCACCTGGATCCAATGATCAACCTCACACATAACAACTATTTTCCAAAAATAAAAACACTTTCCATTTCAGGTTCACACCAATGCAGCTTGATAATATATTTTTAACCATATTCAAAATTCATGAAACCCATTTGGAAACAAAAATATAAGACCACATATGAAATTTAACCATTTACAATGGAAAATACGGTTTCAAAATTTGTACACACAGTAAATCTATTTTATAACATGATATTCAACACATTTACAATTAATAAATCACATTAAATTTGATAATAAGACCACATCAAACAAGATCCATTTCCTAAAAAAACTACTTTGAACACATTTTCACCTCGTGTGACTTTGAAATTTTTTTTCACACCTTTCACACATGACCAAGAACACCTTCAAGAAGCAACAAAATGTGTCACACAAGAAACATAAACAATTTTCATTTCAAACACCATATATCATCATTTATGCATATAAAAACATTTCTGAAACTAATCTTTCCCGACACAAACTATTTGTCATGGATATTTATGAAATTATAAAATAGATAACAAATAATCTATTAATGTAAAAGCATGGGACCACCTACCCCAGACTTCAAAACGTCTCGTAACCAGTTCGACGCTACAAATAATCCTATACAAGTCCATATAATGGCCTGATAAAACAACCTAATCATGTTTTCTCCAAAAATAGATGATCGACTGTAATTAGGAAATAACCTGATGGAAGAATGAAAACCCTAGAATGCAGGAATAGAAACCCTAGAAGAAGGTAAAATAAATAGAAAGAAGTCATAAATGATGATTTCTTGAAGAACCAGTGCCAAACCACACAAATATTGATTCCCAACAATTTAAAGATGTTATGGAGGAAGATTCCATATATGAAATTACTAAAGTATTCCGATTAATATGTTTTATGGGTTATATATCAATATTAAAATTAAATAGGCAGGTCATACTCAATAAGTATGGATCTAGAAATATATTGTATGGTTTTATTTCTTCTTTCAATAACACCATTTTTTGAGGTTTCATAGGGAAATTAAGTTATGAATATAGCCATTTTCTAAGTAAAATTGATTCATATTCTTTGTATTCAATATCACTTCCATGGTCACATATTAAATATTATATGTTATGTCTGCTGTGAATTTCTATGGTATGACCATACATGATAAAATGAGATCAAGATTCACTTTTTTATCTTAGTAGAAGGACTAAGAATAACTAGAATAATCATCTACATGAACCAAATACTAGTTCTTCCCATTAAAACTAAAAACTCTAGATGGTCCAAACAAATCCATTTGAACAACCTCGAGAGGATAAGAATTTGAAACATCATTCTATGGTTTGCATGATATTTTGTGATGTTTACCCTTTTAATAAGGATTATATATTTTATCATTTGGGAACTTTTTCTTCGTTAGATCCCAGACTAAACATTTTATATTAATCATTCTATTGGAGTGTATATTTATGTTTCTTAATCTTCTATTCCAGATCCAATAGTATTTTAAAAAACACTCAAACATGAAGCATTTTTAGAAATTAAATAATAAATGTTAATAGCATAAAATTTTTAATTTCTAAATGAAAAAAATACTAATTCATTTTTAGAATTAAAAACATTCAAAACATAATTTTCAAATTTAACATGAAGTACATCATCACATAGTTGAGAGATAAAAAGAAGATTATATTTCAATCTATCAAATATAAGTAATTCCGAATTTAAAACTATGTTGGAGTTACCAATCTGGCCTGAGATAATTATTTTTCAACTAGCATTGTCACCAAATGTGACATGCCCACCATTAATCTTTATTTAATTTTTGAAGAATGATTAATATATTCTCTTGTGTCATGAAGATCCATTATCCAAGTAGCATAATCTTCAGTATGTTCTCATCAAATAAAATTCTTGCAAAATAATCAAACAAAAACAGATTTTGAGACCCATATTTTTTTGGGTCCAGTAACATTAGTATCTATTGATTTTGGAAACCACATATGTTTCATGGATTTCCAATAGGCATTATGGTAAATATTGGAAAAATAGAATTTATTTGGTCCACAAAAACTATAGGTAGTAAATAATTTTCCAAAATTGTAAATATCACCATAATATAAACATTATGTAGAAAAATAGATTATCTATATCTGGTATCGAACTTGTTTTTTTAGATTTCATTACCCATGTTTGTTTCCTATTTCAATAGTGTATCTAGTGGTAATTGTTTTTAAGAGGAATCCTTGAATGTGTATTTTTTCCATTGATAAATATACCTAGTTCATTTTTCAATTGTTCCTTAGATAAATTATGTTCATTATTATCATTCAGTAATTTAACAATTTCCCCTTTCTCTACAGTACGTTCAGATTTGATAGTAGTAGGAAAGGGATGATGTTTCTTTAGAGATTTGTACTTATCATTTAGCTCATTACAAGTGCCTTCTAGATTATTATAGTAATATACTAATTCTTCCATGGTTACATTTTCAGAATCACATTCATCTTCAGAATAGTCAAAAAAATCTATATGATACTAAACGGTTAACTAAGATGATTCTGTCATAAAACACATATTTTCTTTTACAACCTTTTCATAATGTGATGACATTTATTGAAATGAAATTTCCTCATAAGAATGATTTGTGCCCTTCAATTCTTTGTATAATTTCAATATTTTTCCTCAAATTTCTTATTATATTTTTTCTTGGGACAATAATCCTTTACATGACCCTTTATCATACATTCATATAAGATTATTTCATCATATTTTCCACTTCTTTTTCAATCCTTCTTCTTGTTTCCCTTGTGATCATATCTTTTTTTGATGTTCGACTTTATGAAAAATTTATTTATTTATAAAACTTATTGATTTGTCATAGTAACTGATAAATTTATTCGTCACTATCTAGAGATGATTATTTGCTACCGGAACATTCTCCAGGGTCTTGTAATTTATACTTTTCCTTTTTGTTGGTTTTGGAAGTAGTGTTTTTAAGGAAACTGACAATCTCATTGGATTATGTTCCTATTCCTTGTGAACTTTTAATTCTTCCACATACATCATCATCTTTCCTATCATCTCATGGACTGGTAGCTTTCTAAAATAACAAGATTCATTAATTTAGACAGAGTTCCGTCTAAATCTATCTGGTAAGTAACTAAGTATTCTCATAATTTTATCCATGTATGTAACATCACTTCCGAGAGTGATCATTACATTCACAAATTCATTAAACTTTTGAAACATGACATAAATTGGATCAACGCGATTCATATTAAAGTTATAATAATTAATAGTATATATGTTAAGTCTCATTTCTATTGCACTAGAGGTTCCTTCATATGAAAAGGATAATGTATCAGAAATTTCAGGGGATGTTTACATGTAGAAACACTTTTAAACTCTTCATCCCTTAAAAAATGGTATATAAATTTTGTGGATTTTCAATTATTATTATAATAATATTTAGTTGGATCATCCCAAGTGTGCCTATCAGTAGACAGAATCTTATAATCCTCTGTAATTGAAGACTATATCTCAAAACACATACTTTCTATATGTATTTTCATTTCATTTTCAAACTGTTATTTATTTATTACATTAACTAATTGAGGGTTGTTGGTAGTAGCACCTTCCAATCTATTATCCATACATAAAAGTAAAGTGTAAATTTTTAATGAACTAATAAATTAAAACTCACCGGACTTTTGAGATATTTAAATAAAAATAATATAAAAGTTCAAAAAGTTTTTAAAAATTGATTTAAAAATTTTAAAATAGGGATCTTCTAACAGTCATTGATACCAAATTTGGGTCAGAGTAGGAAAATCAAGATGGGGCTGGATCGGTTTCCTATAAAAATTTATATTAAATGTTTAATTTAAAATATTTCCCCATTTTAAAATAAAAACAGTTCATTTAAGCAATTCAATTAAATTATAATAGTTTGACTATTCAAATAGTATCTTAGATGATTGATTAATTAGAAGTTTTGACAATATGAGATACTAATATAACTTTTTATGCTTCTATAATAAATTATAATTTTTATAAATACTCTCCAAGAAAAACTATCATTATAAAATTTGGTTTTTTGAAATATTTGTAAAAAAAATAGAAAAATTAAATTAAAAGATACAGTGGATAAAACAAGTGGTTCAATCTCAAGCCGAGACCTAGCCCACACCACTTGGTGATCACCTACCACCAAAAAATATATATTTATAATTCATTAATCTAAACCCTGGATTGAGGTAAGCAGCAATACATAGTACTGTCCAAGTCAAAAGACCTCTTCCACAGTTCTACGTGGGAAAACACACAACTGGGTCACACAAAACCTCTTCCCTAGTTATACATGGGAGAAACAATGTGTAGAATGATATTTGAGTGAGGATATATTGTATCTCATAGTTTAATGTAGTAGACATTGTGTGTTTTTAACTATACACATGCTACTCAAAAAGTAATAAAAAAATACACAAGGGAGAAAATATGGTGATAAACTGTTATAAATGAGCATAATATTGTTTTATGAAACATTGGACTTTTATAATGTAAAATATTTGATTTTCAAATCCTCTTGAAAAAATAGGGTATTCTCGTTCTCATGATGTGGTTTCATGTTCAGTGAGATGCGTTTGTAGCTATTTTTCTTATTATAGATTCTACAACATGAATGTTTTAGGTTTGGATCCATAGTAGTTCAGTCACAAGGAATCGAGAGTTATTCATGTTTTATTTGATATATCTTATTCCATTAAATATACAGCTCCAAACACATTTTATGATCATTAACCACCACATATATTATCTTAAGGATGTCTTTGTAATGGATAAAAGGGAGAATGATCCCCACAGGTCGTACCTCATACTGTCTGGTGACATGACTTCAAAAGATCATTTATTATATCAATGTCATATAACGACTAAGATATTAATTTTACAAATAAAATTTAAATTTAATTGAAAATGATATAAAAATGGTTATATATATAGCAGTTCCCTAGTTTATCTTGAAATAGTTTCATTTTAAATTGTTTATTCTCTTTTTACTTTGAGCGGTGATACATTCTCGGTGAGATAGTCATGGTGCCATTGTTTCATTGAGATTTGAAAATTGTAGCACAATTGTAGGGTCTGGTATTTCGAAAATTATTTAATCAGTAGTGAGACTACAGTGTCAGATAAGAGGTGTATTAGGTAAAAATGACTATTCATTTGTCAAATTCTAAATGGTTTCTTGGTTACAGTGTCTGAGTCACAGTGTCTCGATTATAGTGTTAGGGTTATGTTGTCAGGTTTACAGTGTCAGGGACTTTTCCAAAATCCCGAACCGGTAGAAAACTTATAGTTTCTCAGACTTAGACAAATATCAGTAAAGGGTTTTAAGAAGTAATGTGCACATAATGTATTAATATTAATAATAACCATACTAAAACATAATATAACAAGAATAATTATAGTTTAGAAGGTTAATATATAATTTTAAACATGATATGTATGCATTAAAACATGATACAAGATTTGTGATCGTTAAAACAAGATACTTGATTTATGATTATTAAAACATGATACATGATTGGTGAGCATTATAACATAAGGTGTCCAAAAAATATACAATTTATAAATATCATTTACATAATATTAAATAATTTTTGGCGATTTACTATATCAAGTAATAGTGATTGATGAACATTGGTGGATTCAGGTTGTTAGATTTTAATTTCATTTCAATAAAACCTGATTATTTCATATATTACAACATGAATAATTATATTATAATATATTAGTATTTGGATTGTTTAATTAGTGGTTCTTTCAATATGTTACAGTTTTAGTCAAATTTATGTTTTTGAAGAGGATATGACTGGTTAATAGATTAGGGATTCGAGTTTTAATTCAGTAGGGTTTTTATTATCATTTTATGATCTAATCTCGAATATGGGTTTTCAAATGAAATTGTTTTTTGGTCCATCTAGAATGAATTTTAAATTTGAGTATCAAATTTTATCTCATTTGGTTTCATTATTTCTATTAAATCCTTATATAAATGATGTCCTATATTAGGTGATCTATTTTTACATTTAATGGATCCTTGATTTACTTAAATTATGAGGTCGATACATCAAGATCTATGGTATCATTTTTCATTTTTTTCTCAGTTTCCTTCATTTTTCACTTTTTAGAGATTTCATATAGTGGGAAATATGCTAATAATATATTATGTTAATGTCAGGATGATGGATTATACGGTTTTCAATGGATATTAGTGATAACTAATTAGTTTAATATATTAAACATCATCTTTAATTCCTTTAAAAGTTTAAATTTGACTTAATATAAGTGATTCATGAAGTATCCCATGGTTTATTTTTAATTAAAATAATTTTATATATAATTTGTTTCCATTAGTAGATGGGTGGGATATATTTTATTTAAAATAAAAAATTATAAGATTATGATGGTTTGGAAGTATATGTTATATATATTAATGTTAACTTTTTAATTATTGATTTGAAAATCATGTACTTTATAATTAAATTTTTATTTAATGTATGATAATATTAGTAAGATACTATACCCAAATGATGTTTGTATGGTTATAATTTTAGGGTTAATATGGAAAGGGTAAATGATGATGATTAAAAATTATTATTTTTAATATGAATAATTTTCAGAATACTAATATATAAATTTTTTTCTTGTAAATAATTTTTGGTATTAGTTATTTTCACCAACCAAATTATTGTCCATCCAACATGACTCCTGACCAGGTTTTATGTATGGCCCAAAGTTTATTCTCGATCCCCACATGTAGGAAAATATTTATTAAGTATCAAAAATACACATTGGGAATGATTTAATATATTTATTTAACTATAATCAACCAATAATAATAAATATCAAAACACTAATAAAAATAACCATTAATGGAATAAATTTTTTTAGATTAATGTTTTATAATTTTAAACAATACAAGGAGTAAAAAAACAGAAGGGGAACATCGAAAACATCCAAAAATAATTCATGTAATAAGAGTAACATCACTAAAATGTCACCACCACCAACACCTACAAAAAGTGGAACACTATCAATTGGAGCCATCATCCCCAATATGAATCATTTTGTCTTTACATGCTTCATACATAATAAATTTTACCTAAACACAATGTTGTGTATAAGATGTAAAAAGCCAAGTAGGGTTACCCCCATAATAAGGGTTTTATGAAATAACATTAGATGATATTTAAATAGTCTCCATAATATAAAAACACCTGAAACATTTCAAATATAACAATTTCGGGATAACATTTCTAAATAATAAATTTTATAAGAAAATAAATTAAAGGAAAAAACTTTTTCTCAGATTAATGTTACTTTGAGAATAAAATTTACATAGATTCAAACATTTACTGATGGCTAGAAAATTAACACATAAGCATTATATCAATAGTGGGAAATCCCTATAGGTAATTTATCAGTTGGGTAATCCAATAATCCTTGT
Source organism: Viscum album (assembly GCA_963277665.1). NCBI lineage: Eukaryota > Viridiplantae > Streptophyta > Magnoliopsida > Santalales > Viscaceae > Viscum > Viscum album. The sequence continues at coordinate 322,764,251 of OY728143.1, forward strand.
ACAACAGTGATCAAATCTTCCAACCAATAACAACATCATCCCTATGCGTGACACATTAAAGGAGATCCCCTTCCATTATAAAATGGACTAAATATCATATTCCATACCCAAGATAATTCTATTGCACAAGACACTATAGAGGATCCCATCCCAACATCTAGTGGTCCACGATAATATCACATGTTAATTTAGCTTCTTAATCATGAATCCTACTAGATGAAATCAAGTAGCTTCCACGTAGAATCAACTATTATACTATTTATATTCCTCCCACATAGATACAAGGGATTCTCATTGTGCTCATTTCCCATTTCACATATCACATAAATCATCACATACAAATACATATTCCATAAATTATGAACATATATGGATATCACTGTTATCACATATCACCTTGATCCAATTACCAACCTCACACAAAACAACAATTTTCCAAATATAGAACCACTTTCCATTTCAGGTTCACACCAAAGAAGCTTGATAATATATTTTTAACCATACTCATAATTCATGAAACCCATTTGGAAACACAAATATAAGACCACAAATGAAATTCAACCATTTCCATGGTAAAAGACTGTTTCAAAATTTCTACACACACTAAATACATTTTATAACATGATATTAAACACATTTACAATTAATAAATCACAATAATTGTGAAAATAAGACCACATGAAACAAGATCCATTTACTAAAAAATATACATTGAACTCATTTTCACCTCAAGTGACTTTGAAAACAAATTTCACACCTTGCACCATGACCGAGAACACCTTTAAGAATCAACAAAATGAGTCACACATGAAACATAATCAATTTTAATTTAGAATACAATATACCATCATTTATGTATATAAAAACATTTTTTAAACTTATCATTACTGACACAAACTTTCTGTCATGGATATTTATGAAATTATAAAAGAGAGAACAAATCATCTATTAATGTAAGAGCATGGAACCAACTACCCCAGACATAAAAAAGTCCCATAACCGGTGTGACGCTACAAAAAAACTATAAAAGTCCATATAATGGCCTGATAAAACAACATAATCATGTTTTCTCCAAAAAATAGATGATCGACTGTCATTAGGAGAAAACCTAATGGAAGAATTAAAACCATAGAATGCAGAAATAGAAACCCTAGAAGAAGTTAAACTAAAAGGAAAGAACACATAAAGGATGATTTCTTGAAGAACCAGTGCCAAACCACACAAATATTGATTCTCAACGGCTTCAAGAAGTTATGGAGGAAGATCCCATGTATGAAATTACTAGAGTATTCATATTAATTGGGTTTTAGGGTTATATAACAATATTTAAATTAAATAGGTAGGTCATACTCAATATTTATAGTTCTAGAAATATATTATATGGTTTTATTTCTTCTTTCTACAACACCATTTTGTTGAGGTTTCATAGGGAAAGTAAGTTATGAATATAGACATTTTATGAGAAAAAATGATTCAAATTCTTATTATTCAATCTCACATCTGTGGTCACATATTAAATATTTTATCTTATGTCTGATGTGAATTTCTATGGTATGACCACACATGGTAAAATGAGATCAAGATTCAATTTTTTTATCTATTTAAAGGTATAAGAATAACTATATTAGTCATCTACAAGAACATAATACTAGTGCTTCCCCTTTAAACTAAAAACACTAGATGGTCTAATCAAATCCATATGAATAACCTCGAGAGGATAAGAATTTGAAAAATCCTTCTATGGTTTGAATGATATTTTATGATGTTTACCCTTTTGATAAGGATTAAATACTTTATCATTTGGGAACTCATGCCTCCTTAGATGGAAGACTAAATCATTTATTTTAATCTTTCTAATGGAGTTTATATTTATGTTTCTTAATCTTCTCTACCAAATACAATAGTATTTTAAAAAAACAATCAATCATGAAACATATTTAGAAATTAAATAATCAATGTTAATAGCATAAAAAGATTCATTTCTAAATGAAAAAAATAATAATTAAATTTTTGAATTAATAACATTGCAAACATTATTTTCAAATTTAACATGAAGTATATCATCACATAGATGAGTGATAAAAAGCAGATTATATTTCAATATATCAAATAGAAGTAATTTCGAAATTAAAACTATGTTGGAGTTACCAATCTGGATTGAGATAATTATTTTTCCTCTCTAATTATCACCAAATGTGATATGCCCACCATTAATCATTATTAAATTCCTGAAGAATGATTAATATCATTACTTGTGTCATGAACATCCACTATCCAAGTACCATAATCATCGGTAGGTTATCTTCAAATAACATTCTTGCAAAATAATCAAACAAAAAAAGATTTTGATACCCATATTTTTTTGTGTCCAATAACATTAGTAACTATTGATTTTGGAAACCACATATGCTTTATATATTTCCAATAGGAATTATTGTAAATATTTGTAAAATAGAATTTATTTTGTCCACAAAAACTATAGGTAGTAAATAATTTTCCAAAATATTAAATATCACCATAATATAAACATTATGTTGAAAAACAGATTTTCCATATTTGGTTTCAAACATGTTTTTTGTGAGATTTCATTGACCAAGTTTGATTCCTATTTCAATAGTGTATCTAGGGGTAATTATTTTAACAATAATCCTTGAATGTGTATTTTTTCCATGGATAAATATACCTAGTTAATTTTTTAATTTTTTAGTAGATAAATTATGTTCATTATTATCAATCAATAATTTAACAATTTCCCTTTCTCTACAGTAAGTTCAGATTTTATAGTAGTAGGCAAGGGATGCTGTTTCTTTAGAGGTTTTTACTTATCATTTATCTCATTACAAGTGCCTTCTAGCTTATTATAGTAATCAAATAATTCTTCCATGGTCACATTTTCAGAATCACATCCAACTTCAAAATCGTTAAAACAATTATGATACTAAAAAGGTTAACTAAGATGTGTCTGTCATAAAAGAAATATTTTCTTTGACAGCCTTTCATAATGTGATGACATTGAGTGACATGAAATTTCCTGAAAAGACCTCTTTGTGTCATTCAATTATTTATATAATTTCAATATTTTTCCTCAAATTTATTATTATATTTTTTTCATGGGACAATAATCCTTTACATGACCCTTTATCATACATATATATCAGATTATTTCATCATATTTTCCACTTCTTTTCCAATCCTTCTTCTTGTTTCCCTTGTGATCATATCTTTTTTTGATGTTTGACTTTATGAAAAATTTATTTATTCTATAAATCATATTTATTCATCATGGTAACTAGTTAATTTCTTCTTCACTATCTAGGGATGATCATTCAATACTGGAACATTCTCCAGGGGCTTGTAATTTCTACTTTTCCTTTTCATTGGTTTTGAAAGTAGTTTTTAAGGCAACTGACAATATCTTTATATTATCTTCCCATTCCTTGGGAACTTTTAATTCTTCCTTATACATCATCATCTTTCCTATCATCTCATGGACTGGTAGATTTCTAAAATCACAAGATTCTTTACTTTGGACAGTAGTCCCTCTACATCTATTTGGTAAGCAACTAAGTATTCTCATAATTTTCTACATGGATGTAACATCACTTCCATTAGATATCATTATATTCACAAATTCATTAAACTATAGAAACATGACTTAAATAGGATCAAATAAATTCATATTAAAGTTATAATAATTAATAGTATATATGTTAAGTCTCATTTCTATAACAGTAGAGGTTACATCATATTAAAAATATAATGTATCCCAAATTTAATGGGATGTTTACATGTAGAAACTCTGTTAAAATCTTCATCCCTTAAAAAACGGTATATAGATTTCGTTGATTTTCAATTATTATTATAATTATATTTAGTTGGATCATCCGAAGTGTACCTATCAGTATCCAGAATCTTATAATCCTCTGTAATGGAAGATTATATCTCAAAACCCATACTTTTTATATGTATTTTCATTTTATTCTCTAAATGTGATTTATTTATTACATTAACTTATTGAGGTTTGTTGGTAACAACACCTTCCAATCTATTATCCATACATAAAAGTAAAGTGTAAATTTTTAATGAACTAAAAAAATTAGAACTCAACATAATTTTGAGATTTTTAAAGAAAAATAATATAAATGTTGATAAATTTTTAAAAAATTGATTTAAAAATTTTAAAATAGGGATCTTCGAACTTCCATTGATACCAAATTTGGGTCAGAGTAGAAAAATCAAGATGGGGGTGGATCGAGATCCTATAAAAACTTATAGTAAATGTTTTATTTAAAATATTTCCCCATTTTAAAATAAATACAGGTCAGTTAAGAAATGAAATTAAATTATAATAGTTTGACTATTAAAATAGTATCTCAGATGATTGATTAATTAACATTTTTGAAAATATGAGATACTAATATATCTTTTTATGCTTCTATAATAAATCAAAATTGTTATAAATACTCCCCAAGCAAAACTATCATTATAAAATTTAGTTATTTGAAATATGGGAAAAAATAGAAAAACTAAATTAAAAGAAACACTGGATAAAATAGCTGGTTCAATCTCAAGCCGAGACCTAGCCCACTCCACATGGTGATCACCTACCACTATGAAATATGTATGTATAATTCATTATTCTAAACCCTGGATTGGGGTAAACAGCAATACATAGTACTGTCCATGTCAAAATACATCATCCACTATTCTATGTGGGAAAACACACAACTGGGTAACACAAAACCTCTTCAATAGTTATACATGGGTGAAACAATGTGTAGAATAATATTTGTGTGTTGATATATTGTATCCCATAGTTTAATGTAGTATACATTGTGAGTTTTTAATTATACACATGCTACTTGAAATGTAATAAAAAGATACATAGGGGAGAATATATGGTGAGAAACTGTTAGATATGATCATAGTATTGTTTTTTTTGCAACTATGGACTTGTATAATGTAAAAGATTTGATTTTCAAATCCTCTTGAAATAATAGGGTATTCTCGGTCTCATGATGTGGTTTCCAGTCCAGTGAGATATGCTTTGTAGCTATTTTTCTTATAATAGATTCTACATCCTGAATGTTTTAGGTTTGGATCCATAGTAGTTCAGCCACAAGGAATCTAGATTTATTCATGTTTTATTTTGATGTATCTTACTCCATTCAATATATTGCTCGAAACACATTTTATGCTCATTTACCACCACATATATTATCTTAAGGATGTCTTTGTAATGGAAAAAGGGGGCATGATCTCTACACCTCATACCTCATACTGTCTTCTAACAGGACTACAAGATAGCATTTATTATATCAATGTCATATAACGACTAAAATATTAATTTTAGAAATAAAATTTAAATTTAATTGAAAATGATATAAAAAATGGATATATATATTTATAGCAGTTCCCTAGTGTATCTTGAAATAGTTTCACTGTAAATTGTTTATTTACTTTTCCTTTGAGTGGTGATACATTCTTGGTGAGATATTCATGCTTCCATTATTTCATTGAGATTTGAAAATAGTAGCACAATTGCAGTGTCTGGTCTTTCGAAAATTATTGAATCAGTTGTGAGACTACAATGTCAGATAAGAGGTGTATTAGGTAATAATGTCTATTCCTTTGTCAAATTCTGAATGGGTTATTTGGTACAGTTTCTGAGTCACAGTGTCTCGATTCTAGTTTTAGGGTTCTGTTTTCAGGGTTACAGTGGCATGGACATTTCCAAAATCCCGAACCGGTGGAAAACATATAGTTTCTCAAACTTAGCCAAATATCAGTAAACAGTTTTAAGAAGTAATATGCACATAAAGGATTAATATTAATCATAACCATACTAAAACATAATAGAACAAGAATTATTATAGTTTAGAAGGATAATGTAAGATTTTAAACATGATATGTATGCATTAAAACATTATACATGATTTTTTATCATTAAAACAAGATACATAATTTATGATTATTAAAACATGATACATGATTTGTGAGCATTATAACTTAAGGGTCCAACAAATATACATTTTATAAATATTTTTAACATAATATTAAATAATTTTTGGGGAATTACTATATCGAGGAACAATGATTGATGAACATTGGTGGATTCATGTTGTTAGATTTTATTTCCAATTCAATAAACCGTGATTATTTCATATATTACAACATGTATAATTATATTATAATATATTAGGGTTTGGATTGTTTAATTAGTGGTTTTTTCAATATGTTATAGTTTTAGTCAAATTTAGGTTTTTGAAGAGGATATGACTGGTTAATAACTTAGGGATTCAAGTTTTAATTCAGTAGGGTTTTTATTATCATTTTATGATCTAATCTAGAATATGAGTTTACAAATGAAATCGTTTTTTGGTCCATCTAGATTGAATTTTAAATTTTAGTATCCAATTTTATCTCTTATAATTTCACTATTTCTATTAAATCTTTATATAAATGATATCCTATATTAGGTGTTCGATTTTTTACTTTTAATGGATCATTGAGTTACTTAAATTATGAGGTCGATACATCAAGATATATGGTATCATTTTTCTTTTTTGCTCATTTTCCTTCATTTTTCACTTTTTAGGGATTTTATATAGTGAATCATTTGCTATTATTATATTATATTAATGTCAGGATGATGGATTATATGGTTTTCAATGGATATTAGTGATAACAAAAGAGTTTAATATATTTAACATCAACCTTTAATTAATTTAAAAGTATATATCCGACTTAATATAAGCGATTCGTGATGTATCCCATGTTTTATTTTTAATTAAAATGGTTTTATAAATCATTTTTTTCCATTAGTAGATGGGTGGGATATATTTTATTTAAAATAAAAATTATAAGACTATGATGGTTTGGAAGTATATGTTATATATATATTAATGTGAACTTTTTAATTATTGATTTGAAAGTCAAGTACTGTATAATAAATTTTTTATTTAATGTATGATAATATGAGTTAGATATTGTACCCAAATGATTTTTCTATGGTTATATTTTAAGGGTTAATATGGAAAGGGTAAATGATGATGATTAAAAAATATTATTTTTAATATGAATAATTTTCAGATTACTAATATATATTTTTTTTGTAAATACTTTTTGGTATTAGTTATTGTCACCAACCAAATTAGAGTCCATCCAACATGACTCCTGGCCGGGTCTTAAGTATGGCCCAAAGGTCATTGTCGATCCCCACATGTAGGAAAATAGTTCTTAAGTATCAAAAATACACATTGGGAATGATTTAAGGTATTTAATTAATTATAATCAACCAATAATAATAAAAATCAAAACACTAATAAACATAACGATTAAAGGAATAACAATTTTCAAATTAATATTCTACAATTTTAAACAATACAAGGTGTAAAAAACCAGAAGGGGAACATCGAAAACATCCAAAAATAATTCATGTAACAAGAGTAACATCACCAACATGTCACCACCACCAACACCTACAAGAAGTGTAACACTATCAATTGGATCCACCATCCCCAATATGAATCATTTTGCCTTTATATTCTTCATACATAATAAATTTTAATTAAACACAATGTTGTGTATAAGATGTAAAAAAAATCCAAGTAGGGTTCCCCCCAAATTAAGGGTTCCATGAAATAACTTTAGATGATATTTAAAAAGTATCCATAATATAAAAAAACTTGAAACATTTCCAATATAACAATTTTGGGATAAAATTTCTAAATAAAACATATTATAAGAAAATAATTTAATGGAAACCTCTTTTTCTAAAAATAATGTTTCATTGAGAATAAAATTTACCTAGATTCAAACATTTACTGATGGCTATAAAATTAACACATAAACTTTATATCTATAGTGGGAAATCCCTATAGGTAATTTATCACTTGGGTAATCCAATAATCCTTGTACAACAATGATCAAATCTTCCAACCAATAACAACATCATATCTGTGCATGACACATTAAAGGAGATCCCATTCCATTATAAAATGGACCAAATATCAAATTCCAAACCCAAAATAATTCTACTGCACAAGCAACTATAGAGGATACCATCCCAATGTCTAGGGGTCCTTGATAATATCACATGTTAATTTAGTTTCTTAATCATCAATCCTACTAGATGAAGTCAAGTATCTGCCATATAGAATCAACTATTATACTAGTTATATTCCTCCCACCAAGATACAAGGGATTCCCATTATGCTCATTTCCCATTTCACATATCACATAAATCATCAAATACAAATACACATTCCATAAATTATGAACAGATATGGATATCACCATTTTTACATATCACCCTGATCCAATGATCAACCTCACAGAGAACAACAATTTTCCAAAAATAAAACCACTTTCCATTTTAGGTTCACACCAAAGCAGCTTGATAATATATTTTTAACCATATTCATAATTCATGAAACCCATTTGTAAATTCATATATAGGACCACATATGAAATTCAACCATTTCCATGGTAAAAGACTGTTTCAAAATTTGTACACACACTAAATCCATTTTATAACATGCTATTAAACACATTTACAATTAATATATCACATTAAATGTGAAAATAAGTCCACATGAAACAAGATCCATTTCCTTAAAAAATACTTTGAACACATTTACACCTCAAGTGACTTTGAAAACAAATTTCACACCTTTCACAAATGACCGAGAACACCTTCAAGAAGCAACAAAATGAGTCACAAATGAAACATAAACAATTTTCATTTCGAACGCCATATATAATCATTTATGCATATAAAATCATTTTTTAATCTTATCTTTCCCGACACAAACCTTCTGTCATGGATATTTATGAAATTATGAAAGAGAGAAGAAATCATCTATTAATGTAAAGGCATGGAACCACCTCCCCAAGACTTCAAAACGTCTTGTAACCGGTGCGACGCTACAAAAAAACATATACAATACTATATAATGGCCTAATAAAACAACCTAATCATGTTTTCTCCAAAAAAATAGATGATCGACTGTCATTAAGAGATAACTCTATGGAAGAATGAAAACCCTACAATTCGGGAATAGAAACCCTAGAACGAGGTAAAATAAAAGGAAAGAAGACATAAATGATGATTTCTTGAAGAAACAGTGCCAAACCACACAAATATTGATTCTCAACAGCTTAAAGAAGTTATGGAGGAATATCCCATGTCTGAAATTACTAAAGTATTCAGATTAATAGGTTTTTAGGGTTATATAACAATATTAAAAGAATGTAATTTCCCACATTTTAATGACATGGACATGTCACTCATTTATCCTTCATGAGTTTCCAAACAGTGTGGCAAGAATGTGTCTCTAAATTTCTAAAATAAAATGCCTTAATATAATACCACAAGGTTTTCCAAATCACACCACAACCTTACATCTCTCAGTATCTAAGTGGAATGACGGCATATGACTTCCTGGGGAATGGGGCATAATTTCCCCAAATCATGTGCCAAGTGTCCACCTCCAATTGCAGATACCAAACATTCCATTTCGAACAAAAAAAGTTTTAGGGAATATATTGGATAAATACAAAAAATAATCAAAATAATAATACCATAAAACAAAAATCTGTTATGTGTAAATTCTCCACACCATTAAATTTGTTTTCCCTTGGGATGTTAATCCATCGTCTTATCAAAAAAGGTACTTCTCTTCAAACCATGATGTCTTATCCCATATATAATTATAAATTGTACAATTAAAATAAAGATGTTGAAAAAATATACTTCCCATGAATCATTTTCTCCTTAGAATCCAAAATCCACATCATCCAATCATAGAAAAACAATTAGGTCACAGATCTAACTTTTACCATTCCAAAACATGAGAAGTAAATTTTTTGTACATTTTTAATGAATGGATGTGGATAACGTAATGAATTTATGTCAATCGAGAGGAAAAATACAAATTTTATTCCACTTTATCGACTATAGTTGTGATATAAAACGACTTAAAATACCTCAATGTCATAATTCCCTACTAATCTAAATGATGATGACCAAAGAGAGTTACCAATTTCAGGAACACCTGTTCAGCCACCAAAAACACCAATTCATGGATCCCCTAATCAGAATATTATTTATTGAAACCCTAGGTTGTCATAAAAGTATTCCAAATAATCTTATACTTATCAAAGGATTCCTACACAATAATCTATCCCAACAATGATGCTCACCGACCTTATCCCAAAACAAAGTAGACTATCATGACAAACCCTGAAGTCCCCTATAGGAATCCATTAAAATATATAATAAGTAAATTTTATTATATTAAACTCAAACAACTCTAAAATATTATCCCATTAGCCACTAAAATACAAACCACATACCCAGACCAAGTCCTAAAAAATTGGATTGGCTCCCTTAATCAAATTGTCTAATTGTGGATGGTATGTCGTGCTAAAAAAACCACAAACACATCACTTTCGAAATACCTTTCCTAAACCATGAGTTAAAATGAGGATCCTTTTTTCAAGCCAATCATTGATTTCATACCATTAATCCTCATAATATAAATAACATACAAGTAGACCAACATATCCACTTTGGTTGAATCCTTGATAAAAAATAAATAGGATGTTAAGGTCAGATGGTCAATCAGTTCCCAAATTGCAGTATGTTCTCAAGGTGTATGATGTAATCCAATATAAAAATCCATTATTATATCATCTAACTTATAGGTTTTAATGTGTAGTGTTTGAAGAAAATTGGAGGTACTTTGGTGCTACACCTTTAACCTATTGGCATGTGTAAAATTTCAATACATGGTTAGTCAAATCTACCTCATTCCTAGCCCCCAAAACAACTGATACACAACATAGAACATGTTGGTGGTTCATGGATGAATGAATCACTAGGATAGGTGTCTATAAAACATCACCACATTTTTAATGTTAATGAAACCATAGTGTGAACTCTAAATCATAAATCTATCTTAGGAGACAATGACCACTTACAAAGAAACTATCCACATTTTGAAACCACATAGAATTCGGGTAAAACTCAACACCTAACTAATCTTGATTAATAAAATCTAGAAATGATCATTACAATTTAAAATAGTAGATAATGGACCTCCCCTATAATCCATAGCCACCATATTCCTCTAGGAATAAAGAGCAATCAAATTCAACTCATCCATGAACTCTTTAAATGCTTTCATTAGAACATTCCTACTCTAGGTATCTGCAACCAAATTACCTTTAACTGGGGTATAATATATATCGAAATCAATCACTTGTAGGTACTCAACACAATGATGGTGTCATAAATTCATATTAATATAGGGTAAAATGTAGGCCAAATCATCTAATTAGAGTAATCTATAAAAATCTCAATAAAAGGTAATGGAACTACATATTCAAGGAATAAATCACTACCACTATATCTAAGTCATGGGTTGGATAGTACCTTTCATGAGGTCGGTGTTTGGGTGAATCATGAATCACCACATTCCCATAATTTATTATCACACATGAAATACCAATATTGTACGCGACATAAGAGACCACATATCCCATTCAAGATTCATAAATGATCAAAACTGGGATTTTTGTCAACTGCATATTAAGATCGTCAAAGTAATATTAACATTCAAAGATCCATTAAAACTTAACCACTATTCAAGTAAACACATTCATGGATGAAACAATATGAGATAAATCCCAATAAACCACATATAATACATTCCCATGGATAAAGATCTACTAATTTCAAAAAAAATTATTAAGTTTTTCGTAGGAAATAACAACAATAATCTTCTATGTGTCTACAAAAAACCATCACTCTAATATCACTTTACCTTGAATCATCACATCCCAAATCCAAAAGGTTATGTTAGGAAACTTTTCAAGAGACAATGATCCCTTTGGGATCCCAACACAATCCACAAAATCCACTCATCTTCATCCTCTATCCATGAGTATAACATGACATCAATCATGAATACCTTTAAAAAAGAGTAGAGATACTGGTGGTATAAACAATTAATTAGAAGAATTACGAAAAATGGATCATTCAACCACCCAAAAGGCATGACCATGTTCTCAAAATGGAAGTACGTTCTTCAAAACATTTTTTTCAGAACCTTCACATATCTAACTTTATCATGATGATACCAAAACATCAAATAAATATTTGAAAACCAGTTTTTGTCTTAAGATATTTAAAATGATATTAAATATGGGGAAAAAGGAAATTATTCATAATCATTAATTTATTTATCTTCTAGGAATCAAATCACATATAGAAAGATCCGTCGTTTTTTTAAAACAGTATTTGGGATTCACAAAGTGAGATTCATGATCTAATGAATCCTTTGGATTTGATATCATTTAATTGTACCATTAATTCCCTTTACTCAGTGGGGACAATATAGTATGAGAGAAAACATATTAGTTGTGTTCCTAGTTACAAATCAATAAATAATTTCACAACCAATTCTAGGGGAAATCCAATAAATCCACATAAATTGCCTCTTGGAACATCTATATCATAAGAGGAAATCTAGCTTCCAGTTTTTTATATCCATCCCACAACATGAATTACGAGATCTTATAAAATATATTTTCAAACTATATATATCACGGTCCACTATATCCCAACAGAATTTCCCTTTCACCCATAAACATCAAGTTACTTTATTCAGGTTCCATAAAATCCACTCAATACCTATAACAATAAATGTGCGCTTGTAAAAGCACTATAGAAAGAATACTGAGGATCATTTCAATGCATTAGATCTCAAAAAATCATAATCCAATTAAATTATGATCCCTATCTCTGTGAGTGCACAACACAGACACCCAAAGCCCTTCTCTCGCTTCTTACTAAGCATTGTCACCAACTCCATCACATATGGAACCAAATATTTTTTCTAATTAAACATATCATTAAGATAATAAGAAATAAAAGAAACAGAGGAAAAAATATTTAAAATTAATGAATAGATAATGATGGTGAAATGAGAATCGTACCTCATAATGTCACATGTAAGGAATAAAAAATAAAATGGTGCTGATTGCACTACCTGATGTTTCTTCCTCTATAACTGAGTCTGAGAATTACTACTACTCTACAACACTACCCAAAACTGACTCCTCCTAATAGATGATCCAGACCAGCCTCCATGAAATCCAAAACAATATCCCACTATCCATGATTGTTTTATCTTCTATGACATCCCTTTGGAGTACATCGATCCTGAACCACTCTATGATGTGTGAACTGCCTATCAAAATTGATGTGCATGTCAAATATATCAACTACAATGGAAAGGAATGGGTGGGGATGGATTGATAGATTGATTGTAACCTGAATTACTACATTAATGGAACATAATAGACCTAACACCTAAATATATGGATGATGAATGCTGGGAAGTATAGACTGAGCTATAAATTCCCTATTCTCCTAATCTTCGTGCTTCATTTTCATAGTATATGAAAAACAATTTCCCACTACTGACAATATTCCAAAGTCCCCAAACATTAAATTATGTCTAATATCCTCCATCATGGTAAGATAATCCTCCTTTTTAGATGTTTTAAAATATAACATTATGTCATGGAATCAAAGTTCTATATGCAACTCCATCTAGGACATTCGATCCTTTAGCCGCACATTGGAAATGATCATGGCTACAAAATGAACGAACACTTAAATGTTTATTTTCGTACTCGATAATGGTCATGTATTTATAGAAAAATAAAAAAAACTCATGGTACATAGTGCAAGCCAAAATCATAAGAATATACAACTCATTGAATAAGGCCTTTAAATCCTTTTAGTTTGTCTTATTGTTCTTTCTAGATTTCACCACTATGTCCCACCACTTATGATTGGGACCTTCCAACATGATCAAAGCACATTTCACCCTGACTTCCATAGAAGTTTCAAGAAAATAAAAAACCTCTAAATTTTGTCATGAAACTCAAAATCATCATGGGGTTTCATGTTTCCTTAAACAGATGAAGGATTTTTATTGATAAACTCTTATTTCTTATCCATTCCAAGACCAAGTTCGGCTTCTCTAACGTCAGTAGGAAATGATCCCAATCCATTCCCCAATGCTTGGACAACTTGAACGTCTTCTTCCACTATCCAATAATAATTGGTGAGGGAGATCTCTCTCCGTACTCCTCTATTAGTTGCACAATTGGAGTTCAAGGATCCATTTTCCTACAATAAGCAGCAATCACTGAGGAAAACCATCATTACAACCATCAATGCATTATTCTAAAAATTTCATACCATAAAAAAATCATTAAACCTCTAAAAACATAAGGACTCAATTTAAAATAAAATAATGAGCTAAAAAACACCATAGTGCCTCTATCTAGTGTCCATATATCATTTTCATCTTGTACATCTTACCTGGAGGAGAAGTAAAAACAAAATTCCAAAAATCCCATGGACGTTCGAGTCTTGTCATGAGGTGTATTTTCTAGATAACCCACTTAAATATAGATCCTCATAAAATTTCATCACTAGCTCTGGCATGTCTAGACACATCCAAAATAATCTAATGAAAATGTCAATTACCTCACTCCAATACCATCTTTTGATGAACCAAAAAAGAGTTCCATCCAAATCGACACCACACCCAATCTATGGCATGTCATGGATGGTGTTCCTGATCCCTATAGGATAGAAAATAGTTCCTTGGTATCAATAATACTCATTGGGAATAATTTCTCCCATTTATATAACCAAAAATACACCTACCTGAATAAACATCACATAAAAAAATATAATCAAATTTTTTACAACAACTTTCAGAATCAATGGATTACAATATTAACCAATACAAAGAGCACTACAATAGAAGGGGCACACAAAAACATCCCAAAACCCCCATGTAATAAGAGGGACGTCACCATAAATCCAAAACCACAAATAAAAGAAAGAAATGGAACAATAGCAACCAAATTGACCATCAGCACCACTGAACATGTTTTCATTACTTAGTTCAAATATAAAAAACTCTACATGCATCCAATGGTCCATGTAGGGTGTTATCCAAGTCCCAAAATGATGCCACCCAAAATTTGGATTCCATGTAATAAAAATAGAATTTAAATCAGTATTTTTATTTATATAAAACTAGTTGAAACATATACATGATATTTTTTGAAAAACATTTCTAAGGAAGGCATTTCATAATTTATACACTTTTAATAAAAACCATTTCTCTCAAAATAATCTTTCATTGAAAACGACATGTAAAAAAATTATTCCATATACATATGGCTATAATGATATCACATAATCATCATATGATAAGATAGAACCAAACAAGATCATTATAGGTATCATTTTACTTGTAGGACCCTAGAAATCTCAATCCTCGTTGATCTAATCTTCCAACCAATCCCAATAGTGTTCTGGTACATGTGTGATTAAAGGGAATCCCATCCCAAGGTCTAAAAATCTTCATATCATAAGCCACAATCCGAAATCAGTCACATGCATGCAACACTATTGGAGATCACATCACAATGTATAGTGGTCTTTAAAAACATCACATGTTTCATTGGTGTTGTAATCGGCAATCATGCTAGAAGAAACTGGGTGTCTGCCTCACCAAATCAACTATAGTAGTGGTTCTAGTCCACCCACCTATTGATCCTCGATTCCATACATTCTCATTTCCTATTTCACTTATCACATATATACTCACATTCGTAGACACATTCCAATAATCATGAACCCATAATGAAATCACAGTTTTCACATTTCACGTTGGTGCAACAATAATTATCATATGAAAACAATTATTTTCGATAAATAATAAAACTTCATATTTCACCCACACACCAAAACCATTTGGAAATATAATTTCCTGCACATTCACAATTCATGTAACCAGTTTTGAATCAGAAAAATAAGATCACATGTGAAATCCAACAATTTTCATGATCAAAGCCCCATTCAAAATTCATTCACACACCAAATCCGTTATTATAACTTGATTCATATAACTTTCACCATAAATAAATCAAATTTAATGGGAAACAAAGTTCCAACATGGAACAAAATGTATTTATTTTAGAATACCAATATTCTACACATTTTCACCTAATGTTCCATTGGACACATATTTATATTCTTTCAGAAATGAAATTATAAACATTCTAGAAGCCCAAATATGATTCTTACCAGAATCATAACCAATATTCATTCGAAAAACAAACATTAAAATAACATGAATCTCAGAAAATGTTTAAATCATATTGAGGACAAGAAAAATATTACAAAAAACACATTTTTTGAAGCAATAAATACATATGATATTATATAATAATGTAAAATCATGAAACTACCTACCATATATTTGGAAGAATCTAAAAACTAGTGTAAAACCACAAACACACCACCCAAAGAACCAAAAATGTCATTATCAAACCACAACATCAAGGATTACCCCCAACAACAAAGATCAACCCCTTATTAGGCCCACGACCCGCTTGAAAAAGGAAAACCAAAGAATGTGGTAATAAAAACCCTAGAATAAGAGATAAAAATACAAAACAATATATAATTGATTCTTTTTGGATGAACTAGGTACAAAACCACAAAAATATTGATTCTTATGGGATCCAAGAAGGTTTCGAGGAATCTCCAGAGGATGAAAATAACATAGGATTTTGATTGAATGTATTTTAGACTTAAATAGGAATTGGTAAAAAGGTAATTTCCCACATTTTAATGATATGGAACATTTGCAGGATTTTCCCACATGGTTTTCTAAATGATATTGAAATCATGTGTCCCTTGCTATCTAAGAGGATCATCATGCACATTTAGCTTCCATGGTTTGAAAAATAATGATGAAATTGTGAATCCATCACTGTCCAAAAGAAACATGACTACTCATTTTCCTGGAGAATGGGCCATGGTTTCCCAAAACATCTTCAAACCATTTGCCACCTCTTGTTAAGACCAAAATATCCATTTCTCACCAAAAACTCACAAGAAAACTAAGGGATAAATAACAGATAAAAATAACAAAAACATTTCCTCAAAAAAATCATGGATGTGATGGTTTTGAGAAATTTCTTTATATAATAAATATTTATTTTCTTTATTCTAAAATGGATTAGATTTATTTTATATGGACAGAATATTTTTTATAAGGCTTGATGTGGATAATGAAGTAAAATTATATATATATTGATTTATAATTATAATAACATGATGAATTTTCTTGATTAGTATATCATTGAATTGGTAATGTAATTTGTAACGTATGTGTTGAATTAATTATTTAATTTTGTGACGAACTAGTATTGCTATTAATTAAGAAGAAAGTGTTAATAGTTTTGATAAATTGGATGATAAATTTATATTAGATAACATGCGTAATAAAATGAAATATTCTCCATGAAATTAATTGATTGAATAATTATGTTAAGCTGGTTAGTGATGAACAATGTTTAATTGAGAATGAGTTGTGAATTCCAATGAATTATCTAGATTTTTTTTGTAAAATGACTGTGTTTGATTATTGTGTGGTTGATGGGGAAGATGTAGTTATGTGATGTTGGAGATGTGGGTTATTGGATCTCATTTGGGTGGATTTATAGGATTTAAACCCTTGGATTATTTTTGAATGATATTATATACCAATATACAGTTTTCAAATTTTGACACTCCACCACCAGAGTGAGGTTCCATCAATGTTAAAAATATTGGATATTATAAAATTAGTGAACAATATAAATCTATGAAATATGTGACAGAGGTTGTTAACTCTTCATGTAAAAAACACACATAATCCTCTTTATATATTAGTAGTTTTGGTATATTGTGTGTGATACCAATGATATTTCTATCTAATATTATTTTATTATACTCTGGATTCAAATGTTATTCTAATGTTTGAAGAAATAATTTTTAAAAATAGGAAAAAATTATACAATTCAATATTAGGCTGAATGTTTACCTTAAAAATGACAGTAAATAGTGAATATCAAATTTTCAATTCTAGTAGTTACTAATTTATTTTATAAATTTTATTCTAAATTTACATAAATTTATTTTAATAGTTGTTAATTTTTTAATTAAAAATTCCATGTAAGTGGTCTGATTTTTTTCCTTATTCATTTGTTAACCTTCTAGTTGAACAAAATCCACCAACATCCCTTTTTACCTTCTATTATGGTTTCTCATTTTCATTAATATTATATAAATAGGTTTCCTCTATATAAACCTCTATCTCTCATCATTGTATTCATTAATCTTCAATTAGTTCTATCAATTATAGTCATAGAGACCTATGGTACCTTTTATTATAAATGTAAATCCTAGGTTTTCTATGTTATGGATTGAAAACATCTCTTTTCATTTCACATTCTCCTTTATTGGTTGAATAAGACCATTTGACAATGAATTTGATAAATATGTGAAGGTGTCCCTATGTAATTCCATGTATTTGATAAACAATGAGTAATTTGTTCTTTAAATTTATGTTTTGATTGATATAAATTTAAAATATAATATTTATGAGGATTCTTCGATGATTATAAACATTTTCATTCTTCTTTTTCATTTTTCATCATGAATTACCCTTTTATAAAGTATAAACTGTACATTTATGAAATAATCCACTCAATGTGTTTGTAAAATAACCATGATATTTCATACGAGAATAATTGATTTTTTTAGAATAGTTTTTATAATATATCATGAATTTTTGATGTTTTTCTATAAATATTTTTCAATGATAAAAGGGTTTTACGAACGTTCAGAATACTTATTATGTGGTTTACCAAATTTCTCATTATTTTTTCATTTAATTATTAAATAAAAAAATAATTGTTTTTATAGATGGGTATTTGGATATTTAAATGGGGGTTTTCATTTTTTTATGAACAATTTAAATCTCATTGATTATGGAAAAATTAAAAGGAATAAATCATGGACATTTAAAGGAATAATATAATAGTTTTACTCATTATGGGAGATTATAATCTTCGTATATTTTCCACTAATTTATAAAATATAGTAGAAAACATGGAATATTTTTTATCACTCTCTAAATAGATTCTCATAGTCATTATCTTTATTTTATATTATATACAGGCTAGTGCTTATGAAACTAGCCTTGTAATATGTTACATTATGTGGGATACACAAAGATGCTATCAAATATTGAATTCATAAACTCGAATATTATCCCTGAAATATGTTGTTTGTAGTCTCTTATAATTCATTCCATGAAATTAAATTATAAAATAATTTGTATAAAGGTTTTTATTTCAATTTTATATATTTATATCCATATCTTTAATAAAATACTAATTATTTTTATGAAAAATAAAATATTTTTTTCAATGTCTCCTTATGAATTTCATGGTGTCCATTATTTTATAAAGGAGATATAAAGATTATGTGGTTGAATCATACCATTAATTACATATCACTCCTTTTATATAGAAATTATATATATATATATATATTCTTATATGATGAAGTTTATATCGAATAAATTCTTTTATATGGTGGAATCTTGATAGTTTAATTTTGCTATTGAATATGTGAAAAATGATAAATGTTCTAATTTAATATTTATATAGGTAGAATATATTAATATTTTGTTTTATTATATTTTCATACTATCATCTTGTACTCATACTTTTTATATTACCATTCCATTGTTCCCTTAATTTTTGGTACAGAGTGATATTGAATGTATGTGACTTGGATGTAAAAAATTTGTATTGCTTTTGGTTATGTTAAATTTGGCATTGTGATTCTTTTTTTCTAAGTCATATACTTTTTTCATTCATTTGTTGGTTATTCACATTTTAAAAAAACATTCAAATATAATGATTCATCCAACATAGGTACTATTCATGTTGACTTCTATGTAAATACCTGAAACAGTTTTTTATGTTTAATTGGGAGAAAAAAATACCAATTTTGTAATGTCTTGTCCATAGAGGTGAAGAAAAATATTTTGGCTTTATAATAGACCAGATTCACTTTTTGTTTCGATTTTCCCTAGTTTATTTTTTATGAAATTTTTTTAGATCCCAATTTTGTTTTATATTGATTAGGAACTATGCTAGAAAAGAGGTAAGACCATTGAAGTAGATTAAATTTATATAAAATTATATTTTTGAACAAATCATATCCTTGCAATCCTTGAGTATCCATGGGATGTTGAGAATATTTATTTATTGTCTGGAGTGATATTTCTTGGAATATTATTGATAACATTCAATATTTTAAAAACATATGGAAGGAAAAAAATCAACATAAATTGAAGGCATGACCTATAGATCATATTAACAATTTACACAACCAATTTTAGAGGGCCCAGTGAATTTTTAATTTTTAGATTCATAGCCTTTGGGACCTTGTGAAAAAACCATGTATCATTAGGAATTTGTTTTTTCATAATTCTATTTATTATAATGACATTATATGATATATTTTATTAGTTATGATATATTTTTATATTGAAGGGAAATAGATTATTTTATTTAAATAGGATTAAAGCATGTTTGATGAAATTTCATTGCAATATATTATTATATGTAGAGTCATGACCTATATTTATTCTAGGAGAATAATTTAGTCGTTGAAACAAAATAGATTCAATAATATAATCATATATTTATTTAGAATCATAATTATATTGTCATTTAATCTATTCAATCAATGGATTGTAGAGATAATCATATGATAACTAAAGTTAGATATCATGTTTAAGAATATATTTTTTATAATATTGTAGCTTGTTGAAATACTAAAAATACTCAATATTTTATGATTTTATAGAAAATATTGGGCATATATTTCTAATTATTCGTGACATGATAGTTCTTGAAAGTTAAATTTACATCATTATTATTGATCGCATATGTCAAAAGTGGTGGGATTTTATATCCTAGTTTTAGCTACATGATAATTTTGCAGGGAATGATTTCTAAATCATATTCACTCTATATTTTCACCTCAATATTTTTGAAGTAGTCTCATGAACTGTAATTTTTATATCTACATTATTATAATCAAAGTGTTATTGACTGTATATTAATAAATTTTTTGAGCTATTATATATTTCATGAAATATTATTACAAATTACATGTAGAATAATAGAAGATTTGAGAGGGGTATTCACACAAATTTATATTCAAATAAATTCTTATTCAATATATATTTCTAAACTAATGTTGTTTATAAGAATATGTGTATGATATAAATTAAATAAAATTATATTATATGGTTTGACATTTTACATATTCATTAGGTAACTGTTATGGATGATGCATGGAGTGGGAAAAAATGAATAAGACATTTTAATTTGGTGGTTTATTATTTCCTGGAGTCCATATCATTTAATATAATTTGGTTTAGAATTGAATATTCCTCATATATGATATTCATTTGAAAAAAGGTCAATTTAAGACTTCATGTAAGAGCAAACTAAGTATTGTAACTCATGATTCCATATGGGGAACCTCTAGAAATTTTGATGGGATAATATTCTATATAAAATTGATTAGGGATCCTAAAATCTAAATAAATCATACATAATATCTAAATAAATTATGAAAATATGATCATTCCATTAAGAATGTATAGATATATGTTACTCATCCCATGTACAGATCCAAATGATGAGTGGCTTTCATCAAAATATAATATTTCATACGTAACATAAATCTAAGTGTTTATATTATGAAATGAATCACCCCATACAGTAAAACCCTAAAGCTACAATGTTGTTAAATATATTTTGTGTTGTATAATTGACAACAATTTCTTTCATTTGATGATTTCCTCTTACTATATTTATCAATTCATATGTTTTGAATCAATTTAATTATCAATCTAGACTGATTCTATATTTTATAGAGATATCAAATCCACAAGTAAAAAAAGTGATGTGTTTGGGTTGTACCTCATTAAGTATCTCTGTATCTAAAATGGATGAAGAATGGTATTTTCATATCCTAAAAATGGATCTATTTTAAATCATCCTAGTGATGGACTTAAAATTTAACTCAAATATTATACTAATTTTTACCACTATTGAAGGGTATTAATTTTGTCTAATGGGTATTGGATTTTAATTAATTTCCATTATTAAACTATTGGAAGTAGTTATGATCTTATTCCCTATTATGTTTGAATTTTTTCATGAGAGAAATCATATTTTATAAAAATATATGTTTTTGTAAATTTGATGAAGGAAATTCCATTAGTTGTAAGTGACTTCCCTAAAGGTGTTTTCATTTTTATTTCTGATTACCTTCATTGGAGATGTTATAATTTCCCATTTTTGTTAACATAGGTGTGAAACCTATATCATTTATATTATATTGAATTACAATATTTTTTATGAATGAGTATATGAATTGAATGGATGACATAGAAGCTAAAGGGTTTATACATCAAAACACATCTCTATACATAATAACTATTATCCTTTCAATAAATGATTATTGGAGGGTACTCTTATGAAATGATTATATAAATTAAAAAAATAATTTTTTTATTAATTATTCTATACCATATATTTATGATATAATTTATCAATTAAAACGATCTAAATGTTTATAAATAATCATCCTTGGGTCACAGTTTCACCAGGATATGGTGAAAGAAATAGATATAACAAATATTGATTAATGAAGTATATATGATTATTTTTAGTTCCAAGTGATTCTATTTTTATTAAACGTAATCTATTATTGTGGTTATGACACTTATAAACAACATATTGAATCGATACCTTTGTAATTTTTCATGGTTTTTATAGATTTCAACTTTTTGTTTCCAATTTATAATAAAGGCAATGAACACAATATGAGGATTATTCTGGGAATTAATTGATACGACCACATGAATGGAAAATGTTTCTATGTATCACATATAAATCTAATATGTAATGCCATTAAGAAATTAGTTTTTAAAACACGAAAAATTAGTCATTTTTTAGAATATGAAATTTACAATGTCATGGTATATACAAAAATAAAACCATAATGATCTGTAGATTCTTTGGATTAGTGAGATGCCTCTATTAGACTACAAATTATTTTTTAAATATTTCATCATGTTTTTTGGTATCACTTGAAAGGGAATAATGTTTTCATATATTATTTAATGTCAACTATCATTTGAATAGTTTAAAAGAAGATTTATATCTACTCGAGCTCAATTTCATCCAATATCCAAAGACTGATATTTTATTTATTTTGGGGATTTGGTTTTGGTATTGGATTGATTACTCATGATATATGATTATATGGTGGAATATGGTTCAATATATAAAATATCACAATAGATAAACTACATGATATATTATATTAAACAATAAATGTTCATTAATGCCTTGAATAATTATTAACATTTCATATTAGGTGAAAATATTTTAGTTAATATCAATCAATAAAATTCGATATATATAATTTTTTAAAATAATTCGTACATAAAATCTGGGTAATGGGTCATGTACCAAATTTTTTATCATTATTATACTACCCAGAGTGAGGATATGTTCACAGAAAAGAATTGATTGATGTTACCATCATATGTATTGAATGAAACAAGAATGGTATAATGTTTCATGAAAGTATTAATTGACATTATTATTCTGGGGAATAATTATAATTATGTATTATTTTTAGATAATTTGAAAAATACACATTCTTTTATTCAATTTATTCATATATAGAAATAATTGGATTCATACAACTCAGATGGAATGAAAAAAAATTTAATGGTCCCCCACACATTGTGATAATTCACTAAGGTGGTGTTGAATTAGTGAATTTAATTTTAGATTCTTCATATAAAACCATAAAACCATATAAAATCTCATTAAAATATCGAAATTAAAAAACTGAACATACTCTAATACACAAAATTAATAATTTTTTTTACATCTTTTACTACATAAAAAAGGAACTTCCACTACAAAAACTGGTTTCATTTAAATATAGGGCTTTAATAGCAGTAGATAAAAGTGAAGTTCAAAGATCCCTTTTTCCGTACTAGAAAATATAAGTTAAACATGGTCTTTAATAATGTTTTTATCACTTTTAAATGAAGTTTTTAATTATTCTACATAAATAATTGTTAAAGGGGACCTTTGATGATTTATTGTAATAATTATTTATAAATTCCCACTAATCATTGCTCGTAGAAAAGCATGGATAAAAGGGGGCCTTTATTATCACATTTTTATTAGTGATAATAATCAGTTTATTTAAAAAATTATTTCATTATAAATAATATATTAGTACATATATATTAATATTAATATAAAAATAATATGTATATTTTAAATATAATTTATATAAGGCTAAATAATAATTTACATCTGAAATATAAGAAATTTATTGAAAATGGATTATAAAATAACAAAATATATATGTTTAATTAATAATTTGATAAATATTATTTTGTAATGGTAATTTTATAACAATTTGATGAAAAAAATTATAAAATTAACAAATTCTCTATAATTTGATGAAATCGTTTCTTGAATTTGAAACATTAATAAATTTTGATCTGAGTGTCCATTTGGTCTCTACCACATATCGAATCAAAACCATCGATGAGCGGTACACTATGTTTAATATGGTTGACCCCGATAATTATTTTTTTGAATAAAAAATCACCATAAGTCCCCTAAATATGTATTTTGAGTCCGGGTAGATAAATTTTTAAACATTCGATCAATTTTAACCTCATTTAAGGAAGTATTTTACCTTTTTTATAGGGGAGCAAATTTATTCTCAGAAAATACATTCATATTGACATTATCTCTTGGAAATTTTAATGTTTTTTACATTTTACTATTAGTTATAATCAAATTTATAGAAATATATACATATTTTTTATATATTCATATATATAAATTTAATTTTACAAGAAAATAATTCATCATATTTACAAATATAGTATATTTATTAACATATAAACCTAATAAAAATAAAAACTAATATCATTTTAATTTAAATTAAAAATATATGAATATTTATATAACTTTATAACTAATATATATATATATACATTATATATATGTGTGTGTGTTGTCAATCATAAATATATATATCTATATATTTTAATGAATTTACATTCATGTTAATATCTTATTTATTTAAACAAATATAATCTTTTATAATTATATTAATAGATTAATATATATGTGTGTGTGTGAAATATATGTATGTTTTTATTTATATATAAATTCCAACATAAAAACACACACACACACACAATGAACATATTTTAATTTTGTATTTAATATATATATATATATATAAACTTATATATAATAATACATCAAAATATATGGATATAAAATTTTACAAAAACTAATAAAATATATAGATATATAAAAAAATATATAAAAACATAGGCGATTGGAAAAAGGTGATGGTGTATAAGTTGGTGGTCTCAGGTTCAAAACTCGCTAGAGGTATAGGAATGCATTGAAGGGTGGGATTATCTAAAGAACTGATAAAGGGATAAGGGAAGTGCAGAAAAGGGGGCATAAATGGGAATAATCTATTCCCTTTATCTATGGGCCCATTTCCTTCTCTTTTTTTAAAACTATTAATTGGACCATTAAAATCACTAAAAAATTCTGATAATTGTGGTTTTGACTTCTCTAAAAATGTGATAATAAAGACTTCCCATTCTAATTACAAAATAAAGCATTGAAAATGATCCATTTATCCACGAATTTTTTGTGGTTAGAGGTGATTTTATGAGTGTTTTTAATGATGACTACTAAATCTAATGTTGTAACATCACTTATATTTTCAACACATCTAAAGCACTGATAAAGCTCTTTTACTAGAAGTATTATAGGCCAATATTTTTTTAGTGTAAATCCTTGGAATGAGCTGATTAAACTTGTTAAGAAACAAACTAGAATCAATATGTATATTAAAAATTAACTTAAATTTTCCATGAAATTTAGATACATAATGTGTCCCTTAATTAGGGTAATGTTATTGTATAAAATTATATATATTGAATCGAAGGTTTTTTAAGAAAAATATTTCTTATTTGATATAATCATAGATTAAGTTTTTCTAAATCTCCTTTTTCATATTTTCATTATTCCTCATTATCTTAGACATTAATTGTAGAAATAACCCATATCACCATCATATCATACTATAAAAAATTCATATTTTCATTTTATTTTTGTATAGAATTATATTAATGATTCTCTCTACAGAATTTCTTAATATCAAATGAAAATTAAAAGATATAACTTCCATAAACTACCCCACCTCTTGTTTAACATTTATTTCCTACCATGTAATATATAAAACATTGGATTTAGTTATGAGAGTAAAATATTTGAGTTGGAATCTCCCATTAAGCTTCAAATAAGACACATCATTAATTCCTAAAATTTAATATTCAGGTATAAATCATAGTGTTTCTTTTCAAATTATAGAAATATCAATTATTTTTCCTTGAACATATTCATAAATCAATTCTCCCTTTGAGGGAAGATAAACATCATCATCGAACATTATTGTTTTAATTTTATAATTTCACATTGTTATATTGTGGAACCATAAATTGATATAAAATATAACCTTATATTTAAATCAATAATGATTAACTTTCATGAATTTTTATTATGTTGTGAATTCGTATGGAAATATCCGTTTAATCTTATACAATTGTGTTTCACTATCAATGACATATGTCTATTTATTTATTCATAAAATGGTAAAAAAGACATTATTCACTATAAGATAAATTTAACAATGAATATATTATTAAAACTATTATTAATCTTCACCTTCATCAAGAATCATAGATTCATTTTCCAAAAATGAGATATTTAATCCCTAAAGGATAGATTTCATAGTGATATAAATTTTTATATCATAATGTGAACACTGAAATTTATACATGACTTATTCATTGTTTTTTAGACATTATTATTCTATAGTGTTTATTTAAACATTAATTATTCTTATTTAGACAAAATTATAACCTTTTCAGAACACTCCTGTTGTGATAAATCATTATTTTGATCCGAAATTACCTTTAATATATTATATAAAACCATTATATATAAAACAGATATTACATATATAGACTATATATATATAAAAGGGTTTAAATATCCATTATATATAGTGAGGTGTTGATTGACATGTTTTTGTTTAATTCCTCTACATATTTCATTATTATATAGATTTCACTTAGAGTAAAAATAATATTACATAGACCAAATCAATGTGTGATGACATATGTTCTGGTGTGACTTAATAATCATCTCTAGAACCTCATGAAAACAACATCATGTTAACCGAAATATGCTTACAACCTTCCCAAAAATTAACAACTACCTTCACATAAAAATAAACACTATTTTATTTGAGTTTTAATATGGAATCAGTATTGATTAAAATCTCCAACACAATAACCATATTAATATAAAATATCCACAACTTCATCCCCATAAAATGAAAACAATTAAAGTGGTTTCATCCTCAATAACTTATCTTAGTAAACTAAATATGGGTGTCATCAATCTCTACAATATCATATGTTCTTATAGTCACATCCTCCAAAAGCATCTCTTGGCCAAAAATATCTCCCCACCTAGATTTTGTTTTCAACCACAAAACATAAACCCATTTTTGAACTTATCACATATAGAAACAAACTATCATGAAATTATATATATCTTATATGATTTATATCGATGTATAAAACACTATAATTAAAAGATAATATCATTGTACATGTTAATTTGAAATAAAACAACTTTTTTATATGTTTTAAAACAAAGCTGAATTATTTTTTTTTGAAAACACCTATTCGAATTTAAAAAACTGATATTGGAACCTATTTTTAAATTTTTTTTTACAAGTTCAAAAAAATATTGAAACCATTGAAAAAATTTAGCACTCATGTCACTCTATTTACAACATGAAAACACTATATATTATTCCTTATAAAACACCCCCAAAAAACATCTTCCCTTCAAAAATATATTTTTCTCCCATTAGAATAAACATATATCTTTTGATTCACCACTTTTTATATCAATTATTTAATGAGTAAAAAAATATAAATGGTAATTTTAAATTAACTTTTACACTATTGAAAAATATTGAAATTTAAAAACTGATAATGGGGATAAAATAACTATAACTTAACCAAAAGTTGATTGGAGTTTAACTCCACTTATCAAACTAAAAAACAAATTTTATTACATCAAATGTGTCTTTCGAAGAAAATAAGTAATTATATCCTTAATAAGAAAAAAATACAACATAATATTTCTTTTAATCACTTTCTCATTCATGAAGTGAAATTTTATACCAAATTTCCTGGGGTGATGGACAAAATTTAAGGAATAATTTAATGAAATTTTACTATTTCATCACATAATTATTATGTCCTCACTTCTACCTGAAAATCTTATATGTTTTTCATAATCTATATCTATTGGGGTTTTATAGTTTTTTAGAAATATAATCCTCCTTGGGAGAATATAAGTTCACTGATGTATTATTATTTAGGTTCCTTTCAAGGAAATATTCTCTAAGAAAGAAAAATTCACTAGATTTCCTTTTTTAGTAATCAACATTTCCATCAGGATTTCAAAATGCTTATCCCAAGAGTCCAATTTTTCATATCATATCTTATTTGAAATAATTAATCAATATGATGTTGATATATATGAGAATACCCATTTAATACATAATATATTATTATTTAGGCACACTTTGAAATAAGTGTCATATTGTATAAAATAAAACATAATTTAGTCATGAAGAGCTCAAGTAGAGAAAACAAAGAAAAATTATAACATACACTCTTGATTGATATTCCTTTATATATTCATATATTTATATCATTGTACCCACTAAAATTAGGGAAGACAATATTGTTTAATCCTTCTTGTTGAGGCACTTTAAAATTTATGTGGAATAATTATCTTAATATTAATAAATATGAATCTTATATTGAGAAATTTGAATACCCAATAAATATGTCATATGTAAAAGAATGAAAATATCAAATAAATACCTCATTCAAAATTATACTCCTAAAATTAATATTAATATTATTCACAAATTGTAATATCTTCTAAATAAAAAGTAAAAATTAATGATACCACTTTATATTTGTTTCTGCAGATGTTATATTCTTGTATATAATTTCAGAAATTCAATTCATTTAACCAATAATATACCATTATATATAATTAATTTTGGGAAGGATTTAAATAATAAATTGAATTTTCCAAAATTCACACATTTAAATCATTTTTTTCAAAACCAAAATCCTTGTAGTTTCATATGATATGATTACTCTTCTAATTCATTTTTATGGAAATCAGACTTGATTTCATTTTAAACACAATTATTTCCATTGTACTATAATATAATTAAAAATAAAATGTTATTTATCTTAGAATCACGTGAAGATGACTCGTAAAAATTACATTCTATAATTTTTAAATATCCATTACGCATGGTTCTTTCTGAGTTTCTAAAACCATCTCATTTATCAGCTTACATATTACAGAACACCCACTAGGTTTTGATTATATTCGTGAAAATTTATTTTTCGAATTAATCCAATTTGTCATTCATCTCAACCAATTTTAACATATCATTCATAAAATTAGTCATCATTAGTCACTCTAATGAGTCTTTTATCATTTTTGTTTATACTAGAGTAAACAATCATGTATGAGTTTCATTCCTAAATGTTCTACAAGTCTAAACCAATTTTCATTGACATGTAATAATATTATAGAATTATACCTATTTTCTCAGGGTTTGGTGACATGAATAGAGTTTTTCTTCACCACTAAAAATGGAAAATACATTATCTTCTATATATTTTTCTTCTTAATTTTTATAAGTTAAATAGAACACATTTTATTTATCAATCTATTCAAATTCATAATCATATATTTTGAATGACAATTTAGGTTATTATATTTAATTAATTAAGTTTTCTAGTCAATTTAAATCATAATTAATTATAATCTCCCCTATCCTTTTTTAGAAACACCACATCCCTGTATTTTATTGATAATAAATGATGTTATGTTCAATTTATCTTTTTAAAATTTTCCATTATTTATCATTTCACATTGAATTTAAATTGGTTGAAAAATACCATTAATTATTTTTTTTACTTTTTAGAATACATATTATATGTTGTTATAATTTCTTAGGCCAGAAAGAAAAAGATTTATTCTATACCTCTATACTAATGGTTTTCCTCTGAAAAAATTGATACGCATCCTTTTTTTCAAATATAGTGAAATAATATTATAGGATTTTGTTTTTTTCATTTTCAGATGTTCTATTTTGTTATAGGGAATATGTAATACTAAAAAATTAGTTAATACCATGAATTTTTCATTTGTGATGGTTGTAGTGTGTCTTAAATATCAATTTTCTTATACTTCCACGACATTTTTTTCTACTCATCCATTTGAATATTTAATCTACTACTCTGTTGACTAGATAGTTTAGTTATATAACATAAAACTAAGTGACTATTTTCTCATGAAATTTACAAACTTTATCTAATGACTGAAAATTATATTTTTCATTAAGATTTAAATTCATTTCATATGCATAATGATATATATAATAAATAGAATGAATTAAAATCATTACATATAAGTCTTATCATTCAGTATAATGTATGTTTTTATTGTTAAACCGAAATATTTTTTTTCAAAATCATGATGTCTATATAAATTAATAAATAGATATAGAAATCATACATCCATTTTTTAACAATCAATATTAGAGAAATAGAATGATTATATTCTTCCAAATTATGATCATTATCCATAGATCATTTCTTCAAAAAAATATTGTTTAATCTTAAAAAATAATTTTTTCTACTTAATTATTAATATAATATTTACATTAATATTTTCAAATATTATTTTTCTTTTCAACATACATTAATGTTTTTTTAAAAATATATTATTTTTTTCATATTCATATGCCATCTCTTCCATTAATACATTTCTTTTCTTCCCTATATTAAGGCACATCATTACATTTCAATTATTATAAAAAATATGG
Source organism: Viscum album (assembly GCA_963277665.1). NCBI lineage: Eukaryota > Viridiplantae > Streptophyta > Magnoliopsida > Santalales > Viscaceae > Viscum > Viscum album. Next base: position 322,795,359 of record OY728143.1, read on the forward strand.
CTCCTTTTTATCATTAAGGGAATCATTTATTCTTCATGATTAACTATCATTTTTTAGGTTCATGTTTTCATTATATATTATTAGAATAGTTGAAATTAATTCCTACAGTTATTTCATTAGTATGAAATCTATTTTCGTTTCTTCCTCACTTTGACCATTTCTGCACTCATAAATGGTAATTTTTTCTATATTCAATTTAATAATTATTAAATTTTCTCTAGATTAACTTGAATTATAATCTTATTTATCATTTTCACTATTATTATTTATTTCATACATATATTGTAAATATAAATTTTTAAAAAATTTAAAATTATTACCTTTCCCCTTTGAATTAAAAATTTAATTTTTATATTATAAAAATGTATTTAGTAATTAAGTCATTCTATTACTCTTGAAAGAAATATAGTTTTTAAATTTATTAAATTAGTTATATTTAAATTAGAATATTCTAATCACACCATAATTATATCACATGATTTATAAAAATCCACAAAATATTACTTTTCCTCTTGTCACACATCCTGAGATGATTGAAATAAGTTTTTATAATTTCATTTCAATATATTATTCTTCAAAAAAATATTATTTTTCAAAAAAATGCTATTTTATTCTATTTTTTCACTTTGATGATTTAATGGATTTTTACCTATTATCCTTTCTCTTTTTGTTGAAGGCAATCAATTTTTACTTTTTATGAAAAAATAAATTTCTATGGAAATCATCCAAAGAATGTGTCATAGTCGTCAATAACAGATTCCTTTTCATCAATACTATATGAAATGATATATATAATCTTCCCAATTACTATATAGTTCTTAACATCAATGAAAAAATTATGATGATGATAAAAACATAATTAAATCTAGTAAATAATTCATCTACTATTTATTCCTCATTAATATTCATATATTCCATTCAATATAAAAAATTATACTTTATGTGGCTTCACATATCCTTTAACATAATAGATATTCTGTAATTCATATCAAATTCCATTCAATATAATGGTCTATTAATCTTTGAGAAAATAATTTAATTAAATGGATGATAATATTGTGTTTTTTTGTAATTTTTATTGATCTTAATATTTATTCTATCATATATATTAATCAATACACCTTATAGACAAGGAATAATACTATTGGTGGATAAATTTTTCATAAACATTAAAATTTATAGAATATATACTATATTATATCCTTTTCAAATGTAATATTTCTTGCTATAAATATTTAGAATCACCCAACTATTCATTGAATTAATTATTTCCAAGACCATAATAGAATTTCATAGCCTGAAACATCAGTCTCATATGAACTAATTCTCTTCATATTAAAAATATAAGATCATTTTTATAGAAATATTAATTCCCTAATACCATTTTTAGGGACATTATATATAATGATAATTCAACAATATGTGATTTAATTAGTGAAGCCACATTTTCCAACATTTATCCTTTAAAACAGGATTACAATTATTAGTGTTCTTGAAAATATTTCTATAAAAAATCATACACACAATATGTAATTTAGAAAATGGTTACAATTTTTTATTATTAGTTTCACTAATAAAAATGATCTTCTATGTTGTTATAATTATATAGAAAAAACATTGATCACACACTAACTAGAATATCGATGAAGATCATAAGTTAATATTATCATTGAGAAAGTGGAATAGAAGTTCTCTCCAAGCTTATGAATGTTTTTCCTAAAGAAAAAAATACATATAATCTAAATTTTATATAAACATGAAAACAATTTACTAAGATAGAATTATGTGATGTTTTTTTATTCTTCTTATTATTTTTCGATCTTTTCATTATATTTCAATTCTAATTTCATATGACCAAACACCATTATCTCATTTATATCCTATTATAAAACTCCATACAATCTTCGTATATAATTACGAAAATAAAAATTCTAGATTCCCTATTAATTAATTTTTAAATTCAATGACAAATTCATGAATATGACATTCTTCAATTTATCATAGTTCCTCATTAGCATTAAGGTAAATCGTGATCTTCTATCAACCATGGCATATAGATAAAAGAATTAAAGATTCTATATAGAGAATATAATGAATAACTAAATGATCCAAATCATTAAAACCTAAATTTATTGAATCAAGTAGAAATCAAATTAAAAATCTGTTTAATAAAACATGAACACTAGTTAATTCTCTAACTAACTATCAATCCACATCTCCATATTTGGTGAGATCAAATCCTACATGATTTTAAATTATCCTCTCTTCTATATGTCTATATGGTTATGAAAAAATATAGTCATTTGTAGAATAATCTACCAATATTAATAAAAAATGGATATGAGCCTAGATTTTATAATTTTTCACATGTTGTGAATTCATACCACATAACCTACTTCATCTTAGTCATGAAATAGACATATCAATGTCTTATAACTATCTATTTAGTCACTAAAATATCAGAAATAATTTTTTTCATTATTGATTTCTATGTGATAATTATATTAATAGTGAAATACATTCTATTTATCTTATATTGTAATCATAGATTAATATATCTTGAAAATGACATCAATCTATGATGGAAAAACAATTTAATCATCATGTGTACAATTATAGTGTACTATGAACACATTAGTTATGGGTTGATCTATTCTTTATTTAGTTTAATTTAAGCAACCTTAATATTGTTTTCCACATTAATCATTATAATATACATCCCATTATATAATGTTTAAGATTTTTATATGATAACTAGAATATTCCTCTCATGATATGCATTATAAACATTGTTCATTCATAAAATAATTAACATTATAAACTGAATCATATAATATTTTCTTAGGCTAGGTTGTTCACTCCCCATAATTTATTATATAATATATTTCTAGACTAGAACATGATATTGTCATGATTTATAGAAAATGTTAAAAATTTGGAATTGTTGGTGGCCTATAATAAAAGGGTATAACGATGTCAGGATCTAGAACATAACAAGATGGTGGGATTTCATTGACTCCCTAAATAGATTACTACTCTAATTTTATTTCCTAGATAGTGTATTCATTAAATATTTAATAAATATTCAGGATATATTGTATAAATTAAACATTTATATAGACACAGGTTAATTACATTGATGAAATCCTTTATCGGGTAAAAAATAAATTATTAGATATTATGATTTTATTTTACATGATAGGTACATAAGACATATAAAAATATCACCTATACATATTTTAATAAGTGAATCCTATCATTATGACATAAGGATTCTTCAAATTTTAGAATTAGGAAATCACGACTTATTTTATATAGAATTACTTTCTCATCATATGTTGTATTTGATTCTCATTGAACACGTTAAATTGTACACATAACCTATGGAATCAAATTCTTCTAAAACGAGGCATTTAATAATCATATGTAAGGAAAATCAGGATAATCACCTCATAAATCTGATGCTCATCAAATGAGAAATCCATCAATCATTAGAAAAGGTATTATATGATTGTGTATAATGAACCAATCCTTACACACATACTATTATATTATTTTTAAACATATATAACCAATAGGTACAACCCAATGATTGTGAGCCCATGTGTATTTGAAAAATTGGATTTATGATTCAAAAAATGTTACCATAACATGAAATCATTATATAGTTATCCATAATGAACCCTAAATCTAATTGAGCTCCTAAAATAGTGCAGGATATCCTTGGGAATATATAGAAGAAAAAAGACACATAAAAATTTCAGTATGGGAATAAAAATTAAAATGAAACATAGCATATAATTCAAATGTAAAATATGATATCATATATGTGAAGTATCATGAGTTATAACATTTAATTATAACATTACTAAAATTGTATCAAAAGTTGATAAAAATATATGAAAGTTGAATAATCATATAAAATGACATAAACATGAGCCGAATTTAACTTCCATGGGAATATCTCATTGTTTAGAAATTCCCCTAATGGGTTAGGTTGACTTCCTGATCACATACGTAACATTTCATGAGATGAAAAAACACAATATATTTGAGCACTATCTAGGGAAACCCATAAAAAAAATTCATGCATAATTATTCTATAATAATGAAATTAATCCCTAGTTATATAAATACTATTAATCTATGGATGGAAAAGAGTATCATAATATAGACTATTTTTGCAATCAAATAGATTTCATAGAGAAGTATCCTGATAAATGAACTTAAGGAATTATTACCCTGTCAAAATGAAGGTAAAATGATCTATGTATATATGTAAGATAAATATATTTATATAATAAGTAATATGTATTCCAAAAGTTCAGCGTTATTGATTTAAACACCATTATAATATCCTTGGAATATTTTTTGAGGTAAATACCATTTATATATTGAACTCAATTCGTTAAAATCTAAAAATTTCAAAAATATTATAAAAAATAATAATTTGAAAATAAAAATAGAAAAAATTAATAGAATATTCAATGAATTGAATTGTAATTATGGGAATGATTTTAATTCCTTACATATAAGTAAAAATAAATCATTTATATCATTGTTTTCTAAAAAAAAATTTAAAATAACTTTTTTATATAGAGATACAATGATTAGTTTTAAAAAAAATCATTATAATGAAAATATGGGTAAATTGATTTTATAAATAAATTTTGAATACTAAAAAAAATATTTACAATAATTATTATATAATATAGACATGGATGAAAAATATAACATATATAAATGAATATTTTATATCACAAATACTTAAAAAAATTATTTTTATTTTTTATTTATTCAATTAGAGAAGAATTGTGAAAAAAAACATGTAAACAACCTTCATAATGAGAGGAATATAAAATAATGGCTGATCCTAATTTTTTTATGATTTCAGTGAAAGTAATATTAAATATAAAAAATCTGATAAATATTTTATGGATTTAGAAACATTTGAACCAAATCACAATGGATGAAATGAAATAATTTACAACGTAAAATACCAGGAATTACAATGTTTTCATGATAATAAATATAAATATGTGTGACCTAAATAATATAAAATAATCTACAAAGATAAAATTTAATTATGGATTAACGAAGGGAAATTTAAGTAAAATCTATTATAAATATCATATCATTTATGTGAGTTTTAATCAATGATGTTATTATGTAAAAAAACATAAATCCACAAAAAATGAAAAATATGATATTAAAATCCTATGTTTCGTCATAGATAATAATATCAAAACATAGTCAATGATGTATTTTTATAACATAATAAATGAAAATTAATTTATTAAAACCCACTACATCGAGTTAGACCAAACACATACAAACATTATCATCCATAATAATAAACTTATGTAAATTATATAATTTATTATAAACCATTTTAATATATTAATTAATTTTATTATATTAATTACAATTTTATATTTATTTATATAAATAGTTTAGTTTAAATTTTTATTTTAATAATATTCGATTCATATAACAAATATGTTTTAGGTATATTTACTATAGAAAAGTAGTAATTTTTTCAGCATCACAAGAATAATAATAAAATAATACTTATAATTTTGATAAATTAATTATATATTTTAATATAGTAAATAATTTTGCTTATGAAAAGATAAATATGATAAAATTATGGAGATGTTAGGTCATATATACGCTTGAGTATTGTTACAATTTTTGAAAGATCATAATGATGAGAACATATGTACTTGTATATCATTAAATAATGATCATAATAGCATATATACCATAATATTTATTTAAATGCCATTATATATCCCATCTATGTGATGCGGTGGTGAAAAATGAATCACATAACTTCATGGAGGTGGTAGTCTTCATATATGCATGAATGTAATTTTCATTTTTCAATGAATGATATGAAAATGAAATATTTTAAATATTAATTTTATATAAAGATAAATATTTACTGAATATTATATATTTTCATTAATTACATAATCATAAATAGGTATGAGATTTGATGATGTAAAATAATTATATCAGTTCACGACACGATCATCTACTGAACACACATATGATTGTTTAATTTACCTTTACATGGAAGATGATATGGGCATTGGTTATTCTATTAAATAATTCATATTTTTGTATATATGTGGTTCTAATGTTATTATTTCATCAGGGTTGAAAATTATTTCCTGTTTTTGGATGAATAAATTAATCAAAATTATTAGATATTAAAGATACCTAATTATAGAAAAACTTCGTTAAGTTTTCCCAAAAACCATCCATATAAAATTTTAAAATAAGTAAAATCCATATAAGAAGTGGTAAGGGAATTATTTATTGTATATCATCTGGTATTGTCCAATCCTAATGGAATTTGATGTGTAAAAGAATAGGATATGACATTCCCATTTATGAGTGATATTGAGGGTAATTTTTGTAATTTTCCAAAACTATTCAATACCTAAAACTCACAATTAAGAAATTTGCTGCTAGAGTTGATAAATGATATATTATATTTAATATAAGTTCCTTAAAAATCATATAATTATAAAAAAAAAATTTTTTTATACAAAATTTATTCACTTTAATATTATGTTTACACACTTTTCCATTTTATTTTCAACCACGTTAACCAGATTATTTTTACGTCGACAAATTTTCCTTCAATCGTAAAAATGAAAAGTACCTTACGAAATAATTTTGACATAATTATTATAATAATAAATAAAATATATAAAATAAAAATCATATGTGTGTGGAAACATAATTTTATCAAAACCACTAGTAATTCGTGAAATTAATTTTTTATGATTAGTCTTGGTAATTAATTTCTATTATTTTAACCGTTCATTTTGGAAAAAATTATAATTATTATGTAATGTAGATTTTGGTTAGTACAAATATAAAATAAATTTTATCATGTTCAATTAATATAAGAAGATTAATTTCATTTAAAATTAATCCTATAAAACCCAAGGGAATAATTTTTTCTGAAAATAAATTGATTAGCAATAAGGGATCTTATATTTACTCTATGAATAAAAATAATCATTTGTTGAATTTCAATTAATGTGAATAGATATATAATATTTAATTTAAATTTAAATGATTCATAAAAATGAGTTACATTAATTTATTTTAATGGAAAAAATCATTCACATAAAAAAATATTTTCATTGTTTTTATGAAAAAAAAAATAACTTATTCCAATATATTTAAAATTTACGTTATCAAGTGAAAATAATTAAATTATTATGATTAAAATTATTTTTATTTGATTTTAAAACCTAAAATTATGTATGAGTATACTTTTAATATGTTTTTTTCAATGAAAACAATTGACGGTATTAAAAAATATGGTAGTTTTCAATATTCACTGAAAAATATGTCTTTTTAGAAAGATACCAAAATTTCACCCTACGTTAATATTGATATGATGTATTAAAAAATTTATCTTACTTTATGAAATAAACATTCCCAATATAATATAATCCAAAAAGATTCTCTCATCTCATCACTGATATAATAATATAATAAATAATTCAAAACAGCTCAAGATACTAGTTATCCATATGCTTCTCATGCTACCAATTCCTTTCATTAATGACAATATGACTATATAGAAAACAAAATTATGGAATGGGCCATAAATGTAAAAATATCTCTTGGATATCATGGATCACTAATAAAGACCCCAAAAACATTGTGTCATCGTTGATATCCTTCTATCCCCAGTCAATGAAATCAGATTCAATGTGTGGATGCTGATAGGGTTGATACACAACGAATATTTCATGGATACTGTATATCAATGATAGATGTACCAACCTATAATTAATATTTCAAATTCATATCAACACCATGAAGATCCCAACAATTACAAGTGATATAATACCTCATACAATACTCTTGTTCACATGATATTGAGAAAACTATAGGTTAACATGGTCTCCCAATAAAAATATAAACTTCATCATCCTATGATATTAATAAGGATTATTTGAGTTTTGGGACACATTCATACTCTCATGATAAATTTAAAACCTCTCTATCATGATCTTCTCTATATCAGGACTGGGAACTGATGACTCCATAATATGGGCCCAACCAAATGGAAACAAACTTGGGCACCCATAAGAGGCATCAAACAACTTCATTTTGATGGAATACTTTTAGCAGTATTTTCTAGAAAACTCAACCCAAAATAATTCTTTTAGGTAGACCGACCATAGTCTATGATACATGATTTTATCCTATCCTCCTGTTTGTAGATAGTCTACTCTATCTTCTAATATGTTTGAGGGATGATATTTTTTAAATGTAATATTTTTGTCCCAAATTAATTATTCAGTCATCTCTAAACTCTATAGCAAAAATGGGAATACCAAACTGAGAAAATTTTATTTTTAACTCTTTTTTTCAAGATTACATCATCCACAATCCTCCTTTCCCTATCATCTATGACGGAAAAATCCTTGATTCCCTTGATATGAGGGTATATCATCAGTTAATTCATGAATACTTAAATATCATAATAAACTGCTTCATCATGGGTTAACCCAATGATAAATACCACTAATAAGTTATCCTAAATCCAATTGAGAACATCAATGGAACATAAAAAATTCATAGAAAACAACAGTCTACCTTTTCATAATAGAAAACCAGACATCGAGCCAAATCTTTTTCCACCACATGTATCTCCTAAAAACAACAAATCCAAGAACTCAAACCATAATAAATATTTTATAATTTTTTTGAATCACGAAATATTACATAAAAAATGCCCAATGTATGGCCTCATTTACCACCACAAACAAATATAGCCTCCCCGCAATAAAAATATGAATTTATGAATCCTATGGCCATCCCTTCTGAGCATCACCATAGTCAACACTTTCATGAAGAATCTATGCCTCTACGTTTTCCAGATTTTACCACACCACCAACTATATCAGATATCGTTATAGTATCATCTAAAAAATTTGACCTCCACTATCATCGAATCTTATATCTATGTATTTGGATTCAAACTCTTTTATCTCTCACCATTCATCTCCAAACTCATATACAAAATTCATTCTATGTTTACTACTTAAAATGTTATCAATGAAATTTCATTGTTCATGTGGTTTGGTATATCATAAAATCATAGTCCAAGAGAAACTACATAGAACTCCATTTTTACAAATTCATATCAAATTGAGAAAAGTTATATCTCAAGGTCATGTGATCTATTTAGTGCCCAAAACACAATTGGATTATGTATTATTACTATCGTTTTAGTGATAAATAAACCTATGATATATTTACATCATAGGTGTCATAGTTTTTCATATTTGGGTATAAATATATTGAAAAATAATAGATAATTGCCTTATAATTCACCAGGATTCACCCAAATATGATGATGAAGTGTCATAGAAAACCTCCAACATCTCCCCTAATCTAGAAATTGGAGCTATGGAACACTAATAAATCACACCATTCAGGTGTCAAAACAGAGTCAGATCCTATCTAGTCCAAATAAACACCAACTCTATCCTATCCAAATATAATCATGGGGACACAATCAATGAGAATCTAGACACAAAAAAACAAACAATACCATGAGACACTGAAGAAACTACCAACGTTAATCACATATTATCAAACATCACATGAATAAATTCCTCAAATTTTGAAGATTCTAGATACTCACACTTCAATCAAACCACATTCCAAGGGAAATAAATTTCCCAATTCTAAAATTAAAACTTGGAAAATATTCCACATAGTTGTTGTCGTCGAAGGGACACAATGAAGACTTAAAGATGATTGTCTTTCTCCCTCTCTAACTTTGAGTATATAAATATGTAATCAATGAACATGAGAATAAATTTTTATAGGATCCCATAAAACATGGATTTTCTATTTCCCATAAATAAATTTGGTGCATTTGGACACCAAACAGTAAGTTTATAAACTCAAATTGGGTATACCAGCACATGAAAGAAATAATATGGGATATCTTTATCCTTAAAACTCAACTAGTGATATAATGTCCAAAAATAAATTTTAGGATGAAAATATCTTCTATTAAAATTTAAAAGGTAATATCACTCCTCAAACATGGGTATTAGTTCTCTATTATCACCAAGTTCAACAATAGATAGTTAATCAACTGCAACAGATGTCTAGCTACATTTTATGTAAATAACAATAGGTCACAACTTTATGACACACTATTTAAAGTTAAACACTTTAATATATTATCATTTGTCTAATTCCTTATCTCAAATTTTATAAAAGTTTTCAATAGATAATTTTCTGTCAATATTCGTGAATTAATTGGGTGAATATCTATCTAGTTCTATATAAATCATTAAGTGTGAAAATCAAAACCTCCTCAGAAAAAACATCCAGAAATTATTGGCTAAAAATGGGATCCTTCTCCATCCAATGATTTACTAATTCCACTAACAACCCTACCATCATATAAATATGGGGATATATACATATACTTCTCATTTGAAAGCCCCATTTTTAGATTAAGACTTCCCATCGACAATCCATATATGAGAACATGACTCTCATCTAGAATCAGTTAATAATATATTTCATATAATAAAAACATTTGATGTCATGGATGACATAATGTTAATGTATTTTTATAAATAAATGTTTTCCATGTGACTGATGCAACACCATAATTATTCTAAACCATCAACATAGATCAAGAAATAATTCATGGCATCTGATCGACATAATAGAGATTAAGGGAATCAAAATCCCCTCTATAACTAATAATAGAGAATCTAAATAGAACATTTGACCCTATAAAACCAAAAAAAATCCTTTGAATTAAACTATCCACGTTAATATCTATTAAATTACATACAATTATCACCTATAGGACTATGATAATTTTTAGGACTCAAAATATGGGGGCATCCTAAGGACAAATTTTTCCAAGCATATCATTATTGGAAGAGAAGAAGAATCATTTATCTATAGATGAAATGACCTCCTAGGATGATGCTTATAAGGATAATACTAAACTAAACCACCCCAACCATAATAATATCTATGAACAATGAGGAATAGATTGTAATGACTACCAAAACGCCAATATAAATATAAAATATTCTGAAATTCCCATCGTTAGAACAAAAACCATGTTCCCTAGATTTCTTGACAGAAAGGTATTGATGTCAAATCCCCATAGGTGGAATCATTTAATGCCACAAAAAATTTGATCACTGATCAAAAAACATTCCCCTCCATGAAACATGATAGTTCCCACACCAATGTAAACCTCCTCAATAGTTAATTCAATTGATTGCATCGTCCTTTTTCTGGACATCCAACTAAGTTGGCTTAGTAAAACGAGTAACAACATACTTGATAGAAGATCTAAGATCATCATAAATATTCTATTCGTGGGACTCCTTATTATGAAAATTATATAGGGAGAAATCTAAAATATCCATGAAGGTGATCCCAAACCCCACACAGTCATAATCTCTTGATGATGAGATATAATATCACACCTCTTCACTTATATCTTGTTAGATGATATAGAGTCTTTATGAAACTCCTTCTAAATTTAATGCAATAAAAAACATGTGTCCTTCCACCCACTGAGATACAACACTCACCGTAGATGTGATACACCCCTCATTTGACTATCTTCATGTATCACATAGTACTCTATTGGGGTCCAACGCAAATTGAAGGAAATCTTGAACACCTCCAACAGATAGTCTTTCAAAAGATTAGAAATGGTACCACTACACTTTTCTAATGATTTCTACTAAATGGAATACCATGTTCAATACCACTAATACACCTCAACTAGATCAACCCTCTGGCATTCAATCATGTCATTTTGATAAACCTATTCAACCAAAACTACATGAATACATTATCCATGCTTCATAAATTAATGAAACAAAAGATTCTATATAAAATGTAGTATGTCGTTTTATAAAAAATTATATAAATTAATTTATTTTATCTCCCATGATAATCAAATATGGAGAATAAATCGAACAATCATTAATCATGTACCTCCTCTAGGTCAATATCATGAATGGAACATCAACTCTATTGGTATTTTTGTAGACTTAAAGTCCTTGTAGTGGAACATAGGGTTCCTTGAAATCCTATATCTAAACTTATAACCTATGGCCAATTTAATTCACCAAGATTAACTGATATAATTCCCCATCCGATCATTGACAATCACTAAACTATATATTTTTTCTCAACATCCACGCTAGATACCACTGTTTCACAGCCCCTCCCTCTAATGATACCCCACTTTGGCCAACAAATATTAAGGGGGGATAATGAATCTTTATTCCTGCATCGAGTAAGCACTAAGTAGGCAACAAGCGATGAGATAATAAACGGCTCACATTTGGAATGAAATACCCTCTATAATATTTTCTTATTGTTGGATTGGGTAATTAACTACAACCATGACACTTAATGAAATAAAATGAATGTAATATTAAAAATACCATAACAAATTTCATGCATTAAATAAATAATACAAGAGTCTCCAAATAAAGACCAAATTGAAAATCTTAATAAAACAACATAACAACAAATACCAATTCCAAGCTAGTAATTTCAATTTTAATCCATGAGGTCCAATTTATAAACAAAAAATATTTTTTATATTTATCGGGTGTGAAAATAAGAATAATCATTAGGACATACCTATGTATATTGTGAACATGTAAAAAAAGATATAATATTGATGCACATGTGAGAATAATTAATAACTAACAACACCTAAGTAGTCTAACTAACCAATCCCATCCTCACAATGACATGATGACTAGATGATGAATCCAATTATAATAACATAATAATTAGCATATTGATGATAAAACTAAGTGACTATTTTCTCATGAAATTTACAAACTTTATCTAATGACTGAAAATTATATTTTTCATTAAGATTTAAATTCATTTCATATGCATAAATATATATATAATAAATAGAATGAATTAAAATCATTACATATAAGTCTTATCATTCAGTATAATGTATGTTTTTATTGTTAAACCGAAATATTTTTTTTCAAAATCATGATGTCTATATAAATTAATCAATAGATATAGAAATCATACATCCATTTTTTAACAATAAATATTAGAGAAATAGAATGATTATATTCTTCCAAATTATGATCATTATCCATAGATCATTTATTCAAAAAAATATTGTTTAATCTTAAAAAATAATTTTTTCTACTTAATTATTAATATAATATTTACATTAATATTTTCAAATATTATTTTTCTTTTCAACATACATTAATGTTTTTTTAAAAATATATTATTTTTTTCATATTCATATGCCATCTCTTCCATTAATACATTTCTTTTCTTCCCTATATTAAGGCACATCATTACATTTCAATTATTATAAAAAATATGGCTCCTTTTTATCATTAAGGGAATCATTTATTCTTCATGATTAACTATCATTTTTTAGGTTCATGTTTTCATTATATATTATTAGAATAGTTGAAATTAATTCCTACAGTTATTTCATTAGTATGAAATCTATTTTCGTTTCTTCCTCACTTCGACCATTTCTGAACTCATAAATGGTAATTTTTTCTATATTCAATTTAATAATTATTAAATTTTCTCTAGATTAACTTGAATTATAATCTTATTTATCATTTTCACTATTATTATTTATTTCATACATATATTGTAAATATAAATTTTTAGAAAATTTAAAATTATTACCTTTCCCCTTTGAATTAAAAATTTAATTTTTATATTATAAAAATGTATTTAGTAATTAAGTCATTCTATTACTCTTGAAATAAATATAGTTTTTAACTTTATTAAATTAGTTATATTTAAATTAGAATATTCTAATCACACCATAATTATATCACATGATTTATAAAAATCCACAAAATATTACTTTTCCTCTTGTCACACATCCTGATATGATTGAAATAAGTTTTTATAATTTCATTTCAATATATTATTCTTCAAAAAAATATTATTTTTCAAAAAAATGCTATTTTATTCTATTTTTTCACTTTGATGATTTAATGGATTTTTACCTATTATCCTTTCTCTTTTTGTTGAAGGCAATCAATTTTTACTTTTTATTAAAAAATAAATTTCTATGGAAATCATCCAAAGAATGTGTTTAATAATCATAGTCGTCAATAACAGATTCCTTTTCATCAATACTATATGAAATGATATATATAATCTTCCCAATTACTATATAGTTCTTAACATCAATGAAAAAATTATGATGATGATAAAAACATAATTAAATCTAGTAAATAATTCATCTACTATTTATTCCTCATTAATATTCATATATTCCATTCAATATAAAAAATTATACTTTATGTGGCTTCACATATCCTTTAACATAATAGATATTCTGTAATTCATATCAAATTCCATTCAATATAATGGTCTATTAATCTTTGAGAAAATAATTTAATTAAATGGATGATAATATTGTGTTTTTTTGTAATTTTTATTGATCTTAATATTTATTCTATCATATATATTAATCAATACACCTTATAGACAAGGAATAATACTATTGGTGGATAAATTTTTCATAAACATTAAAATTTATAGAATATATACTATATTATATCCTTTTCAAATGTAATATTTCTTGCTATAAATATTTAGAATCACCCAACTATTCATTGAATTAATTATTTCCAAGACCATAATAGAATTTCATAGCCTGAAACATCAGTCTCATATGAACTAATTATCTTCATATTAAAAATATAAGATCATTTTTATAGAAATATTAATTCCCTAATACCATTTTTAGGGACATTATATATAATGATAATTCAACAATATGTGATTTAATTAGTGAAGCCACATTTTCCAACATTTATCCTTTAAAACAGGATTACAATTATTAGTGTTCTTGAAAATATTTCTATAAAAAATCATACACACAATATGTAATTTAGAAAATGGTTACAATTTTTTATTATTAGTTTCACTAATAAAAATGATCTTCTATGTTGTTATAATTATATAGAAAAAACATTGATCACACACTAACTAGAATATCGATGAAGATCATAAGTTAATATTATCATTGAGAAAGTGGAATAGAAGTTCTCTCCAAGCTTATGAATGTTTTTCCTAAAGAAAAAAATACATATAATCTAAATTTTATATAAACATGAAAACAATTTACTAAGATAGAATTATGTGATGTTTTTTTATTCTTCTTATTATTTTTCGATCTTTTCATTATATTTCAATTCTAATTTCATATGACCAAACACCATTATCTCATTTATATCCTATTATAAAACTCCATACAATCTTCGTATATAATTACGAAAATAAAAATTCTAGATTCCCTATTAATTAATTTTTAAATTCAATGACAAATTCATGAATATGACATTCTTCAATTTATCATAGTTCCTCATTAGCATTAAGGTAAATCGTGATCTTCTATCAACCATGGCATATAGATAAAAGAATTAAATATTCTATATAGAGAATATAATGAATAACTAAATGATCCAAATCATTAAAACCTAAATTTATTGAATAAAGTAGAAATCAAATTAAAAATCTGTTTAATAAAACATGAACACTAGTTAATTCTCTAACTAACTATCAATCCACATCTCCATATTTGGTGAGATCAAATCCTACATGATTTTAAATTATCTTCTCTTCTATATGTCTATATGGTTATGAAAAAATATAGTCATTTGTAGAATAATCTACCAATATTAATAAAAAATGGATATGAGCCTAGATTTTATAATTTTTCACATGTTGTGAATTCATACCACATAACCTACTTCATCTTAGTCATGAAATAGACATATCAATGTCTTATAACTATCTATTTAGTCACTAAAATATCAGAAATAATTTTTTTCATTATTGATTTCTATGTGATAATTATATTAATAGTGAAATACATTCTATTTATCTTATATTGTAATCATAGATTAATATATCTTGAAAATGACATCAATCTATGATGGAAAAACAATTTAATCGTCATGTGTACAATTATAGTGTACTATGAACACATTAGTTATGGGTTGATCTATTCTATATTTAGTTTAATTTAAGCAACCTTAATATTGTTTTCCACATTAATCATTATAATATACATCCCATTATATAATGTTTAAGATTTTTATATGATAACTAGAATATTCCTCTCATGATATGCATTATAAACATTGTTCATTCATAAAATAATTAACATTATAAACTGAATCATATAATATTTTGTTAGGCTAGGTTGTTCACTCCCCATAATTTATTATATAATATATTTCTAGACTACAACATGATATTGTCATGATTTATAGAAAATGTTAAAAATTTGGAATTTTTGGTGGCCTATAATAAAAGGGTATAACGATGTCAGGATCTAGAACATAACAAGATGGTGGGATTTCATTGACTCCCTAAATAGATTACTACTCTAATTTTATTTCCTAGATAGTGTATTCATTAAATATTTAATAAATATTCAGGATATATTGTATAAATTAAACATTTATATAGACACAGGTTAATTACATTGATGAAATCCTTTATCGGGTAAAAAATAAATTATTAGATATTATGATTTTATTTTACATGATAGGTACATAAGACATATAAAAATATCACCTATACATATTTTAATAAGTGAATCCTATCATTATGACATAAGGATTCTTCAAATTTTAGAATTAGGAAATCACGACTTATTTTATATAGAATTACTTTCTCATCATATGTTGTATTTGATTCTCATTGAACACGTTAAATTGTACACATAACCTATGGAATCAAATTCTTCTAAAACGAGGCATTTAATAATCATATGTAAGGAAAATCAGGATAATCACCTCATAAATCTGATGCTCATCAAATGAGGAATCCATCAATCATTAGAAAAGGTATTATATGATTGTGTATAATGAACCAATCCTTACACACATACTATTATATTATTTTTAAACATATATAACCAATAGGTACAACCCAATGATTGTGAGCCCATGTGTATTTGAAAAATTGGATTTATGATTCAAAAAATGTTACCATAACATGAAATCATTATATAGTTATCCATAATGAACCCTAAATCTAATTGAGCTCCTAAAATAGTGCAGGATATCGTTGGGAATATATAGAAGAAAAAAGACACATAAAAATTTCAGTATGGGAATAAAAATTAAAATGAAACATAGCATATAATTCAAATGTAAAATATGATATCATATATGTGATGTATCATGAGTTATAACATTTAATTATAACATTACTAAAATTGTATCAAAAGTTGATAAAAATATATGAAAGTTGAATAATCATATAAAGTGACATAAACATGAGCCGAATTTAACTTCCATGGGAATATCTCATTGTTTAGAAATTCCCCTAATGGGTTAGGTTGACTTCCTGATCACATACGTAACATTTCATGAGATGAAAAAACACAATATATTTGAGCACTATCTAGGGAAACCCATAAAAAAAATTCATGCATAATTATTCTATAATAAAGAAATTAATCCCTAGTTATATAAATACTATTAATTTATGGATGGAAAAGAGTATCATAATATAGAATATTTTTGCAATCAAATAGATTTCATAGAGAAGTATCCTGATAAATGAACTTAAGGAATTATTACCCTGTCAAAATGAAGGTAAAATGATCTATGTATATATGTAAGATAAATATATTTATATAATAAGTAATATGTATTCCAAAAGTTCAGCGTTATTGATTTAAACACCATTATAATATCCTTGGAATATTTTTTGAGGTAAATACCATTTATATATTGAACTCAATTCGTTAAAATCTAAAAATTTCAAAAATATTATAAAAAATAATAATTTGAAAATAAAAATAGAAAAAATTAATAGAATATTCAATGAATTGAATTGTAATTATGGGAATGATTTTAATTCCTTACATATAAGTAAAAATAAATCATTTATATCATTGTTTTCTAAAAAAATATTTAAAATAACTTTTTTATATAGAGATACAATGATTAGTTTTAAAAAAAATCATTATAATAAAAATATGGGTAAATTGATTTTATAAATAAATTTTGAATACTAAAAAAAATATTTACAATAATTATTATATAATATAGACATGGATGAAAAATATAACATATATAAATGAATATTTTATATCACAAATACTTAAAAAAATTATTTTTATTTTTTATTTATTCAATTAGAGAAGAATTGTGAAAAAAACATGTAAACAACCTTCATAATGAGAGGAATATAAAATAATGGCTGATCCTAATTTTTTTATGATTTCAGTGAAAGTAATATTAAATATAAAAAATCTGATAAATATTTTATGGATTTAGAAACATTTGAACCAAATCACAATGGATGAAATGAAATAATTTACAACTTAAAATACCAGGAAGTACAATGTTTTCATGATAATAAATATAAATATGTGTGACCTAAATAATATAAAATAATCTACAAAGATAAAATTTAATTATGGATTAACGAAGGGAAATTTAAGTAAAATCTATTATAAATATCATATCATTTATGTGAGTGTTAATCAATGATGTTATTATGTAAAAAAACATAAATCCACAAAAATGAAAAATATGATATTAAAATCCTATGTTTCGTCATAGATAATAATATCAAAACATAGTCAATGATGTATTTTTATAACATAATAAATGAAAATTAATTTATTAAAACCCACTACATCGAGTTAGACCCAACACATACAAACATTATCATCCATAATAATAAACTTATGTAAATTATATAATTTATTATAAACCATTTTAATATATTAATTAATTTTATTATATTAATTACAATTTTATATTTATTTATATAAATAGTTTAGTTTAAATTTTTATTTTAATAATATTCGATTCATATAACAAATATGTTTTAGGTATATTTACTATAGAAAAGTAGTAATTTTTTCAGCATCACAAGAATAATAATAAAATAATACTTATAATTTTGATAAATTAATTATATATTTTAATATAGTAAATAATTTTTCTTATGAAAAGATAAATATGATAAAATTATGGAGATGTTAGGTCATATATACGCTTGAGTATTGTTACAATTTTTGAAAGATCATAATGATGAGAACATATGTACTTGTATATCATTAAATAATGATCATAATAGCATATATACCATAATATTTATTTAAATTCCATTATATATCCCATCTATGTGATGCGGTGGTGAAAAATGAATCACATAACTTCATGGAGGTGGTAGTCTTCATATATGCATGAATGTAATTTTCATTTTTCAATGAATGATATGAAAATGAAATATTTTAAATATTAATTTTATATAAAGATAAATATTTACTGAATATTATATATTTTCATTAATTACATAATCATAAATAGGTATGAGATTTGATGATGTAAAATAATTATATCAGTTCACGACACGATCATCTACTGAACACACATATGATTGTTTAATTTACCTTTACATGGAAGATGATATGGGCATTGGTTATTCTATTAAATAATTCATATTTTTGTATATATGTGGTTCTAATGTTATTATTTCATCAGGGTTGAAAATTATTTTCTGTTTTTGGATGAATAAATTAATCAAAATTATTAGATATTAAAGATACCTCATTATAGAAAAACTTCGTTAAGTTTTCCCAAAAACCATCCATATAAAATTTTAAAATAAGTAAAATCCATATAAGAAGTGGTAAGGGAATTATTTATTGTATATCATCTGCTATTGTCCAATCCTAATGGAATTTGATGTGTAAAAGAATAGGATATGACATTCCCATTTATGAGTGATATTGAGGGTAATTTTTGTAATTTTCCAAAATTATTCAATACCTAAAACTCACAATTAAGAAATTTGCTGCTAGAGTTGATAAATGATATATTATATTTAATATAAGTTCCTTAAAAATCATATAATTATAAAAAAAATAAATTTTTTATACAAAATTTATTCACTTTAATATTATGTTTACACAGTTTTCCATTTTATTTTCAACCACGTTAACCAGATTATTTTTACGTCGACAAATTTTCCTTCAATCGTAAAAATGAAAAGTACCTTACGAAATAATTTTGACATAATTATTATAATAATAAATAAAATATATAAAAAAAAATCATATGTGTGTGGAAACATAATTTTATCAAAACCACTAGTAATTCGTGAAATTAATTTTTTATGATTTGTCTTGGTAATTAATTTCTATTATTTTAACCGTTCATTTTGGAAAAAATTATAATTATTATGTAATGTAGATTTTGGTTAGTACAAATATAAAATAAATTTTATCATGTTCAATTAATATAAGAAGATTAATTTCATTTAAAATTAATCCTATAAAACCCAAGGGAATACTTTTTTCTGAAAATAAATTGATTAGCAATAAGGGATCTTATATTTACTCTATGAATAAAAATAATCATTTGTTGAATTTCAATTAATGTGAATAGATATATAATATTTAATTTAAATTTAAATGATTCATAAAAATGAGTTACATTAATTTATTTTAATGGAAAAAATCATTCACATAAAAAAATATTTTCATTGTTTTTATGAGAAAAAAAATAACTTATTCCAATATATTTAAAATTTACGTTATCAAGTGAAAATAATTAAATTATTATGATTAAAATTATTTTTATTTGATTTTAAAACCTAAAATTATTAATGAATATACTTTTAATATGTTTTTTTCAATGAAAACAATTGACGGTATTAAAAAATATGGTAGTTTTCAATATTCACTGAAAAATATGTCTTTTTAGAAAGATACCAAAATTTCACCCTACGTTAATATTGATATGATGAATTAAAAAATTTATCTTACTTTATGAAATAAACATTCCCAATATAATATAATCCAAAAAGATTCTCTCATCTCATCACTGATATAATAATATAATAAATAATTCAAAACAGCTCAAGATACTAGTTATCCATATGCTTCTCATGCTACCAATTCCTTTCATTAATGACAATATGACTATATAGAAAACAAAATTATGGAATGGGCCATAAATGTAAAAATATCTCTTGGATATCATGGATCACTAATAAAGACCCCAAAAACATTGTGTCATCGTTGATATCCTTCTATCCCCAGTCAATGAAATCAGATTCAATGTGTGGATGCTGATAGGGTTGAGACACAACGAATATTTCATGGATACTATATATCAATGATAGATGTACCAACCTATAATTAATATTTCAAATTCATATCAACACCATGAAGATCCCAACAATTACAAGTGATATAATACCTCATACAATACTCTTGTTCACATGATATTGAGAAAACTACAGGTTAACATGGTCTCCCAATAAAAATATAAACTTCATCATCCTATGATATTAATAAGGATTATTTGAGTTTTGGGACACATTCATACTCTCATGATAAATTTAAAACCTCTCTATCATGATCTTCTCTATATTAGGACTGGGAACTGATGACTCCATAATATGGGCCCAACCAAATGGAAACAAACTTGGGCACCCATAAGAGGCATCAAACAACTTCATTTTGATGGAATACTTTTAGCAGTATTTTCTAGAAAACTCAACCCAAAATAATTCTTTTAGGTAGACCGACCATAGTCTATGATACATGATTTTATCCTATCCTCCTGTTTGTAGATAGTCTACTCTATCTTCTAATATGTTTGAGGGATGATATTTTTTAAATGTAATATTTTTGTCCCAAATTAATTATTCAGTCATCTCTAAACTCTATAGCAAAAATGGGAATACCAAACTGAGAAAATTTTATTTTTAACTCTTTTTTTCAAGATTACATCATCCACAATCCTCCTTTCCCTATCATCTATGATGGAAAAATCCTTGATTCCCTTGATATGAGGGTATATCATCAGTTAATTCATGAATACTTAAATATCATAATAAACTGCTTCATCATGGGTTAACCCAATGATAAATACCACTAATAAGTTATCCTAAATCCAATTGAGAACATCAATGGAACATAAAAAATTCATAGAAAACAACAGTCTACCTTTTCATAATAGAAAACCAGACATCGAGCCAAATCTTTTTCCACTACATGTATCTCCTAAAAACAACAAAACCAAGAACTCAAACCATAATAAATATTTTATAATTTTTTTGAATCACGAAATATTACATAAAAAATTCCCAAAGTAAGGCCTCATTTACCACCACAAACAAATATAGCCTCCCCGCAATAAAAATATGAATTTATGAATCCTATGGCCATCCCTTCTGAGCATCACCATAGTCAACACTTTCATGAAGAATCTATGCCTCTACGTTTTCCAGATTTTACCACACCACCAACTATATCAGATATCGTTATAGTATCATCTAAAAAATATGACCTCCACTATCATCGAATCTTATATCTATGTATTTGGATTCAAACTCTTTTATCTCTCACCATTCATCTCTAAACTCATATAAAAAATTCATTCTATGTTTACTACTTAAAATGTTATCAATGAAATTTCATTGTTCATGTGGTTTGGTATATCATAAAATCATAGTCCAAGAGAAACTACATAGAACTCCATTTTTAAAAATTCATTTCAAATTGAGAAAAGTTATATCTCAAGGTCATGTGATCTATTTAGTGCCCAAAACACAATTGGATTATGTGTTATTACTATCGTTTTAGTGATAAATAAACCTATGATATATTTACATCATAGGTGTCATAGTTTTTCATATTTGGGTATAAATATATTGAAAAATAATAGATAATTGCCTAATAATTCACCAGGATTCACCCAAATATGATGATGAAGTGTCATAGAAAACCTCCAACATCTCCCCTAATCTAGAAATTGGAGCTATGGAACACTAATAAATCACACCATTCAGGTGTCAAAACAGAGTCAGATCCTATCTAGTCCAAATAAACACCAACTCTATCCTATCCAAATATAATCATGGGGACACAATCAATGAGAATCTAGACACAAAAAAACAAACAATACCATGAGACACTGAAGAAACTACCAACATTAATCACATATTATCAAACATCACATGAATAAATTCCTCAAATTTTGAAGATTCTAGATACTCACACTTCAATCAAACCACATTCCAAGGGAAATAAATTTCCCAATTCTAAAATTAAAACTTGGAAAATATTCCGAATAGTTGTTGTCGTCGAAGGGACACAATGAAGACTTAAAGATGATTGTCTTTCTCCCTCTCTAACTTTGAGTATATAAATATGTAATCAATGAACATGAGAATAAATTTTTATAGGATCCCATAAAACATGGATTTTCTATTTCCCATAAATAAATTTGGTGCATTTTGACACCAAACAGTAAGTTTATAAACTCAAATTGGGTATACCAGCACATGAAAGAAATAATATGGGATATCTTTATCCTTAAAACTCAACTAGTGATATAATGTCCAAAAATAAATTTTAGGATGAAAATATCTTCTATTAAAATTTAAAAGGTAATATCACTCCTCAAACATGGGTATTAGTTCTCTATTATCACCAAGTTCAACAACAGATAGTTAATCAACTGCAACAGATGTCTAGCTACATTTTACGTAAATAACAATAGGTCACAACTTTATGACACACTATTTAAAGTTAAACACTTTAATATATTATCATTTGTCTAATTCCTCATCTCAAATTTTATAAAAGTTTTCAATAGATAATTTTCTGTCAATATTCGTGAATTAATTGGGTGAATATCTATCTAGTTCTATATAAATCATTAAGTGTGAAAATCAAAACCTCCTCAGAAAAAACATCCAGAAATTATTGGCTAAAAATGGGATCCTTCTCCATCCAATGATTTACTAATTCCACTAACAACCCTACCATCATATAAATATGGGGATATATACATATACTTCTCATTTGAAAGCCCCATTTTTAGATTAAGACTTCCCATCGACAATCCATATATGAGAACATGACTCTCATCTAGAATCAGTTCATAATATATTTCATATAATAAAAACATTTGATGTCATGGATGACATAATGTTAATGTATTTTTATAAATAAATGTTTTCCATGTGACTGATGCAACACCATAATTATTCTAAACCATCAACATAGATCAAGAAATAATTCATGGCATCTGATCGACATAATAGAGATTAAGGGAATCAAAATCCCCTCTATAACTAATAATAGAGAATCTAAATAGAACATTTGACCCTATAAAACCAAAAAAAATCCTTTGAATTAAACTATCCACGTTAATATCTATTAAATTACATACAATTATCACCTATAGGACTATGATAATTTTTAGGACTCAAAATATGGGGGCATCCTAAGGACAAATTTTTCCAAGCATATCATTATTGGAAGAGAAGAAGAATCATTTATCTATAGATGAAATGACCTCCTAGGATGATGCTTCTAAGGATAATACTAAACTAAACCACCCCAACCATAATAATATCTATGAACAATGAGGAATAGATTGTAATGACTACCAAAACGCCAATATAAATATAAAATATTCTGAAATTCCCATCATTAGAACAAAAACCATGTTCCCTAGATTTCTTGACAGAAAGGTATTGATGTCAAATCCCCATAGGTGGAATCATTTAATGCCACAAAAAATTTGATCACTGATCAAAAAACATTCCCCTCCATGAAACATGATAGTTCCCACACCAATGTAAACCTCCTCAATAGTTAATTCAATTGATTGCATCGTCCTTTTTCTGGACATCCAACTAAGTTGGCTTAGTAAAACGAGTAACAACATACTTGATAGAAGATCTAAGATCATCATAAATATTCTATTCGTGGGACTCCTTATTATGAAAATTATATAGGGAGAAATCTAAAATATCCATGAAGGTGATCCCAAACCCCACACAGTCATAATCTCTTGATGATGAGATATAATATCACACCTCTTCACTTATATCTTGTTAGATGATATGGAGTCTTTATGAAACTCCTTCTAAATTTAATGCAATAAAAAACATGTGTCCTTCCACCCACTGAGATACAACACTCACCGTAGATGTGATACACCC
The DNA here is from genome assembly GCA_963277665.1 of Viscum album. Lineage (NCBI taxonomy): Eukaryota > Viridiplantae > Streptophyta > Magnoliopsida > Santalales > Viscaceae > Viscum > Viscum album. The sequence continues at coordinate 322,820,439 of OY728143.1, forward strand.
CTCATTTGACTATCTTCATGTATCACATAGTACTCTATTGGGGTCCAACGCAAATTGAAGGAAATCTTGAACACCTCCAACAGATAGTCTTTCAAAAGATTAGAAATGGTACCACTACACTTTTCTAATGATTTCTACTAAATGGAATACCATGTTCAATACCACTAATACACCTCAACTAGATCAACCCTCTGGCATTCAATCATGTCATTTTGATAAACCTATTCAACCAAAACTACATGAATACATTATCCATGCTTCATAAATTAATGAAACAAAAGATTCTATATAAAATGTAGTATGTCGTTTTATAAAAAATTATATAAATTAATTTATTTTATCTCCCATGATAATCAAATATGGAGAATAAATCGAACAATCATTAATCATGTACCTCCTCTAGGTCAATATCTTGAATGGAACATCAACTCTATTGGTATTTTTGTAGACTTAAAGTCCTTGTAGTGGAACATAGGGTTCCTTGAAATCCTATATCTAAACTTATAACCTATGGCCAATTTAATTCACCAAGATTAAATAATATAATTCCCCATCCGATCATTGACAATCACTAAACTATATATTTTTTCTCAACATCCACGCTAGATACCACTGTTTCACAGCCCCTCCCTCTAATGATACCCCACTTTGGCCAACAAATATTAAGGGGGGATAATGAATCTTTATTCCTGCATCGAGTAAGCACTAAGTAGGAAACAAGCGATGAGATAATAAACGGCTCACATTTGGAATGAAATACCCTCTATAATATTTTCGTATTGTTGGATTGGGTAATTATCTACAACTATGACACTTAATGAAATAAAATGAATGTAATATTAAAAATACCATAACAAATTTCATGCATTAAATAAATAATACAAGAGTCTCCAAATAAAGACCAAATTGAAAATCTTAATAAAACAACATAACAACAAATACCAATTCCAAGCTAGTAATTTCAATCTCAATCCATGAGGTCCAATTTATAAACAAAAAATATTTTTTATATTTATCGGGTGTGAAAATAAGAATAATCATTAGGACATACCTATGTATATTGTGAACATGTAAAAAAAGATATAATATTGATGCACATGTGAGAATAATTAATAACTAACAACACCTAAGTAGTCTAACTAACCAATCCCATCCTCACAATGACATGATGACTAGATAATGAATCCAATTATAATAACATAATAATTAGCATATTGATGATAAAGAGCCACAAAACACTTTTTCCCTTATTTTTCTCACTCGAGCCTCGACATCATACATCCTGAAATTCCCATTTCTTAGTATAATCATTACTAAAGGATCCTGGTCCACAAAATACATTCTTTCCCAAAGAGATAAGGTCCAAGACATTATGAAAAATCATTTAATTTATTTCACAATATTCTTACACCACACAACCCAACTACCATGAAATATATTCACCATACCACAAATATCACAAGTTTTATTTTAATGATTAGTTATGTGGGTTTCATCATAAATTAATTATTTATTCATAAGGGAATTCCCATAAAATTTCATGTTTCGTGTGTAACCACATTATTAGAAAATTATATATTCAAACCCATTTTCAATTTGTGGTGAGTCAAATCAATATTATAAAATAGCATACCAATTATGAATTCTAAAAAAACATAATCCAAAATAAAAACATAGAAGGAAAAATACCGATATTCCCACCATACATGATATATTAAAAAATATAAATTAATTGGACTTCTTCCATTCCCGTTTCATTTGAATTTCACACATTATTTATCATTATTAAAATGGATATATTGTCTTCCTAATGTATAAAAAATGAATTTTCTGTCCATATGTATAAATAAATGAGATAAGAAGTATCCATAACCTAGTGTTTTCCTTATAAAATTACATTTCTAAAGGATTGTTGAGTTAAAATGTTTTTACACAATAGAAGTTATTTGGAAATGTTTTTAAAACTATTGAAGATGGTTTTCATGAAGTCAGGGTTCAAGGGTAATTTAATATAAGGCATAAAAGAGTAACAACTAGGAGGAAGAATGGTTTATGTTTCGTAAAATAACACCAATTCATAACCATAAAGAGTACATAAAATCATCAATTAGATTTATATAATTCATTGTAGTTCAAATTATATAATATATTTACCAATTTTTCTGTAACATAATAGAATGGGATGAACATTAGATAGACCATGAGTCGATGGGTCACAAGGCCATAAATACAGCTCTTCATACGCTAGAGTCTTCCATCTAGCAGTGAGGGTGTAAGGGTGAAATATTGGGGATACTATACCCTCTTGTTAGATTAGAAAAATGAATGAAATCAATAGTTGAAGAAAAATATATCATAAAAAATATTCAAACTGTATAAATGTAAACAGATATATAAATAAGTAAGCATTTGATGAAATATAAAATCGGAGAAATGATAATAATTTCCAAATCCCCTATAGATTATTATCATACATGATGAATTCCATGCTATAACAAAAAAAGAAACTAGAATAAACATTAATTATATATATTAAAAAAATAAAAAAGGGAATTACATCCATCTATCTCAAGTCTATCCCTAGTCCTCTACGTATGGTCTCAAACTAGGGGAATAGATCAATAACTTGTTGTATGGATTTTATCCTTATTAGTACCTATAGAAAGAGGGTGTTATCAGGTAGAAATGGTATAACGATCAGTGTGTGATAAAAAAATCATATGAGGCAACCACCAATATTGTCTACATGTGATCGGAGTAGTGATCGTAACTAAACATTGTGCATGTATAAGCTGAAATATAAAGTAATGTAGAATAAAAAATAATCACCTCCTCATGTTTCAAATGGATTCCTTAAGGGTCTACCTACTTCAACTCATGACTCATATGTATAATCATATCACAAATATATATAAATATTATTACGTTCTAAATATATAGTTTAGTTCTATTGCATACACCTATATGAACCAAGTGTGTGAGGATGTCGAATGTCTATATACCTAGAATAATAGTGTTGGATTATACTTGGGAATAACATTGGAATACACATCAAGTATAATGATCCTAAAATCCTGCTTAATAGGATACATGTCATCCATCACACAAAGTGAAATAGATGTCATGAAGTAATGCTCGATATTGCAAGTGGACTGCCATTGAAACACTGTATCCCGGTACATGGTTCTTAAATCCCAATCCATGTATCATATCATGACCATGAGATGCCATTTTCAACATCCAACATAAAGGTGTATGATAGGTCTATTCTCAATGGGTCCCTTACCATGATGTCTCAGCCTTTATAACAGTGTATGATAACATAAGAGGATTAAGGAATTAATATGCATCTATATCTTTAATATATCCCATATATATAACATAGAGGAAAAAAACTTTTATCAAAACAATATATGGTGAATTCCCTCTCATATATACATTTAGTAAAATTCAAAACCATTTAATTCATTAATATTTATATAATCATTTTTAGGCATAAACAAAGGCATGGTTACACATATAATTCAATAAATGAGGATATACCACTCATGAATGTCACTATACATTTCACATAGTCAACTTCACTAAACCCATTACAATTCATTAAAACAAGGGAAAAAGTCATATAGATCATGTTACAATTAGAATGGTCATAGCAAAATTCATTTTAATATTGTCACCATCTTTCAAAAGACATCATGTATAGTCATTTCACTCAAACCATTTCATTCCACTCCACGAATACATAATAAAACCACTTCTTAGGATCAAGTGTTAATGGGTAGGATATATATTTTATAAATAAATTTCCTTCCCGGGAATTTCAAAGTCTAAGAGGTCCAAACTCTTTAGAGGTTCTTTGGTAACATTTAAATATATGTTTGACAAGGGATATTTCATTTCAAAACCTTTCCCGAAGAAAAAACATGATTCAGGCATTTTCAACAATTATTCAAAATGTTTAATTATAATGGCACACATAGGGAGTGACCATATAATCCATGAACTAGATCTAAACAAGATAACTTGGTTCAATAAACATGTACTATGGTGCAACTTTCAATTAGAAATTATGGAATCAATATATTAGAGATGCTTGAAAAATGTTGGAAGATTGCATGATTGTATAATTTTTAAATAGCCAAAAACCAATTGTAAAAAAATGGGACAACCTAACTCATGGTCTTAGATGATTCGTCTCTCTATATCATTGGTTAAAAGATATCTTAGCAAAATTCTAATTTAATAAAAATAGGGAAAATTCCCACACACTTAAATAGAACGATATATAGAATGAAAAAAGTTGATAGGATTTGAATGAATATATGTGATTTCCTTGGTGGATTTTTATCTTTTAAATGATCAAAGTTTGGACACTAGAGAAAGAGTCTAGATGGTTGGCTGAATTATTTGTTCTAAAGCTAAAAAAGGAAACTAAGAAGCCGTTATGGCTACTAGATGGTGGAGAAAAATGAAATAAGTATTAATGTTTAATTTCTATAAATGGTCATTTCACCCCAAATTTTGGTGTTGCATGGTTTAAGAACATCATTTATAAACTATCTAAAAATATTGTGATAAGCATGTTTCCCATATATAGATTATGTTATACGGTCATGCCCCATGGTTCAAAAAGTTAAATACAAATCATGTGACCTATCAAGTGTGTAGGAAAGCTCAAAATCAAATCAATGGAGGTAATCAACCCATCTGTGTTTTCTATAATGTATATCCTTCTATGTAATGATTGATTTTTGGATTTTGTGATCAATGAATACTAAAAATGATCACCACAATGATAATTCCTCCAAAATCATTTGGAATGAAAAATATCAGCAGGTATGAGATCATGTGTTAGGTAATTGTTCTCATGGGGACTCAATTGATGAGACCCATATATGACAACTTGAACAACCTATATCAAAATAGCTCAATGATCAATAATTGAATCATTATAATATACAGTACAACTGGTGTTGGGATCTGGTAGAATCATTATCAGAACATAATTATGTTTTACCTTCCACACTTGAAAGGATTATTCTATGATTATATTTAAGTTAATATCACTAACAACTTTCTCAAGAACCTGATCAGTGATGCATGGAATATGAATTTCTACATGAACCATTTGTAATATCTAAGATGCCCTTTGAATCTTTAAATTTAAAAGGTGTTTTTGGGATAGATCTATGCAACTACATGTCTCAGTTTTTTTGGGTCTATTGAAACCTACGACTCCGATATAATATGAACTAGTATGTGGAAATTTTCTATCAAATATTGGAAATTACTGAGAATTACATATATCTTAGGATATCTCAGTTTATTTAACATGATCTCATGATGGGTTATATGGTCTTGTCTCGAGCATGAACACACCATGATATCATCAATAAATACAACAACAAATGAATCTATATATATGTGGAATACCTAATTCATTGGAGTTAAGAAAATCTTTGGTGTGTTCGTAGGTCCAAATGGAAAGACAGTGTACTCGTAGAGACTATACAAAGTCCTATATGCTGGGTGAGGTATGTTTGATGTCCTGACATAGACCTGATGGTAGCCCGACATTAGATCTATCTTTGAAAAAACCTTCTCTACATAGAGCTTATTAAATTGGTCATCTATTCAAGGTAGTGGATATCAATTATTTATAGTGACCTGATTCCAATAATTTTAATCCTCACTTAGCCTATGGTTACCATCTTACTTTTGAAAAAAAGTACTAGTGAACCCCAAGTAGACGTGATGGGGAATATAAATCATTTATTCTATGTGTCCTACAACTACTTCCTGATCACTAGAAACTTCTTTGGTTCCATTCTATAAGGAGGTATCATCCTTGGTTCTTCTCTCACCACATCCTAGAATAAAACACCACATATCTCATCCAAGGTACACATTAGAATCCAGTGGGAATGATTTATCTAACATGATCTAATAAAGAAGGAATGAAATCAGGTTGTAACCTCAAGATTTTCCAGAATAATAATAGAGATATAAGCTATTACATTACCAAGCCTCTACTGGTTGGGTCCTGCTCTGGTCACACTAAGATCTCATCCCCCATTATGCATGTGCCTACTGCCCTCTTGGGTTGTTAAAATCACCATACGAAGATAAATGTCAATATAGGATCCGCATGGAATTAACATACCCATCCTTATGAGTATTCTAAATGTGATCAGGTTGAGGATTTATAGATACCTTTTAAATAGGTAACCATGTATCTTAATGGGGAAATTTTGAGATTAGCGAACACTGTCTGGATAGATACCTAAAGGTTCATCTAGCGTCATAACAACCTGAATGTACTTGGTGTAGAGTCCTATAATCCAAAATACCTCCTTATTTATATGTGACTGAGATGTTCCCCTGACAAATAAATTTTACAATTAAGTAGAGGTAACAAGCATAGTACATCATATTGTCGAAGGATCAGAGCTCTTATCACGTGGTTTAGGTTGGACTGCATGTAAATAGCTTATAAAATAACCTTAAGTGATATACTGACTACCCTGATCAATCCCACTCTTCTAAAGATAATAATTATAAGCATGAATACCTCTTCCATGACCACAACCTTAGCCTAATTGGCTGATAGTATTCTAGTTGCCTTCCTTTCTTGATCATGTAAACCCTACCCCAAACCATGGAGTTGGTTTAGATCACTACTTTCTATGAACAAGAGGGAGATTTATATAGAATTGGTGGGGATGGACGATCCTTCCATAGCCACTTCACTCCACCAGATCCCATGGACACTAAGACGTGATGTGTCATTACTTCCCACATTGGTGGCATAAATGAAAAAATTATACATGGGTATCATGACTGCTTCTACCCCCATGAGTATTCTCAATATGACTCTTTCACCTAGAAGAATAACCACTACTAGCTCTATGTGCCTACCATCCCTGACTCTCCCCATTAACATCCATGATGTTATGTTATGTAATATGCGTCTGGTTGGCGATTTATGAAACATATGTCAACATGAATAGATCAATATGCGACTGAATGACATTAACCAACCCATCCTCAGTTATCAGAGTAGTCATCATATCAACAGTATCTAGTGTTTGAGTGAACAAATATAGCTCTTAAAAATAAGGTGAGTATTTTATAACTGACATGCTTCCCTCCCGCATGTTCAATCATTATGTAGATCTGTCTTCCCTCGCATTCTTTGAAATGAACTAATCATTGATGATGGTCAGAAAATAATCCTAGACCATGTCACAATTCTCATCCAACTGGTGATAATTTTACACCACCTATTAGAAGAATCAAGAATCATATAAGATGTAAGAATGCCCCTCGGCTCTAGAGGCATCTACAGTTTCTTGAAAATATAAATGATAGCCTCGATCCATGACTCCACAACATGTGGTCCACTGTCCTCTGAAAAGGTGGGAGATTTCTACTACTGAAATTCATGAGACAACTCTACCATACATGGTGGAGGTTAAACTACTCCTCACATTGCATGAAACATATGAAGAAAACCCATCTCAAAACTAGAAATCTGTTACTATATAAGTTATTGGAGGATGATCTGATGGTGGCTATACATGAAGAATCACTGGGGTCTAATGACCTACCACCTAATGTATGTGGTCGTCCCCACCTTCTAGCCATATGATAGGAAGAATTCATATCATAACGAAACTATAATTCCAAGATAATTCCTCATAGATGATTTAATGAATTTAAGATATTTCATTTAAGAAACTAGAACATGATTAAATTCTTCCTATAAGAAACAACCACACCTCTCTTCCTACATTACAATCATGGTCCAGATAGTAGAACAGGAAAAAAATTGACATAAGAACACTAAGGATACCCTTTACCCAGTAATAATGAAAATATCTAGTCCATTTCTTAATGTATGACATATAAAATATGAATATTATTTATTTATAATTAATATTCATTTTGAATTTGTGAATTTTTATTATTCAACCAATTTAGATGGTTGAATTAAATGGTTTTCTATTTTCAATCAATAAGGTCCCAAACTCTATATGAAAAAAATACTAAATCTACTTAAGCCACACCATAACACATTCCCGATCATGTGAATAATGGACTATAACTCAAAATTCCACAATTTATTACTTAAAATGTATACTTTAACATATTTTATATAAGTCTACTAAGATAAGACATGCACTTTATGTATCATTTAGTTTTTCAAATACATGTAGAAATATTTAACAAAATTAAATATAATCAAGCCATGATAAATATGTAATAGAAAAATGCACACTACAACTAAATATGGGAAGAATAAAATGCACGACCAACTAATCATATTTTTTCTATTATGATCCATTATATTAATTTCCCTCATTTCACCAGGAAGCAGTAAAGAAATCAAAATTTTAATAACATCAATATCATTTACATTTTAACTCATATGTTTCACAGAAAGGTCCAATGATATGAATAGTAATTGGAAATAAATAACAATAATTGTATTTCATGAATATTTTTTCTTTACTCCAAACATGGTCTCATGATGCCCAACAATGTCTTATAAATAAGAAACATGCTTTTCCAATATCCAATATTTTCCCCCAAAATAGTAATAATTAAACCAATTGATCAAATACCAAATTTTAATGTCCCAGACTAGAATCCACTTAAGTAAAACCTTGACCAGTGGGTCACATGGCTTCAACAACCCCTCCCCTTACTCCAGAATATACCGATAAGTATCAAGGATATAAGGGTGGTGCATTGAGGAGACTATACCATCATGTTTGAGTAGAAAAATAGATACAAATATAAACAATCAACATCAGAATCATAATATGAAAGATAAAATCAATAAAAATACAGAGATATAATGAAATAACTCAATATGTAATAATCATAAGAAATAGATAACTAAAGAACTCATAATAATATAAAAAGACTCTATGTAAGTGTCTAATACATGATTCATAGAATTTTTAATAAAAAAAGAAAAATATAATGACATAATTTGTATAAAAACACCCAAAATAGAAAAAATGGAAAAAAACTTCAAGAATATGAAGCATATGTATGATCCTCATCTCTTGAGATCCAACTAGTTACACAAATCAACCACCAATAATAGAGCCTGTGGACATATCAATTCTTGCAAAAAGTTATTTTTATCAGGTACTAATGGCATCCTAAGAAGGTGATGAGATAAAAATATCATTTGGCCCCCAAAAATACTCTATACATGTAATATAAGTATTTCTCATAACTAAACGGTGTGAAGGTTGAAGAAAAAAAATAAATCAATACTAAATAAATGAATAACCACCTGAAAAGTTTCCTAAAGGACACATGGCGGGTCTACTTGCTTCAGCACATGGATGGAAATTCTGATCAAGTCACTATATATATATATATTAATACTATATATATATATATATATATTAGTTCTATATTGACTCCTCTTATATGAACAGTGTGTGTGGGGAGACCTAATGGTCATTTTCCTCGAATACTATTACTTGATTGGACCCGGATGTAACAACAAAATCTATATCTAGTCAAATGAGCATAAAATCTTATGTAATAGGGTAAATTACCTACATACAATGAAGATAGAAAGAGAGAGACATAATGAGAAAAAAATCTGGAAGGTAACTAGGCCTCCAAGGAAACACGTTATCGTAGTACATGGCACATAAATCCAAATTCCCATTTTGTATCACTCGTGCGAGATGACATGTTGAACACCTGATTTAAGGGATCATGATAGAACCATTATCAACGCGTCTCTTACAATCATGTATCTATCTTTATATAGGAATATTAAAATTAAAATATCTCTGTGAATTTCCACTCATCTGTATATTTTTTATAAAACACACAGACACACAAACACACAAACACAGATATATATATATATATATAAATGAATATTTTCATTGATCAAAACATTATATGAGGTATTAACTCCCATATAACCCTTAGCCAAATTGAAATACATTTCATGAATAAAAAATTTTATAATAATTTTTATGGAAAAAATGGATGGTTAAATATATAATTCATTTGATTATTTGAGGCCTCTCATGCATGTCATTGTCTATTTCACTTGGTCAATTATTGGTAACCCATTACATTGCATGAAAACATTAAAAAAATCATACATCCCAAGTGTCAATTGGAATGCTCATGATCAATTCATTTACATAATTACGACGCCATCTATAAGGTATTCTATACAATCCATTCAGCCTGAACATTTCATTCAACTCATTTTAAAAATGGTAAATATATTTCAATAGATCAAGTGTTAAATGGAATGTGATGTTCCAAATAAGGAAATTTTCATACATGCAAAATTTCATGACTAATAGTTCCAAAACAACTATGAGTTACTTTGGTTTCGTTTAAATACAAGTTTATCATGTGAAACTAAATTAAAAAACATAGATGGAAGCTAAAAGAAGGTATGCGAATATTTCTATAATTGTCCAAAATGTATAATTCTAATGGCCCACTAATCTAGTGACAATATAATCCATGAACTATCTCTAAACCACATATAAACGATTAATAGAAACATACTAAGGTTCAACATTAAAGTAGACAATATAGAATAAATATAATAGAGATTAAGGGAAATGGTTGATATGTGGAAAGAAAAAAATAATTATGAAATGGACAAAACCCAAATGGAAAATGATGTTACCAGCCACCTCAATGCCATAGAAGACACCTCGCTCAATATCATCCTTATATTTGAAGTAGTTTGGAATAGATTTGATAAATAGTCTACTTATATAAAAATATAGTAAATGAGAATACATCATAATAATGAATCTACTGAATAAACATTTGTTGGAGTATAAATAATATGGGATCTTACCGAGACAAATACATATCTTCAGACGGAATAATGAATGGACAACAGAGGAATAATTAAACTCAATGTCTAGATTATGTGTTATTGAGATGAAAAATAAGAATAAGAAGTGGTTATTTATGTTAGAGAGATGATAAAGATAAAATAATTATTAATGATTAAGTGGGGGAAATGGTCATTTCATCCAAAAATTTGGGATCACCTGGTTTAAGAGAAAAATTTGAAAACCATGTGAAAACTATGTACATGGACACATTCCCATGTCAACAACAGGATACAGAGTCATGCATTATGGGTTTCTCCATTGTAGATAAACAAAGTTACATGAAAGTTACCTTATCTATAGTCACACGGGTGTGCACCCTATGTTGAATGGTTTCATGAAAATAATGATGCTTCGTCACTTAACCCATTTTAAAGAACTATTGGCATCAAATGACCCTCAGATACTCATATTACCTCGTAGTCCTGATTAGACATCTTAATTGCAACTGTTTAACATCTTCCAAAAAAACAAATGATCATTTCCTTCATTAAAAATAAAAGCCATTACATAGCCCTATTAGTTTTTTATTAAACATGGTAAAACCAATTAATTATTATAAATTGGGTTTTAAGGTCATTTAATAATGCCACATGTGTTGGTAAGAATTCATATTATAAGAATAAACTATAGAAAACATATTAATATTGATACCCTAATACATTTTAGTGTGTATTTGAATGGTAACATGAGTTACCTTACAGAATGCTTTGGAAGGGCTCATGCTAGGGTAAATTCCTCTTCCCCATATTTATTCTTAGATAAAACCACCATAACATTATGAAAGCTATGTTTTTTCTTAAGGGTAAAATTTTTTACACTTACAAATATTGTTCAAAATTCCAGGTAATGGTCTGTTCATATAAGGCTTAAATTACCATTAAGTCTTGTAGGTTACCCCTTTCCATTATAATAATATCCCATTAATAACATGGGTATGATATTTAGGTAGAACAAAAGAATCAGGTAACTTTTATGGTAGCAAGAACCTACCATTTTGAAAGCTATAAGAAAAAATTCGTAATTTAATGTGGGATTTAGAAAAACCCAACTACCCTGACACAGCAGTTGGAATCAAAACCATATATCTAAAACTATTATTGATCTCTTTAAAATAAAATGATAAATTGGGTTTACCCTTACGTAATAGTTATAAATCTATCTAGTGTTTTTTTGAAACACTAAATTAATTCATAAAGATATGTATTTTCTTTGAAAAATAATATTTTATATTGAAAAATTATATAAATATAAATTCATGAATTTATTATTTATTTAGAAAAATAGTAAAAGCCCTCCAAATTTAATAAAATTCATTAAAAACATCCAAAATGTCTTCGGGAAAAATTGCCTCTTTAAAAAACTGATATTTATTTTAAAATACAGTTTTTTCAATTCAAATTACATCCTTAATTTGTGAAAAAATAATTAAAACCATATTTTAATTTACAAAAGAATAATATAAAATAACATACCACTTTATAAAATCAGTCCCAAACCATAAGATACCCAAAAATTAAAAATATGGTTCTATGATATTCAAAACCATTATAGGAAGTGTAAATTTACCAATGTCATATAAAAGTTTTATATAGGGATGAATGTGACTCAATTACAATGTAATATTTATGTATAAAGAAACACATAATAATAGTTAGATAAATAATGATGTATTCCTTGATACTTGTTCAAAATTTTAATATACATATATGTATCATATATTATCACTAATGGGGTTAAATATCAACTCATTCAAGGAGGATTTTAAGTGGGTAAATCATGAATTATGTAATATAAATTGAATGGGTGGTTAAAACATGGTTGTAGATTACTGTGGACTAAATTATATAAAATTATTCATCTTACAAAAATATTAAAAAATTATGTAAAAAAATAAGGTCAACTACTAACCATGATTTAAAATAAAATGTATAATTATGTTATTGAAAAGAATCAATATTAAATAAAATCTTGATGGGAGGTTGGCCTTTAGAGAGTTATTAAATCACTATTGGGGTGTTTTTTCACAAATCTAATGCGGATGGGAAAAATATGAATTTCATAGACACAAAATGTGTAGATAAAGGAAAAAAATTAATATCACAGTACTGTCTATGAACCTTGGGACTACAAAGTCAAGCATTAGGAATATCAATGAGGTCAATTCGGCTAGATGGTGTTCATAAATGATGTGATACATGGGAAAATTTCATTCATCCCTCAGTGTGGATCCGGTTGGTTATTGATTCAACATGTTAAATATTTTATACCATAAAAATAATATACTGCGAGTTTTATGGTGATAGAGATCAACCAAGAGGTTCTATATATGGAATGCCACATAGTAAGAAGTGTGAATTGAAGTGTTTTATTCAGAACTGATAAAATATTCCATGAATACCTATAATATTATGTCATTATTCATAGATTATGGGGGAGGATAAAAATATATTTATAAGGTACAGGTTAAACCAGGATTAATTTGAATTCCCACATACTAATAAAAACTCATGGTTGAGGGCATATAGTTTAAGGTAAATTTACATTAACTAAGGTTATTATTTTATGATTATGGAACATGGAGCATGAGAGATCCTTTTATGGTATTGAGTCCATGATCAGGGGTATGATAGTAAATATTTTATGGGGGACAACTGGAACCACATGTTTTATTGTTGTAAGAATCTAATTAAGAAACATATTAGGGGTAGATTTATATAGTATAAGGGCATTACTATTGGAAAAGGGATAGAATTAATATTAGTTCCACAATCCATAGAAAATATGCAGATTTGGTAGTCTATATAGAAATAGGAATGGATAAATCACAACATGTATTAGAGATCCCCATTCCAATAAAAATGAATTCCACTATCTTCCCATGTAGTTCAATGTTTTGATTCATAGACCAAGATGAACCAAATTATATTTTCATAAGTTAATTCATGCCTGATTGAGTTCTTCAATATCTTCATGCACAAAGGGGGAAAAATAATCCTAACAACTGTTTTATCAAATTAATAAAATTTTGATATAATGGGAGACATGTGGATAGAAAGAAAAAAGAAGAATTATGAATCAGTAAATTTCACTTGAATAATTAATCAACCAACATGTAGTTATTAAGGGATATAAGCATATATATATATATATATATTTCAATCATGAATATAATAATGGAAATAGTGGGGTTTTTTCATTAGTGAGAAAAGTTTTATCCGAAATTGTTAAGGATTTATAAAATTAACAGTAGATTTAATATTATGGAAATGGGAATAAGGTATAAAAATGATCCTTAGCCAATGTTCCATGTGTCACTACATACCCTCTGACATTGGAAACAATCCATATATTATTATAGAAGAAAGTTTAATTGGTGACCAACACTAGATTTGGGAAGGAATCCTCCCAGGTGAGGATTACAGTATAATTTTGAGGTTTTTCTATAACAAATGAAATTTATTTCTATATCAATTAATGAAATAAAGAAATAATAGAAAAAACTACAATTTTATATCATATAGAAATAAAATTTATCATAAATTTTAATTTCATATTTTGATAAAAATATTACACAGTGTTTCATTTTATTATATAATATTATATGGGATTTTACGTTTAATGTCATTGTGTTTGGATAAATATAGGGGATTCCCGTTTTAATGTATTTTAAAAAGTAATATAATAAACATATATTGATCATGTTAGTAAAAAACAAATTAATATCATAGTCCCAAGTGAATTATTCTTACTTTGGAAACATGTAACAAAATAAAATCATGTATATATCATGAGAGTGCACAATGTTGGTGAATGGGTTAGTATCATAATGTAACAGTGACTGCTAAATGCGACTATGAAAATTAGGAGATGACTATGGTAATCCCACTTGATGTACATGTTTTCATATTTTGACACATATACGACAGATGAGTGTGGTGGGGGTAATACTGAGCGAAATAGAATTCAACCAAAATAAAGGAGGGTGAAAGGTACATAAATTTTGAATTTACAAATCTGAATAATAAGAGGGTGATAAATGACATGAAGATGGAGACTAAATATTCATTCAAAATTAAATTAATACTTATATATACTCATGAATAAAGGGAAAATATACAATATTCTCACAAATATATTTTTTAAAAATATGCCTTATATTGTTACTAATAACATTCCTCTATGATGTCTACCTTGGAAATGCTGTGAGCCTTTGGAACACAATTCCATCACATAAGTTGAGTCTATTTATAAATAAATAGTTTTATTGCAATAAAATTGTAGATTACTAGAACTGTAAAAGTGAAGATTAGAGGATTTCATAGTGGATATAAATACTATAGGGACTATCTTACTATGAATAAACACATCACAATTGTGTTTTATTACACTAGAAGGGAAACAAATATCCTAATATGAGAACCTTATAGATTACATGGGAGTGGTGGGAACCCAAGAAAACAGAATTTAATCATCAGTAAAAGGTGGGGGAAATAAGTATTTTTTACCAAGGAAAATTATAATATAACCTAACACAACTTTTCATCACATTAAATTACAATTATTCAACATGTAGTTCTTTAGAATAGAGTCATTAAATAACAAAACTAATGGAGGGTATATCATATCATGTTTTAATCCCCACATAGTTCTATTGTTCAAATTTTATACATAAATAACCTAGTCATGTATTTTAAGTTAATACAACATGGAAATATGTTTCAATGTGTTTATATTCATATGATTGAGAACTAATCTAGAAAATTAACATCAGAAAATATATTCCATAATATATTTATTTTAATGTTATATTTTTACAAAAAATGTTTTGTGTGTTTTAATTAATGTGAGGTAGGCCAATTAAATGTATTTTTATGTTATAATGAAAAAACTATTTTTTTTATTTTTAATGATACAAGTCATTAACTATATGTTATATATTTGTATTTAATGTGACTATGAATGTGTACTGGATAGTTTAATTAAATGAATTCCGGTCTATGTATTCCCAACATAAATATATTCAAATTAATTATTCAGTAATAGTGTGTTGATTGACGATTTTAAAGACTCCACAACCATGGAGATTAGCGAGTACACACTATTAAGAACTCGATATTTCACTTAGTTATGGATCCTTTAATTTTCGGTCTAAATATTTACGATGGATGTAAATTGGATTATTAATGAGTTAGAAATGGTTCTAAGGGTTTCTAGGGATTATTTAGAGCCTGAGACAACTCTCCATGGGGAAAACAGTCTTGTTGTGTTGTTTAGAGTAAACTGTTCAAAATTCAATATGGATTGTCTAACCTTGAGGATGGTGTTTTTTCATACAGATACATATCACCCAATTGGAGCATGGTTGTGCGGATTAACCATGAAAACACTCCTTTTTCCTAGGTACTCGTGCATGGCTTGCACAATATTTGATCAAGCTGTGTGGCCAGACCATTCAGACAGTGCCATCTCACTTGACTTTTTCATGTATTGACAAACTATGCAGAAAAACCATGCCTAAAATAAATTTTTGGTTAAATTTTTATTATTCCCTTAATGATATATTAATCCAAACCTTCCTCCATAACCTGTGAATTATTAATATATTCCTCCATTTTCACATTTTTGGATCTTTTTGATGGGAAAATATGGGAATCAAGATATCTCATTCGTACGTGATCCGATTGAACTATTGTTATTCACATTTGATGTGCAATGGTAAGAACTCGATTTCTCTTTATCTGTTCTTCATCTCTTTCATGTTCTAATTTGTTATCATCAGATGTGTTTTTTCACCATTTCTTAGATCTACTCTAATACTAGGAACACCTAGTTCCAATACCAAAGTAGATGGATCACACAACTGTAAAGTGGTGTGGTCTATAACTCATTGATAATGTTCGTTGATTTTTGGAATATTCATGTGGGGGCCACAAGTTTTAGTAGAATTCATTTTATAAATTTACATTCTGACATTATAAATGATATATTTATGGTTATGAGCTTTCCAAATATGTTATTAGTTATTAGTGGTTAAAAAAACAACTCTATTTTCTCTATGTCAATGGATATTACATGTTTGTGTTTTGAGTGTTTTGACACTTTTAAGCCACCATTTGGGTGTTCCCTTTCTTAACCATTCTAATGGTGAGTGTTCCTATAATAATTGACTTGTTATTAATGTGAACATCATAATTTCATATACCATGAATACAGACCACTTGTCCTGATTGGGGATAGTGTTTCGATTGATTATTAAACATGAAATGGTTAACAGAAAGTATAATAAGTATATGACGTGTACTTATCAAGAGATATTGAATTAAGGTTACATATCTATTCCCCCATTTTAATATTGATGGTTGGTAGATGAGTGAACCTAAATGTTTGAATATGCTATAATGGTTAATAAGGACTTGATTAAATAGTGGTAATGCTATGTGTCATATTAAAAATATTTGAAGACAAGACTAGAAAATAATGAATGATTACATGATTACTATATCAAAAATGAATGGACTAACTTGAGGTAACTTAGGATTCTGAGAGAAGAATGCCTTGGGTCACAAGAACCCTATTCCAATTCAAGGATGTGGTTTTCTTATCCCTATTTTTCCTTGGTCGATCACCTTGGAATTGGTATGCATCTTGATGTTAAATTTTGTGGATTACATACCTTGGATTACACTCTTAACCCTTTTCCAGACTCAGATACTACTAGGTTAACAATCCCTATGATTTATGTTACCTTTTTTATAACCATATAACTCCCTCACTGGATATCTTTGTTATTTTGTCTTGTTATATCATGGGACCCTCACTACATATAATATCATGAGGGTGAAAATTATTTATTTCAAATGCACTTGAGGAATTACAAGATCTACTACACCTCTATCTAATAGGTCTATAATGGAAAACCTCAGTCATATTTTCAAGCCTGAAATACCATCATTGATGATAACTATGGATAACTATAAGATGTTTCACCTATCTTTGTTGATCCTCACAGTGTAAATCCTATTTACATACCACATCAGTAGATTGACTGGTTGTGATGAAATTTATAGAGATATTGGTCAAAGGTGTTGAGTTAGTAAAATTAATAGGAAGATAGACTTATGTAACCGATCACCATCATAAGAGATGATTAAATTAAAAATTATCTACTTCCACCGCTCTCAGATTTTAACATGGGGATATTCCTGTTCAAAAATATATCATAATAATATTATATTTTTTGTGTGAACATTGACTAATATTTGAATATACTCACTAAAATAATGATATTGATACAATATAATGGATAAGTGATTGACTTTTTTGGAATTATAGGTCATGGTCTTGAATGTTGTTTGAGAATCATTATAATAAATATCAGAGAACTAATGTTTTTGAATGTTTCCCATTATTCTTAAATAGATATGGTATGATATTTTTAGAGATAAATTTTCAGAAAATGAAATAAAATATTTTAGTTTACAATAAATTTACCATAATCATTATATAGGATTGGTAATCCCATGGTTCTTATTCTTCCTCTATATCCCACACATAGAGAAAATCCTACTCTAAAGAGAATAATTAGTGTGATTTCATTAGAGGGACTTATACAGACACCCTTTTCTGTGGAAATCATGAGGGGAGTGTAATCTGATTAATCCTATAACTATTTAATATGTATATATTAATAATATAAGGATCATGATTTATTAATATTTCCATATAGAATGGGTATTTTATGTCCACTATTTGAGGGAACTCGTTGGATGGATTCCACTCCACTAGATATTACACCTCATCAGATATTTATATGGTATATCCTAATGTATCTCATATATCAAGAATATATTTTTGTATAAGGAATACCGATGTATCTTATGATCATGTAATGTTATGTAATGAAAAATATTTGAGTACATTTTCTATATATTCAAATTTATAGATAAGCGTTAGAATATTTTTCACTTTACCCTTAAAGATGGTCATCATCAAATGATTGGTTCCCTATGAAAATTGGGTTATTAGTGGAGGATTTATCTCTCATACATCCTTCATCATAATAGATATAGCCAAATTGGGTTATAATATAATTTTCTCCCTCTGTTATTCTATTGACTTTGGTTTGGGAGGTCCCAGACCTGTAGCATCTCTATGTCATTATTTGATTTTCCGATTGTTCATCATTGTAAATGGAAGGAATTGTTATATGATGGATGGTATACCATTTAATATAGTGAGGATAATTATGGTGGTTTACTTATTTATAATTGTTAATACATTCATTATTATTGGTGTCTAAAACAACGGTGGGATGAGTTTATCCATAAGCCTCATCTGAAGAATAGGTCTCAATACCAATTTGAAGAAGAAATTTCTCTATGTAGTTCTGATGAAAACAAGTGATGTGTTGGAAAATATCATAGATAATTTTAATGAAGAATGAGAGTAATATTGTCCCATGTGTGGGTGATGTGTAGTTTAAACTAGGGTTTCTTAAGTAGGGGAATCCATAATTTTTATTGTTGTAGGCTTGGTGGCACAATATTAGTGGGGCACTGAGTGTCATCATCCCTCCTTAACAGAATATTTGATTACATAAAATGAATTTCCTCTACCGCACAGATATAGCGAAATGAATCATTATAATACTATATAAATAAATTATTATAGAATATTATAATGGTATTTTGTGGATCATTATGTAAATGTGGTATATAGTGATGAGACATCATCATGGAATAATTACATCCATATATCACTATGTTTTCTATTAAGTGGGAATGAATCTTTGTAATTCATGGTGTTGAATATGGTCATTGATGAACCATTACGTAAATATATCCCATTTGGAATTTGTGAGATTATATCTAGGCACCATACCCATGAATGAATTTTCAACATGGGTTTAGCTGTATAGGATCTTCTTTCGTGTGTATTAATTGGAGTCTGCAACATCATGTATGTACATCTTATGTCATTTTTTATTGGTTATGGTGGGAGAACATTACCTATAACTCTTATTGATTGGAATTTTATAATATCAAATGAATATAAAAATTAATATATATATATATATATATATTAATGGTTTTTAGTAGTATACCCAAGGATACTCAACCTCTCCCAGCAGAAACAGATGGGATTCTCACCGGTTATTACAAATAGTGGGGACCCTCAATTATAATCTTATTTTTATTGTTAGGTGATTATGTTTCTAGTTCTATTTTATATTGTTCATACAAATTAATTTCTATGGGAGCATTTTGATTTAATGTGATGGGGGATAGAGATAATATGAGACCCATATTTATTAATTATAATGGTAAGAATCCAATTACTCTTTGGAACAAATTTCATAGCTCTGTGACCATAATAAAAGGATGAGATATTGTCCATTACCCTAATGGATTCATCCATGTACTTAAAAACCTTGTCCAGGTATCCAAAAAAAAATTTATTTCATGATTTTCAATTCAATTAACATTGATATCTTCTATTGGAAATTTCTAAATTACCCTGATAGATGCATTGAAAATATGAGGACCTTGTAGTTAAATAATATGAGTGTGTTAGAAAATTTCAAATATTAGTCATCTAAAAATATATTTCTCACATATGGTTATGTGGGAATATTATTATTCTCATATAAGTTCTATTAATATTTTTACTTAAGGAAACCAAATAACATTAGTTAATGAATCCCATGCCTCAATAATGTTTCATACATGTCATAACACATAAGGAATCATTGAGTGTTCACCTATGGCAACCCACACCCATAGCATGATATACCATGTTCTGATAATGAGAGGAAGCATAAGATCATCATCAAGGTATCACATGGTTATTAGTTTATCTATCCTATTCTCATTAAACTGATAATATTATACTTGTTACATATATTAGAGTGAATAATTGTCTTATCGCCTAAGGGGGGAATGAAGTGTCGTATTTTCAAGACATATGATTCAAATACTTGTCACATAAAGTATCTCATGATTTTCACATGAATTATTTAGTACATTTCACTATTTTAATAATAATATAACATGGTTTTCACCTATTGGATGGGTGGAGAGATCTCAATCTCAACACATAGGATTATTATACTCATCACGTACATCATCTTGTGATTTTCACAATATAAAACTTTATAATATCACTTAATATGGTATAATCTTGTCCCTTAAGGCTCCCCAAGATTATCGTATAAGGAATAGTTGTGTTTTCATGGATCAATGGTTTTATAACATCCTATACTCACCACATAAGGTGTATTTTTATCAAAATATAATTAAGATATACATAATAACATCGTGTATGGTTATGAATTGATTAATGTTCAAAGAGAATGGATATTCCCACACTAATCTTAGATGGGATGAAACACGTATAGAGTCATATAGTGGAACAAAAAAAGGTATTATGTTTTTCAAATAATGTATGGAATTAAAAAACTATTGAAACTGGGATTGTGTGGGAAATTGGTATGGGGTTTGGCAGGAGTCATAAAAGAAACAACATAAATATCTTGATTGAAACAGGAATGAAAGCACACATTTTTTCATGGTAAATATTTTATCGTATTTTGATATTATTAATCCATGAAGTTTAATGTCATGTTGGAAGGATTCTTGTGTCATTAAGGTTTTTATGTCAAGGGATGAGGTGGGTTTTATGCTATAAGGTTCCGACTTTCTTCTTGAGATCAGTAAGGATACAAACTGGGGTGTTACAGATATGTTTTTCTACCTATATTGTTCTTGAAGAAAAATAATTTATGTTTCATAGAATTTTTTTTATGAAATTTCTATGGATGACAGAGCCTAGGTTCAATCAAAAACAGTGAGAAGGCATCCCAATACATTCTTACTGAGAAGGAAATGGGATTTATGTCAATCATGATAAATCATTATTTTGATATTAAATGTTGAAATCAATATCAAATTGTAGTGTGACCAATAAAGCTGACACATTAATGAATGTATATTTGGTAAAATGGGAAAATAATTTTTATCACCATGGTATAGTTTTTAAGTTATATTAATTGTTTCTTAATACATGAATTTCATACAAGAAGTAACTTTTTCAATAACTATGTTCTTTATGGGAAGAAATGGTGTGATAACATTTCAATATTATAATAATACTTTTAATTACATACATGATGTAATAAAACTTGTATTCCCACCTATTGGTATTGGTTGGGGTTCTATGTTCCTTCACTGTGAGGGATTTTGAATTTCAAATTTTTAGAGATTTAGTTTCAAAATATAGAATGTATAATCAAAAAAATGGTGAGATGAGAGTTATTTTTAAGATTCAATCCAATAATCAAGGATGTTTTTTTATCATATGAGAATTTATTTGTACATCTCATTTATTTATATGTTAACAGTACATTAAGCTTAATGAAATTCTTTAATTTAGTAATGAAATACATTTTTAAAACAGCATGATGGAAGAACTTCCCAAATATGAATGTTTGGACATATATGATTCCCCATTTAATGAACTCATGTTTCTTTAATTTACGTGGAAATTTTTATTACTACATAGAATAATTAAATATTCAAATGACATTAAATTTGGAATCATATGTTTTTTAGAATGCATGTCATGTCAAAATGAAACTTGGAAAATGAAATAACACCATTGATATAGTGTTTCACCTAACAATGAGTTATCAAAATCTATATATTCCCATAATACCAAATGAAATATATTATTTTGAATTGGAACATTTTTATTAATAATTAATGAAATATATGGATTAATTTGAGATGAATGATCTCTCCAAAAAGTCATCATATTAGTAACACATGTTTTAAGGGTATCAAATAGATGATGTGTGAGTAGTTATGGCCCAGCTAGAGATCCCATTTTGACATTTTTTAATTCATTTTCTCATTTATTCATTTTTGATTTCATTTCTTGTATCATCAACATGATATAATATGCATCTCAAGATCTTATTGTAAACATAGATATCTAATATCCATAATATATTTTGTATCTATACATCAATACAAATAAAATACATCTGAAATTAAACATCATTTATTTATCCTAAACATGATTTTTTGTTGAATTGAAAATAAACAATAAAAACCATATCCTTTAAATATCTCATAGACATGTAAATTTAGGATAATATACACAATTATAGGTGTTTCTTCTATAATAACTAGTGTCCAAAAACACCACCATGGTCACAAAAATACCACAAATGTCATATTAACTCATTTTTGGAAAATTGACCTAGAATAATACATGGTCACTAAAATCATAAGTGTTTTATAGAAAATCAAATGTTTGTCATTTTCCCATGATGGTATCATATTATTTTCGAAGATACTAGTCGTACCATTACTATTTATATAAGTAAATCATTCTGGGTTTCCATTATTATCAAAGTATTATTTTATCTATGATTTACTAAAATTTACTACGATGAGATTTGTTGGTGTTGGTAGCCATGTGTTTAATGTTATATTACTAATTATGTGTGTCGATGTTTAATTTGTTTGTAAGTGAAAAAAAGCATGTAAAATATTATTATAATTCATTATAAAATTATATTTCATAATTGAATATAGATATACATTGATATATTCAAAAAATTTCTTATTATAGATAGAATCCTATACGAGTGATTTTTCACAATCTCAATAAATCATCCCATCTTCATATAATAAAATACAATTGGAAAATTATGAATTGTTAGATGTTATACATGAATGGGATTGTAAATATCTATAATTTTATTAATGTAAGTAAAGTATCATGATGTATCACTAAAAAATTAATGGGTAAATGGATACATGAATATAAATAGTGTAAGATATGTTTCTAACTTGTTTTGAATATTTTTTGGGGACTATAGTATTCAAATAAATAATTTGTTGAATTTTCACAGAAAATAGAAATATTTCATCGATATTTAATTACTTTTTTAAAGCATTATATTATCATACTTGTTAGATTCAAATTTAAATATGATGATATTGGTGAATCACCTCTTGTGTTATGTTGTATAGTATAGTAAATGATGAAGGAAATTTACATTATTTTAAAATTTATAGTGACCATTATTTACCACCTGAATTCCTATGTAAATTTTTATCCTAGAATATTAGAATTATAAAATTATGATTAGTAATTTTTTAAGCCTTTTAATCAACTTGGTAATATATTACTATGGAATATTTGTAAGATAATGTGGATATTTTTGGTCTTTTTTATATTACAGTGATACTAAATATGAATACATAGAATTTTTAAATACGTCCAAATGTAAAATTGAATTCCAATGTTTTTGTATATCTAAAAGTTGTATTAATTTATTCTTGATCCTTGAAATGGTCAAATTAGGGATAGTAATAATTGTAACCTCTGGTTTCCACAGACGAAAACTAGTTAAAAGTATTTATTATATAAATGGCGTCCCATTAGTTAAATAAATATTCTAATTGTTAGGATGGAAACATAAAAAATAATCCCATTAATAATGTCACCCAGACTCCCATATGAATGGGAAGTAACATTACATAATATTTAATTTGTAGTTTCCAGATGGACTTTCTATGCATTTAAAGTAATATGGTGGGGGAATTGAGATACTAATGATATTTTATTTTGGAATGGATTCTTTTTTATCAAATTGTTTGAGGAACATTTTGAATGATTTAATACATTTAAAATAAATAAATAAAATTAGTGTTTTTCATACCAAGAATTTATTAAAAACATATAATATAAAAATATAATAGTATCTATTCATAGTTAAAAACATATTATTTCAATCTATGAAACCTAACCATGAAACCAATTAATTATTTTGGAAAAATTATTTTTTGACAATAATTTTTTGCAAAAGCGTTTTCATTTTCTAAAAATTTTATGAGGAACTCTATAGTAGAACCCAATCATCCAACCCACTTTTCAATCACTCTTATCCTTTCAATTTTTCATCAATTTTCAATTGAAGATGTTTGTTTTTATTTTTTATTCTATAGAAATTTATTTTTCTCTTCACCTTCTTCAATTTCATTCCAATTGTTCTATAATGGGTTAAAATTATCATTGGGATCGAATAATATTGAATATTAATTGGAGATTATCTCTGTTTTGGGATTAGAAAAACCATTTAATGAATCTATCATGTCTATATTATAGAAATAACATTGATTGATTATAATTTTATAATCACATGTCCGATGATGTTTTTGATTTCATTGTTTATGAAGCCATGACTTCATGCTTATTTAATTTTTTTTGAGTGAAAAAAATGTTATATATCATAATAACAATGATGTTTTATTAATTATGAAATAGTGAATTATGAAATTTTATTTTACATTTTTAATAATAATATTATATATAAAAATACTAGATTTGATGAAAGGATGCATATTCCAGGTTTGTAAAAAATTTAATTCAAATTTTATAAATAAGTAATTATTTGTTTCATGTAATGTTATTTAATTATTTATAAAATAATTGGATTGTTTTTTAAAATGACTATGATTATTATTGTGGTGTATTTCTTATTAAAGATTCTTATTATCTAATTTACCCTCATTGGAATTATTTCACATTTTAATTTTTAAATTCACATATATTAATATTTTAAATTTATATGTGTTAAACATACATAATGGTTCTATTTTTTACCTTATTATGAATTTATTATATAACATCATAGGAACACATTGAGAACATGGGGTGGATTCTAGTGAAAATAATACATTATAGGTGAGATTATTTACTTCAAAAAATTTATCCCAACAATAAATTATTAACATGTTAGGATAGAGTAATTTATGATCAATGTCTAGTTAATTCCATTTTAGAATTATCACAACATTATATGACCAATTGACTAGTAACTAAATTACTAATTTAGTATTATACTCATGTTAGTGTCTTGTACGATGATATACTAAGATATTGAATATAAAGATATAATATTTTCATTACATTAGTCCTTAGGAAGTCACCTATGATGAAAATATATGAATTAAAATAATTAATGATCATCATTTATGTTTTCATTTATATTGTAACATATTAATGTGTATATGTAAAAATATATTGTTTTTTTCTCTAAAAATGAAAATAGTCATTTTATATTCATAATAAAATAAGAATAAAGAGGATTATTTTAAAAATTATTTACATATAACATTTAGTGGAGTCCTATAAGAAAAATTTTCCCATACCTTATATATAATTTGTGTTTATAAATGCTTGTTCTAATATTATGTGTGTAAAAAAATTAACAACTTTTAGATAATGGGTTATAAATAGTTTTGATTAGTTTTATAGGAGATGAAATTATGGTGATGCAATCCTATCATATGTAAATGTGTATCATGATTTATTATTTCTTATCGTTATGTATTTTTTCACCATTATTTAATCATTATAATCAAATTCCCTTCTAATTATTCCAATATTTTTTTTGGTAACATTAGTACTGTAATTATTATAGGAATATGTAAATTATTTTTTTTAATTATGGTTATATTTATTTTTAAATTATTATAATATACAGATTATTCAATTAATTTTTCTTATCATCCAATATGTAGTTATATTTATATTTCAATACTATTTATTTTATATGGATTATACAACCAATAAATGGATAAATATGGTTTTGTTTCTTATACATACCCAAAAATAGGTTTTGTGTTTTATTGGGATCAATTCATCCTAATGGATTAATTTTTATTTCTTTGAGGTTATTTCTTTGATATTGTGATCTAGAATACACTTTGGTCCATATAGAAGATTTGATCATTTATTAAGACTTATTAGCCTAAATTGTCTTGTATAACTATGGAATAATATGTGGATTTAATTAATTGTATTAAATTATTAAAGGATTATATCATATATAATTATGATATATGTTTATGGTCTGTTTAATGATATGTGATTGTAGGATGAAGGAATATATTGTTATAACATGAGGGATACTTGTTTAATGGGGAATAATGTGTGGGGTCCCTTAGTAACTAAATTATCATTATTTAATCTATATATATATATATATCATTTCAAGATTTTCATAGTGATAATGTGGTTTTATTGCATTTTATAAATGATATAGGACAAGACACAATTATGTATCACAGTTTATTTAATTAATATTTTGTATTCATTTTCAACCTTAACAAAAGAGTTTCAAGGGGAACATGCTATGTATACCTGATTTCATAAAAATATATCAATATTTTATGTTTGAAAATTTTATTGTATGGGGTAATATAAAAATATATGCTTCATAAACATATATATTACAGAACTATGAAATTATTATCGAGACATTATCCTTAGGATGTGTTTATTTTGGAATCAACCATGGAGATGTTATGCTCTTCTACATTATATGACTTCATGATGACTCAAAATTAGTCATAAAATTTCAAATTTATTTTTATAAATAACTTTTTAAATATAAATATGTTAGTAATTAATATTTCATTTTTGGAATTATATTTAGAAGGAAATTATAAGTATTTGGTGGATTATGACGGATGAAATTGGATATCCTACAACAACAAGAGGATTTATCGCACGAATCATTCTAGGAATGTGTCATTATTTTTGGGAGATATGATTGTTTTAGTTTCATGGGAACCCTTTAACTATTATTATGTGAATTAATGGTAATTATAATGATTAATATATACTAATTATAGAAACATGATTATTTATTTGGGAAGATAATTGTGACATCCCAATAAGTTTAGAAAGACTAATTCATGATGCATTGAAATAAAAAACAACAAACAATGGATTAGAGATATTAATGGACGCAAGGAGATATGTTATAAATTTTCCTCATTAATAAGGGGTCCATGGAATCAAGAAATTATATTCCCTTTAAATTGATGAATTACTCATTGGTGGTAAAAAAGATCAATTTCCATGGATAATATTAAGATTTATATTTTTATTATAATCTATAATGTTGAACAAGGATCAAATAATTAGTTCTTTTAAAAAAATTAGAGGATAAAATTCATTTGTTGGGTTTCTAAGGAGAGGAGTTTGAAAAGATTATTTCCATATTTTAATATTAAATTTTCAATTTTTTGAATCTATATATTCAAATTTATGTCTTATTCCATATTTTTTCATGACTATTTTATTAATATTTGAGGAATTTATTTTTATTCCCTTGAATAATAACATTAATTTTATATAGAATATATATTTATTTTTAGTTCCATTAATTAAATATTTTTTTTGATCTCCTAATACATATATGAATTGTTGTACATGACCATAAGAAAATAAATATATGGAAATTTGTGTGTGAATAATTAATAATGGCTTTATGTACATCCAAAGTATAATAATAATATTATCACTTATTAAAAAAATTAATATCAACTATATCATGATTTTTGATTTCTAAATACTTCCTTTCCATTAATTTTTATATTTTTCCTGTATTAATAAATATTTACTAAAATAAATTGAATATATATAATTTCAAACTACGGGTTTCATAATTGATATTTATGTGGTTGTTGGTTCGACCTCACAATAAAGCATTACCATGACTATTAGAATGTTTTTAAATAATTAATGATAATTATAAACATGATTTCCATTAGGAGTTAATGGTACCTTATTGTAGTATATAATTTTAATTATTGAAAGTTACATGTGAACTTAGAATGTCTTTAGGATTTATATATCAAGACAGAAAGTTTATTCTCTCCATATTATTTTCTTTTTGTATTATTCATTACATGTTTAGTGTTCCCATATTGTTGTTTTCAAGTAAAATATTTTTTTTCCATGAGTAATCCACTCGATAATCATGATAGAAACATTATTAATATGATATTGATATAGAGAAGAGAAATTTAAAATAAAAAAATAAAAATTGATTAATTTTACATAGTTCATGATATAGAACAATATTTAATCGATAGTTAACTATCAAAATTCACATTGATATACTATGGTTTACATTTAATAATGGGGGGTATGAAAATGTATATTATTATCATTGGTTATAGTGATTCTATATTGATATATTGTTTTACAAGATGTGAAATTCATTTAAATATGTAATTTTTTTGTTTATATGGTTGATAGGGGTAAAATAAAAATTTTCTTTAGAATATTATCTAATATAATTTTTCTAACATATCTCTTTCACCTAAAATTTTGGTTTTACCATAGAATATGAGTTTGATGAAATATGAACTATTCATATTTTTATGAAATATATATTGTATACATAATTTATATTTAATTGTA
Source organism: Viscum album (assembly GCA_963277665.1). NCBI lineage: Eukaryota > Viridiplantae > Streptophyta > Magnoliopsida > Santalales > Viscaceae > Viscum > Viscum album. Next base: position 322,849,649 of record OY728143.1, read on the forward strand.
CCATCTATTATAATTCAATGATAAAATTTCAATGATTCTTTACATTGATATCACATCTCATAGTTGATTTCAAAATGAAATATTTTTTCTATGAGAGGCATGATTCCACCATGGGATATTGGGATAAGGACAGACACCGTGTTCATTATCATTTTAATTTTCGACTACTAAATTTTAAAATTTTAATTTTTATACATTATTAAATTTGTATTCTAAAATAAACACCATCTAGATCATGTTTTACAAAACCAAATAAATATAGGGGGATAAGAGGGAGAGGAAGTGGAAGACACTGCCTAGGGAGTCGTTGCGTAGAAATATCATGTGTCGGCATGTCCACAACATGGATGAAATGACAATATAGAACATTTCACACCAATATATATGAAAATTTTATATTTAAGTATAAATATCGTTTTTATTTACATATTATTTTATTTTATACCCTCAAAATAGTTATTGGGTTTCCCATATGGGTTTGTGTAGTTTTTATCTGGGTCGAACATGGGTTCCAGGATGATCATAGGGTCTTCATGTATGGGAATACTGGAAAAAAATGTTTTCTTCCAAGCAAATACATCATGTTTTATTTATATTTTCAGAATATTAATATTTAGAAACCATAATCTATGTAATTTCATTACATAATTTGTAGTTGTACATTGCCAAGCAGCCGTGTAGTTGCAGAGAACCCCAATATAAAAGGGACATTTATGGGTAGTAGTACACAATCAAATCCTATGTATGCCCTTGCAATGTATTAATAGAATTCTAGAGACCATTTTTCCGTAACAAAATAATTAGTACATGTATGAACTGTCGGTGTACCTAGTCCACATATAAGTACCTAGATAGTGTGTTGATTTTGGTTCACATATCATATACTTATAGATACACTTCATATACTACCCAGTAACTCAATTTAGGGGGTTGGGTGATTCTGTAATTTAGATCTTGAATTAGAAAATGGAAGTGGCCATTTTAAGTGTCATTTCACGAAAAAACTTGATGGTTGAACCCTACATCTATTTAATGAATTTTAATAGGGACTTTAGGGGAAAAAGATTTGATGATGATATTTTCCGCCAGGAATTGAATCCATAACAGATCCGAATGTGTGAAATGTGATAAGTCATATATTAGAGTGATTATAATGGTTTGAGGTTATGGAATGAGATTTCCATGATCCATAATTGATGCAGCTGTGTATTTTCCCTAGATATAATGATTTGGTTGTTACTGTATATGGAGGATTTGTTTTGTGTGAGGGCCGATCTGAAATGGAACGGAAATGTGATGGGAATGCAGCCATCTTCCAAGTCACATTTTCTCTAATGTGGAAAAAAATGATTTGTGATTCTTGAGAATGGGTTTTTGGATGTGTTACACTTATAATAAGGGTTATTTCTAGATGGTAGTGATTAATATCATGGACCACACATAGGGTGTTTTACTATTTCTTGTGATTGGAAATCAAGGTATGTTACTCTATAACTTGTTGACACTATTGAGAGGTTATGCATTGGAATGTGTAGATATGATCACAAGTGTCATAATAGAACCTAGATCCATTTTTTTATTTCTAGGATTTGATGAAATTTCAAAATATGATGATTATTACCTTGAATTAATGATGGAATATGAATTTCACCACCCTTTATTTAATATTTATTAGTGGAATCGATTCAATGTATAAACCATTAGGATGTTTTCAGAAATAAATGGAATTCTCTCGTAAGACAATTGTGACATGTTATAATTTATTCTTACATAGTAGGGAGGGATGTAATATTCATAGGAATATTCAATATGGAATATTAATATAGGGATTAGTCCCAAAATCATAACACTCATATAAGGGAGAGACAATATCCAACTAGGGATAATTCCCAAGATGATAAATATTATAGTGGAGGTATGTGATACAACTAAGATTGGGATTTCTTAGATCCTTCCCTGAGACGTATATTTTTGGGATTATTTATCAGATTAGAAAAATCTCATAGTAGTGGTCAATGATCACTATTTTAAACTCCCATAATTAAGGTTCGTGATGAAAATTTTATAGTTCCAGAGTTTATGTTCATGATTAATATTCTATACTCTGATAGTAGAGGTCTTTTATTACAATTGTATACTACAATAGTGAAGTACTGTGATGGATATTGTATAATCCAATAATTGAAGTCTTGGGTGACTAATTACCCTCGTATAGTGGAGGTCTATGATACAATTAGTGTAGATTTCATGTATTTGGAGTTGGGGTTGATCTTCCATTTTATGATGGAGTAGCAAATATAATTCTATAGGCCTGTGATAATTACGGGCCTATGTCCTTGATGAGAAAAAAATATGTGATGTTGATTATATCTACTACATACACTATGGGGATTCATGAGTTTTCTATATTGTTTGAAATGATTATGAGATGTTATAAAAGGTAGTCTAGCACTGGCAGAAGCATATTCAAAATGACGAGGTACCATAGTAGAACACATGGATTAAAAATTGATATAATAATTACATTCTTCCATTTATTTTTTCATCTAGGAAAGGAATAATTCATGAGGATTCAATTATGAAAAAAAATATTGTTTTAACATTATGGGTTTACTATTGAGATATATTTGTCATTCCTATAATTACACCTGAGGGAAAATGTAGACTGTATATAATGATTTAGGTTGAGAACAAAATCATGATGGATTTGGAGAATAATGTGATTGAATTATTGTGTAAATACACTAATTTGTTGTCTTAGGATCAAAATATTATAGATCATTACATATAGAGTTTATGTAAGTGGCATGACTCAAACATGATAGTTGAGTTGATGTATATATTTTTATCTATTTATTTTGTATATGTTATCATCCTCATGGGTGATTATTATTATTTTTATGATATGGCATTTTTGGACTATATGAAACCTTTCATTTTTAAGTAATAATATTGATTCTTATCCTTTTTAATTTTATGTTTTGTAAAATTAATTGTTTAAAATTTATTATTATAGAAATATGATATGAGGATATTGTCTCCAGTAAGTCCCACTATAAACTTTAGATAATAGTTTGAAGCCTTTGTCCAACACAGAGGAATTATAGAGGTAACCTAGAGACCATCCATATAGAATATGTGAAGTGATTCAAGGAAGCGGGAAATTTCAATGGGTTATTAAATTTAAATTTTTATTTAACTATTTGGGACTTGTTTTCTTAGATATATGAGTGTGTTAGCTCATGAGATTGATACTGGATTGAGGTTTCATTAACACATTATACAGTGTGATTTCAATGTTTCCTTGGATGTGATTAAGGTTATAGTTTTTTTATATTATAGTTACTTTCTTTGTTCATATCCTGTGATGAAAATGGGGTTTGGATATAATATTTTCTTGATTTTTGGTTCTCGTCATGTTTGAACAATTTTTATTATATATTTTACTATTTGAACAAAATGAAAGATTAATCACATGCATCATGTGCTGAAACATATAATTCATATGTCATATAGGTAACACACACATATATTTTATCACCGACGACTTTCTTAGTCTTTTAAATTGTCAAAAAATTATCATATGACATCTTATCATTTAAATATTCAATGGAATTTTACTATAATTTGTTTAAATGTGTATATATTTTATTATAATGTTTCATCATGGTGATATATAGTGAGCCTATTGTGATGAATGTGACATAGTCCAGTAGTGTATGGGGTGTGAGGTGATTATAGTGGGTTTGTGAGGAAAATGGAACCATAATCGTATCCCATAGAGGGTGGGTTTCATATAGATTTGTGTAAATAATATTTCATTAATAAACTCTAAAGGCCTTTCCAATATATTTTATAATGAAATTAAACTAATCCCAACAAGTGGTTGGGGTTTCTATGGTTCGGATAATCTATGAAAATGTCTCTCGTTATGTAAGTGGTGATCGATAAGATAATATTTGTAAAGACCCGTAAAATTCAAGGGAAATTTTTTTCTTAATTTTCTTTAGAATTTTACAAGAGCGCGGTTTCAGACGGCACCTGATTCCGAGGCCCGGAGTGCCCGGAATTAATTTCCGAAGTTTGGCTCGGGTACGTTCAGTGAACGAACGAGTGGGAATTCCTAACTTTTGTTCCGGTGCTCGGAATTGAAATTTGAGGGCACCGATGAACACGCAGCGCCGATATTCGCTTAAAGAGACCTTTTCGGGAGTTGCGTTTGTTGCGGGTTGAAAGTTAGTTTTGGGGTTTTTAGTTTGAGTTAAATAAAATTGTGTAGAACAATTTTATTGTAACTTGTTAAAACCTATCAAAGGAGGTTGGAAGTGGGACCCACACCCACTTAACCTCCCTTGGGAGGATTAAGTGTGGCGGGGCCCACACGAACCCCTAATCCTTTCAAATTCTCTCAACTTGCTTAACCCCTAATTAAATGACTTAAGTTACTTATTTAATTATGGGAGTTAAACCTTTTGAATTTCAAACTTTTGAAATTCTCATGTGTTATGTGATAATAAAATAAGATGTTGTCTTATTTTATTTTGGGGTTATTTGTTTGTCTTCTTGAGAGGTGGAGAGCTCTTCTTCTTCTTCAAACTCAATGAAGAACGCGAAGAACACGGTCCATCCGCGACGCCGTATCCGCGACGCGACGTACTTCTTCCGCCTCATCTCTTCCGCGACGGTTTTCCGCGACGAACGCCATCGACAACGACTCTTCCTCCGACGTCAAAGGAATCGACACCGATATTCCACGACTACGTCAACGTGCGACTATCGACGTAGGGGTTCTTGAGTTCGTTGTTTTCTTTATTATTTGACTTTCCTCAAGACTTGACGAAGAACGCTCAATTTCCGACGAAGAACGCCGCTCCGCTCTTCTTCGTCTCCCGTGTCAACGAAAGAGAACACCGCTTCCTCCTCAGACCTTCTTCGTCGGCATACGAAGATTCGCCAATGACGTAACTCTTCGGGCATATCTCTTCGTCAACGGATTGACGAACGACGACCGCGACGCCCGACCACCGCGACGTTGTCTTCCGCGGGATGTTGTCAAATCTTCGATCTTATACCCGAGGTAGGGGTTGTTGTTTTATTCTTTAATTATCCCATTTCTTGCTAGTGGATCGCATGTCTACGTGAGGCTTTTGGATATTTTATATAAGTGTTATTGTTAACGCGAGGGGGGGCCGGACTGCACGAACACGGCCGAACCCCCCTCCATCGTTCTTGTTTATTCATGCGGGTGGAAGCAAGTAGCGTGGTGCCGTCGCACCACGCGGATGATCGTGCTTATATTTTACGCGGCGCCGTCGCGCCACGCCGAGGTAGAATCTTCAAGAACGCGACGCCGTCGCGCCGCGTTGAAAGGAATCAAGACACGGCGAAGGGGCGCGGTGCCGTCGCACCGCGCCGGACGACGAACACCGCGGCCGGTTCCGGGCCGCGGCGGGACGAGGAGACGCGGCCGGTTCCGGGCCGCCGCGGGACGAGGAGACCGCGGCCGGTTCCGGGCCGTGGCTGAAGAGAATACCGGCGGCCGGGCCGCCGGCGTCGGAAGCCGAAGGGGGGACCGGAAATTTCCGGTCCCGTTGGAGAAAACTGGCCAGCCAGCTGGCCGGACGGAAGTCATTAAAACCGGGGGAATTAATCCCCCGGCCGTAATAATAAAACCCCCCTCTTTAAGAGGGGGGGGGGGGGGGTTCTTTGAAGGATGGGGGCAGCAGGCCCCCTCGGTTCCGCACCAGTAGGCCCCCCACGTGGGGGGGGGGGGGCTTCATAAAAAAAAACGGGCGCGGCCCTTTGTGTCGTGCCGCCCCTCAAAAACCGCGGGGGTTGTTCTCCCGCGTGCAGCCACCTCGCGGCGCCAGGCCGCCGCGGCCCGCCGCGCCGCCACCCCGCCGCGCCGCCGCCGGCCGCCGTGCCGCCGCCGACGGCCGCCGCGCCGCCCAGGGGGGGGGGTCGGGCCTGGTCGGCCCGGACCCGGACCCCCCCCCCCCGTTTCGAACCAGAATCGGTTTTTGGCCTATAACTTGAGCCTCGGACCTCCGAATGACGAACCGTCTGCGGAAACGCGATCCTTGGATCGAGACGGTCGTTTCGGTATATCGCACTCAAGGTTTCGGTTTACTTTGAGTTCAGCCGGGTTGGTTCGTTCACGAAACCAACCGGGCCTTTGGAGCGGAAACGCTCATATCTTGAGCTACGAACGTCCGATTGATGCACCGTCAGTCGCGTTGTGTTCCTCTTAGTGAGACGGATCTTTTGGCATACTCCGCCCGAGGTTTGGACGCAGGAGGAGTACGGTCTGGTTGGTGAAGCCTTATAAACCAACCGGGCCCCGGAGACGAAAATGCCAATAACTCTCAGACCGGGCGTCCGATCGACGCGCCGTCTGTTGCGTTGAGTTCCTATTGACGATACGGAACTTTTGGATACATCAACTCTGGTCTTCGTGACAGTTGATGTATCAGCCTCTCGGCTCGTGGAGCGGACCCTCCGAACGAGCTTGCTGTGTGCGGGAACCCTAGTGCTGGCTGCGACTGTTCTTCTGCTACGACTGCTACTGTGACTGCGACGACGACAGTACAGAGATCCTGTGTGGATTCGACGACGACGACTACAGCACTCAGCGATCCTACGTGGATCAGTGCTACAGGTCCTGTGTGGGCCCGATCCTGTGTGGGTCCTTGCGCTCAGCGGTTCTGTGTGAGCCAGCGCCTACAGGTCCTGTGTGGGCCCGATCCTGTGTGGGTCTTTGCGGGGGTTAGTTACCTATCGATCCTTCGTGGGTCCGACGACTTAGATAGATCAGTGATCATCTTTATCGTCCTTGAAGAAGTATACCTGTGTGAGCTGAATCCTATTGCTTTCCTGTGTGGATTGTGTTGTGCAATCCTGTGTGGATTACGTTTTTCTTTCCTGTGTGGAATACGTTTACTATCCTGTGTGGACTGAGTTGTACTTGGGCTCGGAGGTTGGAGCGTATTTGAATTGATGACTTAGGTATATGTATGGGCATATATCTAAGCAGTGTCGGTTGTTACTTCGTGATTGTTATTTTCTTCGTGGTTTATCCTTTGTGGATTTTGAGAGACCTTCAGGGGTATCGGGGTCCCTACTGAGTAGCTTATACTCACCCCTGCACGGGCTTTGCCCGCACTACGTTGTGTTGGTTGCAGACGACGGACAGCGTTGACCTTAGCTGAGGCTTGCACAGCGGGACGGTACCCGGAGGTGGACCACTGGGCAGGACGTGGACGGAGCAGACGGCGGGACCCGTGGAGCAGAGGAGCTATCTGTACCCACCCTTCAGGTGGGATTTCCAATGGACAGCTCGGAGTAGCGGATTTTACTTTTCAGTTGCTGTTTTTCCCTTTTCGAGTTGTACTTTACTTTTAGATTGGGTTTGTATACTGGCCCATTTACTTTTCCGCACTTTCAGTAGTACTCTGCTTTTGTTTAGTGTTTATTTTCTGCTTGCTTACTCTGTGGTGTTTGTTTACTTTTCAAAGGCAATGCCTTCCCTTTTTACTGGGATTTACGCCTTGGTGCTAGTCGCCAGCCCCTGGCCTATGGAAGGCGGGCTTGGGGTAGTCACGGCATGGACCCCGAGGGCGGGTCGTGACAAATTGGTATCAGAGGAGTTCGGTTCTACCGCGAACTCTGATCATTTCTATGTGAAGAAATAATGTTTAGCGTATTGAGTGTGGATATCAGTCCAGGGAGTCCAGTGTTGGTGCGGCGGCCGACGTATCCGTACACCAGGACCCTGACTTCTGATTTCCGACTTAATGCACGAAAACATTGATTGCGTGTGTGTTTCAAAGTTTTCTTTGTGATTACTTATATCAGCTCACCAGGTATACTGTTCTGACCGTGGCGCACCTGTTTCCTTTTCAGGATGGCCCCACGACGACAGCCAGCTAGGGTTCCGAGAGTCGAGCGAGACGACAGCCCACCGAGCGACGAGGCCTCGGTACAGGGCCCTTTTCCAGTAGTGGCACCGGCGGTAGCTTTACCCGCCGATCCCCCGATGCTTCCAGCAGCAGCCGCTGACGATGCACGTCGCCTCAGCGCACTGCATGAGTTTCAGCGCCAGCGACCGCCCAGGCTTCGCGGGGAGACGGATCCCCAGGCAGCAGAGGACTGGCTGGAGGCAGTGGTTCGAGTGTTTAGGCTAGTGAGGACACCAGCAGACCTCATGGTGATCCTCGCTGCGAGCCTACTACACGCAGCAGCAGGACGATGGTGGAGCTTGATGCTCCAGGTGCACGATGAGGCATCCCTACTTTGGACGGACTTTGAGAGCCTCTTCCGCTCGGAGTTTGTCCCAGCCACCCTTCGTGCGGTGCGTATCCAGGAGCTTCTACAGCTGCGGCAGGGCAGCATGACGGTCGCTCAGTACTCGGCGAGATTTACCGATCTCTCGCGCTACTCGACCGACATGGTACGGGACCCATTCTTCCGGGCCCGGACCTTCGAGCAGGGTTTGAGACACGAGATCAGGGCATCGCTGATCTCCCTCAGCATACCGACTCAGACAGGAGTACTGGAGCGGGCCCTTCTGATCGAGATCTTCCTTGCTGAGTCTACGCCAGCACAGCGACCCACCGCAGGGCGGCACGTGGCAGAGTCATCTGCAGCAGGCAGTCGACAGATGACTCAGGGGTCCAGACAGACCAGACCTTCGGGCAGACGATCTCAGGGAACTGGCTCAGCAGTGCGGGGCACACAGTGCGGAGCCAGTCTTACGAGAGGCAGACAGTGCTACTCGTACGGCGGGCAGGGCCACATGGCTCGTGACTGCCCGACCCGCCGTGCCGAGGAGCAGCAGACGGTTGAGGGACCACCGAGGCAGAGGCAGAGGGTCGACCGTGGCGGTCCGCAGGTTGGAGGCGGACGAGGCAGAGGAGCTGGACGAGCAGCCGGTGGTGGTCGACGCTTTGAGGCTCTACCACCACCACCACCAGGAGGTCCACCCCGACCACAGGGAGCTGGCGGGCAGCGACAGGCATAGCTCCAGGCAGCAGAGGCCTACGACCACGGCGCACCCGAGATGATTCGAGGTACTATCTGTGTCTATTCGACCCTTGCTGCAGTTCTTATAGACACAGGAGCGAGTCATTCTTTCATAGCCGCTGCCCTTGTTCGGAGCTCGGAGATTCCGACAGAGCCGTTGGCTCGATCCTTACTGCTAGAGACTCCTACTGGAGCAGACTCGACGATTACGTAATGGTGCCGGCAGTGTGAGCTTACTCTAGGAGGCGAGAGCTTCGGCTGGGATCTTCTTGTAGTAGCGTCGAGGCCTTACGACGTCATCTTGGGCATGGATTGGCTATCTTCGGTCCATGCACATATTGACTGTTTTAGGCGCAAGGTGCGTTGTGTACGCACCGACGGGAGCAGGTTCACCTTCACCGGTGAGAAGGGAGCCTTAGCAGCACAGGATGGACTTCCACGGAGGAGAGGACAACCCATAACTCATCAGTTGGATAGCCTTATCCTTGGAGCAGTTGACGTGCGGAGTCCTGGTTTTCCTGCAGTGGTGGATCAATTTGCGGACGTTTTTCCTGACGACGTTCCAGGGCTACCTCCTCGCAGAGAGGTAGACTTTTATATTGACTTGTACCCCGGGACAGCCCCGATATCCACTCCAGCATATCGGATGGCCCCCGCCGAGCTTCGAGAGCTACGGGTACAGTTGGAGGACTTGCAGGGCAAGGGGTTAATCCGACCCAGTGTTTCACCCTGGGCTTCCCCGATATTGTTCACCAAGAAGGCGGACGGGAGCTTGCGACTTTGTGTTGACTATCGTCGCCTGAACCAGGTGACAGTGAGAAACAAGTATCCGCTACCGAGGATTGATGACCTCTTTGATCAGCTCAAGGGAGCACGGTGGTTCTCGAAGATAGACCTCAGGTCAGGCTATCATCAGCTCAGAGTCAGAGACGAGGATGTGCAGAAGACGGCCTTCAGATGTCTGTATGGCCACTATGAGTTCTTGGTTATGCCCTTCGGTGTAACCAATGCTCCAGAAGTGTTCATGGCTCTCATGAACATGATCTTTCATCCATACCTCGATCGGTTTGTCGTAGTCTTCATCGATGACATTCTGATTTACTCTACGACAGAGGAGGAGCACGCCTATCACTTGCGAGTTGTCCTTGACACACTCCGAGAGCACCAGCTTTATGGTAAGCTCTCGAAGTGCCAGTTCTGGATACGTGAGGTTCACTTTTTGGGACACGTTATCTCTGAGGCGGGAGTTGCAGTGGATCCCGCGAAGATTGAGGCTGTGTTAGCATGGGAGCCACCCAGGAGCGTGACTGAGGTTCGGAGTTTCTTGGGACTAGCTGGATACTATCGGAGATTCGTTCCAGACGTCTCCAGAGTTGCGGCATCACTCACAGCTTTGACGAAGAAGGGGAAACCCTTCGTGTGGTCAGACAGTTGTCAGCAGAGCTTCCAAGATCTAAGACAGAGATTGACTAGCGCACCTATCTTGAGGTTGCCTGAGGAGGGAGTAGGGTACGTAGTCTACTGCGATGCATCAGGGACCGGACTCGGATGTGTTCTGATGCAGGAGCGGGCAGTGATCGCCTATGGATCACGACAGTTGAGGCCGCATGAGCAGAACTACGCTACCCATGACCTGGAGTTAGCAGCAGTGGTCTTCGCTCTGAAGACATGGCGACACTATCTGATGGGCGAGCGCTTTACAGTCTTTTCCGATCATCAGAGTCTCAGGTATATCTTATCGCAGAAGGACCTGAACCTGAGACAGCGACGATGGCTCGAGTTCCTCCAGGACTATGACTTTGAGATAGTCTATACTCCTGGGAAGGGGAACGTAGTAGCTGATGCCCTCAGCAGGAGGACGGGCATTCAGCTACTCGAGGAGGCGATGGAGAAGCTAGCCTCTTTGCAGATATCCTTCGTGGATAGAGATGGAGCAGCCTTTCTTCAGTCTCTCACAGTCACTCCTATACTACTGCAGCGGGTCAGAGAGGCACAGCGTGAGGACGCTGACTGTGAGACACGGCGTGCACAGATATCCTCGGGACAGGCACCTGATGGTTTCTCCCTTGGAGAAGAGCACGACATCCTTTTCAGAGGACGTACCATGGTACCAGTTTCTTTGCGAGAGGAAGTGCTGAGAGAGATTCACACTTCTCCTTTGGCGGTACATCCTGGAGTGGCGAAGATGTACCAGGACCTCAGACGACAGCACTGGTGGCCGGGCATGAAGAAGGCTGTATCAGAGTTCGTTTCTCGATGTCTCACCTGTCAGCAGGTGAAGGCAGAGCATTAGGTACCAGCGGGCTTGGTACAGCCTTTGGAGGTTCCGGAGTGGAAGTGGGACGACATATCTATGGACTTCGTGACTGGACTTCCACGTACTTCCAGAGGTCACGACTCCATCTGGGTGATTTTTGACCGACTCACCAAGTCGGCACACTTCTTACCCATCAGAGAGCAGGGCTCAGTAGAGAGCTTGGGACGTCTCTACGTTCAGGAGATTGTGGGGCTCCACGGCGTGCCATCATCTATCGTTTCCGATCGAGATGCCCGCTTTACTTCCCGGCTTTGGAAGGGGTTACAGGAGGCGTTCGGTACGCAGCTACGTCTTAGCACAGCTTTTCACCCTCAGACGGATGGTCAGACGGAGAGGACCATTCAGACTCTCGAGGACATGCTCCGCGCATGCGTCCTCGACTTTGGTCGTAGCTGGGAGGACCACCTACCCTTGGTGGAGTTCGCGTACAACAACAGCTACCACTCCACCATCGGGATGGCACCGTACGAGGCGTTGTACGGCCGACCATGTAAATCTCCTTTGTGCGGGACATACCCTGGGGAGTCAGCACTCGTGGGACCGGAGATGGTCTAGGCCACGACAGAGAAGGTCCAGGTCATCCAGGAGCGGATGAGGAAAGCTCAGAGCCGGCAGAAGTCATATGCTGACAGGAGGCGGAGGCCACTGGAGTTCGAGGATGGCGACCACGTCTTCTTGCGGGTCTCACCTCGACGTGGTATTCGGAGATTTGGCCGAGGCGGCAAGTTATCTCCGCGCTTCATCGGACCTTTCCAGATTCTCAGCAGGATTGGTGAGGTGGCTAATCGCCTAGCTCTACCACCTCAGTTGCACCGGGTGCACGACGTCTTCCACGTATCCCAGCTGAGGAGATACGTGCACGACCCGACGCACATCATTGACCATGGGGAGCTTGACGTTGACGATGGGGCGACTTTTACGGAGGTCCCGGTGGAGATAGAGGATCGACAGGAATGGGTCCTGCGTGGGCGATCGATTCCTCTTGTGCGAATCAGATGGAAGCACGGGAATCTCCAGGAGAGCACATGGGAGCGGGAGGCTCAAATGCGTGCTCAGTACCCTCATTTGTTTCCCTAGTTTTTGATGTATCTTTACGAGGACGTAAAGCCTTGAGGTGGGAGTAATGTAAAGACCCGTAAAATTCAAGGGAAATTTTTTTCTTAATTTTCTTTAGAATTTTACAAGAGCGCGGTTTCAGACGGCACCTGATTCCGAGGCCCGGAGTGCCCGGAATTAATTTCCGAAGTTTGGCTCGGGTACGTTCAGTGAACGAACGAGCGGGAATTCCTAACTTTTGTTCCGGTGCTCGGAATTGAAATCCGAGGGCACCGATGAACACGCAGCGCCGATATTCGCTTAAAGATACCTTTTCGGGAGTTGCGTTTGTTGCGGGTTGAAAGTTAGTTTTGGGGTTTTTAGTTTGAGTTAAATAAAATTGTGTAGAACAATTTTATTGTAACTTGTTAAAACCTATCAAAGGAGGTTGGAAGTGGGACCCACACCCACTTAACCTCCCTTGGGAGGATTAAGTGTGGTGGGGCCCACACGAACCCCTAATCCTTTCAAATTCTCTCAACTTGCTTAACCCCTAATTAAATAACTTAAGTTACTTATTTAATTATGGGAGTTAAACCTTTTGAATTTCAAACATTTGAAATTCTCATGTGTTATGTGATAATAAAATAAGATGTTGTCTTATTTTATTTTGGGGTTATTTGTTTGTCTTCTTGAGAGGTGGAGAGCTCTTCTTCTTCTTCTAACTCAACGAAGAACGCGAAGAACGTCGTTCTTCAACGAAGAACTTCTCCGCCGAAGAACACGGTCCATCCGCGACGCCGTATCCGCGACGCGACGTACTTCTTCCGCGTCATCTCTTCCGCGACGGTTTTCCGCGACGAACGCCATCGACAACGACTCTTCCTCCGACATCAAAGGAATCGACACCGATATTCCACGACTACGTCAACGTGCGACTATCGAGGTAGGGGTTCTTGAGTTCGTTGTTTTCTTTATTATTTGACTTTCCTCAAGACTTGACGAAGAACGCTCAATTTCCGACGAAGAACGCCGCTCCGCTCTTCTTCGTCTCCCGTGTCAACGAAAGAGAACACCGCTTCCTCCTCGGACCTTCTTCGTCGGCATACGAAGATTCACCAACGACGTAACTCTTCGGGCATATCTCTTCGTCAGCGGATTGACGAACGACGACTGCGACGCCCGACCACCGCGACGTTGTCTTCCGCGGGACGTTGTCAAATCTTCGATCTTATACCCGAGGTAGGGGTTGTTGTTTTATTCTTTAATTATCCCATTTCTTTCTAGTGGATCGCATGTCTACATGAGGCTTTTGGATATTTTATATAAGTGTTATTGTTAATGCGAGGGGGGGCCGGACTGCACGAACACGGCCGAACCCCCCTCCATCGTTCTTGTTTATTCATGCGGGTGGAAGCAAGTAGCGTGGTGCCGTCGCACCACGCGGATGATCGTGCTTATATTTTATGCGGCGCCGTCGCGCCACGCCGAGGTAGAATCTTCAAGAACGCGACGCCGTCGCGCCGCGTTGAAAGGAATCAAGACACGGCGAAGGGGCGCGGTGCCGTCGCACCGCGCCGGACGACGAACACCGCGGCCGGTTCCGGGCCGCGGCGGGACGAGGAGACCGCGGCCGGTTCCGGGCCGCGGAGGAAGAGAAGACCGGCGGCCGGGCCGCCGGCGTCGGAAGCCGAAGGGGGGACCGGAAATTTCCGGTCCCGTTGGAGAAAACCGGCCGGCCAGCTGGCCGGCCGGAAGTCATTAAAACCGGGGGAATTAATCCCCCGGCCGTAATAATAAAACCCCCCTCCTTAAGAGGGGGGGCGGTTCTTTGAAAAAGGGGGGCAGCCGGCCCCCTCGATTCCGCACCAGTAGGCCCCCCACGTGGGGGGGGGGGGCTTCTTTAAAAAAAAACGGGCGCGGCCCTTTGTGCCGCGCCGCCCCTCAAAAACCGCGGGGGGTGTTCTCCCGCGTGCAGCCACCTCGCGGCGCAAGGCCGCCGCGGCCCGCCGTGCCGCCGCCCCGCCGCGCCGCCTCCGGCCGCCGTGCCGCCGCTGACCGCCGCCGCCAGCCACCGCGCCGCCCAGGGGGGGGGGGGGGTCGGGCCGGGTCGGCCCGGACCCCGACCCCCCCCCCCCCGTTTCGAACCAGAATCGGTTTTTGGCCTATAACGTGAGCCTCGGACCTCCGAATGACGAACCGTCTGCGGCAACGCGATCCTTGGATCGAGACGGTCGTTTCGGTATATCGCACTCAAGGTTTCGGTTTACTTTGAGTTCGGCCGGGTTGGTTCGTTCACGAAACCAACCGGGCCTTCGGAGCGGAAACGCTCATATCTTGAGCTACGAACGTCCGATTGACGCACCGTCAGTCGCGTTGTGGTCCTCTTAGTGAGACGGATCTTTTGGCATACTCCGCCCGAGGTTTGGACGCAGGAGGAGTACGGTCGGGTTGGTTTAGCCTTAAAAACCAACCGGGCCCCGGAGACGAAAATGCCAATAACTCTCAGACCGGGAATCCGATCGACGCGCCGTCTGTTGCGTTGAGTTCCTATTGATGATACGAAACTTTTGGATACATCAACTCTGGTCTTCGTGACAGTTGATGTATCAGCCTCTCGGCTCGTGGAGCGGACCCTCCGAACGAGCTTGCTGTGTGCGGGAACCCTAGTGCTGGCTGCGACTGTTCTACTTCTACGACTGCTACTGTGACTGCGACGACGACAGTACAGAGATCCTGTGTGGATTTGACGACGACGACTACAGCACTCAGCGATCCTACGTGGATCAGTGCTACAGGTCCTGTGTGGGCCCGATCCTGTGTGGGTCCTTGCGCTCAGCGGTTCTGTGTGAGCCAACGCCTACAGGTCCTATGTGGGCCCGATCCTGTGTGGGTCTTTGCGGGGGTTAGTTACCTATCGATCCTTCGTGGGTCCGACGACTTAGATGGATCAGTGATCATCTTTATCGTCCTTGAAGAAGTATACCTGTGTGAGCTGAATCCTATTGCTTTCCTGTGTGGATTGTGTTGTGCAATCCTGTGTGGATTACGTTTTGCTTTCCTGTGTGGAATACGTTTACTATCCTATGTGGACTGAGTTGTACTTGGGCTCGGAGGTTGGAGCGTATTTGAATTGATGACTTAGGTATATGTATGGGCATATATCTAAGCAGCGTCGGTTGTTACTTCGTGATTGTTATTTTCTTCGTGGTTTATCCTTTTTGGATTTTGAGAGACCTTCAGGGGTCTCGGGGTCCCTACTGAGTAGCTTATACTCACCCCTGCACGGGCTTTGCCCGCACTACGTTGTGTTGGTTGCAGACGACGGACAGCGTTGACCTTAGCTGAGGCTTGCACAGCGGGACGGTACCCGGAGGTGGACCACTGGGCGGGACGTGCACGGAGCAGACGGCGGGACCCGTGGAGCAGAGGAGCTATCTGTACGCACCATTCAGGTGGGATTTCCAGTGGACAGCTCGGAGTAGCGGCTTTTACTTTTCAGTTGCTGTTTTTCCCTTTTCGAGTTGTACTTTACTTTCAGTTTGGGTTTGTATACTGGCCCATTTACTTTTCCACACTTTCAGTAGTACTCTGCTTTTGTTTAGTGTTTATTTTCTGCTTGCTTACTCTGTGGTGTTTGTTTACTTTTCAAAGGCAATGCCTTCCCTTTTTACTGGGATTTACGCCTTGGTGCTAGTCGCCAGCCCCTGGCCTATGGAAGGCGGGCTTGGGGTAGTCACGGCATGGACCCCGAGGGCGGGTCGTGACAATATTCTCAAGAGAGTATTCTAATTGATGAATACTCGATGGGATCAAATTCAGGGGTAGACAATTGGTTTCTCATGAGATGTCATTATGATAAGAGATAATGATGTGAGTGGATTTTTCTATGGTGTTTTGGTACATTTGAGAATGGTGAAATGTTTTTCTACAATGAACTGAGACTCATATGTGAGACATATGATTTTTCTTCAGGTGGGATTCCTGGGGATCATGAGATGTGAATTAGTGTTTAGTTCATTGGGGACATCCTTTATCATGGGAAACCGATGAGAGGGGTTGAATTAGGACTGAGTGTTTTATTGAGGCATCAAGCATGAGTAACTAATCTATTTTGATATCATTTCACACAATGTTATACCAAGGTTATTATGATTGTTTTCATAATTTTTCTATTCATAGGGAAGTATATTAGTACCTTTGTTTCAAGTATAGTTTTTAAGGGAATGATTGTATGGATTCCATAAATTGTTAAAATTATATTCTCTTTTCCAGTATGACGTGATAATGGAGGGATTTTCGTTATGCGGATCTCCACCATATAGTATCTAAGGAAGTGTTAATGTTTTTAAATAGAGATATTTTTTATTTTGAAGTGAAATATCAATTCAGATATGTCTTGTTATAACTGACCCGTAATGGGATAATGGTTATTAGTTTAAGTAGGTTATATTATATAATTAGTTTATGGATCATGAGATCATGATATCTTGTGTGATTCTTTATTGATATCACTCTTTATAGAGGAGGATACTACTGGATTGTGTGGCATTTTGGGAAAAGGAATTTCCTGATAAAGGATAATGTGCATAGTTTTTGTGATGTTCTAAGTATATATTGTTATTTACTATTGTTTTTATTTGGTTTATAAGGAAACAAAATCAATGTATTTTTCATATACCTATTGAGGTATGTTCTTGAGGAACAGTTTACGGAAATCCTTCTCATTGGAATCGCACAATAAGACATTAGAGGATGTGATCCTCATTTTAATTGTTTTCGATTGGAGGGTATCATTTCTAGTGGGTCACCTATGGGTTCTTGATGTTTGTTATATGAAAATATGGTGTAATATTTTTAACCAAATATAATCATTGAGTTTTGTAATGAACAAATTGGGGTATATAGAACATGATTTGGTGATTTTTAGTGAGGCGATGATAAGGATACACTTACAGGTGGATTACTAAATCAGTTATGGCTAAATATCAATCATTTTTGGAGAGGTTTGTGGGAACAATGAAATTAGTCTTTGATGAAAATGATATTCCCATTTTTATATACACACATATCAAATTAGGAAGATTATATTACCACTATGTCTTATCAGCAACGACTATGGTTATAGAGGGGAGTTTGAAAAGAATCATGTATGAAAGGGCTGAGAAATATATGGGAAATATTATTATGTGGTTTTAGATTGTCAAGAGGGAAAAATTGTAATATTACATAAGATTATGAAAATAAATTATTCTTCCACCACTATGTTGGTCTCGAAATTGGGTGATTTTTGTATGACAAAATTATTGGTGGAAATCAGATTTTTTTAATTTTAATTGAATAAATAATATTTGATTAAAAAAATTATATTAATTTCATTGTGTATGTTCACTAAATTAGGTTTCCATATTGTATCGTAATAGTGAAATTATGTCACAACCCCCTCCCCAAAAAATTGTACCCCTCCTGGCCCGGCAATGTGCGAAGGGAGATAATGACCCCTGAGTCCCACCTCTAGTAGGCCCTGGGTTGGCGACAAGCACTAAAGGTATAATAAACACACAAATGGGAGGCACTACCCTCTAAGAGAACACATTCAGATGATAGAGATAATACATACTCCAACCAACTCCAACACAGAACAGAAATATAAAAGAATCCCATGTACATATATGAAATGCCATGCAAAAGTAATACCACTGAAAGAAAAAAAATGCAAGTACCCAAAATAAAGTAAAAACACCAGCGACCACAATCTCGAACAACTCCTGCAACCATAGGCTAGTAGTAACTAGCCTGATCTCCAGCCTTCTCCAAGTGACCTGAAAAAATGGTTTATATATACGTAGGGTGAGTATAAAAGTATACCCAGTAGGATCCTCCCCGAATCCTCTCGTGCATAAGTAAAGAAGGCATGCTAAAGCACATTGAACAATAAGTGAAACCAACACATCACCTAAATAGGTATACTATATTCCCAACCTCACCATGGCTACTCTCACCATGTAACTCATATAAGAATATATCATATAGAAAATAATATCAAGGGTAAACGGATACTACATCCCCACTGGTTTGCCGCTTTTCCCCAATGACATACGTCCAATGCATCTCTCACCAAAGGCATGCCAGTATACACTTGGGCTAAGCTCCACAATCTGCACCACGTGGATTACAATGTCTTGCCCGCAGACACCTGGGTGAAGCACCACACCATACTCAAAACCAAAAGTAACTAGGTAGTTTCTAGGAGCCACCACATCTCGTATAACGTGTATCATAAGTCAGGTATTATACATCAAGACTTTATAGCCCATACATTGAGTAAGGATCCTCAATCCATCACATCCTATGCACGTTACACCTATAATAGTCCATAGGATACTATATCCAGAATATATGTGTCGAAATTACCACAAGCCATTACCGCCCTCTATACACATATATAGGGAAAACTCATCATTGTGCCAATGGAATGAGTATCTACCAAGAGAAGAGAGTGGGGCTAAATGGGTAGTCAGCCATTCAACCTCCCATCAGAATGAGGGGGAAAACACCCCCATGGATCAGAATCCCTGGGGTATTAGTTTCCCTTACTGACAGGCTGGAGTAGCGTATATAAAAAAAAAGTTACAAAATAATATAACTCAAAACCACACTATGGGCATAACCTAGTCTTAGTATCAACTGCAGCTAACGTCTCTTAGACTCTGGGATGCTATTTCTAAGACTAGGTATCCTAAATACACACAACCAATTAAAGAACATCATTAGGTCACTTTATTCCTTTTTTCATCAATTCCTCTTTTCGTTAATTAATTCCTAGCACATTAATTAACCATGAACAAAACCACATTAATCTTCATTGGCATCACATTAAAAATAAATAGTTTCTTTAAAAGTTACAACATCACCATTAAATTCCAGCATCTCTATCCCCGTGGATTATCACCATTTAATCAATCGTTCATTATAGAAATACTTTCCCATATTCTCAGGCATTCTAGAAAAGAATCGAATGCTACTAAACACAAGGGGGATAAAAACGTTGAGTAGATATACTATCTGTCGAGTCTTTTCTACCTATACCAAGAGCATAGACCCATTATCCCTTGAGAGGCTAAACATGGAAATCACATGGAATACCCTGTGTGTCTTCACCCCATTCGAAATAAGGGTAAGCCCGACCTACTGCCTTGAGAAGTGGGAATAAGTAAGGTAGATAAATAACCAATCAAAACTACCAAAAATCCAGCCATCACAACCAACCCATACCATCATCCCTAGTGTCCTCCCTGACACCCACATGCATAAACCGATGCAACTCTTCACCCTAGGCATCATATGCTGCCACAACCACAAGCCCTCCCAACCTCCACATATCACAACACCCCTCCAGGGTCACATTACATCACAAGTAGTAGGAAAAACAAACAACACATCAAATTACAATAAGAACCATATTCTTTTTCATGCCTGTTTATATCTATAAAATTAATGATCAATTAATTCCGGCTTTATGTCCTTCATCAATTTCATCAAGAACAACATGCGAAATATAAAAGGCATAGATATCACACTATCTAGCAAAGACATGAGGCAACAACATATGTTCTATGAAATTTCATAATACGGTTCAATTATTTTTATTAAGTCAATTCCAAAGTCATAAAGTGGAATTAGACATGATAACAATACAATTGCACATAAAAGAGAAAGAAGCATGAATCCCCTACCTCAATGGTTTTGACGGAAACCTAAAGGGTCGACGAACTCCCATGAGACCTGGTCGATTCTCCATGAATCCTCCTTAGATATCTTCTCCTAAAACAACCAAGACCAAAGATAAATATAAACGACATACACACACTTAGATCTACCCATAACAAGTGTAGATCTATGATCCCGATAGAAGAGGAGGAGTAGATCTTCGTATATCTAAGAAACCAACCAAAAAATATCACATATCTTGAGAAACCGACATTGATTAGCGAAGAGAAGCTGCCCAATCACCTCCAAAACGCTTAGGAGAGGTTCTTCTACCTAAAAGGAAGGGTAATCCCATGTTATGGCAACTTAGGGGATGAAACGATGTGATTAATGGTAAAAAAAAGTTAGATCCACAATTTTAGGATCTAACTTTTTGTTCCAGCATGGTTAGTCCACACGGTTTTACAAACCATGTGCTAACCGTGCATTTGCTTCTGCCTCACCAAACAATCCTCGCATGATTAGTCTGCACAGTTAGACAAACAGTGTGCTAACTATGTGTCAGCCACTGCCTCCAAGACCAACCTTGCACGGTTTGGCCGCACGGTTTGACAAACTGTGCGCCTCCTGTTCAAAGTCCATAACCCTTTATATTTCCTTAAAATTCCACCCAAACGCACTCCCAGTCTCCTTGACCTCCCAGAACACCTCAAGAACCAAATTTTCACAATGTAATGTGCCAGAGAGCTCCAAGTTATTACATCAGATACCTCTCAAAACATTCTCATCCTTGAGAATCCAAAACTCACCTAAAGAGAAAACGAAGCAGGGTCTGAAAAACCACCCAACGAGATACCTCTCAAAAGAGAGCAAGCCACCAAAGCAACAAAGGGATCCATCTTAAAAACACAAATGTTCCACAACCACATAAGTTACAACGATACATGAAAAGAGTTAAACATCAATAAACTATGGGTATTGATCACGTAATGTGACTCACGTTCCCATGTAATCTATTCCAAGTCATCATGTCACCACAAGACACAAACCAAAGGAATGGATCTCCAACAAAACACCTTCTCCTCGCGGTCTTGTATCTCCATAGGTCTCTCCTCAAAGGTGGCATAATCATCAACATCGATCTATCCCCAATCAATGATGTGGGATTCATCAGGAAGATAACGAAGTAGCTCTGATACATGGAAAACATCATGTATCTAACTCATCTGTGGGGGAAGTGCTACTCAATACACCACAACTCCAACATGAGATAACACATCAAAAGGCCCAACCAAACAGGGAAAAAACCTACTCCCATGACCAAATAATCGATGCCTGCGACGGGGAGTCACCTTCAAAAACAAATGATCCCCAACATTAAACTCCAACGGTCTCCTCTTTTGATCAGCATATGATTTCTGACGATCTAGCACTGCCTTAATCCTCTCACGAATCACCTAAAACATCTCTTTTGTATTCTACACTAGTTCTGGTCTGAGAATTGCTGACTCTCTGACCCCAGTCCAGCACAACGGAGAATAGAAAGGTCAGCCATACAAGGCTTCAAATGGCGTCATACCGATGGTAGAGTGAAAACTATTATTATAAGCGAACTCTACCAAGGGTAAGTGCCTCATCCATGATTCTCCAAAATCAATACCATAAGAGCACAACATGTCTCCAAGAGTCTGGATAGTTCGCTCTGTCTGACTGTCCATTTGAGGATGAAAAGCAGTGCTAAGGCATAGCTGAGAACCAAAAGCATGTTGGATACCTCTCCACACCGTAGAGGTAAAACAAGGAACTCGATCATAATTGATCATCCTAGGGACTCCATGAAGTCTCACCACCTCCTCCAGATACTTCCTCGACAAAAAATCCACTGAGCTTGACTCCTTGATCGCTATGATGTGGGCTGATTTTGTTAAACAATCCACTACCACCCAAATAGCATCATGTCCTCCCAGAGCTCGAGGTAAACCTCTAAAAAAGTCCATTGAGATGTCCTCCCACATTCACTGAAGAATCTCTAATGGCTGAAGAAGACCACCTGGAACACAGTGCCCAGCCTTCACCTTCTGACAGTCTAAACAATGAGACACAAACCCCGCAATCGCACGCTTCAACCCAGACCACCAAAACTGACTACTCAATGATCAGTAAATCTTTGTCATGTCGGGATTTACTGCTAACAGCGAACTATGGAACTCCCCGAGAACCATCTCATGCATTTCCATGGAAAAAAAATCCTTCCATGATACAACACTCAGTGTTGTTCATCCTCCGACAAACCATCAGGGGCCTCACCACAAACAACTCAGTCTCTCCAAACTTCCACCTCTAGATCTCCCAACTGGGACTCTTCCAACTTCTGCACCAGGGATGGTTGCACCGTCATCTTCAAAAATCCATCCTCTACCCCAACTTCTCCCATATCAAGATGTAAATCTGATAGTTCTTCCATCACTCTCCAGGAATCACCGGATTCACGCACAACATCACTACACGACTTTCGGCTCAGCGCATCAGCTACAACATTCCCTTTTCTAGGTGTATAGGATATTTCAAAGTCATATTCCTGCAAGAACTCCATCCACAGATGCTGCCACAAGTTCACGTCATGTTGGGAGAAAACATACCTCAAACTCTTATGATCGGTGATTACCACAAAGCGCTCACCAATGAGGTAATGTCTCAACAAATTAAGGGCAAACACAACGGCTGTCAACTAAAGATCATGGGTGGCATAGTTGCGTTCGTGGGGATGCAACATCTGATACCCATAAGAAACAACTGACCCCTGCAGCATGAGCACACAGCCTAGTCCTAGGTATGAAGCATTGCAGAAGACATCAAATTGAACTCCTTCAGCTAGAAGAAAAGGACTGGAGCACTAACTAACTTATATTTTAGATACTCGAAAGATATATAACACTAATCAGTCCATATGAAATCCTGATCATTCCTGGTCAAATCATTCATAGGAGTTGCAACTTGTGAGAAATTGGCTACTATCCTCTTTTAGTAGCCTATGATACCAAGGAAACTTCGCCCCTATAAAACTGTCTTGTGGCCTAGCCAAGACACAACTGCTTTTACCTTCGATGATCCCTAGTTACTCCCTATTGGGACACAACATGACCCATGAAACGGACTTCTTGAGCCCAAAACTCACACATTGACAACTTCCTAAACAGAGGATGTCGATGAAGAACTCCCAAAATGGCTCGTAGATGCTCTGTATGCTCCTCTTCAGATGTCGAGTACTCAAGGATGTGATCGATGAAAACTACCACTAACTATCCAGGAACTCATAGAACATAGCATTCATCAGTCCCATTAGTACAGCTGGAGAATTCGTCATGCCAAATGGAATTACAAAAAACTCATAATGCCCATGATGACAACATAATTTAGTCTTCGGAATATCTTCGTCCTTGACCCGCATCTGATGATATTATGACCGCAAGTCGATATTTGGGAACCACCTTGCTCCCTTAAGTTGAACGATTAAGTTATCAATCTGCGGAAGAGGATAGATATTCTTTAGTGTCACTTTGTTCATGCGACGATAATCAACACACAACTGCAAACTATCGTCGACCTTCTTCACAAACAAAACCGATATACCCCACAGTGACACACTTGGCCGAACAAAACCGCACTGCAACAGACCATCACGTTGTATACGTAGCTCTCATAACTCAGAAGGGTCCATCCTATATGGATTCATCGAGATAGGATATGCTCTTGGCTATAGATCAATCCCAAACTCGATCTCCCATCGAGGGGGTAATGCTCCAACATCATCTTGAAAGACATCAGGGTACTCCTCCAAGACCCTAGGAAACTCCAACTGCTGAACCTCTGAAGAACTCAACATTATCCCAGCCACCATGGACGATAAGGGTGGAACCCGTCTATGACCCATCCAAGGATCTCAATCATAAACAAACACCACTTTCTCTCCATCCGCATCAAAGAAAACAACCTTCTTCTTGTAGTAATAGACGATTGCCTACACTGAATATAACCAATCCATGCTGAGGATGACATCATATGGTTGTATTCGTAAACATATGAAACCACCCCAAGAGTGGTGTTTC
Source organism: Viscum album (assembly GCA_963277665.1). Classification (NCBI taxonomy): domain Eukaryota; kingdom Viridiplantae; phylum Streptophyta; class Magnoliopsida; order Santalales; family Viscaceae; genus Viscum; species Viscum album. The sequence goes on from OY728143.1 coordinate 322,873,838, forward strand.
CCTAAAACTAGCTCAAAGTCTCCACATACATCAAACAAGTCAGCTCGACCTCCAACTGGCTTAGTCAACACAAGGGGCACTGGAACCCTATCTACCTCACGTCCCAAAGCATGGACGAGGGTAGGTAATATGAAGAAGTGTGTCACTACTGAATCACACAAGGCATACACCAAGGTAGAAAACATGAAAAGGGTACCTCGAATGACGTCTGGCTCATCTGGTGTTGGTAATGCTAGAGCATGAAGCTGGCCACAACCTCTTTCATGGCCACTCTGACCCCGATGAAGACCACCACAATGGATGCACTCAGCTCTCTGAGGATGGGTAGAATCATGGGGCTATCCTCAGCCTTCCCCATCACCCCTATGGTGATCTAAAGCTTGTGCAACGAGCTGCTGCGGCCTTAGCCGGAACTCCCTTAAAGGAGGAACCTAGAGCATAGCGCCCTGTGCACGATGACCGCTCTGAATGGTCGGGCACTCCTGCTGCTGATTACAACAACCACCACAAGAAAAACAAGCGCCTAATCTATTGGGATAGGCCTTATAGTTCTTGCATCTTAAAAATTTAGATGTGAAGGGCTTTGACCTACCCCTGGAAGAACGGAAACACTTCTACGCTGAAAACTGGGAACCCCGGACCACAGCTATGGTTCATGAGGAATCATGTTTATTCCACTCTCGTGATGATCCTGTCCTGGCCAAAGTCCTCTCGACAACCTCTGCCCTCGCCAACACATCAATATATGTATTCAGCATAAATGGGGTGACATGACGCTGGATCTCTGGATGCAAAGACACATCGAAATGCATCTCTCTGGCCTCCTCATCTGGTAACAGGTCCGAAGCATATTGTAAAAGGTTCCTGAAATGGATTACGACTCTCGAACAGTGGATCTCCCCTATCAATGGGTAAAGTGCTCTTGGAGACTAGACACCTTTGTAGTAGATGAAAGGAACTCAACCCTGAACTTCTCTCAAAACTCCTCCCATGAGATCATTGAATCCTCACGATCCCTGAGGAACAAAAGCCACCACTGCCTCACTAATCCACACAACATCGTCACAACCAAAGTCACCCAGTGCTCCTTCCGAGCATGAATCGAACTGATGCCGATCTCGACCTCCCTTAACCAGTCTTCTGTGACTGCATCTGAAATGGAGTCCTCGTACTTCTGTGGACTATGGAACTGAAACTCTTGGAGTGTCTTCCTCCAAGTGTCGTCATCATCAACCTCTTCCCTGTGGCGGCCTGTTGGAATAGCCTGCTGGACATCTTCTATGAAACCCTGATGAGGTCATCGACCTAGATCCATACCAGCAAAATAACAAACACTTAATGCTCATATGCCTGGAATATGGAAGACTCAACATTTATTAACTAATTGTTTTCTTTAATTTATTTTATGTTAACCTATCCCAATGTCTACCAATTCAAAAAAAAGCACATAGAAGAATGATGCATGATCCTTTCCTAGGTCTCTACCCTACAACCAGTATCACCTTGTTTAGTATCCATTGTAAACATAAATGTATGTACATCAGATCATAGGGGGCCCTAAACGCCTATGCCTCATCCAGTTTCCAGTGCTTCCCACACTTGCTAAAAATGAATGACATTGTTTCCCTACAAACCCATGCAACCTCACATGTGCCTAACTCCCAACTCCATCCTATCCCTCAACCATACATCTGATACAACTCTATCATGACACCCTCCCACAAATTGTACCCCTCATGGGCCTGTAATGTGAGATGGTAGATAATGTCTCCTGAGTCCCGGCTCCAGTAGGACCCGGGTTGGCCACTAGCACCGAGGGTATAATAAACACAAAAATGGGAGGCATTTCCCTCTAAGAGAACACATGAAGAAGAGAGGGATAAGACAGACACCAACCAACTCCAACTCAGAGATGAAATTTAAAAGAAACCCAAGTAGATATATGAAATACCACGCAAAAGTACTACTACTGAAAGGGGAAAACTGCAAGTACCCAAAATAAAGTAAAAACAACAGCGACCACAATCCCCAACAGCTCCAGCAACCACATGCTAGTAGTAACCTGCCGGATCTCCAACCTACTCCAAGTGACATGAAAAAATAGTTTATATATACGTAGGGTGAGTATAACAATATACTTAGTAGGATCCTCCCCAAATCCTCTCGTGCAAAAATAATGAAGGCATGATAAAGCACAATGAACAACAAGTGAAACCAACACATCACCTAAATAGGTATACTATATTCCCAACCTTACCTAGGCTACTCTCAAAAAGTAACACATACAAGAATATATCATATAAAAAATAATATCAGCGGTACCCCGCTACTACTTCCCCACTGGTTTGCCACTTTTACCCAATGACATACGTCCTGTACATATCACTCCAAAGGCTTGCCCGTATACACATGGGCTAAGCACCAAAATTTGCTCCACATGCACCACAAAGTCTTGCCCGCAGACACGTGGGCGAAGCACCACACCATCATCACAACCAAAAGTAACCAGGTAGTTTCTGGGAGCCATCTTATCTCGCATAATGTGTATCATATGTCGGGTATTATAACTCATGTCATTACAGCCAAAACACCAAGTCAGGATCCTCAAGACATCACAACTTATACACATTACACCTATAGTAGCCCATAGGATACTATATCCAGAATATATGTGTGGAAATAACCACATTCCATTACAGCCCTCTACACACATATATGGGGAAAAAACACTGTTGTGCCAATGGCACGAGTATCTACAAAGAGAAGAGAGCGGTGCTAAAGGGGGTAGTCAGCCATTCAACCTCCCATCGGAATGTTGGGGAAAACACCCCTCCATAGCTCAGAATCCATAGGGTGTTAGTTTCTCTTTCTAATAGGGTGGAGTATCGTATAGAAACACAAAAAGTAGAGAATATATATAACTCACAACTAAACAATGTGCATAACCTAGTCTTACTCTCAACTGCAGCTAACGTCTCTCAGACTCCGGGCTGCTATTTCTAAAAATATGTATCCTATAAGCACACAACCAATTAAATAACATCATAAGGTCACTTTATTACCTTTTTCATCAATTCCACATTACGTTAAAAGATTCTTAGCACGTTAATTAACCATGAACAAAACCACATTAATCTTCATTGGAATCACATTCAAAATCAACAGTTTCTTTAAAAGTTACAACATCACCATTAAATTCCAGCATCTCTATCCCCGTGGATTATCACCATTTAATCAACATGTCATTGCATAAATACTTTCCCATATTCCCAGGCATTCTAAAAAAGAATCTTATGCTACTAAACACAATGGGGCTCAACACTGTGAGTAGATATTCTACCCGTTGAGTCTTTTCCACCTATAGTAAGAGCGTAGACCCATTATCCCTTAAGAGGCTAAACACAGAAAACACGTGGCACACCCCGTGTGTCTTCGACCCTTTTAGAATAAGGGTAAGAAAGACCAGTGGCCTTGAGCAGTGGGGAAAACTAAGTTTGATAAACAACCAATCAAAACCCCCAAACATCCATCCATCACAACAATCCCATACCATCATCCATGGTGTCCTCCTCAACACCCACATGAAAAAACCAATGCATCTCGCCACCCTAGGCATCATCCAATTCCACAAACACCAGGCCCCCCTACATCCACATATCACAACACCCCTCCAGGGTCACATCACATCATAAGAAGTAGGAAAAAAACACCACATAAAATTACAATAAGAACCAAATTCTTTTTCATTCCTCTTTATATCTAACCAATTAATTATTAATTAATTCCGGCTTTAAGTTCTTCATCAATTTCATCAAGAACAACATGGTAACAATACAAGGAATAGATATCACACTATCTAGAAAAAACATGAGGCAACAACTTACATTTGATGCAATTTCTTAATCTGGTTCAAATATATTATTTAATTAAATTCCAAATTCATCCAGTAGAATTATACATGGAAACAATATAATTTTCCATAAAATAGAGAGAATCATGAATCCCCTACCTCAATGGTTTTGATGGAAACCTCAGTGGTCAAAGAACGACCATGAAACCGGGTCGATTCTCCATGAATTCCCCTTAGATATCATCTCCTAACACATCAAAGACCAAAGCTCATTATAAACGACATCCACACACATAGATATACCCATAACGGGCATCGATCTATGATACTAAGAAATGAGGAGGAGTAGATATAGTTAGATCTAAGAAACCAACCAAAAAAGATCACATACCTCGAGAAACCGGCATTGATTAGTGAAGAGAAGCCGCCACATCGCCTCCAAAATGCTTGGGAGAGGTTCTTCTAACTCTAAGGAAGGGTAATCCAAAGTTATGAATACGTAGGGGCTTAAACGAGGTGATTAAATGTAAAACAAGTTAGATCCAAAATTTTAGCATCTAACTTTAAGTGCTCGCACGGTTAGTCCTCACGGTTTAACAAACCATGCGCTAACTGTGCATTAGCTTCTACCTCACCAAACACTCCTCGCATGGTTAGTCCACATGGTTAGACAAACCGTGTGCTAATCGTGCATTAGAAACTACCTCCATGACCAACCTTGCATGATTTGGCAGCACGGTTTGACAAATCATGCGCTTCCCATGCAGAGGCCATAACCATTTAGAGTTCCTTAAAGTCCACCCAAACGCACTCCAAGTCACCTTGACCTCCAGGAACACCTCCAGTACCATATTTTTTCAAAGGGATGGACCAGAGAGGTCCGAGACATTACAAATTCCATCCCTTCTATTGATTTGGGAACATGGGGGTTTTGTTAGGTGATACTTAGTCACATTTCGGAGACATGGGCATTGGTCGGGCCCACCTTTTTATTTCTGTTCTATTTTTTCGTTCATTCCTTTTATCTATTTTTATTTTATGATTTTTCCATTATTAGAATTATATTCATTAGTAATACCCCATGGAATCCTATGTCCTAAATCCTATAAAGGGAGAGGTAGAGAAGATAGAACAAGGGGGAGAAGGCACTACCCAGGGATCCAATTTAGAGTTTGATTGGATGTTTTTGGGTTCCTATCATGGATTTGGTGTGAAGTTATGGTGTTTGATTCCAAAATACTGGAAACATTCATATTTTGAGACTCAATCTAATTATGTTATTTGTTTAATTTATTTGTAAAGACCCAAAATTTTCTAAGTAATTTTTTTAATTAAATGGAAATATTACATGTTTTTGAAAGTAGAAGGTATGTGATTCCGGGAACTAGAGTGACCAGAATTAATTTATGAACATTTTATGGTGTATTTAGTAAACACGAGAGATTTTTTTTGTATCATTTGAACTGGTGCTCAGAATTCAAATTTTAGGACATCATTGAACTCGTAGTGCCACTATTCTCTTATGGAGACCTTCACCTCAACCATAGTAGGTCAAGGGTAGAAGTTAGTTTTTTGGATATTAATGGGAGAGTATAAATGAAAATAATAAAAATAAAAAAATAAATTTTATTTTTTATATGAAACCCCCTTTTTGATTCATGGTGGTGGGGACCACCTGAACCCCTCTTTTAATGGGAGGAAACTCTTGGTTCTCCCCCAATTTAATGAGCCGACTATAATTGCCTAATTAATAAAAAAAATAATACGTTGGATCCTGGAATTTCATGAGAATTGGGGGAAAAGTTGGGAAAGGAGAGCCTTGGTAAAATATCCTCCAAACAATGAAACTCTTTAACAAATAAAATTCTCCAGATCAAAAACATGGAACAGACAATGGATCATGTTGCGGGAGCAATGGGTGTCATCGTCTTCTTCATCAGCATCTTCTTCTTCACAACACCTCCGACAGATAATCAATGTAGGGGTTTTGAATTTGATTGTTCATGTTTGTTCTTCGTGGTTTCACATTGATTCCATCTTCATCAACCATCTGCTATCAGTCTAACACGGAGGGTTTGGGCTAAACAAATTTGGCTCAATCCCTCCTAAAATCATTCGTGGTATGACATGTTCTTGACCAGAGGTGGACGGATGGAGGCTGAATCACCGACCGACCACATAGAACTAGGGAAGCATGAATCCACGCTGCTGGAAGGGAAGGAGGTCACGTCCCGTCGACTTCGGCAGATGGTGGACGCAGCCGGCACCCTTGGAGACCACATGGAAATAGTGAACCATGAATCTGTGCTTCTGGTAGTGGAGGAGGTTGCGGTCTGTTAGACGTAGGGGAGAAGGAGATAGTGGCGGCAAGTTTATGTGCCACCGAAGATCGAGATCGCGGATCCTTGTCCACGATGGAGTTTGGAGGGCAGATGGCATCCAGCCAGCTTTAGGGGACAGCGGCGCCATCATGCCATTGGAAGGAGAGCCGGCCAGAGCCCCTACTAGCCACTTCACCCTGAGTGGGACCACTATGGAGGTTCCCACATGCCATTAGTCACCAGCCAAATGGTAGACGAACCATTCAGAATACCAGTGGCAACTCACTATGAAACGGCTAGGGTGGGCCCCACCACAACAGACCACACTAGTCCAGCAGGTTGCGCCATGCATGGACTGGGTCGCGCCCAATGGGCCAGGACACCCCCTTGCGGGATGGGCACTCCATTTGTGGGCTGGTCCAGTCAGTAGCCTAGCAGGCTCTGCCCACCACGGTCCAGCCCATATGGGATGGACTGAAACTGGGTTAGACTAATCCCTGGCCCATCAGGACCTAGATATGACTTTTTTCATTATATTGAGAATTAGGCTTCCATTTGACGAACCATCTATGACACCCAGATCCTTTGATTGAGACATTCCTTTTGTTATAATCCATCTATGTTTTGGATAATGTTGGAGTACAGCTAGGTTTGATCGAAGGAAAATCCAACTAGGCCCTCGGAATAGAAACTCTAATAACATACAATCTGGGCATCCAATTGATGCTCTATTAGCCTCTTTGGGTTTCGTTTGATGTGACCAACCTTTTGGATTCCACATCATGGGACTTGGTTGGAATTTAAGTAATAACTAATGGATTGGGGAGAGGAACCTACCGAAATCGAGAATTCTTAGTACGGGAACCATGCAGATGGATGTAATTGAAGAATATTCAGAAACTGTATGGGTTTTCTTCAGATAATATGTGGGCATCTTAAGATTCATTGTGGGTCAGCGCTCAATGATCTTGTATGGGTCAGCACATACTGATCCTGTGTGGTTCAGATCCTATGTGGGTCAGGGGGGTTAGTTACCTATCTATCTTTTGTGGGTCAGCGGGGGTCCGTTACCTATCGATCATGTGTGAGTCAATAGCAGTGCTTCTAAACATAATAAGAGGACTTATTTTAGGACTAATCATATTTACTTATGTACTTATGTTATTCTTTGTGTGAGATGAGTCGTTATCTTTGTGTTATTTACCATTGTGGTATTCTTCTGTGTGTTGTTACCACTGTGTTACTTACCATAGTGGTGGTACATTTGTAGTATTTTTCTGTGTGGTGATACCATTTTGGTACTTACCATCATCGTAATACCCTTGTGGTATTCTTCTATGTGTCATTACCTTTGTGGTACTTACCTTCATGGTGTTCCCTTCTTGGTATTCTTTCCTATGTGGAACAGTTGTAGTTCTGGACAAAGAATTTGGCCTTGTGTTTCATCATGAATGACATGATTATACTTGATATCTTAATTATGTGTATAGGAATATACCTAAATAGGGTTGATTATTTATTTCAAAATGTTTGGTTTATCCTTCTTGGATTTTAAGAGAACTTTGGTTGTATTGGGGTCCCTACTGAGTATCGCTATACTCACCCCTACAAGGGCTTCACCCATACATTGTTTTGTCTTGTGTAGATGACAGAAAATGCTGACCGAGGACAAGGTTACCGGGACTGGAGGCTACTCAGACGATGACATTAAACGAGAAAATACAAAGAGAAAACTTTATGAGACATATACCTACCCTTAAGGTAGGATCCTTAGAGAGTGTTCACATGCGATGTTTTCAGTTTTACATATAATTTTCAGTTTGGATTATATTTTGTCCACCGTTTATTTACTGTACACATTATTTTTACTATACAGTTTACTTTGTGCTTGTATCTTGTTGTGTTCTTGGTTGGTGAGTTTATAGGTTATAAAGGGTATACCTTCCCAATTTTATGTATATGCCTTTCCAATGCAAGTCGCCAGCCCCTGACATATGGATGGTGGCCTTGGTGTAGTCACGACATGGGCGTTGGGGGATGGGTCATGTCAAATTGGTTTTAGGGGAATCGATTCTATCGAAGAACCTGGATTCTGATCTTACAATCCGCAATACTATTATGTGTTATGAGTTTGGTTATCAGTTTGGGGAATCCAATGTTGGTGTGGTGGTCAACACTTCGATACACCAGGACCCGTACTTCTGATTTACGACTCAGTCAAGAAAACACGGATTGCATGTGTGATTTTGAAAAGTATTCTTTGTGATCAATTTCAGTCAACTCACCAGGTATAACTTAATAACTATGGCGCATGAGTTTCTTTTCTCGATGCCTCCAGGTAGACAACCATCCAGGGTTCCATGTATAGTATGTGATGACTGCCCACCGAGCGACGGGGCTTTGGTGAAGGGTCCCCGTATGGCAGTTGTACCATCTGGTGGTGCACCAGTATACCCACTTCCTGTTGGGTAGCTGATGCTACCAGCCCCAGCAGCGGGGGAGTTTTCCTTTTGAGAACATTGTATGAGTACTAGCACAAAATTCCAAATAGGATACTGGGAAAAATGGATCCATATGTGACTGAGGATTGTATAGAGGTCATGGATAGAGTTTTTCATCTTGTAGGGACACTTACTAATCTAATGGTGATAGTTGATGCCAGTCTTCTTCAAGCATCTGAGGGAAGATGGTGGAGCTAGATGATCTAGGTTCACGATGAAGTAACTCTCATCTTGGTGGACTTAGAAAGCCTTTTCAGGGTAGAGTTTGTCCCAATGACCATACACATAGTGTGTAAACCTGAGATTCTCCACATGCAGGAGGGATGCATGACCAGGGCTCAGTATTTAGTGGGGTTCAGGGACCTCTCATTCTACTCCACTAACATGGTATGATAACCATTCATTAGGTCCCAGATTTATGAGAAGAGGATCAGATGAGAGATTAGATCTTAGAGGATTTATCTTAGCTTCCCAATATAGGAAGGGGTGTTAGAGCGAGCACTCATAGTGGAGGGCTTCCTTGCTGAGAAGACACTACAACGAGAAGCACCACTAGATGCTCTGTAGAAATGATATCTCCAGCTAGCAGTAGATAGATGAAGTATAGGTGAAATAGGACCAGACATATAGGAGGAAAACCACTGGATATAGGGTCAGTGGGGTGGGGATCTCGAAATAGAGTAGGGCAGGTGAGTAAAATCCACTGTTACTCATTTAGTGGGTAGGGTCACAAGGCTCGTGCCTTCCTGACCAACTGTATGGATGACAATCTGAGGGACCAAGGACCGCCTGGGAGAAAGAGAATATTTGATCCAGGAGGACTATAGGCAAGAGACAGACAAGGCAGAGGAGCAGGCTATGCAACAGGAGGTCAGCGGCGTTTTAAGTTCTACAGCAGCAACCACCAGGTGGTCCACCCCAACCACATGGAGATGGTGGAACAGGAAGAGTTTAGATTCAAGCTGCCGAGGACTATGACCATGATGCTCTAGATATTATACAAGGTATGATATGGGTATACTACACCTTAGTTGTAGTACTTATAGACACAAGTGCCAATCACTCTTTTATTCCCACAACTCTCGTTCGGAGCTTCATGTGCAGCTGTTGGCTTGATCCTTAGGACACGATACTCTTACGGGAGAAGATTCAATGATTACACACTGGTTCTGGTAGTGTGAGATTACTCCAAGAGGTGAGAGATTACTTTGGGATCTTCTAGTAGTGGTGTTGAGGCTTTACGAATGTCATCTTGGGTATGGAGCAGTTATCCATAGTTTGTGCCCAGATTGACTGTATTAGGCGCAAAGTGTTGTGTTCCTGGATAGATGTGACAATTTTTCCCATCACTGCTAATAAGATAACATTTAATGTACACGATGGACTTACCTGGAGGAGTGTGTAGCCAAGCACACTTCAGCTGGGAAGCCTTACCCATAGAGCGGCCGATATTTATAGTTCAAGCTATCATGTAATGGTGGATTAGTACACTGATGTTTTCCCTGACGATGTTCTAGATATTACTCCTCATAGAGAGGTGGAATTTTATATTGACTTGTACCCTAAGAATAATCCAATATCTACACCAGCATATCATATGGCTCCCGCAGAGCATCGAGAGCTTCGAATACAGCTAGAGGACGTATAGAGAAAGGTGTTCATTAGGCCAAGTGTTTCTCCTTTGGAATCCTCGATTTTGTTCACCATGAATGTTGATGGGAGTTTGAGACTCTGTGTGGACTATAGGAACCTGAACCAGATGACTGTGATTAATAAGTACCCACTCCCAAGTATTGGAGATCACATTGATCAAATGAAGGGAGAATGATGGTTTTGAATGATATACATCAGATCATTCTATCACCAGCTCCGAGTATGGGATGAGGATGTTTAGATGGCATCCTTAAGAGGTCGGTATGGCCATTATGAGTTCCTAGTAATTACTTTCATCATGACCAATGACATGGTACTGTTCGTGGGACACATGACCAGGTTTTTTCTGCCCTACCTTGATCACTTTGGGGTCGTCTTCATCGATGACATTCTGATATACTAATCTATAGAGAATGAGCACACCTATCTTCTGCAGATAGTTCTGGACACACTCTGAGAGAACCATAATTATTGTAAACATTCTATGTGCCTATTATAGATCCGAGAGGTTCATTTCCTATGACACGTCATCTCAGAGGTCGGTGTTATAGTGGATCCAGCAAAGAGTTAGGCTGTGCATGCTTGGGAGCCACCCAACATTGTGTCAGAAGTGAATAGTTTCTTATGTTTGGTTGGTTACTACTAGAGGGTTTTCCCTGACTTTTCCAGAGTTGTGACGCCCTTTTCATTGTTGACGAAGAAGGGTAATCCCTTCATGTGGTCCGAGAGATTCCAATGGAGTTTCCTGTAGCTGAGTCAGAGACTGATGAGTGCCCCCATCTTGAGGCTACCAGTGGAGGGCGTTGGGTACATAGTCGACTGTGATGCATCAGGGACTAGGCTTGGATATGTACTGATGCAGGAGCAAGAATTAATCGCGTATAGTTCTCAATATCTCATATAACATGAGAAGAACTATGCTACCCATGACCTAGAGTTAGTAGAAGTGGTCTTCACCTTGAAGATATGGCAACACTACTTGATGGGAGAAAATTTTACAGTCTACTATAATCACAAGAGTCTCAGGTATATATCCTTTTTGAAGTACCTAAACCCGAGACAACAACATTGGCTTGGGATCCTCAAGGACTATGACATCAAGATAGTCTATAATCTTGGGAAAGGGAATGTAGTAGAATATTCACTCAGCAGTTGATCTAGTATACAGTTGCTGAGGGAGGCAATGAAGTAGCTAGCCACAGTGCAGATATCCTACATGGATTGAGATGGAGCAGCTTATCTTTAGTCTCTGACAGTCACTCCCCCACCCCTTCAGTGAGTTAGGTAGGCACAGCTTGGAGACATTGAATACGAGGCTCATCATTCTCAGATACCCACAATACAGTAACCATATGGATTTTATGAAGGTGGGGAGCATTCCATCCTTCACATAGGACATATTATGGTACCAGTGACGCTATAGGAGTAAGTGTAGAGGTAGTGCCATATGTCCCTTAAAACAGTAAATCCGAGAGTCCTTAAGATATACCAGGTCCTTTGGAGTCTGTACTGGTGGTCAGGAATGAAGAAAGATGTGACAGATTCTGTCTCATGGTGCCTCATATGTCATCTAGTAAAGGTAGAGAAACAAGTTCTAGCGGGCTTAGTTCAGCCTCTAGAGGATCCTTATTGGATGTGGGATGAAATTTACATCGACTTCATGAAAAGACTTCCACGCACGACTAGGGGTCATGATTCTAACTAGATGAACATTGACCGACTCACTAAATCGTCCAACTTCTTACCTATTAGAGAGTATGGAACAATATTGATCTTGGGGTGCCTCTACATGTAGGAGATTGTACGGATTCATAGATTTACATCATAAGTTTTCTATGATGGTGATGCACGTTTCACTTCCCGACAATAGAAGGGGTTATAGGAGGCGTTCAGGACATAACTTCGGTCGAGCACCGTCTTCCATCCTCAGATGGATGGTCGGACAGAGTGGACCATTAAGACCCTTGAGGAAGTGATTTGTGCTTGTGTCTTAGATATCATCTGTAGCAGGAAGGATCGCTTGGCTTTAGTAGAGTTTTCATACAACAATATCAATCACTCCACTATTAGTATGACACCATTCGATTTGTTGTATGGTTGATCATGCAGATCACCTCTGTGCTGGACGGACCAAAGGGAGTCAGCACTCATGGGACCAAAGATGGTAAAGGATACCATAGAGATGGTGCAGATCAGCCAAGACTGGATGAAGGCTACACAGATTAGACATAAATCATATTCTGACAGGAGACATAGACCTCTTGAGTTCGAGCATGTGGACCTTGTCTTTATACGAGTCTCACCTCGATGAGGTTTGTGGAGATTTGGCCAGGGAAACAAGTTATCGACGAGGTTTATCAGACCCTTTCAGATCCTCAGCTGAGATGGCGAGGTGGTTAACCACTTAGCTCTTCAACCACAGTTTCACTAGGTGTAGAACGTTTTCCACATGTCCCTAAAAATGAGATATGTACACGATCCTTCAGACATCATTGACTAGGGTGAGATGGACATATAGAATGAAGCGACATTTCTGGAGATTGTAGTAGAGATTGAGGATCGACAGGAGAGAGTCCTACGTGGGTGATCGATACCTTCAGTGTGCATTCATTTGTAGCATGAGACCTCTAGAAGGGAACATGGGAGGGAGAGGCTCTAATTCATTCGTAATACCCTCCCATATTTCCCTAGTTTTTGTTGTGGCTATCGGGGATGCAAAGAAAAGAGGTTGTGAGAATTTAAATACCCAGTAATTTCCATGTAATGTTTTTAATTATTTGGAAATATTCATTGTCGGTAAAAATAGACGGCGCATGATTCCGAGGCCCGGAGTGCCCAGAATGAATTTCTAAACTTTTTTGGTATGTTCAGTAAACGTGTGTGTGGAGTTTTGTGACATTTGAAATAGTTCTCAGAATTGAAATATAAGGACACCGTTGAACTCACAACGCCGATATTCTCTAAAAGAGACCTTCACATCAAAAGTAGAAGGTTTAGGGTAGAAAATAGTTTTTCATATTTTTGAGGGAGAGTTAAACGAAAATGGACTATAAATTTTATTTTTATTTGAAACCTATTTTCTGAAGACTGTTGGTGGGGACCACCCAAACCCCACTTTTAATGGTAGGAAACTCTTTGTTCTCCCAGAATTTAATGAGAAATCTTTAATTATCTAATTAACAAATTTTCTTTATTAAGTTGAATCTTGTCTTTTCTAGAGGTTGGGGGAAAATGTTGGAAAATGATATCCATGAAGAAATATCTTCCAAATGAGGAACCAATCTAATGAAGAAAATTATCTTTATCAAGAATGTGGAACCGACCTTGGAGTGAGTTGCAGGAGCAACATGCATCAACGTCTTCATCATCATCATCATCATCCTCATGAAACGTCCTATGGATGATCAAGGTAGGGGTTTTTAATTTGATTTCTTTTTTTTCACTTTATGGTTTCATGTAGATTAAATACTCATGAACCATATTCCATAAATCTAACATGAAGGGTGCTATCCAAAAAACATAGCATGATCCATCCACAAATTCTTCGTGGTACGATGTGTTCTTCATATGTGGTTGAACGATGTCAGCCAACACACTAGTTAGCCACAAAGAACTGGGGCGGTGCATGTTTGTGCCCTCAGTAGTGAAGGAGGTCATGGGCCGTTGGCCGCGGTAGAGGGTGGATATGACCGACACCCCGTCCTTCTGCATGGAATCGAGGCACCATGCGTCTACACTACCTGTAGAGGAGGAGACCATGGCCCATCGTCCGATGCGGAGAAGGGGACAGTGGTTTCCACGCCAGCCGAACATGTGGGAATGTAGTTGCGTGCATCCATGCCACCAGAGCTAGAGACCAAGGCTGCCCGGCCGCGGTAGAGGTTGGAAGGCGGCCGACATCCGGTCAGCTATGGTGGATAGTGGTACCGTCGCGCCACTAGGTGGAAAGCCGGCCAGAGCCCCGGCCGGCGGCGTCACGCCGAGAGAGACCGATTCGGAGGGCCCCACATTCTAGTAGGCACCAAAAGAATAGTCCATGGAATGTTTGGAATACTGGTGGGTGCCCCTTGGTTACGGCTAGGGTAGGCCCAGCAACAGTGGACCGCAATAGCTGAGTGGGCCGCACCCAGCGGGCCGGGTCTCCCCCTTTGTGGTGAGGGCCAGTCCGTGGAATAGTGGGTGGGGCCCGCCATGTTCTGGCCCATACGGGCCGGACCCAAAATGATTTGGGTGAGCCCAGGACATGTCGGGCCATGTCGTACTGGACCCAAGCCCATCTAGACCAAGATATGCCTTTTTGGCCATATCATGAGAACCAGGCTCCCGTTTGACGAACCATTTGTGAAACTAGGATCCTTGGATCATGAATGAAATTTTGGTATAATCCATTTGAATTTTTGATAATGTTGGAGTATGGATGGTTTGGATCGAAGACAAATCCAACCAGGCCCGTGGTACAGAAATGCTAATAACATTAATTCCTAGCATCTGTTTGACGTGTCGTTGTCATGTTTGGTCCCTTTTGACATGACATACCTTTGGGATGCTTATTTTTTGGAATTTGGGGAAATTTAAGTAACATAAAATGGATTGGGTAGTGGAGACTCCCGATAACCAAGCATGCTTATTGCGGGAACCCAACGACTGGCTGTACCGAATGAATCTTCAGATCCTGTGTGGGTTATTTTCATATACTCTGGGGGTCAGCGCTCAATGATCATGTGTGGGTCCATGAATACTGATATTGTGTGGGTCAACAATCAACAATCTTGTGTGGGTCATCGCATAACGATCATTTGTGGGTCAGATCCTATGTGGGTTAGTGGGGGTTAGTAACCTATCGATCCTGTGTGGGTCAGTGGGTGTTACTTAGATGTTGATCCAGTGTGGATGTGTAGCATCATTTCTTAACATAATAAGATGATATAGTTTATGATTAATCATCTTTTCTTTTGTAATTATTTTATACTTGGTGTGAGAAAAGTCATTATCTTTGTGGTACTTACCTTTGTGGTTTTCATATGTGTGGCATTACCTTTGTGGTTCTTACAATTGTTGTGGTACCATTGTGGTATTCTTATATGTGGTGATTCCTTTGTGGTACTTACCATCATGTTGATACACTTGTGGTATTCATCTATGACATGTTTCCTTTTGGGTTCTTAACTTGGTGGTGTTACCTTCGTGGTATTCATTCCTATGTGGAAGAGTTGTATTTTTATATAAATAATTGGGCCTTGTGTTCCATCTTGAATGATATGGGTATACTTGATAACATAGGTATATATGCACATAAACCTATGTAGAGTTTGATGTTGATTTTGTGCTTTGTCATTTATCCTTCATGGATTTTGAGAGACCTTAGGAGGTCTTGTGGTCCCTACTAAGTATCATTATACTCACCCTTGCACGGGCTTCGCCCGTACCAGGCAGTGTCTTGTGCAGATGACGGACAATGCTGACTGAGGACGATGGTACTAAGACTAGAGGATGATCGGTGGTGTATATTAGTCAAGGCAATCCATAGAGACGATCGTACATGATTAGTTCCTACCCTTCAGGTGGCATCTTTGGCGGGTGTTCAAAGGAGTTGTTTTCAGTTTTACATGTACTTTCCAATTGGGATTGTATTCTAGCCCCACTTTACTTACTATACACACTATTTTTACTACAAATTTTTCTTTGTGCTCGTATCTTGTTGTGTGCTTGGTTATGTGTGTTTATAGGTTTTAAGGCAGTGCCTTCCCGGTTTTAGGGATATGCCTTTCTGGTGTTAGTCGCCAACACCAAACCTATGGAAGGCATGCTTGGGGTAGTCATGATACGAGACTCAGGGGAGGGTTCATGACATTTTAAACCCATATATGAGTTTCTTGAGACCCCGTGGGGATAATTCGAGAAATATTTTGGCTAAATGGGGTATTTGGGTTGATCTCAAGGGCCTATATATTGGGAATTCCAATCAAAATACATGTGATTTCAATAAAAATGACATGTATATTTCGTATTTATGGAATATTATGTTTATGAAACCCCAAAACATGTACTTCGATGGCCAATCAATTATTCATGGAAAATCCCAATTGAGTCTTGGTATTGTAGTGTACATATCCATACCCCATTTCTGCCATGTACATTTAATATTATTTTTCCAAAACCCAGTTGTACCTAAAAAATTATGATGTACATTTTCAAGATTTAGATTTGAGAGGACACAACATGTAGTTAGGGTATATGTTGTGTACTTCTCCCTTGTTTCTTGTTTTAATGGCATGGGTGATTATGCACTCCAAAATCAGAATTAGACAAATGATAATTAATTTTACCACATTGTACCACATAGAATATCATGTTTTATTCTCTGGAATATTTAGGAATTATATAAATAAATTTTTGTTGAATGAGTATGGTAAGAGTGGTTTTACTCTGGTAATTTAATCATAGAGTCTCATAAGAGGGAGACTTGTGATGGGACAAATATCAGGATTTTGAGAATTGCAAGAGGATGTGTCATGGGATAAATACTTTCCTCGACTAGAGTGTCATGGGATACTATATAACTAGTATGATTGTGTTTTGAATTATATTGGAAAATAAGTTGGGTGTTCAGTCTAACATAGAGTGGCATGAAAAATGAGTGGGCTTGATTTTGTATCCCTTATAAGTATTTCCCCATTAATTTGAACATTCCATTAGATGTGAAATATTATTATCTAGCTTATTTACCCCTAGGTGATATGCTTTGGACTGTGGGTTTTCATTATTAACGAGGACCCAACATAGGGTATCTCACAATAAGGTAAGTTTGGGGACACTTGTAGGTTCACATTGGACATGTTTACTATTATCAGAGGATGTGAATATGAATGGGTATAGATGATCATGATTTCCACAATATAATCAATCTGTGAATAGATCTAGTTTATTCTAGGACCAACTAGGTCGCACTCTCTATATATGAAACATAGATGTGTGGTTTGTTATGTATATGGAGACCTGTGGTGAAGGATTATATGTTTATTTATTTCAAATTGTACACTCTTAGGTCATATCAATATATATATTGAATACACCCTGAGGGAAGTCCCGATGTGTTAGAAAGAATACTCCCCTAGTAATGTGGTGTTTATTATTAATAGGGTTATGCCTTAGCTAAGAATCTTATAGGTCTTATATCTTAAATGAGAATACTCCCATTTGGGAGGTCTGAGATAAACTTAGGGATTATTACCCTGAAGATAAAACTCCCATAGGGGAGGAATGTGATACTACTTGGATGGAGCATTGACAGATATTTTCATACGTTTTTTATTTTTATATTGTTATCTACTATCTAAGAAAACACACAATGTGTAATTTTATGGTGAAAATTTTTTAATACAATATTAGAAATTCATGATGACTACTGTATAATCACATAAGAATTTTTTTTATGACTATTATATACTCCCATAGTAGTGGTATGTGTTAACTGGTTTGTACATTCATAGTAGATTTTTGTGATGACTATTGTAATCTCTCGAACAATGGTCCCTAATGACTATATTATACCCCCATAGTTTAGGTCTATTGTATTATTTATAGTTATTCCATGGATTTAGAGTCTTGTTTGATCTTCTATGATGGGAAGGATCTTCTGGGGAGAGTTACCCAATAATGAGTTACTCAAGAGATTATGTATTTAAATAGAAGACTTTTATCGGGTATGGATATTATTGTTGTTAAATAAATCATTGGGTTACCCATGTTTTTTATATTGTTCATAATAGTCACATGGCATGAATAGAGACATTTTGGAATTATGGGAAAAATATATCATTCAATAGGGTTCTATGGTAGAATCCCATGACCAATAATGTTTTTATTATTTATTTTATTCTAATAATATTTTCTCTATGGTTGGTGATATTACATGTGTATTCAGTTTTGAAAAATATTCATAGGTTTTTTTTAAGGTGAAATATTGAGATTAATTTCTCACCCCTTATACATAAAACTTGATGTGATTTTATAAATTATGTATTCCTTCAGGTTGATCACATATCCATAGTTTATAGGGAGGAGACCCTGAATGAATGACTATTAATATTCACACATGTGTATTCCCATTATCTAGATGGTTCTACTAAAAATTCAAGATTGTTGTTTCAGTGGTAAAAATCAAAGTTCATATTATAGATTATGTATTTTTTAAATTTTTATATTTTACCATCCAAGTTGTGACTAGTGTAGTATGTATGGAATGATTTTTTTGGGACAATATGCCCCATTTTATTTCAGGAGAATGTCTAGTTTATTTATAATTTATGGATAAATTATTATATATTACTATTAGGGTTTTTTGGTTTAAGATTATTAACTAAAATATGGGGTAATATCCTCCTCATACTACCAAATTGAACCCCCACTTCAAGGAGGCATCCTCGGGTGCATGAGGAGGTGTGCATTAGGTCTTGTGGAGATCATATGTCTTAAAACAATTTAGTGGTATGGGTTGGAGGGATGTTACAAACAAATATATATATATATATATATATCATCTAAATGATTTCATATTAAATACATATGTTTGCACTACCACATGATGATACAAATATACACCTGGTGTGTTTATTAATGAAATGTGTCACTTTTTTCTGTACCCAATTTATATAATGTATCATTGGATATGTTGGTGGAATGAAATAGTTGAATAAGTATTGAAAACTAATTTTAAAAACTAATTTATATTATTTTGTATGTCTATATAAAATCAATTTATCCAATCCCCTACTAATATGAAAAATAATATAAAAAGTAAAACACACATAGTTTTTTATTGATGTTTTAGTCCCAATATTTGAATCTAATAATTTATATGTTTTTTTGAGTATTGAGACGATTATTATCATTTTAATTTTCAGGGGATTACAAGAGAATATAATGTTTATTCATTAAATATGTTAGTGTTTAATATTCTAGTAAAATTAAAGGGAACTATATATCCACGAATATATAAAGAGTCAAAAAATGAAAATGCGTTATTTTTATTAGAAATACTATCATACAATTGTTTCTTTACTCCTCAGTTTGAACAATATATTAAATGTAATTTTGTATGTATTTTTATATCATAAAACAAACATCTTCATTAGGGTAGGTCTTTGACTTCCATACACATATTAGAAAAGTTTTATGATCATTGGTGTTCCTTCTCAATATGTCAAAGTGATCATATTATTCATGAGAGAATGCATGGAAGCAATTGACTTTACCTTAGTATAAATCCATTAGAATGATTATCAAATATACCCTTTCATTATTATAATTAAGGAAATTAGTTTTATTCTACTTTCAATTTTTTCTTCTATTCTCCCTTTTTGATAAAATAATACATTAATATATTAATGTATCATCTTCTTCTATTATATTATTTTATTTCATTTCCAGGAGCCCATTATATAATCACTTTAACATTTTGAATAATATTACTATAATAAATATATAAATTCCACATGACATCTAATAGTAAAATAAATTCCTTGTCTACTTCATGAAAATATTTCTCCAAATTTATTGCAAGTTATGAATTTCAAACATTCCATTCAGAATTTGAAAAAATATCACATCATGATACTATCATTTAATCTTTCCAAATATTGAACCAATTTTAGCTAGATCTATTTATTTGGATTATAACCTATGATATTATAAATATAGGAAAAGAAATCATTTTCCATGTTATTTTATATTATTATTTTACATACAATTAAATTTTATATTTTCCAGAAAGTAAAATGGTGTATAGAATCCATTTACTAACAATATAAAAAATGAATACTAATGTATGCATGTAATATGAAAAACAGAACGTACCATTCAAAATGACAAAAAATTTCAGGAAATTAAAAATACATTTCTAATGAGACACGTATCATATGAAGAACCAAATTTCTTTAAAACATAGAATATGTAATATGAGATTGTAAAATATTTCAAAATTATCTGTTCCATTATCATATTTGGTGATTCTTCATCAAAACAACTTACTTATGCTAACATGAAAAAATGTGCACCAATAATTATTTTTCAATTTTATTTTCATTCACTCAGTGTTATATATTAGATATACATGTAACGCCCAAACCCTAGTTTCCCAGAGTCGGTTCAATGTTATATATCATAGGCATGATGCAAGGAATCATGTCCCTAATGGGCGATTAGTTTAATAGCATTAGAAGTACTTGATATATACATAAATTTTACATTACATGATGTGATAAAAACAACAACATTTTGTCTCCTTTGAATACAGTTATATCTCTTATCCTAACCCTTTAGGACAACCATAATATACCTATTCACCTCCCGAGAAAAATAAAACATATAAAGGGGTGATCTCAGATGCCCAGAAAGGATATGAATATAGAATAATCATCATAAATAAGCAGAAATATTTAAGGAAATGTATAGGAATAAAACATATTTCTATTAAACATAATCCTCAGAATAATATGGAAAATGTAAATCTAATAATTCCATTTACTTATTCACATGAATATTTCACTTTTAAAATAATCACATGTATTTTCAATATCCAATCTCATAACGATAGAATGCATAATGTCGGACATCATTACAACATAGTCAAGTACTCATGCCAAGACTAAAAATAAGATATCGTCAAGGCCTGGTGCCAAGGCACTAGTTTGTCTCATGATACCTAATGATTCATTGAAGAGCTATAGATGGCTCTACCCATCACATTCTAATTTCAATGCATTCCTCATATAGAAAGGTTGAAACAAAATATAAACATTCGTATTAAAACTAGAATACGAAATGTTAATACTTAACCATAAACCATGAATGGAATAAAAATAACACATCCATAGTCAAAAAAATCACAAAACCTTCAATATAAAATTGATTATTTGTGTTATAGTAAATCATCTTCAAATAAGTATAAAATCTATTAAGGGATGTTGACATTGATGAAATGATAATTATTTGAGATGAATATCTATTTATTAATTGAAAACATTTAAAAGTCATGTAATTAAAAATGAAAAAAATTATTTTTAAAATATTATAATAATCTAGTAAGGGAATCTTTAAAGGTGTTATAATGGTGAAGAAAAACCACACCCATCGTATAAGTTAAAAAAACATTTTTACATTAATTTGTCAAAATGTTCGTAAAGTTCCATATTTAAAAGGACCGAAATATTCTATTCAAAACATTTTATAAAAAGATGAAAAATTGTATAAATTTAATTATCCCATTGTCTAGTAAATAGAAAAGATGATTTCAAAAATATTTTTCAGAAACCCATATGGGGGTGATAAATATGTCCTTGTAGATACTTACATAAAAACAACCTTGGATAAAAATGTGATTCTGAAATTGACCCTTACCTTGTATTTTTCCTTGGTCGAGGGTACCTTAACCTCCTTTATAATATTTAAATCATGGTTATCAAATTATTAAATAACTATATATATAAATATGATATCATATATTATATTATAATATTTCACTGTTAATAATATTTTAGTAGTATCCTTCTTTCAGGTGTTAACTGATTCGTTTTCCTTTGTATGTTTTTTTATGTAAGTCTGGTTTGTTATGGATATGATGTATTTGATTCATATACAGAAATAAATTATGATTTTAAATATTATTTTTAATAATCAAATGAAAATTATTCTTTAATGGTTACAATGGGGAAAGAATCTCATCACGTTCGTGGAGACTGTAATCTGTACGAATTCTCGAACGAAACATCCATCTCGTTTATATTATTTTAAAACGAAATAAAACTAAAGGATACATTGGTACATTATTATTCCACTATAATATAATATTTTATATATGTTATTTATGTTCATTAACACCATCCTTTATAAATTCCATGTATGGTATGTATGAGTAAAATCTCTTTGAGGGGGAAGTAGTCCAAACTTCTTCAAATGAAATTATCGTATATATTCAACATAAAAAGAATAATGATATGATATAAAATAGAATTAAATATGATTATAGGTAAAATAAATATCATAAATATCTTATATATTTATATTTACATCATAATATTAATCATAATAGGTGGTTGTATAAGATTGAACAATCATCGTTTCGTGAGGCATTATTTCGCCCTCCACAGAAACATTATGTTCTATACCAATTAGAAAAATGTGTGTATATGTGTAGTTCAAATAAATATAATAAATACGACATAGTATATTTTGGATGCATGTGCTATTATAAAATAAAGGAATAAATAGTGTTTTGGTGGTTGGATAAGTAAAATAAAAGAATAGAATTTATGAAGATATGTTACCTTTTAATCAGGTAACTCCATTTGGATTGAACCAAAATGCTTCCTTGATGTGCCTTATTCCCAGGTAATGCCTCTTGGAGGAAGATATGGATGTAGTGTGATTAATTGGACATGGGTTGGATGAGCCAAGGGGCTTGAGTGGTGTGAGAAATAGGTTAGAGTTGAGTGCTTTTTATAAGAGGGATGATGGACTCGTTTGGAATGTTTGAAAATATTATATTATTATTTAATGCATTTAGATTTATAAAGATACAAATATTATTAAAGTAGAAGATAGGATGACTAATGTTAGAAATAAAATCATCAAATAAAAATCGGATAGGTTTTGGATATTGTTTTGTTTTTAATAATCTCATTTATTTAAATCATTCATTATTGAGGTAGACACTGCATCCTTATTGTGTCATAAATAATTTTATTTATTAGATGTGAAAAAATTATAAAAACAATTATGATGTAATAAATCCTTTTATATTTTAAATTAATATTTTATGTTGAAATGATAGCTTATATAACCCCATCTAAATTTTTTTTACTAAAAGATATATGTTTAGGTCATTTTTGTCTTTATTTAAAATTAATTAATATAATTAGTCATTATCACTCTCATGTGGCTCCATGGGGTCCCCATATTGACACAAGGATTCCCACGGTCAGACAAGTATCATTCAATAGGGTTAATACAAATGTTTGGGTAATTTAATATTATTATAAAATTATTTTTAATCCTTATTTACTCGATTTACCCCTTTTAGGATGGTTAATAAAATATCTACCGAATTAATTATTTATAATGTCTAAAAATAAAAGTAACCCATTTACCCAATTTAGGTCTCCTGATTCCAAATATAGAATCCAATTTTCAAAAATTCAAAACACAAATGTGGAATAAAGTAATTTAAAATTTATTCTTTTTTCAAAATAAAAAGTGTGTTTAGAATACATAATAACTATCAAATTATTACTACTTGTTTATATCTGGATTAAATGTGAAACTAAATCAAATGACCTAAGTGATATTAATTGATAAAAATATAATCTAAAGATAATAAAAATCCATGATAATATATAATGTAAGATAATAAATTAGATCAAATTTAAAAGTGGTTTTTAATTAATATTTATTATTTTCATTATTCAACTAAAATTGAAAGTTTTTTGGAGAGTACCGAAAATTCACCCTAAGATAATTTTGATATTTGGAATCAAAAAATGAAGTCCATTTTGAAAAAAAAATATTTATAAAATTTCCAAAAGTGTTTATTACTTTTCGTAACGGCTAGTTTGATTGGTCTTAGTGTGTTATAATCTTTATGATGCGTACAATAGAAGCTATTGCATTATTCAATGGGAAACATATCATGGAAGATTGGGATGTTTCGTATAGGGTTTATTCATTCAAAAGATACTGAATTTATAATATATGAAAGGAATATTCTGAAATCGTAATTTTAAAATAACATATAATTTCAAAAAAATCTAAAATAATTGTAAAAATATGAATATTATATCAACATATTAACCTATTACTCTATAATGTCATGATTATTTATTTAATGTTAGGAAAAAAATTATATTAAATTTATGAACAATTTACAATTATAATTGTTCAGTATTTAACATGTTAATGAAAAAAAAGTATTATATTCTTCAATATATAACTTTTTTTGTTGCAAAACTCACTCAACATATTTCCAAATATTTCATAACTCAATAAGTCTCATTAGAAAAACTAAATAAATTAATTTAAATTGAAAATATTCCTTACCCCATTCTATCTGATTAAATAATGTTTGATAGGAATCTATATCTAGGAAATATGAAATTTTTTTCACGTGACTAGGAAGTTCTGCCCCACAATCTTTAAATTAATTTATTACATATAGAGTAGTATCCAATATTCAAAGTAAATAACAGATAAATATAGTTATACCTATCCATATTTGATAAAGAGTTAGAAATTATAACCCCCCCCCCCACTTGAAAACATAATTTAAATAATTTTTGGTTATTTGTCAATATTCATCTAGTGGGATGAATGTTTTAATAGTCCTGTTCATCCTTAACGTCATAATTTTATATTTTAGAATTTCATTTATAAGGATATCAGTAATTTGATCAATATTTTGAACTAATTGAAACATTATTTCCCTATTTTAAAATATCGTTATGAGGGAGATATATATGATATAAATATTAATATACCATGTTTGTTTCTAATTTTTTAGACATATCAATGGACAATTTTTAAATGAAATTATAAGTGATCTTTAAATCGTCCCCAGAAATTCATATATTTATTTCATTATTCAGATTATCCTGGAAACATAAAATATAATAACAACATAATCACCATAAATGGTTCAAATTATAACTGATTTTATTTTCATATAGTTGCATCTTATACATCTACATCCAATAATAAATATTCCCAAGGAAATTGAACTTTTATATCACAGTACACTACCTATTCATCAGTAGAAATACAATTTTTTTTGTTACTGTATATTTTTAAATATTATATCCTAACTCAATGTCATTATGATATATTTAAAGGCCCCATTATAATTAATAATATTTTATTTTTTAGTATCAATTTGTTTAATTTAAAACAATAAACATATATAGTCAATGTCAGTTTTTATAGTAGAGATGTGATGTAACAAATGAATTAATATTTAAAACTCATTTTAATTCAAATTGTAACATCCAAGGCCGGGATTCCACCATATTCTTCCCCGATCCCAGTTTTCCACATTGACTCAAGTGAATCTCCCATAATTATAGAGGCTACAAAATAGTAGTGAGGGCCTTTGTGATTCCGTGGGATGAAAATGCTATCATTATGAGAGTATCATAGAAGAAGTCATGTACATAAAATTTTATAAGTAAAAAAATAAGTAGTCAACTAAAACTAAGACAAAATAGGAATAAAAATAAATAACCAGTAGTGTCTCATATAAATAATTATACTTGTGGTAAAATTAATTAAAAATTACCTGAATTGTATATGGATATACAATAGAGTACAAGTCCCAAAAAGGAAAAAAGACCATAAAGGTATGTCATCATCGCAAGCCTCATATTGGACTTATGCTCCCCAAATCCAAATCCACAACCAACAACCTATACCAGGGTGCTTTCCCCTATCATAACCTAAAAACATATAATCTATCTTGTTCCCCATTGAGGCCCAAACAGGGTATGAGATAAAAAATATAGTTGGTAACCACACTGGATTATACAGTTCTAATAGAAATATACAAGGTGTTGATAAGTATTAAAAATTATGTAATGTGAATTCCCATGGAATATGTCTACTACAATTAATAATTCTGAAAAACCCCACAAGGAAACCTACAGTAATGTTAGCTTCTAACATGGATGTCACGACCCATCCTTGGGGCCCGTGCTGTGACTACCCCAAGGCCACATTCCATAGGCTAGTGGCTGGCGACTATCACCAAAGGCGTAAAACCCGATAAAAGGGAAGGAATTGCCTTTATTAAGTAAACAAACACCAAAGAGTACGCAAGATGATGTAAACACTAAGTAAATTGGGTACAAAAGTGAGTGTTGGAAAGTAAATGGGACAAAATACAAACCCAACCGAATGTAAAGTACAACTGAAAAGAATTTATAGCAGAAAAAAAGTAAAGCAGCAACTCCGAGCCATCCTCTGGTAATCCCACCTGAAGGGTAGGTACAGATAGTTTCCTCAGCTCCTCAGCTGCAGCAGTCTGCTCCATGGACGTCTCATCCAGTGATCCACCTCAAGGAACCATCCAGCTCCACGAGCCTCTATCTCGATCATCGTTTCCAATTGTATACATCCAAGACAATGTAGTGCAGACCTAGCACGTGCAGGGGTGAGTATACAATAGTCAGTAGTTACTCCGAGACACCCGAAGGTCTCCCAGAATCCACGAAGGATAAACCACAAAGGAAAGATAAAATCACAATGTATCACCCAACTCTACTTAGGTATATGCTCATACATATACCTAAGTCGTCAATTCCAGCTCAGCTCCAGCACACGATCCCAAGTTCAACCTAGTCCATATAGGAAAGCAAAACCCATTCCATATAGGAATTCACAACCAAATCCACACAAGAAAGCACAACCCAATCCACACAGGAAAGCAGAACACTCATATCAATGATAATGATTTTAAATTAAGACTCAACTCACACAGGTATACACTTCATAAGACGATATATATGATCAGATATAGCCACTGATTCATCTAAGCTATCTGACCCACATAGGATACAAGACCAGCTAAGATGTCGGACCCACGAAGGATACAAGACCAGCTAATCTGTCGGACCCACATAGGATATAAGTACAGAGTCAAATACTGCCAGACCTACATAGGATACAAGAATAGTAGTCAAATACTGCCGAACCCACATATGATACATGAATAGTAGTCATCACCGTTGAACCCACGTAGGATTCTAGTACGGCCGTCGTCGCTTCCAAACCCACGGAGGATCCCAGTACAGTCGTCATCGTCGTCGTAGTCGCAGCCAACTCAAGGGTTCCAGCACACAACACAGTCGATTCCAGGAGGGTCCTCTCCACAGGATAGGGGGGTTGATACATCAACTATCACGAAGTCCATAGTTGATGTATCACAATGTTCTGCCTCATCGAAAGGAACTCAACGCAAGTGATGGTGCGTCAATCTGACACCTGGTCTGAGAGTTATTGGCTTATTCGTCCCAGGGGTCCGGTTGGTTTTTAAGCTAAAATCAACATGACCGTACTCCAGCTACGTCCAAACCTCGAGCGGAGTAAGCCAAAATAACAGTCTCAATAATAGGAATCCAACAATGTCGACGGCACATCAATCGGATGTACGGAGATTAAGCTATAAGCATTTCCGCTCTGAGGGCCCGGTTGGTTTCGTGTTCATACCACCCCGGCCATACCCAATGTTCTCTGAAACCTTGAGTGTAATATGCCGAAAATATAGTCTCTATACAAGGATCTCTACTCAACAGACGGTATGTCTACCGGAGGTCCGTAGCCCTTATTATGGGCGTTTGAATGGATCTTTCCAGAAATCAGGGGGTTCGGGCCCGGTCTGACCCGGCCCGATACCCCTAGGTCAGCCCGAACTGGGTCGACCCAACCTGGGTCCGGGTCTGGCCCGTTAGGGTGTGGTCCGGCACTGCTGGCACGGCTCGGCCCGGTGCGGGCAGCCTGTCCCGGCGCGGGCGTTCCAGCCACGTGCGGGCCACGGCTCGGCTCGAGGCCGAGCTAGTCACATAGGGGGGGTGGTGGTGGTGCCCCCTGTTTTCCCCTGAAACGGTAGGCCCGTGTGGGGTCCACCCTAGGTGGCTACCGGGGGTTTCAAACCCACGGATTTCTTGGAAATGACAGGCCATTACGGCCGGCCGGTTGAGCCACGCGGGACCCACGGGGGGTCCCTCCACCTTGAACGTCGGTGGCCGGCTTGGCCGGCCGCCTCCTGCTGCTCAACCACGATCGAAGGCGGCGACCCCTGTTTGACCGGGGCGGCGGGCCGACGCCGCGCCCCACTGCCGCGGCCCACCACGGTCGCGCCACTCCATGGTGCTCCGGTATGGCGCGATAGAGCCGCGCCCCTCCGTCGCAGCCCACCCTTGGCCGCAGCTTCCTTCGGCTTCACCGGCGCGGCACGACGGCACAATACACCTTTTCCGCGGCCCGCTCCGGCCGCAGTTCCCTCTATCTCGCGCGGTGCCGATGCACCATGCCGCCTCCGTTCCAAACTACGATGGTGATCAACATCAAAAGGGGAGGAGGCTCGTCTGTGTTCATGCAGTCCGACCACCTCCCGTTATATTGATAACAGGCGGCCAAATGAAATTAACGAAGACGGTCGAAATAATAATCCTTGAATGATGATAAAACCCCAACCTCAAAGATGATCGTGGATGATTGAATCGCGGAAGATGGAATCGCGGGGTCAGGCTCCGTTTACATCGATGGAGAACGTCCAATGAGGAAGTGGTGTCTCACATTCTTTGACATGGATAGAAGATAGATTGGTGTGATGGAGTTCTTCGTCGAAGTCTCAACATTCTCCAACATAAAAGTTGAAGTTCTTCAGGACATAGTGTATTCTCTCCAAAATCTCTACACAACGAAACAACCAAAATAATATAATGCTTTTTCCTTATCTTATTACTCATGCCAACATTTTCAAAATTCAAAAGTTGAATTTACTTCATTTAATTAATCTTGAGTTGTCAAAATTAAATGGAGTTAAGTTGGAAACATTAATGTGATGGAGTGTCACATAATTTAAGAGGGCTTTAGAGGAGTTAGGGAATTTGAAATGGTGGGGGCTCATGTGGGGCCCACCTCACTAATATCCTAATAAGAGGAGGTAGGATTAAGTGGGTCCCACCCCAACTCCCACACATGGGAGTTAAACCACGTAGATAAGAGAAATAATGTTGTCACACAAATTTATTTCACTTTACACTTAAACCAAATTTTATTAACAACTCTTCCCGAGAAAACACATCTCTAATAATGGTGTTCGTAAGCAATTACCGGCACTGCGGTTCCATCGGTTTCCTCTGATATCGATTCCATGCAGTGGTTCAAAAGTTAGAAAAACTCTCTTGTCCGTTCACTGAACGTACCCGAGCTAAACTTCAGAAATTGATTCCGGGCACACCGGGCCTCGGAATCAGGCACCTGAAGAAACTGCGTACTCATAAAATCCAAAACAATTATCGAAAAAAAATTCCTTGAAATTTACAGGTCATTACATTACTCCCACCTCCGGGCTTTACATACCCGTAAAGATACAACACAAACTAGGGAAACATATGAGCATACTGAGCACGCATTTGAGCCCCCCGCTCACATGTGCTCTCCTGGAGGTTCCCGTGCTGCCACCTGATGCGCACTAGAGTTATTGAAGATCCACATAGGACCCCCTCCTATCGATCCTCTATCTCCACCGAGACCTCTGAAAAAGTCTCCCCGTCATCAATATCCAGCTCCTCGTGGTCGATGATATGC
The DNA here is from genome assembly GCA_963277665.1 of Viscum album. Taxonomy (NCBI): domain Eukaryota; kingdom Viridiplantae; phylum Streptophyta; class Magnoliopsida; order Santalales; family Viscaceae; genus Viscum; species Viscum album. The sequence goes on from OY728143.1 coordinate 322,903,516, forward strand.
ATCGAGTCATGCACGTATCTCCTCAGCTGAGATATGTGGAAGACGTCGTGCACCCGATGCAACTGAGGTGGTATATCCAGACGATAAGCCACCTCACCTATCCTGATAAGAACCAGGAATGGTCTGATTAAGCATGGAGATAACTTTCCACCCCAAACATATCTCCGTAATCCAGGTCGATGTGAGACTCGTAATAAAACATGGTCTCCATCCTCGAACTCTAGTGGTCTCTGCCTCCTGTCAACATAAGACTTCTGTTGGCTCTGAGCTGTCCTCCTCTGCTCTTGGATGACCTGAACCTTCTCTATCGTGGCCTGGACCATCTATGGTCCCAAAAGTGCTGACTCCCCAGGGTCTGTCCAGCGTAGAGGAGATCTGCATGGTTGGCCGTACAATGGATCGTATGGTGCCACCCCGTTGGTGGAGTGGTAGCTATTGCTCTACCCAAAATCCTCCAAAGGTAGGTGATCCTCCCAACTATGACCATGGTTGAGGACACATGAATAGAGCATGTCTTTGAGAGTCTGAATGGACTTCTCTATCTGACCATCCGTCTGAGGGTGAAAAGCAATGCTCAGGCGTAGCTGCATCCCGAATACCTCCTATGACCCCTTACAATGCCAAGAAGTAAAACGAGAATCTCGATTGGAGACACCAGATGATGGAACACCATGAATCTGTACAATATCATGAACGTAGAGGTGTCCCATGTTCTTTAATGAGCCCTTCACTATGATGGGTAAGAAGTGAGCCGACATGGTGAGTGGATCGACAATCACCCATATGGAGTTGTGTCTTCTGGATGTACGTGGAAGTCCCGTTATGAAATCCAGAGATATCCCATCCCACTTCTACTCTGGGACCTTCAACTGATGCACCAAGACTACTGGTACTTGGTGATCCACCTTCACCTACAAGCAGGTGAGGCATCGAGAAACAAACTCATCCATAACCATCTTTATACCTGACCACCAGTGCTGTCGTCTGAGATCCTGGTACATCTTCGCTACCCCTAGATGTACGGCCAAAGGGGAAGTGTGAATCTCTCTCAGCACCTCCTCTTGTAATGCATCTGGTACCATGGTTTATCCTCTAAAAATGATGACGTGCTCTCCTCCTATAGAGAAACCATCAAGTACCTGTCTTGTAGAAATCAATGTGCGTCACATCTCACAGTCAACGATCACACGTTGTGCCTCTCTGACCCGCTGAAGAAGTGGAGGAGTGACTATGAGCAACTGAAGAAAGGCTGCCCCATCTCTATCCAAGAAGGATATCTGTAAAGCGGATAACTTCTATGTTTCCTCTCTATGCAGCTGAATTCCCGTCCTCTTGCTGAGGGCATCAGCTTCTACGTTCACCGTTCCAGGAGTATAGACTATCTCAAAGTCATAGTACTCGAGGAACTCGAGCCATCATCGTTGTCTCATGTTGATGTCCTTCTTCATGAAGATTTACCTAAGACTCTGGTGGTCAGAGTATACTGTAATGTGCTCTCCCATCAGATAGTGCTGCCACATTTTCAGGGTGAAGACCACAACTGCTAACTCCAGGTCATGGGTAGTGTATTTTTGCTCGTGTTGCCTCAACTGTCATGATCCATAGGCAATCATTGCCCAATCCTGTAGCAGGACACACCCGAGTCTGGTCCCTAATGCATCGCAGTAAACTACATACCCTACTCCCTCCACTGGTAGCCTTAAGATGGGTGGACTGGTCAATCTCTGTCTCAGCTCCTGGAAGCATTACTGACATCTATTTGACCACATTAAGGGTTTCCTCTTATTCATCAAAGATTAAAGTGGTGTTGCATCTCTGGAGAAGTTTGGAAAAAATCTTTGATAGTACCCAGCCAGACCAAGGAAACTCTGCACCTTCGTCACGCTCCTGGGTGGCTCCCAAGCTTGCACTACCTTGATCTTTGAAGGATCCACCACAAATCCCGCTTGGAGATGACATGCCCCAAGAAGTGAACCTCACGTATCCAGAACTGACACTTCGAGAGATTACCATAATGCTGGTGCTCTCGGAGTGTGTACAATACGACCCACAAGTCGTAGGCACGCTCCTCCTCAATAGTCGAGTAAATCAATTTGTTTTCAATGAAGTCTACGACAAATCGATTGAGGTAAGGCTAGAATATCCTATTCATGAGACTCATTAACACTTCTGGACCATTGGTTACGCCAAAAGTCATTACCAAGAACTCATAGTGGCCATACCTACACCTGAAGGCCATCTTCTGCACATCCTCGTCTCAAACACTAAGCTGATGATAGCCTGACCTGGGGTCTATCATTGAGAACCATTGTTCTCTTTTGAGTTGATCGAAGAGGTCGTCGATCCTCGGAAGTGGATACTTGTTCTCCACAGTCACCTGGTTTAGGTGACGGTAATTGACACATAGTCGCAAGCTCCTCTCCCTCTTCTTGGCGAACAAAATCGGGGAAGCCCAGTGTGAAACACTGGGTCGAATGAATCCCATGCCCTACAAGTCCTCCAGTTGTACCCAAAGCTCTCGAATCTCAGTGGGAGACATCCAATGTGATGGAGTAGATATCGGGGCTCTCCCAGGGTAAATTTTAATATAGAATTCTACCTCTCTATGAGGAGGTAGTCCTGGATCATCGTCAGGAAAAATGTCTGCAAACTGATCCACCACAACAGGAAAACTCAGACTCCGCTTGTCAACTGGTCCTAGGATGAGGCTAGCCAACTAATGAGTGATCAGTTTTTCTCTCCTCTGCGTGAGTGCGTCCTGTTATGCAAAGGATCCCTTCTTGCCGACAAAGGTAAAACTGTTCCCATTATTGCAGAAACACCGCACCTTGCGCCAAATACTGTCGATCTGAGCATGGACTGTAGATAACCAATCCATGCCCAAGATGACGTCGTAATGCCTCGACGCTGCTACAAGGGGATCATATCCGAAGCTCTCACCTACTAGAGTAAGCTCACACTACCGGCACCAATGCGTAATCATCAAGTCTGCACCCGTAGGAGCCTCTAGCTGTAACGATTGAGCCAACAGCTCCGTCGGAATCTCCGAGCTCCGAATAGGGGCAGTGACAATGAAAGAGAGACTTGCTCCTGTGTATATAAGAACTACAACAAGGGTGTAGTAGACACAGATAGTACCTCGAATCATCTCTGGTGCACCGTGGTCATAGGCCTCCACTACCTGAATCTCAGCCTACCTCTTTCCACCAGCTCCCAATGGTCGGGGTGGATCTCTTGGTGGTGGTGGGGGTAGAGCCTCAATGCGTCTCCCACCACCTACTGCTCGGCCATCTCCTCTGCCTCGTCTGCCTGCTCCATGCAGACCGCAACGTTCAGACCTCTCCCTCTGCCTGGGTGGTCCATCAACCATCTGCTACTCCTCTGCATGGAGGGTCGGGCAGTCACGAGCCATGTGGCCCTTCCCGCCACATGCATATCACTTTCTGCTCTTCGAAATGCTGTCTTTACACTGTGTTCCCCACACCTCTGAGCCATTATCTTGAGGTCATCCACCTGATGGTCTGGTATTCTTAGACCCATGTAACATCCGTCGACTTCCAGCTACAGAAGACTCCGCTAAGTGCCACCCTACGATAGGTCTCGCTGCAGGTGTAGGCTCAGCCAGAAATCTCTCTACAAGAAGGGCTCACTCCAGTAATCCTTCATGCGTCGGAAAGCTGAGGGAGATTATAGATGCCCTTGTCTCATGCCGTATTCCCTGCTCGAAGGTCCGTGCCCAGAAGAATAGGTCGTGTACCATGTCCGTGGAGTAGTGCGAGAGGTTGTTAAACCTCGCCGAGTAATGGGCCACAGTCATGCTGCCCTACCATAGCTGTAGTAGCTTTTGAATGCACACCGCATGGATGGTGGCTGGAATGAACTCCGAGCATAAGAGGCTCTCGAAGTCCGTCCAAAGAATAGATGCCTCGTCATGCACCTAGAGCATCAAACTCCACCATCTACCTATTGGCGCATGAAGGAGACTCGCCGCAAGGATCAACATGAGGTCAGCTGGTGTCCCTACTAACCTGAAGACTCTAAAGATAGCCTCCAAACAATCCTCGGCTGCCTAAGGATCCGTCTCCCTGCCAAAACTGGGTGGTCTTTGATGCTGAAACTTGTGCAGTGCACTCAGGCAACGTGCACTCTTAGCTGCTGGGGCTGGTGGCATCGGTGGCTCGGCAGGTAGAGGTACCGTCGGTGCCTTCACTGTAATGGGGCCCTGCACCGAGGCCTTGTTACTCGGTGGGATTCCGTCTCTCACAAAGCTCGGAACCCTAGATGGCTGTCATCATGGGGCCATCCTGAAAAGAGACAGGTGCTCCATGGCCAATACAATATACCTGGTGAGCTGACACAATGTAATCAGAAAGAAAACTTTTGAAACACACATGCAATCAATGTTTTCGTGTACTGAGTCAGAAAACAAGAGTCAGGGTCCTGATAAGTGGATACGCCGGCCGTCGCACCAACACTGGACTCCCTAAACAGATAACCACACTAAATAACCATAACACTATTTCTTCACATAGAAGAATTATCAGACTCTTGAGTTCTGTGGTAGAACCGAACTCCTCTGATCCCAATTTTTCACGACCCGTCCTCATAGACCATGTCGTGACTACCCCAATCCCACCTTCCATAGGACATGGGCTGGTGACTAGCACCAATGGCGTAAAAACCGATAGAAGTGAATAAATAACCTTTATAAAGTAAATAAACACCATAGAGTATGCAAGCTGAAGTAAACACTATGTAAACTGAGTACAAAAGTAAGTGTTGGAAAGTAAATGGGCCCGAATAAATAACCCAACTGAAAGTAAAGTACAACTGAAAAAAAGTACATCAGTAGAAAAGTAAAGCAGCAACTCCGAACCGTCCTCTGGTAATCCCACCTAAAGGTTAGGTACAGATAGTCTCCTCATCTTCCCAGCTCCGGCCTTCCACTCCATGTACGTCTCGTCCAGTGATCCACCTCCAGGTACCATCCAGCTCCACGAGCCTCTACCTCGATCAGCGCTGCTCGTCATCTGCATCCAACACAATGTAGTGCGGGCATAGCCCGGGCAGGGGTGAGTATACGATAATCAGTAGGGATCCCGAGACCCCTTAACATCTCCCATAATCCATGAAGGATAAACCACAAAGGAAAGATACAATCACAAAGTATCAACCAACTCTACATAGGTATATGCCCATACATATACCTATGTCATCAATTCCATCTCGACTCTAGAACATGAGGCCAAGTTCAACCATGTCCACACCAGAAAGCACAACCCATTCAACATAGGAATGCACAACGAAATCCACATAGGAAAGCACAACCCAATCCACACAGGAAATAAAAACAATCATATCGATGATAATGACTGTATGATAAGACTCATCTCACAAAGGTATACACATCGTAAGAAGATATAGATGATAAGATGTAGCCACTGATTCATCTATGTTTTCAGACCCACATAGGATACAAGACCAGCTATGCTGTCAGACCCACAAAGGATACAAGACCATCTACTCTTTCAGACCCACATAGGATACAAGTACAGAGTCAAATACTGTCAGTCCCACATAGAATACAAGAACAGTAGTAAAATGCTGCCGGATCCACATAGGATACAAGAAAAATAGTCATAACCGTCGAACCCACAGAGTATTGCAGTATGGTCATCATCACTGCCGAACCCATGGAGGATCCTAGTACAGTCGTCATAGTCGTCGCAGTCGCAGGCAGCTCTAGGGTTTCTGCACACAGCACACTCTATTCCAGGAGGGTTCGCTCCACGAGTTAAGGTGGGGTCGATAAATCAACTGTCACAAAGTCCAGAGTTTATGTATCACAATGTTCCTCCTCATCTAAAGGAACTCAATGCAATAGAAAGTGCGTCAATCGGATGCCCGGTCTGAGAGTTATTGGATTATTCGTCCTAGGGGCCAGATTGGTTTTTATGCTAAAACCAACCTGACTGTACTCCAGTTGTGTCCAAGCCTCGAGCGAAGTAATCCAAAAGAACCTTATCACTAAGAGGATTCTAACAAATTCAACGACACGTCAATCGGATGTCCGAAGCTCAAACTATATTCGTTTCCGCTCTGAGGTGCCGGATGTTTTCGTGTTCGAACCAACCCAGTCGTACACAAAGTTATTTGAATCCTTCATTGTAATATACATAAATGACCGTCGCGATCCATGGATAACTACGCAAATGACGGTGCATCGATTGGAGATATGTAGCCCACGTTATAGGCATTTGAACGGATCTGTCCAGAAATCAGGGGGTTCGTGCCCTGTCCGACCCGACCCGATACCCATGGGTCGACCCGAACCGGGTTGACCCGACCTGGGTCCAGGTCCGTCCCGGCCAGGCAGGCGTGGCCCGACCCTGCGTGGGTGGCTTGGCCCTGCGTGGGCGGCCCCGACCCGACGTGGACAGTCCGGCCAGGCTCGGGAGGTCGGGCCCGGCGCGGGCGGTCAGGCACAGCGTGGGTCGCGGCTCGGCTCGAGGTTGAGCTGGTCATGGAGAGGGGGGGGGGGTCGCCACCCCTCTATTTTCCCAAAATGGCATACCCATGTCGGGTTCATCCTAGGTGGCTGATGGGGGTTTCAAACCCCCAACATTCATGGAAACGGTCGGCCGGTTGAGCCACACAGGACACACAGGGGGTTCCTCTTCCTTGAACGCCAGGGGCCAGCTTGGCCGACTGCCTACTGCTGATTCGCCACGGACGAAGGCCCCTCCCCTATCCGACCATCACGGCGCGACGGCGCCACGCCCCTCCGCTGCGGCCCGCCCCATCTGCGGCTTCTTTAGGCTTCACCGGTGCAGCGCGGCGGCGCAGCTGTCCTTCGCCGCATCCCACTACGACCGCGGTTCCCTCATTCTCGCGTGGTGCCGATGAACCGCGCCACCTCTGTTCCAACCCACGATCGTGATCAACATCAAAAGGGGAGGATTTTGGGCCATGTTTGTGTGGTCCAACCTCCTCCCGTTATATTGATAATAGGCGGCCAAAAGAAATTAACAAAGAACATCAAAATAATAATCCTTGAACGATGAAATAACCCCTAACTCAAAGAAGATCATGGAAGCATGCGTCGTAGAAGACGGCGTCGCGGGGTGAGGCTCCATTTACGTCGATGGAGAATGACCGAGGGGGAAGCAGCATCTCACTTTCTTTGACGCGGAGGGAATATGGAATGGCGTGACATCGTTCTTCGTCTATGTCTCAGCATTCTTCAACGTAGAAGATGAAGTTCTTCAAGACCTAGAGTATTCTCTCCATATTTTCCACACAACGAAACAACCAAAATAAAATAAATCTTTTGCCTTATTTTATTACTCATTCCAACATTTTCAAAATTCAAGAGTTGAATTTACTTCAGTTAATTAATCCTGAGTTTTCAAAATTAAATGGAGATAAGTTGGAAACATTAATGTGAGAAAGTGTCAAATAATTTATGATGGGTTTAGAGGAGTTAGAGAATTTGAAAAGGTGGGGGATCATGTGGGCCCCCCTCACTAATATCCAAACAAGAGAATGTAGAATTAATTGGGTCCAACCCCAACTCCCACACATGGGAGTTAAACCACTTAGATGAGAGAAATAGAGTTTTTCACAATTTTATTTCACTTAACACTTAAACCTAATTTTATTAACAACTCTTCCTGAGAATACACAACTCCAATAATGGCCTTCTTAATCAATTACCAGCACTGCGGTTCCATCGGTGCCCTCAGATTTTGATTCCGTGCACCAGTTCAAAAGTTAGAAAAACCCGCTCGTCTGTTCACTGAACGTACCTGAGCTAAACTTCACAAATTGATTCAGGGCACACCAGGCCTCGGAATCTGGCGCCTTCAGAAACTGCATACTCGTAATATCCAAAATAATTTTAGGAAAAAATTTCCTTGAAATTTACTGTTCTATACAATGGAAGATATAACAAAAGTAAAAGAGTCTCATTACCTTATAAAACATCCATAAATACCAAAAAGGCCACAACCACACTGTATAATGATTTAGGAGTCCAAATACCATCCCATGTAGTGATGAATAAAATCCCAAAACTGTGGCTTATAGTAAAATGTAGACCCTACGGGTCGGATCCCCGGGTTCACACACTACGGAATATATATAATATATCTAGACTACAAGGGGCTATATCTAAGGAGCTTGTTCATGTTATCCCATCATTTCCAATGGGAATGAATGGTGGAATCATTGTTAGGAACTGGTTGGGGTCCTATGAGCATGTCATTGGCATTTCTTATGTGATCTTATGCATGGTGTAACAACAAGGTAACATGCCTGAGGCTTCCCATGGAATCAAGATCCAAGGGGAATAGTCAACCCAAGGTGTCCACCATAGTGTTCTAGATCCATGGAGAACATTCCTTTGATTATAACAACAATTCATTCAAGAATTCAATTTATAAAATCCTCCCATCTGATTATTCTCACTCACATTAACAAGCACAATCAAGGAGTCTTTGCACTCATGCAAACCACATATGATTTACAAAGAATATAGGCCAACCCTACTATATAAACCATTTTACAATAAATTACTCATTTATATAGGTATAAAACCCTATTATCGATAATCAATTCATGTGATCTTACCCTCCCACTCTTCACAATTTCCCAACACACCCCCTTGGGATGTTAAACAATTACCAACAAGCATACCCACTTGTTAGTCCATATTCATTCATGAAAAAATATCACAATAGGTATGTCATTACATGATATTACTATGTAGGGAGGGATAAAATCTCCAGAATATATATTCAAATCCCATAATGAATCAAATGACATCCTCTAACTAGTAATGCATAACCACACACCCCTTATGTGTTTTAAAAAATCATATATAGGTTAAATCCAAATGTCTAACCCCATGGGTTATATTGGAATGGGAAATGGGTGTCGATGCACACACATGGATCCAAAAAGGATCCTCACTAAGCCAGACTAATCCTACAACAAGATGCTCACTCAAAAATGAGGTCATGCTGGAAAATGAGATTGATAACATATCAGCCAAACACCTTAAATGAATATGAAATTACGAAACAAACAACAGACCACCTACCCCATCTTTATAGTAGAGAGATCATCCAGTATCAAGTTCATCGAAGTTTGGATGGTATCTGAAAATGAGGTTAAGAACTAATTATTAGGGCTTTTTAGACTAAATCCAAATAGCATATCTATTGTTATGATAAATCATGAATTGATAAAAAGTAATCTACTACTTACTGATACTGTTCCAACAAGACATAACACACTCGATTCACAGTTTGGATGACTTATAGAACCAAAAAATCATTTTAGATGGTTTTAGGAATTTAGAAATTAGAGAAAATTTCTATATATCAAAATGTAAAGGCTACCTACTCGATTTTTAAATATCATGATAGGCATGTACATGACGTGTACCTCAAGTAAATTTTTTTACTTCCATGTTATATTTTTCTAAGATAGAAATACTACACATCCTGAGGGGTTAGTACTTGATGTGTTGTCAAAGTACATGAAATTATGACCACATAAACAACACATACCTAGCATGCAGCCATCCTTCATCATTTTTTAAATTTCATTTCAAAAAAAAACCCAACTGGCCAATTGTATTATCTTATGGTCTAATCCAAATGAGAATGTAAACACATTTTACAAGAAAAAAATTTTATTACATCATGAAAGAAATAGGATTTTACAATATCCCCCCATTATAGTAATTATCCTCGAATTTATCTCTTGGGGGTGGTCATGATACATCTGAATACAATTCTTGCCACTAAGAATTTATGTTGGCCATACTAGAGGATCTAAATATCCTTGAAGAACCATCATGATCATATCAATGATACAAATTAAATTATCCCCAGAGTACATATCAACCAGATTCTCATCCTCCTCAAGGTGAAAAACATGTGATGGGTGTCAGTGATAAGGGCACAGTTGAGACATGTGAAAGATTTCGTTCATGGATCCATAACTATGAGGTAACATCAAAAAATTGGGAACTGACCTGACTATCTCTAAAATATTAAATATAGCGAAATATCTTGGTGAAAACATACATTTTTTCATGATCCTAATTTGTCCCAACCACAGTGAAATATGCAAGCAAACCTAATCCCCGACCAGTAAATCCATTGGTCGTTTATGGAGATCGACACATGATCTCTGACGATATTGCATAGTATACATCCACTTCTGAATTAGCTGGACCAACTCATAAGTATCATGCACCAGTTGTAGTCAAAGTAATGTGACCTCACCTACCTCTAACTGGAATAGGGGAAAACGGAACTTCCTTCCATATATTGCCTCATAATGTTCCATTTGTATCATTTCCGGATACATATTATTATAGGAGATCTCAACGGGGGGAATGAGCCTCTACAAAGACCACCCAAAATATACGATGCATGCTCAAAACTTGTTCTCTATAACATGTATCGAATGATCTGATTGGATATCTTCCTGAGGGTGGTATGTTGTACTCAAAATTAACATTTCTACCCAACATCCTCTGAATAATCTTACATAAACGAGATGTAAAGTAGTCATCCCGGCCTGAAATGACAGCGCATTGGACCCCATATAGTCATACTACCTCTTAGATATACATCCTTCCATGCTACATTGCATTGAAGGTATCTTTTATCATCATTAATTGACTGTTTTTGTAATCCTATCAATGGAAACCAACATTGTGGGATTACCTCGAGGTGAACTCGATAAACAAGTCATGAAATTTATCATGAAATTATTGCATCTCCACATCAGTATAGGTAACTACTGTAAAATCCCATACATTCATTGATGTTAATCAATCAACTGATGACAGGTGGAATACCTTGTAACAGAAAAAACAACCTCATGCTTTATTATTACCACCAGTAATGACATCACATGTAATGGTGAATTTTGGTGACCACAGCTTGCACTGCCCAAGCTGAAGCATGAAACACCCAAATCATTACCTAACATGTATCCATTGGAACCCAAACATGACTTTGTATACAAATGATCTCATCATCACCTACCATCAAACCATGATATGGTTCCTCAACTACCACACCTTCTCATAGGACAATGCCTTCAGAATCTGATATCTTTGTCATCGAAACAATGTTTTGTAGGGTAGAAGTCACAAATATGGATGATATAAAAGTATACCCATGTCTATCTTGAACCTCATACTGTTTCTCAGAGAATAATTCCATGAGCCTCCACTAACTACTGGACTAATGCACTTCCTATATCATTGTACACCAAAAAATGCTCACAAAAAATAGTGCCTCAAATAGGGAATCCTAAAAAAAATGTAGCTATCTCATGATCATGTGTAGGGTAATTTATCTTGTGAGGCCTCATCCTATGTGACATATTTTCCAAGACTTGAATTTCCTAGATCATCACTGCCCCCAACCCAATACCTGAAGCATCATATTAAACTATTTAACTCTTTCCCTCTCTAAAAGTATTAGGATTGGTGCTTCTGTTTTCTTCCCTTTCACCTCTGAAAAGTCCATCCCACAAAAATCTGACCATAGAATATTCAAAACATTATTATTCAAGATCATCTATAGCATTTATAATAATAATAAGTCCTGTGTAAAATGAAATTAGTAACGTTCTATCCCCATTAAACATTGTATGTAAAAAATATTAAGATATTCCAAGGAAGTACTTATCTTACCATCTATGGGTCTACTAACAGTAATGTTTATGAGGTACCGTGACCCAGGACATGAATATGATCCACCCAAAAGTGGATCATTGGATGATTAGCTTATAAATTTTGCTCTTTCATTGTCTCAAAAATTATGTCAAGATGGGTTTAATGATCATGCTGATTATGATAATAGACAATGATATCTTCCCTCAATACCACCACCAAAGAGTCTATGTATGGATAGATCACCATATTAATCAACTCCATGAAAACTACTTGTGGGCTCTAGGGACCGGATAAAATAACCTATTACTTGTATAACCCAAACCTATTATGATAGGATGTACGACGCATGTCTATATGTCGAGCAGACACCTGGTGATATTCAATCCTCATGTTGATTATTGAGAACACTAGATCTCCTCTAAACTGATCAAAAAAGACATATATCTGTGGGAAAGAATATTAGTTTTTAACTGTTATCTTTTTTATCTTCTGATAATACATGAATATCCTAAGAGTTTCATCTTCCTTATTTTCAAAAAGGATCGGTGAACCACATAGAGAAGTATTGGGTCTGATTAACCCATTTTCATCAAAATCTTCTAGCTATCCCTTCAACTCTAGAAACTATATCATAACAATATTATAAGCAGCAATGGACATTGGTGTATCTCATAACATTACCTTGATCGTGAAATCCACCTCTCTCATAGGAGGAAACCGAAAACATTTATCAAGAAATATGTACCTAAAGTGATCAACTAGTAGAAATAAGTCAGAGTGACATACTCCCTAATCTTCTAGAAAGAAACATGCAATCTAGGCTATCATTCTGCCCTACCCAAGATGCATAGGTCAAGATCATCTTTCATGGACATCTTATTCACCCTAATGAAGAAACACCACACCCTTTGGTGATGTAAATGTAAAACTCTATTTATAGAGGTCAACCTTTGGTCAATAAGCTATGAGTTATTCCATCATGAGAATGATGTCACAATTTTTCATCTCGAAGACATATAAACTATTGAGGAAGTGACACCCACTAAACTCAAGGGTCCAGTCAATCCACTGATGCACATCACCCGTTCCGATTCACATCGGTGTGTATAGCATCAAAACTACCTCATACAAAAAATCGGCAAGACCAAGGATTTTAACCACTCATGAAGAGATAACGCTATTAGAGGCTCCCATATTGGAAAGAGAAGATGAAATAGTAGAAGATAATAATACCATATCTCTCCTCATAGATGATTAGGATTTTTACCATGTTGTATCTATTGCACTGCATATGTTTAGCCAGTCCTACGACCCTATGATGTGGCCTGGGTACCCTGAGCTAATCCAACATGATGTCTTTGAGAACCTGGTGTCTGGCCAGCATGAACATGACCATCACTACCCTAGCCCAACCAGCCTATACCGCTCTAGTTCCTAGCTGAATGAAGAGATGAAGAACGTGCTTCTGAACCTAATTTCAGATATGAATTCCTAATACTTACAGCTAGAGAGAATGTCCAATGAAACCACTACATGTGCCCCATCCTACCGCAATATTGGCACTCAACTAGGTTATGGTCACACTGATTCTTCATGTGGACTCAACAATCAAACTAATGGAAATAATACATGATTATTTCACCCCCATTCCATATAGATATCATGTCACTAGAATCCTGGGCATGACACTTTGTTCTGGAAGACGTTGATCCACTAGGTTGAGAAACACCACTGCCATATTCAGAACCCCCAACTTTCCTCTTGTTCTCCTCTATAACAAGACCATGATTTACAGTCTCAGTGATTGAAAGAAACATGAACACATTGTATCGAGATTTGATTTAATTTTGGACACCTTCATTGAAATATCTCTCCATCGACAGGTCAGCAGTATGACACATCGACAAAAAACAATGTAGGTCTATAAAGAGTTCTATGTATTGCATAGCCACCATCATGCCTTGCTCCAAATTTAAAAAATCACAAGCCTTATCATCTCAAAGAGTTGTGGGTAAAGGTATTAGACGAATTTTTTCAGAATTCATTTTAGTCCATATTCACAATCTCATCAACCTTGTTCAAAATGTCATACCGGAACTTTGCAGCTCCACATAGCACGTAAGTCACAAGCTTAACCCTCCCCACTGAAGGAATATACTAATTCTATGAAATCGAAAACGTCATCTCTAGCAATAGATGTATATCCCTCGGTCCACCATGCCATAAAAATGTAGGAGGTTGCTGTAGTTGGAACACCCATGTTAGATTATCCATAGTCAAGACTGGCTATATTTTTCACTAGAACGTCTGCATATAATAAATGAACCCCTTACATTATTGCACCTCAGTACTTGTGTCTAAAACAGCTCTAGGTGATGTAGATGGAACTACAAGTGGATCCACTAGTATCATGTGGCCCACTGCCTCAAGGGTATGGTCCTCACCTCCCTTATGGAGTACTTTTGGAGGTCATCATGGTGGAATGTCATTAAAATGACAAACACACACCTCAATAAAGAAAAAAAATCATAGAACACAACATAAAAGGAGAATCAAAGGTTAAACCCCTCCTATAAACAATGTGAAAACAATATCACTCTCATTAAGCTTGGACAATATAAATAACATCCATTAAACCTCTATAAACTATGCCACTTTCCCACTCAAAAGTCGCGTCTAGGTAAAATATTTATTTTCCATTCAAGATAAAATTTCTATTTCACATTCAGTTATCCACTAAATTTTACCAATGGTTTACTAATTCTGAATCATTGAGGGCCCATAACACCTCATGAACTCAAAACATGGGTTTAGATCAAACCATAGATAAATCTAGTCTATTAATGATTTTTAATTCCAATGGTGTGTCATTTACTAATTCATAATAGCCTTTAATCCTTATGAATTTATTAAAGAAGTCACTTATTTATCTACTGTACCAAAAAATACACAATAAATGTCACAAATAAAATATCTAATATCATAAAATCATTCAATAACTAATGAATAATAGATGGCGTTTAGTAATGCATGGCATGTGATTTTCTATCTTGTGTCTATATGATGCATGGGATTGGACACCCTCATCACATCATGTTTGAAATGAAATAGAACACATAATTGCATCAATGATAACAATATAAATCAAGTGTGTCACCCAATGGTGAAATAAGAGAAACTATATTCATCAAAATCTAAAATATAAGAACTTAATTTGAGGAAAATATGATTTTACCTAATCATAGGGTAGCTACTCCTAGGAACAATGTATTACCAAACTGTTTCCCCTATCCCTTTCAAATGTCATAAATCAATATGACAAACAAGAAATAAAACTCCTCTGATTCAACTTTCTAACATCTTGGGCATAGATGCAACCCAACGGTCCCGCAAACCGATTTGTCCACATGGCCTCAAGCACATATCACAAAATTCCAATGGTTTCCAACTAGCATTGAGGGCCAAAGTTACTCAGTATGGAGAATATACCCTCATTACTGGAGTATCAGATCAGAAGTGAAGTATATAAAATTGCAATAGCGAATAAATTATCAGTCAACTTAATGCTAGACAATACATGAAAACATATCAATAACCAAAAGTGTCACATATACAAAATGATATATATGCTACCGGTATCTAGTAACCATCCAGAATAGCACATCGTGATATGATATTGTACATGTCATAAAAATAACAAATGACAAAAATGGTTTGAAAGTATTGAAAGAGTCAACTTGTTTCTGTTATCCCTTTCTCCAAATCAACAATCAAAAACCTATACTAGAGTGATTTCCCCTATCATCACCTACAACCATATAATCGGTTTGTGTCCCCAAGAAGGCCCAACATGGTGTGATATAAACATCCTAGTAGGCAACCACAAAGGCCTATAAAGTTCTAACAACAATATTCAAGGTGATGAAAAGTCCAGACATAGTAGTAAAGTAATGTGATTTCTTATGGTATATATCTACTACAATAAGTAATACTGAACTAACTCTCCAGGCTACCTGTAAAAAATTCAGCTCCAAACAAGGTAGCTATAAAAAACAAGTTTCACAGACACACCGTACATCCATCACTTCCAAACCAGATACATCCATGATGTATACATAGTGAAGAGTCCCACAAACATGTTGTATAGGGAAGAGTAGAATCCCAGGACCCCACTGAATAGTAAATAGTAGACACCAATGGCCAAAACCATGGTGTCACACACCAGGGAATACATGTAATATATCTATACCACGAGGGATCATATCTGATGAAATTTTCCATGGAATAACATCGAGTCCCATGGGTGTCCCTAGTGGAAACATTGTTAGGCATTGGTTGTGGTCCTAGGAACATGACAATGCCATATCCTATAAGATCTTAAGCTAGCAAGATCCACGTGGTAGTAAGGCCCAATGCATCACACGAAATCATGACACAAGGGGTGGAGTCATCCCAAGGCATGCACTACTACATTCCAGATCCATGGAGTGTAGTCCATGGCATCTATCAACCATTCATTTAAGCATTCAATTTAAAAAATCATCCCATGTCAGTATACCCACTCACAACAACATGAACAAGCCATGAGTATACAAACTCATGATTTTTATTATCATTTATAAAGCATATTGGCCTACCCTCCCTTTTTAACCATTTAAAATTCCATTATTCATTTACATATTTATACCCACAAATAGTATATATTAAAAATTTCATGTGAGAAAACCCTCGTACAAATCACAATTTCCCAACACACCCATAGAGAGTTTGACAATTACCGACAAGCATACCCACTTGATTATCGATTTTCATTCAAGAAATAATGTGACAATAGGTATGGAATCAGAAGATATCACTATGTAGGGAGGCAATACATCTCTAGAATTGATATTAAAACCCATTAAGGAAAGTATGAATTTCCTCTACTAGAAAAGGCACAAGAACACACCACTTGAGTGGTTTAAATATTCACATACATGTTCAATCTAAAAGGCACATAGCTTAGGTGTCCTTGAAATTAGTAATGGGAGATAATGCACCTAAAAACACCTAATAGCATCCTCACTAGGTCTGAATAACCCTAAAAAAGATGCTCACTCAAAAATGGGGTTGCTTATGAATGTTTGATGGACAATATAACTCTCAAAAAGAACAAGAAATGCTAAATGAATACACAGACCACATATATCATCTCGATAGTACTAATCTCATCCAGTATCATGTCTCGATTGATCCATTTTTGGAGAAATATAAAGAACACCTGAAGAATCAAATATTAGTTCATGTGAGACTAAATCCTAATAGCACAACCATTGTTCTGAGTAATCAATAATGGCTAAAATGTAATTGTGTAATTACTAATGTGGTTCCAATGAGAAAATCCACACTTGATTCAGAGTATGCATGAAGTATAGAACTAGATAACCATTTGGATGGTTTTATTATATGAAAAATGAGAGGATCCTTATATCTTACAAAAATATTAGGATAATGCCTCTATTTTTATAAAACCCACCAGCATAGTACATGACGCATACCTCATGTACACAATGTGTACTTACAGATTTTATTTTTTTGAAATAGAAACACTATATGTTGTGAAGGGCCAATACATGACGTCTAAGCCATGTACATGACATGTAGGCCAAGAACATGATGTGTCCCTGGCCTACCACTAGACTTTTTCCTTTTCCCCTTTATTTTCCCAAAATAGCCCAACCGTCCCACGTCACGAGATATAGTCTAAAACAAAAGGGAAAGTAAACACATTTAACCAGAAAATAAAATATCTATACGTAGAGAATGTACATGGATTATACATAAAAATTAGACATAAAAATAATTACTCTCTTTCAATATATTATTTGTAAATATGGAAGCTAATTTGGAGTCTTTCATGTTATATTTAATTTAAAATAATATTACATAATTTAATTATAAAGAAAATTTTCTTCCATATTATTGACCATAATTTTATATCTTAAAATACATCTATTTCCCATCATGGACATCTAAATGTGAATAAACATTTTCATAGAATCTTCTGTAAAAAATATTGATCATGTGTGAAATTAATTTCATCAATATAAACAAATAATATGATTATAAATAGAGCCATTTACACTATGTAAAGTTTTATATCTACATTTACCTTTGATAACATCAAATATTTTTTTAATCCATTTAGCTTTATCTAAAAGTAATCTTGATCCCGTTTTATCTCATACAAAGCCTTATTTAACCTGATAGCACATATTCCATCTAGCATTGATCAAATACAAATTTTTACTTCTTATAGTCTTATTTATACATATATTCAATAATGATGATTTATTATACATTCATTTGATATCTTTTGTACTTCGTATTCATTATAGTAACTAGGAATATTATTAAGGCATAATTTATTCCTCTAAACACCCCCTTAAAAATTTAACTTATTTCAAAATCCTCACTTTCTAGACATAATTTTATTCACTATGTCTACGAACAAGGTTCAGTGTAGAATTACACTTTTTTTGACGATGTTATTCATGCATATAATTGACTTATTCTTATTTTTAATAGTCTCATGAAATTAATTTCAATCAAAATTTGAGAAAATATCCATTTGGGGTTCAATAATCCATAATCTTATATTATAAAGTAGGGATATCTAGTTGGAAAATATATTTCATAAGGACAAATATTTATTAATATTAATAAAATTTTTAAACATTTGTTACATCTTCTTTTGACCATATGTAATTATAGTAAATACTAATAATTTTATAATCATTTTTCATGACTCCCTCACTTGTTTACTTAGAACATTTATCTATATCAACACGATGTTCTTTTGAACATACTAAAATTATTTTAATAAAAATAATATTAACAAAAATAATCTCTACTTTAATGTTTGATATCTTATAAAAAATATTATTCCCATACTTATAACCCAATAAATTGAGTAGAAATTCTAAAATTGTAAATTCATTATCCTTCTCCACAAAAATTTAGAGTTTATACATTTAATTTTTATTAGATATGGACTAACAAACCCATTGATGATATACAAAAATGGTTTCATCACACACCACATCTAATTTAATAATATATTAGTGTCTAGACTCAGTTGAATCCTTTTTTAATTAAATAAACTGTCCATATATGCACATTCTGGTAGAACATTGAGATGCAATATTATACTAGCATGTTTCTCAAAATCTCAAATAATATTTAAATTTTATTTCTTCAATCCATTTTGTTGGGGAGAATACAACGTTTTTAGTGTTTAATAAAATTATTTTAAGATATGTCTCAAAATATATTCTTTCAATGTCTATTCCAATAATAGATATTATATTCTTTCGATAAAACTATATTTCCTTCCCCAATATTCTCTTGAAAGTACTAAAAATTATAATTTCATCATATTATTATTTTATAGAAAACACATTAAACATTATTATCAAATCATAAGTGAATTTTAATAATTATATATCAGCCGATTTATAATTTTATTCCATAACTCACAAAAATCTGAATATACCTTCCCCTTTTGACAGATGGACTCAATTTCCTCCAAATTGTGGAATCCCTTTTTTAATAATTTAATATGTAATGTATTATAGATGTATTTTATGTCTATTTTATTATTAATAAAATATCGTAAAATTTATCCCTTGTAAATATTATTTATAATTCATTTATATTGGAGACCCAATTTTATATTCCATAATTTATTATCATGTTTCGAACACAAATTATAGTATTTTCATTAGTATACACATTGAAAATGTTTACCATTCTTTCTATCCTTAAATGATAAAATTTAAATATTTTATCTTATTTATGAAGAAGGTTTTTTATAAAAAAAATATCATCCATCATCAAAAAGATGTCTCATACTCAATAATTTGTGTTTAATTCAACAAATAATATGAAACCTTTTTTACTTCACATTTTGGGAATCAGCCTAAGCTATTCCAATTCCATTATAGTCCTGGAATCTATGTGTATCAGAAAAAACGTCATGATCATTGAAATTTTGTAAGACCATGGTATGTTTATTGGTATGTGAAGATAAAGAAATATAATAATCCTAATTTTACCGCATTTATTGGCCTTACAAAAAAACTCAACAATGAGTAACATATCATCCTTATTTTTTCATTGAGACGTATTTATTTCAATAGTGTATTTTTTCTTTTATAATCATGAATATTAATTCAAATTTACATTTAAATTTATTTTGACACATTCTAAAAATTTAAAATTGGTAATTATAACAATTTTTTATAGGTAATTAAGATTAATTTTTTTTTGAAATATGTCTTCATCTCAGACAAACTTATCTTATTCACTATATGAATACCTATTAATTCATTAATTCTATGATTTAATGGATGAGTTATTATATACAATGTGATAATTAATTATTGTCGAAAAATCCAAAATCCCTAATATCAACCATAAAATATAGTTTTCGAAATAATATATTCATTCGTTTAATAATTTTTTCTTTCTCCTTATGTAAATTATATCCCTCCATTTTCATGATTTTTTTTGAAATATATACATGTAAATATATAGTAAACATTAATTAATGTGAATTTTACATATTTATAGTTATTTTCACCCTAGTATATTCAATATAGTCTAGTATTACATATATTGTTAGAGGAGATTGATTTTGGAATTTTATATGACACATGTGTAGTTATAAAATATGGTTATGAATAAATTTTCTCCATATATTCTAAAGAATGGTTTTTTTAAAACATTATCTTATTAATAATTTGTTTCCCTGTCTATTTTCAGAATTATGAAAACATTACTATGTAACATTGTACTCATCTTCCATAGAAGAATAATTTTTTTCTTAATTCTCTATAACATTAATAGTATTTGAGAAGATTAAATTTATGATTAATGATTTTCCCAATATGGTCATTTATTTTTATCAGAAGGCAGTATTTTTGTTTAATTAATTTGATCAGAATAATTTTTAAAATATTTTAATGAACATTTATCTTCAGTAATTCCTTTAAGGGAAAATTTAAGGATTTATTTTAACATGTACTCCAAGGAGGATTGTTATACATCCTACTCATTGTAAAAAAAATATTGTTGATTTTACACATGATCCAATAACATAATCAATATCCCAAATAATAGTCATATAATTTTATACATTAAGAAGTGAATTTATCATGATACATTATTAAGGAACTTGTCTCTTCTATTTATTTGAACTTTTTATTTACCATGATATGATATATTTATATTTTTATAACCCCCTCAATTTTTATTCACTGAATATCTTCATACTCATTTTGTTTATAATCCAAAATTTTCTTTCTTGGAATAATTTATATAGGGTTATTTACTCATCCACACCTAAATCACTCAATTATATGATTTCCTTTTTTAATAACTCCCTTTCCCACTTTTTATTTTTAGGGGATAATTCAAAAAGTATGTTTAAAATATTAATTTTTTATATATATATAAATAAGAATCACTAGATGAATAAATATCCACTTTATTGATGTTGATATAATTTAAGGCTTTGAATGAAATTTCATCATTATAATATTTCAAAAATAACCAAGTCTTTTTCATCACAAAAATGATTATAGTGTTCTAAAACCCATCTAGATATTTATCCACTAATTATTTATGTGGTATAAATCTATTAAGAAAATATATCTATATTATTTACCATTAATATCTCAAAAATAGTATAATCTCTTATATTTTATACAAATCCATTTATACTATTAAGTTTCTCAATAAATGTTTTCAAACAGTCATCATTTTTCTCACTTATATCCCATTTGATGTCTTAAAACATTCTTCTTTTCATTATCAATTTGTATTCATTAATTTATTAATTTTTTTGGAGAAATGTTATTTATCTTGTCTCACATATCTATTTCTTTAATGATTCTGACTATTATAGTGCTCACATTATCATATAGTGATGATATAATTTTATTTTTCGATTTTAAGGATACATGTAAATTTTTCATGTTATCATATTTCAATAGTGAAAATCATTCATGGGTTTTAAAATCAATAATTAGAATAGAAATTACAATTAGGCCATATGATATAACTTAATAGATAATTATATTATTGTACAAATGAATGATTTTTCCATAGAATATAAGATAAAAAATCAGAATTTAGAGAATTCATATTTTTTTCAACCATTTTTTATTTGAGTAATTTCTCATATGGAACCTGAGTATGAAGCCAAATGAATTAACCATGTCAGTTATTATACCATTGATAATGTGAAGTTAAGAAACACTGATTCATGATTTTACAGTTACTTATTCATATTAAGAAAATTACTATTACATTATAAAAATAACCTCGATTAATATTTTAAAGATAAATACACTCTATTTAACCTCAATAACCTAATAATAGATAGAAATTATAAAATTACCTTTCATAATAATTTTATACAGCGTTCAATCCCAATGTGGTTGCATAATTCATTTGAGGTTTTGGTAATGATTTTAGTAATATATCATAACTACAATTTTCATGTGATTAATTGAGAGGTTCATTTTTATACCATGAATATTTTTGGGATGACTGTGATGGAAGAAGATGAGGTTATTTTACATACATGAATATTTATATAGTGATAAAAATAAAATTGTATTGTTTATATATGGGCTAGAAATCTAAAACAAGTTCCTCTACCAATTAGTGTGAACATGATATTCAGTGTAATTTTTATGTCTCTATTTCAAATAATATTCTATTTATCCTTAGTCATGGTCATCAAAACAAGAACCAGAATAATAACGTGTAATAAATACTGACCATCCATTCCAATATTTTTGAATGATTGAACTATTTGTGAGAGCATTCATGAATATGATTTTTTCTTACATATTAGAATAATCAGTTTGGGATGATCATAATAGTATATATTTTTAATGAAATTAGTGAATTATATTGAATAACATAATAAATATTCTATTATATATCCTTCTTAGTTTCAATATTTAATAGAAAAACTGATTTATTGGGATCTTTTATAATCTATTTTTATATATATATCCCAATTTAATATTCACATAAATTTTGTGAATAATATTTCTCTAAAAAATATTGAAAATCTCAATTATATTTGATAGTAAAAGAAGTACACAGGCAAAAACTTCCATAACATTATATAGGTTTATCGAGATTTTTAAATTTAACAGATTCCATTCTACATTTCCATAATTATTTCCCTATTATAATGTCTTATAATAATCTTTCAAAATGAACTAAACATGGCTAAACCCTTTATTTTTACCAAAATCTAGTGAAAAATAAATTTTATAATAATACAATACCATCCCTGTTATCATCCAATAATATATCAAAAAAATATCAATTTTGATTATACATGATGTATTCTATCTCACTTCCACAATATCATACGAGATATTGACATTCAAACAGAGAGAAATATTTATTAAAAATTAAAAAAAAATCTAATGAAATTGACACAGATAGTTTGTGATTAAAAAATATCTTACAATGTGTGAAACTATCGTATCATGTCTCCAATAACATATTAATTCAACAAATATATTATAAGATATATATTCTAACAAATTCATCTCTCCCTTTTTTATAACTCTTGATTCTTCCTCTATAAATCAAATTCATGTGAAAATAATACGATAAGTTCAAAAATTGAATTTATTAATTTTATTTCATCTACATAGTGGAATATTTTACATTCCAATGGATGTACCATACAAAAGATATATATTTTCATGAAAATACCTTGAACATTTCGAAATTTTCCTCTTCAAAAAAATTGTAATTTTAAAAATAGAATAAATCATCTATAAGCATACCATTTGGATTTAAAGAACTACATAATCATTGTCAATAAATTCTAATTATTCATCAATCCATGTTTAAAAAAAATAGAACACATTAATGAATTATAAATCTATTACATTGATTTATGTTTAAATTTATATTACACAAAATATAAATTTATAATTTCAATGGATTCATCACTTTTCCTTCAAATAATTTTTTTGATGAAATGATATGGATTATATTTTTATGATTTTTTAATGGAATAGAAACAGAGTGGATCTGAAATGTTGAACTAAATTAAATTATAAAATGGTGTGACATTGAATGATATTTCATAATAGTAGTCTTTTAATATTCATAACAACTAATCATTGACATCAATATATATAATTTTATTAAATTTGAAAAGAAGAAAATTAAACTACCTGGGTGAGGATTATGAATTAATTAATTAATTCTCCTAATGATGTTTCATAGATGTGGTTTATTGTTAAAAATATTGATATGTTTTTCCTCAATGAAATAATTGAATAATTTATTCCATAGTTGGAGGTTTATTATTGAAGAAGCTAAAGAGAAAATTAATAATATTTTGGAAAAAAATTACCAATACTATCCAGTGGAAAATTGAAGGAATTTAATGGAATAGATTTAAGGTTATTGGGAATAAGAATGTAAAGACCGTAAATTTCCATCTAATTTTTTTAATTAAATGGGAATTTTACGAGTCCCAGAAATTTGACGGCGCACGATTATGAGGCCTTGAGAGCCCGAAATGATCCGTAAATGTTTTTGTTATGCTTATGTTAACACACTTAAGCAGTTTTCCAGAAAAAGTGGAATAACTGATAAACAATATATTGGATCAGAAATCTGAGGGCACCGTCGGACTAAGGATGGTGGGTTTACCCTTGGCGCAGCTTAAGAATAGTCGGCGCGAACATCCTGTAAGAAAACCCAAAAACGGCATAATCTTAAATAAAATAGTAAAATAATTTTTTTTATTTTTCAAATTATTATAACTCAAAAATAGTAACTTGGATTAAAAATCTAATACCTCCTCTGAACTCATTAGTGTATGCTTTCATTAAGAAGATACTAACTCTGGACAGCGCGGTCCACCATAGAATGTTAGTTTGTGGCTGCAAATAAAATAATTAAGTGATAATTATTTAATTGTAAAACTCATAACATCTATAAGGTTACACGGATTGAAAATCCAAGAGTACTGTTGGGTTCGTTGGGGCATGTTTCACCTAGGCAGAGCCTAACATCCATCGACATGAGTCGAGGGTGACTGATAATAATTTTCCAAACTTTATGTCAGGTATGTTCAGTAAAAACACGAGCGGTGCATTGTAACTTTTGAACCAGTGCTCAGAATTGAAATACAAGGGCACTATTGAACTCACAACGCCAGTATTATCTTATGAAGACATTATCTCGACGGTAGTTGGTCGAGAATAAAAGATTGTATTTGGATTTTAATACAAAAATAATTCAATTAATTTTACAGAACAATATATTATTTTAAGCTGCCATGTGAGTGTTGTTGGATAGAACATCCACTTGGGAGTTGGAGGTTGGACCGCCACACCCTAACCTCTCATAAAAGGTTATGGTGGTGGGGCCCACCTGAGCATAACTTCCTGTGAGAGGTTATGACATGGGGAGCACACGACACTTAAACCCCCAATTAATGTGGAGGGAGAGGAAACCTCTCAACCCCCTCAATTAATTTTATCTGTCGATGTAAAATTAATTAATTCCAATTTAATTTTATCTGTCATCATAAAATTAATTTTTGTCAAATTAATTTTATGTGTCATCGTGAAATTAATTGCTTCCAATTAATTTTATATGTCGATATGAAATTAACTTTTGTCAAATTAATTTTATCTGTCAACATAAAATTAAATCCTATCTTTTGTTTTAATTCTTTCTATGTTGGGGGAAGCCACTTGGAATCCTACCAATAATTAATCCAACACACCTCTTAAATGTCACCAACGCTTTTTAATTTTCTACACCCACTTTTTAAATTAAGATACTGCATTGTTCGAATTTAGGAAGGTTCCTAATAAATGAGCCATCATAAATTACATGATGGTTTCTACCTCTCCCCCTCTCTTATATATTGGTATATTGGGAGGAGGTTTTGGGACGGATTCACCGAACGACGAAACTGTGACAAGGTGATGCGACACCCAACACTTGGGGGATTAAACATTCTCCAACTAAGAACAATGAATGACGACCTTGTTCGACTTCTTCCTCGGACACCTACTGACGTGTAGCGTCATCAATGACCCAACGCAACTCAGGTTTGGAGGTGCTTGGAAGAAACCACGAATGACGATCCTTTACGTCATCTTCCGCGACACCATCAACAAACGACGTCTGCCCTTTTGCGCCAACGTCAACCAGCTACGAGCAAGGTAGGGGGTTTATTGCTTGATATTATTACACCCTCTTCATATCTTCTTCATCAGATAAAAAATAGATTGTTGAGGATGTGTTATTGATCGTATACTTTCCTTGATGATCCAAACGATACATCCCTAAACGTGGAGCGTGCGAGCCAGCCTAACATGGCCTGACACCCTCCCTCGGGTTTTTCTTCCTAGTGGTGATGTTCTATAGTGAGGTGTTGAGGCGAAGATGATGAAGGAGGAAACGACGAAGGCCGCGCTACATGCGGCCTCCCTGAATTGCGCGGCCCCCATGGTGCACCAGTACTCCAAAAGAACACCACATGATAAACGGTGCCCGACCCACCTACCCACGGCCTCCCGATGCCCTACCTGGCGTGCACCACGGCCAGACCCGTCGCATGCCCCGTGGCCTGCCTGGCCCCGCCGATGCCACTGCGCGCTGCCTGCGCCCCCGCGCGCTGCCCCGTTCCCCTTAGCGTAGCTTTGCGCATCACCGCAGCCCGCCTGGCCCTATAGGCGCCCTGCACGGCGTCCCACACGCTGTCTGCGCCCCTAAGCGCTGCCCGACATCCCCACGGCCTACCCGGCCACTTTCGTGCCCTGCCCGGTGCTCCCACGGCCTACCCATGACCCACGTGGCCTGCTGCTGACCTCCCGGGATGAGTCACTCGAGCCGCGTCCCACACGGCGCTGGCCGAACCAGCCCCGACCTTTAGGCCATATCGCCTACACGGAGACCTCTGGGCCGAACAACCCTCGCAGTCCGCTAGCCCGGGCCTAGCGGATCGGGTAAAAAACATAGCGGGCCGACCTGCCCAAGGGGCCGGGTCAGACCCAGCGAGTCTAACCGGATCGACCGAGACCGGGTCGGCCCAAAAGAGGTTCAACTGAGTTTGTCCGATCCGGTCGAATCGGTCCT
Organism: Viscum album; assembly: GCA_963277665.1. Lineage (NCBI taxonomy): Eukaryota > Viridiplantae > Streptophyta > Magnoliopsida > Santalales > Viscaceae > Viscum > Viscum album. The sequence goes on from OY728143.1 coordinate 322,930,412, forward strand.
GGGTCCATTAATGACCCATTAACTTCTTCGGCCAAATCTTTGGCACCAGGAATCCGTTTGATGATCCGTCAACAGCACCAGTATTCTTTTATCTAAGCCTTCCCTTTGAGAATACCCCAGTAGAGTTCGGGGTATATTTGAGTTACGGTCAGGTTGGATCACACACGAATCCAACTGGGCCCCCTGGACAAAAAGGATAATAGCTAACATACCGGGCACCTGATTGACGCGTTGTCTATTGCGTGGAGACCCCTATGAAGTGGAAGCGCATTGAGATACTTTTTCATGGAAATTCACAATAGTTGGAGTATTTACCAATATATCATGTAACAGATCCTTCCACCGAAGACCAGATAGAGTACAGAGACCTAGTAGCTGGAAGACCAGATAACTGCTTAACCAATTCTACTCCGAGTGATTAGACTATCCCAGAGGGGAGATCCTTGTAGTTGGTGGAATACCCGCATTACTCTATAGGAGGAGTACCTCTACATGCTATTAGGGGGAGCGCCTGGTAGTTTGTAGCAGACCCGCTGTGGAGGAGTGCCTGGTAGTTGGCAGCAGACCATCGGTACTCGACATGAAGAGTACCTTAGCAGTCCAAGGATAGTGAAAAGTGCCTCAGTGTCGCGACATGCCCACTATACTCGATAAAGGAGGAGTTTTCCAGCAGTCATGGTTTCGATAAAAAAAATCCTGATTTGAGTTGATTCAACGACTATTGTGTTTTCCTCATGATTGAGATGGAATACTAGATAACATAGGTATATGTATGGGCATATACATAAGTAATGGTTATTCATTGATTTCATATTTTTTGGTTTATCCTTATTGGATTTTGTCAGACCTTAAGGGTCTCGGGGTCCCTACTGTGTATCGTTATACTCACCCCTGTACGGGATATCCTCACACCTCGTTGTGTTGGTTACAGATGAAAGACAACGCTGACTGAGGAAGAGAGAAGCAGGACTAGATGGTACTCGGAGGTGGACCACTCGTTGAGACGGTACATGGAGCTGACAAGTGGATGAGAGTGCTGTGGAGGCCATCTCTACCTACACATCAGGTAGGAACCCTGGAGGGCAACCCAGTAGCTATTTTACTTTTCTTTAGTTGTACTTTATTTTAGTTGAAGTTGTACTTTCTTGTTGGGATTTTATTTCTGGCCCCTTTTACATTCCATTACTTCTTTTTTATACAGTTTTACTTAGTGTTTTTCTCCTAGTTATGTACTCTGATGTGTTTGTTTACATTTATAAAGGTAATGCCTTCCCAGTTTTGAGATTTTCACATTTGGTGCTAGTCACCAGCCCCTGGCCTATAGATGTCGGGCATGGCGTAGTCACGATACGGGCCCCGTGGGATGGTTCATGAAAAAGAAAAGTGGTTTCCTCTTATTAATAATTTTTTTCATGTGTTTAATTATATTACTCCATATAATCACGTAATTTAATACCTAATAGAAAATAAGAGTGGTCCTTTATATGTATATTATAATTTATTTTGGTATCCCACAATTATGTCCATATAGAATTTATTAATTTTGTTTTCAATAGGAAGAATTCTTGTTTATTTGTTATGAATAATGATATGAGGATATAACCCATCAAATGGTGTCCACATGTGCTCCATAAATCTCAAAACATCTCTATTATATATCTTCGTGGAAGCATGCATGTTTCAAAAAACATTTCTTTCTTCATTGACCACAATAAGAATATTTACACATGTAGAAGAATATATCTTTTCCTATTACTATCTTGAGAGTTGTAGGAGAATCATCACTCTACATTATTGAGAATTTAATTTATTATTTAGAGATAATTTGTTTGGGAAATATTTTTCTCATAACATATCCAATAATTTTTAAAATGAAATAATTAGGGTATTATATCAGTTTAAGAGAATTTGTTTATTTGAAAAGAACAATAAAAATTATTGAATCTTAAATAACAACCCATTTTGAATTATAATAATAATATTTAGTATAATAATAAATTTAGTTCCTCAATTTTTATAAAAATCAAAGATTATTAAGTGTCATTTATTCTAAAACACTTACTGATGTCATTAATCAGGCTTGAATTTTATCAATAATTGAATGATAAATATTTATGTAGACAAATAAATATAATAATATAATTAATTACATAAATAAACAAACAAATTATATATATTTTGATACAACATTCATTTAATATTAAAATAAAATAATAAAAATTTACTTCCAAAAAAAGTGATAAATAAAAATTATATATTTCTATAGTTATTTAGTACTATAAGAATAAATATTTATATATTATTAAAATGAAATCTTTATTTCGTTTAATATATTATAATTAAATTTATACGATCAACTTGTCCTTGATAATTATTAATATACACTCTAACAATAAACATTGCTCAAACTACAAAATTAAAATTAAATTAAATTTAGATTATTCATACACAATGTGTGTGACTGCATATGTCGATTTCTTAGTGAAATTATGAATCAAAATAATAATTTCAATGATTTGTGTCTAGAAACACATTATAAAACACATAAAGTGATAGATTTTTATAAAAATGGAAGAAACCTCCTACGAACTCTAATAATAGAATATAATCCATTCGTGTTGATATCTCATAATGAATTATTCATACATTATTTGAAAAACTGACATGGTCATATATTTCTCAAGAATTTAAATTTAGATAAAATGAAAATAGATTTATACTTTTATTAAATATTATTGTAGAAAACAATTTTTAGTTATTCAATAATTTCATATCACTTATAATGCACAAAATTTAATGTACATCACCACGAGTATATGTTGTCATAGTTTTTTCATAACATAAATGTACATGATTAATGATACACATTAATAATAACATTAATTCAATAATTAAATACCCACTTACATTAATAGAAATTTTTAATTATACATATATCATGCGGAATTTCAATAAACTGTTCTATTCCCCTAACATTCCCTCATTGAAATTTTCAAATGAGGACGTTTAGGGATGACATATGAATATCTTAAGAGCACCCTACACTAGACATATTACATAATCTATATTACATAAGATAAATTTCTTCTTTATCTTACTTATACGGTCAAAAATATTATATTATTTTTATTTTTATTTAATCTAATTAGTTGACCTGATATTTATAAATATTCATGTCCTGTAATATAAATTTAATTAGTTGTAAAAAATTATTGGTTCTTGGAATACAACCCTAACAGACTCCTACATCTTCTATACCCATCATCAAAATAATTTCTATCCATTAGTCATTGTATAATATTTGTTATTATTATAATATATATCCATATTGTAGGGTAAACCATGTTCTAAATTAATTTTTTGTTACTATGACGTGACTTCTTTAAAAAACTCTTATTAGTGAATATCTCACCAAGTATATACCTTGTATCACCTATAATCTATCACATATTAGATAATACATAATCTAAGTTTCATCATAATATTATTCTGAATTAATAAATTTGTACACATACAAAATATTGAAAAAAATACTTTATAAAATATATTCACAAGCGACATTATAATACAAAACATACTCAATTTATACAAATATAAAATTCATTTACGGAAATTTGTATTCCCATGAATATTACATATTAATAACTATTCTAAAAGATCAATTTGATACAAAATATTACTAGTTTTTAACGATAATATATATATAGTTCTCATTTATCTAATTAATAGAATGTTTTAAGCATTAAATTCTCAATTACTTTCCTAGTTGTTCTGAATTCCATCATTTGTAGTTTAACAAGTTTTGATTGATATTAAAAGTAAATATCTTTTGCATAATAAATAACATAAAATTTTACATAACATTGAATTGGGATATATTAAAATATTTATCCTAGGAATTTGTAGTCAATATATTATAAGAATCTTTAAACATGCTTTCACACAACAAAGTATACATATATTATGATAGCTGATATAGGTAATTTTTTATTTTGAATATTTTTACTATAAATTGATTAATCAAACCACACATATGTACCTATTTAGATCAACTTCCCACAATAATGTATTTCTTCATTAATTCATTATTAGAGTAATGACATGAAATTACTTATAGGCACCAAACACACATTAACATTAAAAAAATACTCTCTAACAATAGAAGGGGCTATAAAAATTAGTAAGGTTGATCGGAGTTTTCATGGTGATAAGTAATAGATTTTTTCATATAATATGTTTATATATTACTTAAAACCCATTAGTAACAAACATATCCTAATTTTTATAATAATGTAAAATTAATATATAGGTTTTCATGAATACCTACAATTGATTTACATCAACTTGATAAGATAAAAAAAGTAAAATACTTGTATCTGGTGCATAGATTCTATCGTATAGTTCATATATAATTGTCAACATTAGATTCATTCTATTTAATACATCCTTAGTAGAATTATTTTTCATATCAAACAATATATCTGAGGTCTAAATAAACCTAAATACACTTCTTCATTATTAAAAATCCTATGTACTATGTGCTCATGGAAATTTACTCATAATAATCAAATTACAAGTCTAATGTTCCTATGAAAATTGATGCCCCTCTATAACATATAATTTATTTAAATAAATATTTATACCAATATCTATAGAGTGAAAATGTTTCCTCATTAAATCGTATTAAGTTTTTACTAAAACCTTTCTAAATTATGGGTGCTAACATGCTTAATTACTATTGAATAATTAACCGGGATTCAGTTTGTTTTATATTTTACATACTCTATTTGTTATATTTTTTCACAATAAAGAGGTTCCCCATCAATCACATAATGATTTAATACATTCTAATAACATAATATTGCATCATATACAATGTGAATTATTAAAAATAGTTCTCATATGTATATCCATTACACTGAAATTTTGAAGACATGTATTAAATGACTATAGAAGAATATATATACATATAAGACTCATTATAAATATAACTTTTACTTACATATACTCTATTATGTGAATAATCTAATGTGAGTATAAGAAAACCATTCATAGGTCATTTAACGTTTCATGAAAAAATAGTTATGGTATATTTGGGAAAAACAACTTAGTGGAACTATTTCTTCAAATAAATCATTATCTTTTCATCATTGAGAATTCCTAAAATTTGATAAAGTATTGTCATATAATTTCTGAACATTCTTTAACTTCTATAGAGAATAGTTCACATTGAAAAACAAAATATAATCTATAATCTATGAGGATTATTTCTACATCTAAAGGAATATTTGTATAAAACATAATAAGTATATCAAACTAAGGATTTATGATTACCTTTAGTTTTATTTTTCTATAAATATTCTTTCAAAACCTATGTATGAGTCTTTTATTTTAAATTCGTCATTATGTAGTGATAGTTAGAGAACTAATTAACTATTATTTTAGTTTGAAACATCATAAACAACATTCACTCAAAATATAAATGATTGAACTGATGTATCTAATGGGAAATTGTTATAAATGTTTTGGAAATACAAAAAAAACATCATCTAAATCGAAAAATATCACTATGATGTTCTAATTTAAATTATTCTAACAAATAACAATAGATTAACTCTTTATCAACAAGTTGGAGAATTTACCTTACTTATTGTAATTTTTTTAAAATTAATTTGTTTCAAAATATGAATAATAAATGATAATAATATATTTTAATTAATATCTTAAAATTAAATAAGAAACATTACATGTTGTGAAGAATATATATAATATATAATAATACCTTTTCTTAAATTTCAATTATTTGTAACTCTTAATTTAGGGACATATTTTGTTTAAATAAATGAAGAAAACATTTTTTCTCTACCACACCTCAGTATATTTTTCTATGAACATTGTAATTAAACAATTATATTTTGAGTAATTATGGGATTTCTTCATAGTTGTTTATTTATTCACCATAAGTGGTGAGGATCCATATTCTAACAAAGAATTATTTATATGAAAAATAAATTGGGAATTATTCATGAGAATTGCATCTATATTTTCCATCTCTCAATTATTAATGAATTTCTTGAACCAAGAATTAAAGGATGGTAATATGATACTAAATGATAAAATATTTTTCATAATGAGGCCTAAAATCACTAACTGATCATTATTATCCCTTTTTAAGATGAAATAATCCATCAATATGTCAACTCAATACACATTTTATTTTTATAGTAGAATTAAAATATTATTTATTAGAAGCCTCACTTTATCCATATGATATTTAAAGAGGTGGATATTGATGGAATGAGAGAACATGTCATTTTGTTTCATCAACAACTAATTTTAAATAATAGATTTAATGTTGAAATGGATATAATAATCATCAACCATGAATAACAAGTTGGATTATCTTTCACATACAAATAACTCAGTGATGTGGACGAACAACTATAGGGAATCTAGTAAATAGAATAATGTTGTCAATTATAGTATAGTTCATAAATGAATATTAAACTATAGAAAAAATTTCATGATAAGAAATGGAAATTTTCAAGAAAAAACTATATTGTTTTCATTTTAGCAGTTTTAATTGTCTATATTATCTAAAATAAGATTTCGATAATTTATCTTGATTTAATACATAGTGATGTAATAGTGATTAGATTACAATTTTTAATGAAAATAAAACAATAATATTCAACACCATTAAATGATTAATATTATCACATTTGGATATTCTAGTGGAATTTATCAAGATATCCCTTCAAAAAAATTTGATATGGGCCAGAATAGTTAATTCATGTTATTAACATAGGAATTGATTTCAAATGCATGAACTCGTAGTTCGTTGATCCCTTTAGTGGAATATCCACCCATAAAAGAAAATACCCATATTTCTACAACACATTCTTCCTAGTTAATCCATGTTTTATATTGGTAATAAATTATTTCTTCTAAATTACCGATGCCAATACAAAACATTTTTCAAAACAACCCAATATTTTAAAGAACATTGTTTGAGGTCTGAAATGTACTGTAATTTATTGCTTCAGTCATAAATAATGTAATTGAATCCAGTTCTTAAATAATTTTTACATAATAGATTTTATTTTATTTACCACATTTATAATATTTTAATAAATTAATTTTAATATTAAACATATTTTACCTAATTAATTAACAAAGTCTTGATAGAATAATTTACACATTACACAAATATGTTAATCCATAAAAATTTCTAGATATATCATTAATTTTTATTTATGAAATTTAAACATCAAATTATGAAAAATAAGTAACCATGAACTAGATATAAAAATATGATGCATGATAATGAGAATTCATATTGGTAGGGTTATTTAGATAAAGATAAAATAATATTTATCAATTGGGGATTAGCTCCTAGAACAAGGATTCGTTCCACTTATAACATTCACATCTTGATTGAATGTACCTTCTTTGGCAGATTCACATAAACTCAAGTTATGAAGTGATTTATGTAATTTTTGATTGTAACACCCGAGGCTTTTATGTTATATAAATCATCAAAGGAATCTTTTTCTACAGAATACTTGCTTGGCTTGCTTTACACGAAATCTCAACCTTCCCCGATAGCTTGCGTCATACGGAATACCGAGTTTCACTAAACAATGATATGCTATTAAAATATTATTAAAACTAGCCATTACTAATAGTAATAAACACTTTTTGAAATTTTATAAATTTTATTTTTCAAAATGGACTTCATTTTTGAATTCGGAATATTGAAATTATCCTAGGGTGAAATTTTGGAATTTTTCTGAAAAGTTTCACTTATTGATGAATAGTCAAACCACTAAGTGGTAGTTAAAAAACTGAAATTTTCATAAAAAATAATTTTACCACTTCTGTGAGTGGAATTTAGAAAATCCGAGAGACCCAGTTAATATCAAGGACTAAAATTTGGTTCAATGAGATGAAAATAATTTTTGTTGAATAGTAACTTTTTACTTTTTTTACCACAGTTAAAAGTAAATAGGGTAATTAAGGGTAAATATGATATTATTAATACCCTAAAACTTTTCCTAATTCTATAGGATAAGTGTAATTCGACCAAAATCAAACTTAGGAATAAAATATTACCATTTAGGCCCACATGGATTAGATTAGGACATTTATTATTAATTTATTTAAAGAAGGGTTAAAATAGTTAAAATCAAAGTTTAATAAGTAAATTATTTTTAATATAAGGTTATAATAAGATAAATTAGACTATAAATATTCATTATAAAGATAAAAAATATTTCCTACATAATTATATTTTATTTGTAATTTTTAGACATTAAATAATTTAATTTATTTTTGACACAATAATGATGCAGTAATTATTTTATTTATGAAATATTGACATAATTGAAGTTATAAACACCAAAATAAATTTAATTTGAGTCTTTTTATGAATTAAAATAATTTTATAGGTTAATATGACATGTTAGTATTGATTTAATTATCTTGGTTCAAACTAATAAATCTGTTATGATTTTCACAAAAATCAATTACTAAATAGTGTCAAAATTGACATAAAATAGTTTTTAAAACAAATATTATATTAGTAATTGTTATTTTATTTCTAAAAATCTATGGTTCGGCCAAATGACTTATATAAGGTTATATATATTAATAATAAACAAATTTGGGTTCGTTTGGCTGCTTATAGTAAGTTTATTAACCTTATAGTATAAGAACACAAAAAGACACGGTAAAAGTAAACTTATTTAACTTAATGTTAAATCTAAATGATAAGGTTAAAATAGGAACCTAAACTTGTCTAAATTATATTTTATGAGAGTATTTCGACCCATACCCACCTTATCTTCGAAATATATCAATTTAGAGCTATCTAAAACCGAACATGACTTTATAATAAAATAATATTTTTAGTTTTCCGAAAGGTGCCCCTCTCCTCCATTATAAAAGGGAACCTCCTCCCCCTCTTCCTCACACAACTTTGAGCCTTCAATCTCGGCCAAACCCTGACAATTCCTCCTCTACACTTCCTTAGAGACATCCTGTGGTCCTTGTCTTCTTCAAAGACCAATTTTAGTGCCCTAAAAGAAGGTCTCAAAGAAGCACTTCAAAGAAGAGGTAATGTCTGTTACTGATTCTTTCATCTTTCTTTATTCTCCCACTTCTTCTTCATTAGTTGTTTAATTATGAAGTAATAAAATCAGTATCACTCATATACTGATATGTTATTATAAGTATGAAACAACCCTATTTCACCATCTATCCATCCTACGGAAAAATAAATCACCGCGCCTGCGTACATACGGAATACCGTCTCCACAACGTGGTGTAATCTATTTTCCACCACCACCTTACTTGGATGGGTATAATGGTGTAAATAATGACTATATATGACTATAATAAAGTGATACTGATTCTAAAATAGTATACATACACTCCAATACAATTCCACGACCATAGGAACGATATCATCACTCGTGCGTACGTACGGAATACCGTCTCCACGATGTGACGCGACTCGTTCTACATGATCTTCATTTCATAATGATTATATAAATGAATTGAATGAATGAATATGATATATATTACACTAATAACATTATGGAAATGAGGTATATATAAACTAAAGAAAATAATAATAATTTATTTGACAAAACACGCATAAGAACAAAAAGTTATAATCACCCGAATAACAAGTAGCAATGAAATATTACTACTAAGAAGCTATGAATATGACCATATATGATATCATAAAAATAATTATGATTTTGGAATAAGTCAATAACATTATTTAAATCATTATACAGGAGGTTCGGACACTTACGAAGCAAAACGGACCTAAGGTAAGGGAAATATCACAATCTAATTTTTATCCGAGATTGTTTAAACTTTGGTATTTACTGGGGTGTATTTTGTCATCCACATCCATGTTTCCTCAATATTTAATATTATTTCCATCCACATACAATTTTCTAAATCCAATTTTACCCTTTGGTGAGTTTTTATTAAAAGATATGAAAGGAATCTTTTGGCGGTTTTCATACGAGGTACATTTTGACTTTTCCGACAAAAGTACGAAGAATGTTTTTTTAACTTATACGGCATGAATGGATTTTTAAAACATTACTTCCAAGAAGAATCCTTTACAAGTTTTCATGTTTATTATTAATCAACTTATTTTAGTTAAAAATTTAATGACATGTTATGAAAGGATAAATTTTTGAAGTAGAAAGGATATTTTCCTCAAGAATGGAGTTTAAGAGTTTTATCAAAATTATTTTCCATCTAAGACATTATAGGGTTCTGTTTATATCCCTATTATTACATGGATTTGATTATGTTGTGATGAAATATTGTTATGAATTCCTTTGTCTTATATGAATTGGTTTATGATGTCACGATGTTTATGATTCCCATTTTTATTACATGGGTTATGTAATGATGTATGATTTATGATTTTGAGGCACACATAAGAATGGTATCATTATGAGATGGGTGGGACCTATATCTCCCTCCAATGCATTGGGTAAAGATTTTATATCTCATGAGATAGACATGGATGGAACGGTAGGTTATACCGGTTCAGTGAAACGTGACTAAAACGAGGGTGACTCGGTTCAGAAAGGGACTTTGTCCACTAAGATAGTCTTGCCAATGAGTCTTGACTAAGAAGAAATGATTCTCTATGATTATGTGTGTATGCCACAAAGTTTCATGTTTTAAGTTATGATTATTGTGATTACATTTCACTTCCATGATTTATCCCCTGATATGAAATTATGATCTCTTTTTCAGGTTAAATTACCAAAAGTTATGTGCTTATGTATACAATGTGATTGATATTTCTTTTGTTTACCCTTACTATGAATTTGAGCTCACCCTTTTGTATGTTTTATTTCCCCAGTTCAGGAAGAAGGTTATTAAGTAGAATATTCCAAAAAGGGACTCTAAATATGATGAAATAAATGGGAGGCAAAGTAGATGCTTTATGAACCAGTTGTTTATGTTTCCCAGTTTCTAATGACACTATACATATACGGTCTTTTCTTGGTTTTGTTATATGTTGTAATAAGTGTGCTTCAATTATGAAGTAATAACAATGTATGTAAAGTTTGGGTCGTTATAGTTGGTATCAGAGGAAAGGTATAGTCAACCGTTGGAAACTTATATGTGAAAGCCTTAGTAAGAATTCTAAGGATATGTCTAAGCATAGAACAAAATCTTAGTGTTTTAGAAATGGTCATGAATAACCTAGGATAAGACCTTAAGTGTGAAATTTTATTCTTGAGTATGTGGTTTTCCTATTATAATTAGTGTTGCTCACACTATTCTTCTTGATTTTAGTCAATGGCTGGAACCCGAAGGAATCATGTTAATGCAGAATGCGACAGGCAATGCAATGATTGTCCCCCTGAGCAACCAAATGTTATGGGAGATGGAATTCAAAATCTTGTAGCCATGATCACACAACTTTCTCAAGCTATGAATCATGCAGGACTTCCAAACGAGAAAAGAAAGGATCAACATTCTGTTGAATCCTTCATGAGACAGCGTCCACCTTCTTTCATCGGGTCTACTGATCCATTAGTTGCTGAACAATGGATTAGTACTACTGAAAAGATATTTTAAGTTGTTCAATGTTCTGAACATGATAATATCATCCTAGCAGTGTATCTTTTGGAAGGAGATGCTGAACAATGGTGGAATCTTATTAAGAATACAAGGCAGAGAGATAAAATTGAGTCCATGGAATGAGACAAGTTTAAGAACTTTTGTTTCAATAAGTACTTCCCCCGTATTCTCCAAAGAACGATGGAGAAAGAGTTTCTTGAACTAAAGCTAAAGGATGATGAATCTGTTGGTACCTATGAAGAAAATATTACAAGACTTGCATGGTACGCTTCTGATATTATTATCCAACCTGAGAGTAAGATCGATCGATTCTTTAGTGGAATAAAACCAAGTCTTCGAAGGGCCTTAGCCATAAGGGACTTCAATAGCTATGAGGAAATCGTTCGATGTTCTCTCAAAGTTGAGATGGAAATCGGAGTAACCCATCAGTCATATGGGTTTGATAAGAAGAGGAAAATGGAATTCAAAGGAAATTATAAAGAGCCCACTGAAAAGAAGATGATCTTTCCCTTATGCTCAAAGTGTGGAAAGAAACATGGAGGGAGTTGTCTTAAAGGGACAAGTAAATGTTCAAAATGTGGAAAGGAAGGTCATCGGGCATTTGAATGCCGCGATGATGGGAATAAGATGTCTAATTATGCAAATAAAGGATGGGATAGACAGAATGAACCTACTACACTTCAATGTTTCAAGTGCATGGAGATGGGTCATTATGCCAATAAATGCCCTAATCCAAGGTTTGATGATGATAGTCGACGTCAACAAACTCTTAAGTCTAAAGACAAAGGAATGTCACTTGCAATTTCTATCAGCGATGTGGAGTACGATAACAATGTTGTGAAAGGTACACTTACCATCCACTCTAAAGTAGAAAATTATTTATTTGATTCTCGATCCACCCACTACTTTATTTCAGAAGAATTTTCTAAGGGTATCACTATTTTACCTCAACAATTAGATGTTGAGTTAGCTGTGACAACACCTAATGGCACAACAGTCGCATAAAAAGTTTATAATTCTTTTCTGATCGAATTTTGTGGGAATGTGCTTCCTGAAAATCTTGTGATCCTTCCTATAGTGGAATTTGATGTGATTCTTAGAATAGATTGTCTTTCTTTATATGGAGCTCATATCAATTGACAAAGAAGGGAAGTCACATTTCATATTCCAGATCAATCTATGATCGTCTATCGATGCAAGGTTCAACATAACCTTCAAGTGGAAATTTATTCCATTTTATGGGTATTGATTCCACTAAATGAAGGTAATTTCTCTCAAATGGTTGGTGAGAAACTCATGATTAAGAATATTCCCATTGTACGGGAGTTTTATGATGTCTTTCCGGAGGAATTACCGGGTCTTCCACCAAATCGTGAAGTTTAGTTTTCAATAGAACTTGTACTGGGTGATTTGCCTATTTCAAAGACACCTTATAGAATGGCACCAATTGAGTTGCAGGAATTAAAGAAGAAACTCCAAGAGAATCTTGATAAGGGACTCATATGCCTTAGTGCATCACCTTGGGGAGCACCCGTTCTATTTTTTAAGAAGATAGATGGATCAATGAGACTCTGCATTGATTATCGAGAACTTAACAAGATCACTATCAGGAAAAGATATCCTCTCCCACGCATTGATGACTTATTTGACCAACTACGCGAAGCTCAATACTTTTCCAAGATTGATCTTCATTCAGGGTATCATAAATTATGGGTCAAAAGGGAGGATATACCAAAGATGGCATTACGTACAAGGTATGGACACTATGAATTTATAGTGATGCCATTTGGTCTTACTAATGCCCCTACTATCTTCATGGATCTGATGAATAGAGTCTTTATAGACTATCTTGATCAATTTGTGGTAGTCTTTATAGAAGATATTCTTGTCTATTAAAAGAGAAAGTAAGAGCATGAATATCACTTGAGAATTATATTGAATACCCTACGAAAGGAGAATTTTTATGACAAATTCACCAAGTGTGAATTTTGGCTTCAAAAAGTTTCATTTTTGGGTCAGACAATCTCAAAAGAGGGGATATCTGTGGATCCAGAAAAAACAAAGGTTATCGAAAGATGGTCGAGACCAACAACAGTAACTGAGATCCGATGTTTTCTTGGTTTGGCTGGATATTATCAACGTTTTGTGAATGATTTTTCAAGATTATCTAATCCACTCACCAAGTTGACTCGGAAAGGAGTTATGTTTGTTTGGACTGAGGAATGTGAAGAGAATTTCAAGGAGTTGAAAAGAAGGTTATCCAGTGCACCTGTGCTCACACTGCCCTGTAGTGGAGAAAGGTTTGTGATCTACAGTGATGCATCCAAGAAGGGATTGGGGTGTGTTCTTATGCAAAATGATATGGTGATAGCTTATGCCTCACGATAGATGAAAATCCATGAGCAAAATTACCCAACACATGATTTGGAGTTAGCTGCGGTAATATTTGCATTAAAGATTTGGAGGCATTATCTTTATAGTGAAAGTTGTGATATTTATACTGATCATAAATGTTTAAAGTATATTTTCACACAAAAGGAGCTGAATATGCGTCAAAGAAGATGGTTGGAGCTGATTAAGGATTACGACTGCTCAATCCATTACCACCCTGGGAAAGCAAACAAGGTGGCAGATGCATTAAGTCGACAAGACCATGCCAGTTTATCCATGATGAGGATCACAAAAGATCCAATATTAATGGATTTACAAAGTATGGATCTTGGAATTATAATGGAAGGGGAACAATATTATCTTTCCCAAATTAATGTTCAACCATCTATACATTTGAAGATTAAAGAGGCATAGAAAGAAGATGACGAGTTACAAAAGAAGGTGAGAAACGTTCCTGAATTCAACCATGATTGTGATGGGATAATAAAGTTCAGGAATCGGGTTTGTGTCCCTCCCATCCCCGAATTAAAGAAGGAGCTACTGGATGGGGCTCATAGTTCTTCATTCTCTATTCATCCTGGAAGCACGAAGATGAATAGGGACCTAAAAGAGTACTTCTAGTGGGATGGAATGAAAAGAGATGTTACTGAATTTGCCTCATGATGCTTGGATTGTCAAGAAGTTAAAGCTGAGAGACAGAAGTCTAAGGGGATGTTACAACCATTACCCATACCCGAATGGAAATGGGTAAACATCACTATGGACTTTGTCACAGGACTTCCTAAAACATCCAAAGGCAATAATGCTATCGGGGTCATAGTTGATCGTCTTACAAAGTCTGCACACTTCATTGCTATTAGAGAGGATTTCTCTCTGGATCAGCTTTCCAGGATATATGTAAATTAAGTGGTAAGATTGCATGGAGTACCACTTTCTATTATATCCGATCGGGATCCGAGATTTTACCTCAAAGTTCTGGCGTATTCTTCAGCATACTCTGGATACAGAGTTGAGTTTCAGCACTACTTATCATCCTCAGACAGACGGTCAGTCTGAGAAAACAATTCAAACTCTAGAAGATATATTGAGAGCTTGCTCTATGGATTTCAAAGGTGGTTGGGATCAACACCTACCTTTGGTGGAATTTTCTTATAATAATAGCTTTCACTTCAGTATTCAGATGGATCCTTATGAAGCTCTCTATGGAAAAAAATGAAGGACTCCAACATGCTGGGATGAAGTTGGGGAAAGAAAGCTATTAGGACCCGATCTCGTTGATGAAATGGCAGAAAAGGTCAGATCTATTCAACAACACATAAGAGAAGCTCAGAGTCGATTGAAAAGTTATGCCGACAACCGAAGAAAAGACCTACAGTTTGAAGTGGGTGATAAATTGTTCTTACGAATATCTCCCTGGAAGAGGGTCATGAGATTTGGAAAGAAGGGGAAGTTGAGCCCTAGATATATCGGTTCTTTCGAAATACTAGATCGTGTTGGGAAGGAAGCTTACCGATTGGCACATACACTAAATTCTCTCAAGTTCACGATGTGTTCCATGTATATCTCCTGAGAAAGTACTTACCCGATCCTTCACATGTACTTAGCTCATAAGTTGTACCGTTGGAGCAAGATATTTCTTATGAAGAACAACCGATATATATTCTGGATCGTAGCGAAAAAGTCCTACGAAACAAGACCACTCGATTGGTGAATGTTTTATGGAGTAACCACCAATTAGAAGAAGCTACATGGGAGCTTGAGGATATGATGAGGGAGAGGTATCCTCATCTGTTTGTTACAAAGTGACGAATTTCGTGGGCGAAATTCATTTTAAGGGGGGTAGAATGTAACACCCGAGACTTTTATGTTATATAAATCATCAAAGGAATCTTTTTCTACACAATACATTCTTGGATTTCTTTACACGAAATCGCGACCTTTCTCGATAGATTGTGTCGTACGCAATACCGAGTTTCACTAAACAACGATATGCTATTAAAATATTATTAAAACTAGCCGTTATGAATAGTAATAACCACTTTTTAAAATTTTATAAATTTTATTTTTTAAAATGGACTTCATTTTTGGATTCGGAATATTTAAATTAGCCTAGGGTGAAATTTTGGTATTTATATGAAAACTTTCAATTTTTGATGAATAGTGAAACCACTAACTAGTAGTTAAAAAAATGAATTTTTCATAAAACTTAATTTTACCGCTTCTGTGAGTGGAATTTCGAAAATCCGAGAGACACGGTTAATATCAAGGACTAAAATGTGGTTCAATGAGAAGAAAATAATTTTTGGTGAATAGTAACTTTTTACTTTTTTTTACCACGGATAAAAGTAAATAGGGTAATTAAGGGTAAAGATGATATTATTATTACCCTAACACATGTCCTAATTCAATTGGATAAGTGTAATTCGACCAAAAACAAACTTATAAATAAAATATGACCATTTAGGACCACTTGGATTAGATTAGGACATTTATTATTAATTTATTTAAAGAAGGGTTAAAATAGTTAAAATCAATGTTTAATAAGTAAATAATTTTCAATATAAGGTTATACATAAGATAAATTCGACTATAAATATTCATTAGAAAGATAAAACGATTTCCTACATAATGATATTTTATTTGTAATTTTTAGACATTATATAATGTAATTTATTTATGACACAATGACGATGCAATAGTTATTTTATTAATGAAATATTGACATAATTGATGTTATAAACACCAAAATAAATGTAATTTGAGACTTTTTATGAATTAAACTAATTTTATATGTTGATATGACATGTTAGTATTTATTTAATTAACTTGGTTCGAACTAATAATTCTGTTATGATTTTCACAAAAATCAATTACTAAATAGTGTCAAAATTGACATAAAATAGTTTTTAAAACAAATATTATATTAGTAATTGTTATATTATTCCTAAAAATATAAGGTTCGGAAAAATTACTTAGATAAGGTTATATATATATTAATAATAAACAAATTGGGGTTCGTTTGGCTTCTTATAGTAAGTTTATTAACCTTATAGTATAAGAACACAAGAAGACACGATAAAAGTAAACTTATTTAACTTAATGTTAAATCTAAATGATAAGGTTAAAATAGGAACCTAAACTTGTCTAAATTCTATTGGATGAGAGTATTTCGACCCATACCCACCTTATCTTTGAAATATATCAATTTGGAGCTATTTAAAATCGAACATGACTTTATAATAAAATAATATTTTTAGTTTTCCCAAAGGTGCCCCTCTCCTCCCTTATAAAAGGGCACCTCTTCCCCCTCTTCCTCACACCACTTTGAGCCTTCAAGCTCGGCCAACCCCTGAAAATTACTCCTATACACTTCCCTAGAGACATCCTAGAGGTCCTGGTATTCTTCAAAGACAAATTCCATTTCCCTAAAAGAAGGTCTCAAAGAAGCACATCAAAGAAGAGGTAATGTCCGTTATCGATTCATTCATCTTTATTTCTTCTTCCACTTCTTCTTCATTAGTTGTTTCATTATGAAGTAATAACATCAGTATCACTCATATACTGATATGTTATTATAAGTATTAAACAACCATATTTCACCATCTATCCATCCTATGGAAAAAGAAATCACCGCGCGTGCGTACGTACGGAATACCGTCTCCACGCCGTGGTGTAATCTATTTTCCACCACCACCTTACTTGGATGGGTATAATGGTGTAAATAATGACTATATATGACTATTATAAAGTTATATTGATTCTGAAATAGTATACATACACTCCAATACAATTCCACGGTCATAGGAATGATATCATCACTCGTGCATACGTACGGAATACCGTCTCCACGATGTGATGCGACTCGTTCTACATGATATTCATTTCATAATGATTATATATATGAATTGAATGAATTAATATGATATATATTACACTAATACCATTATGGAAATGAGGTATCTAGAAACTAAAGATAAGAATAATAATTTATTCGACAAAACACGCATAAGAACAACCAGTTATAAACACCCGAATAACAAGTAGCAATGAAATATTACTACTAAGAAGCTAAGAATATGACCATATATGATATCATAAAAATATGTATGATTCTGGAATAAGTCGATAACATTATTTAAATCATTATACAGGAGGTTCGGACACTTACGAAGCAAAACAGACCTAATGTAAGGGAAATATCACAATCTCATTTTTATCCGAGATTGTTTAAACATTGGTATTTACTTGGGTGTATTTTATCATCCACATCCATGTTTACTCAATATGTAATATTATTTCCTACCACATACAAATGTTTAAATACAATTTTACCCTTCGGTGTGTTTTTATTAAATGTTATGAAAGGAATCTTTTGTCGGTTTTCATATGAGGTACTTTTTGACTTTTCCGACAAAAGTACGAAGAATGTTTTCTTTATCTTATACGACAAGAATGGATTTTTAAAACATTATTTCCAAGAAGCTTCCTTTACAAGTTTTAAAGTTTATTTTTAATCAACTTCTTTTAGTTTAAAATTGTATGACATGTTATGAAAGGATAAATGTTTTTGAAGTAGAAAGGATATTTTCCTCAAGAATGGAGTTCAAGAGTTTTATCAAAATTATTTTCCATATAAGATAATATATGGTTCTGTTTCTATCCCTATTATTACATGGATTTGATTATGTTGTGATGGAAATATTGTTATGAATTCCTTTATCTTATATGAATTGTTTTATGATGTCACGATGTTTAAGATTCCCATTTTTATTAAATGGGTTATGTAATGATGTATGATTTATGATTTTGTGGCACACATAATAATGGTATCATTATGAGATGGGTGGGACCTATATCTCTCTCCAATGCATTGGGTAATGATTTTATATATCATGAGATAGACATGGATGGAATAGTAGGTTATACCGGTTCAGTGAAACAGGATTGAAACGAGGGTGACTTTGTTCAGAAAGGAACTTTTTCCACTAAGATAGTCTTGCCAATGAGTCTTGACTAACAAGAAATGATTCTCTATGATTATGTGTGTATGCCACAATGTTGTATGTTTTAAGTTATTATTATTGTGATTACATTTCACTGCCATGATTTATCCCATGTTATGAAATTATGATCTCTTTTGCAGGTTAAGATTTCCAAAAGTTATGTGCTTATGTATACAATGTGATTGATATTTCTTTTATTTACCCTTACTGAGCATTTGAGCTCACCCTTTTGTATGTTTTATTTCCCCAGGCCAGGAAGAAGGTTATTAAGTAGAATATTCCAAAAAGGGACTCTAGATATGATGAAATAAATGGGAGGCAAAGTAGATGCTTTATGAACCAGTTGTTTATGTTACCCAGTTTTTAAAGACACTATACCTATACGGTCCTTTCTTGGTTTTGTTATATGTTGTAATAAGTGTGCTTCAATTCTGAAGTAATAACAATGTATGTAATGTATGGTCCGTTATATTGATCCACCATTTAAATTTATTTACAAAAAATTAATTGGGGGGATATAGTAGTATGTAGTCACATAAATTAATCAATATATTTGATATTCCAACATAATAGAGGGGGAGGGATGACACACATACCAAAATATTAAATTCAATAAATATTTTTAAATTATGAAAACACATGAAATAAACATTCAATTAAAACTAAGTAAAATATAAATATTTATTTATAAGGATTAGGATCATTCAATGATGATATATATATATATATATATTAACCTAGATATAAATCATATATATTTTCTCTTTATGATGACAAATCATCCAAAATTAGAAATTAATTGCACTATTTAATAATTATCTTATTTATCAAAAACTATATATTTAAATAATTGTGTATATTTACAGGTATTAAAAATATAAATAAATTAATTTATGTAAATAAATTATTTTAAAATAAAATTATTGCATACGAAGTGTCTTCTAATATAGTAGATAACTTGAACTAATCTAGTAAATCTCAAATTCTATCTAAAATTTTACATGAAATGTAATAGAGGCCACAAAACATATACCCTCATATTGTAAAAAATGTATATTTTAATTCACATGGAAAGTGAATGTGCTCGGTATGGACGTTCTCAGGTACATCATAAGGACAAGACATGTAGTGTACATATTTTATTACGATATTTGATGACTTATAGTTCTGCGAGTCAAACTATATACTATGTGAATCATTTATGACTAGACATGATATCTTGAATATAGGTGGAAAGACACATTTGAATTTATAATATTCTATATAACATATATGAACATGATAAAAAAACATTTTGTTCCAATATCACATAGATATTAAAATTTTTACACATTTAATGTTATAATAATTAAAAACACTAATTTATATTCTATTCAATTAATTAACACATTTTATATGTTTTCTTAATATATATACCATGTAAAAGGGTACGATTTTATATATTGTGTAAAACCAACCACTTGGAGTATACCATATTCAATGATTGTCAACATTACACTGGTAAAGGAAATGTGAGTATTCCTTGAGGTTAATGGGGCATTAATTATATATATAATACTTCATTTGATATGAATATTGAATCCATTTCAAAATAATCCTCATGGAAGAACCAAAAGGCTGAATTTATTTAATGATTATGTATGTAATATAGTTAATGGAAAACCATTTTTTCAATCGTTACACCAAATACTCTTAAAATATGGCACAATTCTATATATAACAAATGTAACACCCATATTCACAACATGTGGAAATAGACAAAAAATAATTGGTGAGATTATATTATCTATTAGGTTAAACATGTAATATAATAATTACATATCATAACTGAGTATAAGATGAGAATAATTTTATGATAAAACAATCAGGGTACATGATTATAATGTATAAAAATCATCCGCAAAAATTTATTGATCATATATTATGATTCATGCCATCAGTTTTGTTATAACAAAAAATAGGGGTCAAATGAGGGTTGTAACCTCAATCAATCAGTAGTCATGTGTGCATAAAATAACAATAGAATATTTTTATGATATCTGTAATATAAAAAAATATTATAAAATAAATTCCATAGACACATATTACAACCATTTATGTCATTACATAGCATATAGAGTCCAATAGTTGATTGTTTTCACTCCCTATTCCATTTAATACATGGTGGATAAATTGCCATAGTAGATTGGTTTCACTCCCATATACCTTACATGTTATTTCATGTGATGTATGGATTTAACCAATGGATTAAAGAGCAATATCTGACCCACCCATTAGATAATAATAAACTAAAAATAATATTTAATTAGGATTATATGGGTATTTATGATTCAATGATAACATTTTTAACCCAAGGAAATGAAATGAGTTTGATAACAGTTTTAGTAAAACGTCATCATATAGCATCATAATGACCATGGTGTATAGAATTCATAGAGCACCTATCCCTTGATGTATATAATTAATTGTAGAATATTTATGTTGATGACAAAACCTTTTTTTATAAATTATTACTTATATACACTAAAAAACAATATGATATATCATCTATGTTTGTTAACTTTTAAAAAAGAATATTTCAAATAACAGTGAGAAAATTAGTTTTTTTTAAAAATTATCTAAAAACTATTGAATGAATCGTAATATCAATGAACTGTAATCACTATGGTAAAATTAATCATGCAGTGAACATTTAAAAATAATAATTTTACACTTTTGTAATTAAAGTTAAAAATAAATCATACAAAAAATGTTAAGAAGATTAATTCTATACCATAACAAATAAATAAAATTAATTTGGGAAATTAAATTAGTAAATCATTAGTGTATATACAATTTCATCCATGAAATAATATTAATAACATTGTCATCAATAATTTTTTTGGTTAAATTATGTTGAAACATTCAAAATAATAATTATCAACATGGCATTTCACAGAATTGGTATCCTTTGAATCAAAATTTATTGTAATGAATATCCATAGAAAATATTAAAAAGACCTATAATATTAATGAAATAACACATAAAATACATTTAATCTAAGTACACACACCACAAAATAGAATGAATTTGAAAAATATGTAATGTATCCCAATGAATAGAAATATAGGAGAAATACATGTTTAAAAAAATATCCATGACCAACTATTTAATAAAAACAATAATACTAATAACTTATCAAGGAACCATATTAATATATATTTACATTTATATAATTAATTTATAATGATTATATATACTTATATTAGTTACATATTTTTAATTTTATTTTTCATATCATAATTATTTTTATGGATTCGTTTGGGTTTCAAAATGGTCATATAAATAAAAATATTTTTTTAAAAAATATAATCATTAAATTGTAATTTTATGTAAATAAATATAATTTCCATTCTAGTTTTTAATGATTTTATGTCATTCCATGGTAGTATTAGTGGATACTTGTTGAGATTAAACCATGGATGATGTTTTATATGTTATTTTTAAAGAATGGAATGCACGTTCATTATAACGTGTTAAATATTAATATTAAAATTTTTATAACAAAACATTATTATTATTAATATTCTATATTATAATTAATTATTTACTTATAATAATTCATTTTAAAAATTTTGAGCCTTTTTTGTTTTGTTCTTCAACCAACCTAATCTAGAACATGACATAATCAATGGACAAATATGACTACAAAGTTGTTATAATATCATCATGGTTTAATTATAATGACATTAGTTATTTTTATTGAATATTTAAATCATAAATATGAAATTTTGGATGAATATTATAATAAAAATATTATTTATAGTGATGAAATCATTTTTCATCTTAGCATGGTCCTTTTAAAATGTTAAATTTATAATGGTCATTTATAAAAAATATTATTTATAGAATTATAACTTTATATTTCAAAATATAAAATATTTTTAGAACCATAAATTTTATTCATTCCAAATATTCCTATAACCATTCATGTATAACAAGGTTTAAAACTAAAATATATTATTCATTAATGTTGTAGTATTCATGCAACACGTGCGAAATGTTTATTTTCTAGTTATTTAGATGATGTTAGATAATGGTAATTTCACAAAATAATAATATATTATTGTATGGAAAATTAAATAATTATTTTTTAATGGTTTAATATATTTTTATGAATATAACAATGAATGAGAAAAATATTAATGAAAAAGTATTGATTACACCTTATTACCTTACACCTCCGTAAAACTCATTGAGTCGTCATAGATTGATCACTGTATAGAAATATATCTTCTAGAACATGGTAAATATAGTTTGAAAGGTGATTGGATGTTTTTAGTAGGTCTATGAGTTTTTATATTTTAAGAGTAGTTGGTGGGGAAGGGATCCTTTTATTAGTGATATGGGAGGCTTCTTATTATTAGACGTTACATTATATTATGGGAATGACACTTTGAATGAAAATTGGATTTTGTTGATTACAATAAAATTTACGGGATGATAATTTTACGATACACCTAAAAAATAATGGATATGGATTGAGATATATTAATTTATTTCACTTATTTAATGTCTTACAATAATTTACATTTACTCTCATTTTTCATTTTATACATCAAAAACAAATTTTTATGTCTATAAATTCATTTAACCCCAATTAATATCCATTATTATTAAAATTTTAAATTAAATATTTTTTCATTTATTAAATTCAATGATATTTTAAAAATTAATTTTAATAAATATGTACTTATTAAAATATTTTTTTTGGAAAACAGCTTTTTCAATTTTAATAACAAATCTAAAATAAAATGAAATATTGTTTTGATTCCCATGAAATTTATTTGTTACTAATTAAAATTTTATATGTTTCTATAATAAGTGAAATGAATTACCAAATAAATTATCATGAATATTTAATTAATGGAAAATTTCCAAAATAGTTTTTATTAGAATAAAAATTTACATTGTTTCGAAAAAGACAAAAAATAGATATATCGATCTATCATATTGATTTTGAAATTATTATTTTACTCTTTATGAGATATTTTTTTTGTTAGAAAAAAATGTTTAACACATTGGTCACTATTTAATTTATCAGTATGATGTTAAAAATTTATAGTATCTATGAAAATTTTATCTTTTTAAAATTCCTAAGGAAAAATATGGATCACAATATTAGTGGATGGTCTAGGACATTGATTAATAAGACCCTAGGATGAAGGATCGAATCATAGACATTCAGTTTTGATTAAATTACCCATTAATAAGACATTATATAACAAAAAATCCAAACATTATATGTTTGTCATAATATTTTTCCTTTTGCAATTTCATCAATATAATCCTCAAATTATTTTAATGTTCATGGGTTCTCATGAATTATATTAGAATATTTTATATTATTACATCCAAAAATGATATTGGTAATCTCTATAGACTCTATTTATTAGGTCTATTGATACTATGATGATTTATATATCTAAAATTCATTACTATAAATTCATAGTGTCTATACATCCAACAGAAGAGTGTCACAAATATATCATCCATTTCAACAAATAATTTATTATATAAAAAAAGTATGACAGTAGTTGAATTGTATTTATCCCCTTATAGATTATTATAAAATTCATCAATGTTTGACAAATGATAATTTTTCTTTATCTTTTTTCATCTACGAACATGAAAATAAATTTACAAACATGTTACCCATATTTATTATTATCAAATATAACTGAATCACATAATGGAAAATCACTACAGTAATAAAAATTGTTTATAAATATTCTCATAGATTATCTTCATCAATTTTATCAACACAATCTGATCTTTTTTGTAAGGATCCTTTGAAATATGAATAACTACATTCCTAAGTAATATTGAAAAGTCAACATTATGATTTTTCAGAGTGATGGAATACTCATCTAAAAATAGATCGGAACACTGCCATAATATAAGACTATCTTCAATGTTGTGTTTCTCCTAATCCATTTGAGTATGATACCACAATTGAATAGTTTTTCAGATCCATATAATTGATGTAAAATCTACTGGGAGTTCATTATCATCATCAAACTGATATATGATCATGGTCTAATTAGATATTTCAAATGAAACTCAACTTTCCCAGAAATAGAATATATATTTATATATTTTCAGAGAAAATACATTACCAAATCACAACAATAATTGGTATAAGGATAGTAATATGATTTTTTGAAATCACATTATTTCAATAATATATTTAATGGTATTTGGGAACATTAGATATAAGAACGATGACATTATGTGTTTTCATTATTAATTCAACATCTAATAATGGAATTAGTGATATTATACCCCTAAAAAATTCTCAAGATTTAAAAAATGGTGTATAAATATAATAAATCAAAAATTAAAACTTATTGAGTTTGTTAAAACTATAAGGTTAAAAACATCTCTCATATGACTCACATCTATAGTTTGTATTTAATATTAATTCCATTTTAAAAAAAATTAGAGTTTTTACCATCTATTGTCATCATTAACACTGATATCCACAATCATTTAAAAAATGAATATACTTCATGTAATTAAATAATTAGTATGTGGATAAAGAATATTTATTTTATTTATATCTCTTTATTTAAATGGTTTCTCTTTTTATCCAATTGTAATTTCCTTCATTGATGGTCTTCTTGTTCAGATTTGAAAAATGTACCTATTTCTTTATTGAAATTTCCCCAAGATTATTTATTTGATTCTATCATTAATGATGATTTTTTAGTTGACCATCCCATTAATAATTAAAATTAAATATTTTTAGATTAATATTTAAAAAATTACACAAACATACAAAAGATGACTATAATTAATTTGTGCCTTTGGAATAGAGGATCATAATTATCACAATTTGAGGAATGATATTCAAATTCTACGTCTAAGATCTTCTCACAATATTAATCATCACAATCAAACAGAATATAGACCATTATTTATAAAATTGGTAATGTAAACATAAAAATGGGTGATAGAAAATTCTAGGTATGGGTAAACTTGGGATATACATAAGTATAACATGAACATCTGTGTATGGTAAAAAGATTATAAGTTTTGAAAAACATACCCTGATTTCCAATTATCATAATATTGAGTCATGGAAAAATTATTGAGAGTTAATAAGACTGTAAATATAATATAATAACCTATCATGATGTATGGGTGTATAATATTGGCATACAACATAAAATTTTGGCATAAGGAAAAGAATACAAAATCATTTCCTTAGAAGTCATGGATCATTTTAAAAACATATAATGTCATTCCATGCGAATCTACACATCCAAGGTAAGATTGATCATCTTTTCTAATGCCAACCCTTTCTACATAGAAAACTAGGTTCACTTCCTAAACAATCCGGGTAGTCAAGGATCATTCCTAAGTCCACCATGGTGGTAAAGGTCCCTTACTGAACCAAGTTCACTCCTCGTTCTAGTTTTGTTTGTCTCATGAGATAAAAATCATTTCCAAATTCATTAGAGGGAGATATATATCTCAACTGTAGTTGGTTATAACTAAACCCCCATCCTTTGTAATAACATAACCACTAACACATAATGAAAATCATATATATCTATTTCATAAATAAAAAAAATCATTATATTATAAATAATAAAATGAAAGGAATGTCATATTGATTTCATCATTTCATAACCTTTGTAAAATTAAATTCTACCATAAATATTTTATAATTTTATAAAGGCATATTCCAAGAAAAAGTAAGTGGGTTTCATAGTCATTTTATCATAGTATAAAACATGGAATAAAATTGGGTTCCATAAACCAATTATCCTAATAAACCCAAAACATATTAATAATAATGAGTAATGGTATACTTAGATCACATCCTCAATATATAATATATAACTTAAGTTTATATCATCTTATTTAGTGAATAATTTTGAATGACAAATCACTTATGAGGTTTCTTGAGGTAAATAAAATTTATTTGATGATAAATTTTTAATACTGAACTGTATAAAATAATTTAGAAAATATTTTTTGTGAAAATAACCTTAAAAACCTATAATAGAATAATTAAATGTAATATAAAACATATATAAAAAGATAATATATATTCCACTTCAAAAACTGTTTTAAAAACTATTAAATTTGGAAAGTAACTTTTATTTGAGACAACCGGGAGAACATATTAATGAATATTAAATGAAAATAATAGTCATTGTTAATGGAATTTTCATTTATTCCATAAAAGTTAAAACACTGATTCCTATAACAGTTTCATTTTATGAAAATGAATATTTGATTTTTAAAAAAAATGGATAATATGTTAAATATTCTTTTTAAATAAATCATAAATGGCTGATAAATTCATTACTAAATAATTTGAATAATGATTGATAATTTTTAAAGAACATTTATAAAGCATGTCCCTAGAAATAAATTGTTTTCTGATTGTATAGAATCATATAGTAGCATTTTCATAAAATTGTTTTATATGTTTTTAAATAAAAAATAGTGGGATAATGGAGCTATGACATTAAAATATCACTAATAACTAGAATATAATAATATCCACAAGTTCCTTGAAATTTCTAGAATGATATTTTGTCATGGGAATCATAATTAAAAATAATCAGTATAAATGATGAGATTCATTCGTAAGATCTCTTCTATCATAGTAACATTAAATCCTAAGACCCAAGAGGAAATTAAATTAGATAAATGTAAATTAATATTTGGATAAATAAATTAATTATATTACATGTCCATTGAGATTTTTATACATGATAGTAAAAATATTGGTTCCTAATCGGTGTATAAAATAGAAAAATTTATACAAAAATATATTACCAAATCGGTAACTTTAGAACTGAAAACCAAATTAAATATTATTAATAAATTATAAATTTAAATACAAATAAATATAATGGAAATCATCTGAAAAAAAATTCTTTTTCTCTATATATGTCCCATAAATGAAATACTTTTGTGAATATGGCTTATGTCTCACTAAATTAAAATGTGAGAGGGAAATCACATACAAAACATCCTAACATTCATTGTACAAGTATCAACATCATGATTAATGTTTATATAATTATTATATTTCTATTAATGAAAAATAATTAAATATATCATACCTTATATTTTTTTCTTTTAACCTTGTATTACTCGCTTATTAACAATTCCAAGATGATCATATATTTTTTGTAATGATAACTTGGTTCTTGTTTATGTTTTGATGTATTATTTTTAGTGTTCTAAAACTGATCATTATTTAATTATATGCATAATCTTATCCATGAAGTAAATTTCATATATATTCTATATACATAAATTTCTAAAAATAAATAAAAATTAGTGATAGAAAATAAAATACATCGATCAAATATAAAATTGTTTTATGTATTAATGAATGTTGTTTACATTTTATTATCGAATTCAACAAAATAAAGTTAAATAATATATTATCTTTATAAAATCATTTTTAGGTTATTTATATCATATATTGAAATATTTCTTCATTAAATAAATTTTTATAAATTAATTAATCACATCGCTTCGTGAGGTCCTAATTGTCCAAAAATATAGGTCACATTGTCATATTCATACAAAATAGAGAGTATGAATGTATGCATGATATGATGATAAAATAAGTATATTAATTTCATAAATATCATATTTAATTATTAAATCTATCATTACTACCATCCTAGAGAGGATGAAAATAAAAAATAAATTACATCGGTTGATGATACAATAGTTCAACATACAATCTATTGATGATTTTGTAACCAATTTATTGGAAGTGTAGATGGATATAATTTATTATATTAAATCAATAACATTTATTTATATAATATATAATAGGTTAATTATATTTGATGTTTTATTAAATATTTATATTTGACAAAAATAAAAAATTAAAAAAATAAACATAGTGAATACAATTACCATCGAATAGAAGTACCTCCATTGGATCTCATATATAAACCCTATTTTTGATATTTTGATTGTAGTAGAATCCCAATAACAAGTATAATGTTATTGGGGATATTATATTCAGTGATGGGATGAACTATCTGTCTTAGGAGTTGTGGTTAATTAGAGGGTAGTGGTGGCATTTATAACTTGTGAAAAGGAACTCACATGGAAACTACATGTATATTTCACTAAAAATTCAAAATAAAAACGTCATTCTCAAGATAGAGTGTAAAATGTACAATGAATTATAATTTTTAATGATAATATCTAAATGTTTCAATTCAATATTATTTATATATTGGTTTCATTATTTTTAACCTTTATCGTGTTAGTTTATCCCTATAAAAACCCATTTTCACTTTAATAATGGTAATAAATTTGAAATACTTTCTCTATTAATATTGGTAAATCACTATTATGATATTTTTATAAGATAAATTATTATGATTTAAAATTTCTAATACCCATTTTTAATAAATTTATAAAACTCTACGAATTTAATTTTGAATTAATCTCATTGATGCATGGAGAAAGAGCGTTTTCAAAAAGAAAATGATGAAATCCTTACATTATTTTTTATGTAAATTTTATATGATATTTATTAAAATAAAATAAATTGGATTGATAAATATTTAATTTAACTAATTCTACTTTAATTCAAATAAAAAATATAACTTGATGTTATATATAATTTTAATGAGAAGATATTAGTTAATTAAAATTCAGTATTTGTACCATTTCATAACAAATTATTATTTTATGAAATGAATCAAAAAATAAAGCTTATATAATATTGATGTTATTATTTTTATTTTTTAAAAATGTATTTTATTAAATTTGGGGAAAATAATTTTAAAACAATACCTTAGACGTAATGAAAAGGACGGTTTTCGAGAAGTGTATTATTTATGAAAATGATTATTTTAAATGAACTCTACATTTAATAATAATAATTTTATTAATATTAGTTAACAATTAATGGCATATTATCTATAAATATCATTTAATATATTCATCATTAATGATTATTTTAGTCAATCTTAATAAATAACCATTATGTACTTTCAAATAGATTCATGAAAAAAACCTTTTCAAAACCACAAATAAAATTATACTAAATTTTTTTATAATATATAATATAATATAATTAATTTGAATAAATATAAATAAATAATATTTATTTGAATTTAAATGAAAGTATATCTAAATTATATAAATAATTAAACATATATTATTTTTTTAGAAAATATTCATTTTTCACAATTCACTACAAAAATATTTTAAAAAAATATAATCATTTAACCACAAAATATTTTTATTTGATGATTAATAAAATTAAGATAATTTTTATTAAAAATTAACTAATCTATATAATCTAATTATAAAATTTTCTCATTAATGTAAATAAAAATATTATGGGAAAATGAATGTAATTACATTACATAAAAATTGATAAATTAGTTAACATTAATTTATAAATAAATTTATATTGTGTTGGTAATTAATATATATATATATATATATAATAATATAGTTAATACAATTAATATCCTCTTATTTAGTATCTATATTTTAATGGTCATATGAATAATAATATAATTTCATGGTTCCCTGAAACTCGGTGTCGCATGAAATGAATGTCATTGAGAAAACTCATTTTTTCATGTAACAAAAGAAAAAAATATTTTTTACTATATTAAAACCTATTTAATAAATTTATTTTTTATAAAAGTGGGGGATGTAACATTATACTCCTTTGAAATTAATTTACCCCTTGAGATTCATCTTATTCATAAAATTTTTAATATTTAGAAATTATTCCATTGAATCTAACATTGTAAAAATGAATAATAAAAAATCTATTAAAAAGGGAAATATTAGAACAAAATGTCTACAGAAATTAACACGTAACAAGGTTTTATCATTATATTACCTATGCAGGATGTGATGATCTAGAAATAGATAAAAATGCTAAATAATTAAAAAGAGTAATAGAGATCGTTCATTAGAAGAAAGTGAATGATTCGTGGATGATTAACAACTACAATCTCACAAATAAAGAGGATTGATAATGGGTCATTGACATCTTCAAAACCAATTATAATAGGGAAAAAAATTATTTCATGATCTACCTCCTGATTTTTATGAATATTCAGGAGTTCATATAATTACTTGATTTTATTCCATTTCATAATCATATTTTCAAACATTGTATTTTCCTTCAAAATTTTCAACTAAATGCATACTCTAGGAAAAGAATGTGAATTTTTAATTCTTTAAACACTACAAGATTATATGATCCGTAAATAAAATGATAATTATTTACATATAACTTTAATTATTATCATAAAAAAATAAAGAACAAGTTATACTTCAATATTAATATTGTTAAATAATACAATAATATATAAAACCTCATCCAAAATAAATCTTAAATTATTTCATAAATTAATATCATTATAACCCTATAAAACTATAAATTTACAAAAAAGGTCACTAAAGAGATAAAAATAAACATTAAATTTTTCCCTGTGTAATTATATTATGTTCTATGTTTTTCATATTCAAAACATGTTAATTTATTAGTCATATAATATGATTATTCATTATAATGAACATAATTAACATAAAACTGAAGCAAAGATATTAATATATCCTTATTCTATCAATAAAACCATTGATGATTAAATTCATTCCATAATACCAAAAGTTTTTAAACTCCATCAATGAGAACATAACCAAATTTTATAACAATCATGAATCACTTCACTGGTAATTAGAACAATACAAGTTATTTATTCTTATACAACATTATTTATCGAAAAAATAATTCCTTCAATATCAAGAACATATTTTGGGACAAAATCCATTGTGTATTGGACTGTAGTAGTATTGTAGCATAGTCTAGCAGCAAAAAAACTATACCAACTGCTGATACTATAGTTATGGCAGGTCACGGTAACGATGGAAAGGTACTGTAGCAGAGGAGGGTACTCTGCAGAACTGTAGCAGTGTGGGTACTATAACAGTACTATTTGCAGAACGGGCCTTGGGACCAAAAAATGGGCATACGGGCCATGTAATTAGCTAAATGACCACTGGGCCTTCAGGCTTTATAATGTGTCTCCCTCGACCTAATTAAAGAGGTATTTGCTTTGTATTAATAATAAATGAGTATTCAACCCCTAACATTAAAATAATTACCATAATATAAATATCACCTTTCCATGGAATCAATTTTATAATTCATACATTCTATTTAATATATTGTTTAATGTCCTTAATGAAATAATTCTATAATAAAACCTTATATATATTATGATTTATTTTTAATAATTCAAGAATTATTTTAAATAAAATCACTATTTATTCCACATCATCCTTAATCCATTAACTAGGATTTATCATCTTATTCCATAATTATTTTTTAATTTAAATTGTAATTTTTAGTCATTTCATCTTCCAGAAAAATCCCATTAATCATACATCCTTTTTAGTTATCATCATGTGATTTATTCTTATCCCATCAATATGCATAAGTTCCATACATTCCCAATTTATATTATTCCACAATAGATTATACATTAGGTTGAGAATAATTATTATCCAGTTCATTAGTCAATTATTTAACTTTTACTCTACAATTACATGCATATGTTTACTTTTCCACACTCAAAAAATATTTTAATTCCATTGATACACTTGTTAGAGTTATTCATCCCACATTATTTTCATATAAGAAACTTAATATTATCTATAAATAGATGTGATATCTCGGGACAAAATTTTCAATTCAATAACAAAACTCCAATAAATTTTTTTAAAAATTGAATCATTATTAGACTTACAGTAAAAGATATCCTTATAAAAATCCTTATAAAAATGCCTTTCGATCTCACTAAAATATTTTATTCACTTTTTCAAATGATAACTTAACATTCCCAATGGAACCAACTATAGATACATAGTATTTCAAAATTTGATATTATATCATATTAAATTAATATTCAATATATTACCAAAAAACACATCTTTATAATGTCATAGTTTACTGAATTCATAAAATTTGAATTAAATATTCTATATTTGGTTTATGATATTCAATGTATCCCAAAAATATCTTCCCGCACTATACACTTGAAAACAATACAATACAAAAAACGTTCCTCATAACCCAGTGAAATAAAAAATAATAAAGGTTGAGATTATGTTGAATTAGTAAATATGTGAGATACATATAATAATATTAACACAAGGGTAGGGGAAAAATTTAATAACCTATGAAAACCATAACATGTATATCAATTTTCATAGAATCTATTCATAGAATAATGATTTGGATTTTATATGAAATGACCCATATGATAATCAATGAACATTAGAAATGAGTACCCATATTTAGGATAAAATATACATTTGTGGAATTCACATAAAAATGGAAAATAATTTACATAATATTCATGGAACATTTCCAAAACATATCAAAGAATTACTTTGTTGAAAAAACGTCATAGTAGAGGCAATCTACTATTACTAATGGCATCTATTTTCCCACAGTTGAATAAGTTCACTCCCCAGACCATAATGAATGTCGAGGTTCAAACCCAAGATATTTGTTTTTGAATAATTACCACGTATAACTAATTTCACACCCATTTCTACCATGTAAATCCCATGAGATATAAATATTTACCCAATATATTCCGTGGAAATTTTAACCCAACTATAACGAGATGTGACATTACCACCGTCTTTTCTCTAATGTAACCACTGTCACATAATGAAATTCATACATATGAGTGACAAAATATCATAAAGCATACTTAATATTTAAAACCCTTAATGAAATGGGATTCATAAAATTTCTATCATAACATAACTTGGGGAAAATTAGTAGGTTTCATAATCATTTCATTATTTTTTCAAAACATAACCCATAGAAAAAGAAGTTTATTCCATAAGAATTTTATCATGGAATAACCCATTGAAGATAAATGGGTTTCATAAAAATATTTTCATCAAACATATAAAACATTAAAAGCAAAAAAATTATGGTATCAATAGATCATATCCCCAGTGTATAATAATTAACATCAAAGGATATCATATTACATAGAGAATGAATTACAAATAAAAACCACTTAGGATGAATGAATATCATAAACATTCCATGAAAAACATTTTATAATCTAAGTAATATAAAATATTTCAGAAATATTATTCTTTAAAATATTCATGAAAAAAGATAATATAAAATTTAAAAAAATTAAAAAATTATATTGAATAAAATATCATTTATTATTTGTAATAATAGTTTTAAAATGTAATTTTTTATAAATCATTTTATTTATAAGTAATAATTAAATAATTTAATGTATTCATCAATGATAATATTATCAGTGATTATAGTAAGCATAATTCATTCCAAAAATAGAATATATATTCAATATGTATTTATTTTGATCAATCCATAAAATTTTGTGTTAGAAAATGAAATAAAATATTCGTGGAGACGGTAGGTCGTACGAACACATGAATAGTGAATCTAGTTTCTTGTTTTATTTAATGAAAAGAATGAAAATGGTATATTAAAATCATATAATAATAATAATGTCATATTTATCTCATATTTTATTGAAAAACATCATTATTTCCACCCATGTGATGCATGAGTAAACCCAATCACTCTACGAGGGAGCAGTCCTCAATACCCACGAGCATCATTATCATATTCCAAAAAAATTCCCAACATAAAGGTATATGTTATATATTAATTGAATAAATAAAAAAATACAAAAAATATCATATTAAAATAATAAATCAGTCATTATTTCAATCCTTTAGATGTTGTAATGGATGTAAAACGACCTCCGTTCAAGAGTTGGTAGTCTTTTAGACACACAATCGATGATTTCATTACCAATTTTATGGAATTGGATATAGATATGGGTTATTGTATTTTCATAATAACATATGTGTATATAAGATATATTGATGTTATTATATCGGAAGGTTTTATGACACAAATAATGGTGGCTAATTTAGAATTAAAAAAGGATCTTAGGGAACATTATTACATTCACTAAGAAGAAACTCATATAAATATATTATTAAGTACCCAAGGGTAGTTATTTGCATTGAAAATGATATCTAGATTATAAAAATGTATTTTTGGGAGGGATTTTTTTAGTGTTTTTCAAAATCATATGGATTGAGAGTAGTGAAGATGTTAAGGGTAGTGGTTTCCTTTTATAAGTAGGGTAAACTAACCCACTATGAAAAAATAAAAAAAAATTCAAAACAATACAAAATAGAAATATAATTCCTGAGAAAAAATAATTATTTTGGTGATATATTTTATATTATGTTTTTTATTATTTAATTATGACTAGATAATTTGATTTAATCATTTTCATTTTCATTTTTATCCCTTATCTTTTCAGTCTAACGCATAGTGACCCCATTTTTATCTTAGCCAGAGTAAATAATTTTAACTATTTTCACTATTGATTTTGGAGTAGAATTAATTTCACCTTATTTTATAAAATAATAATTTTTAATAAAAATATGGAATCCATTTTTTCCAAATTAAATTCAAATAATTGGAAAATGTTAATCTAAAATTACTCT
This sequence comes from Viscum album, assembly GCA_963277665.1. Lineage (NCBI taxonomy): Eukaryota > Viridiplantae > Streptophyta > Magnoliopsida > Santalales > Viscaceae > Viscum > Viscum album. The sequence goes on from OY728143.1 coordinate 322,966,040, forward strand.
CATAGAGATGATGTAAATGTGGGTTTTCAAAGAGAAAATGATCAAAAGATCATAAATATCATTACAACCAATATCAATATGAAATTTATTACAATAAAATAAATTTTTAATAGATATATATTTTATTTATTTTAAACCAATTTAATATATAATTTAACATTTTTAATAATTAAAATGAAATTGCAGTTTTAAATTATTATTGGGCATTTTTACAATTCCTAACGTAATTAAACTTTTCAGAAAATTATGAAAAATTAAACCTTATATTATTTTGACATGGTGATTTATAAAATAATTTTTGTTCATTATATAAATTTTATGAAGATGGATACTGTTATATCTAAAACAACCCTTAAAATGTGATGTGAATACAATTTTTTTCAAATTATCTTATTTAAGGCATAATATTATTTCATAATAACTACATGTATAATAATATCAATTTCATAAATTTTAATTAAAATTATTTTATATATAAACTATAAATATCATTTCAAATTATACTAATTAATATTTATTTTGGTTAAAAAAAAGGATTAATTGTATTAACTTTTCAACTGTTTTAAGAAAAACTAATGTTTGAACCAAAAAATAAACATATACGAAAATAAATTATAAAGAAAATAAAAAATTAATTAAGTTGTTTAAATAAAGCTAAACAGTATTTCTGTTAATTTAAAACACAATTGGTAAATAAAATTAATTATTTAGTTGGGACAAATAGATAATTTTTTAAATATTAGTATTTTTAATAATTTACTAGAAATCATTAATTAATGAAAAATATAATATTTCTTAATATGTTAAATATTATATGCTGATTCCAAATTTAAATTTATATTTTTTCAAAAGAATAATATTAAATATATAAAATTAATAAAAATATTTATCAACAAATATTAATAAAAAACATTTTTGATGTTGAATATGAATATTCTACAAAAAATGATTTTTAATATACCAAGCGTCTATAAAAAAATTACTTTGTGTAGAAAATTTATATCTATATATTATAAATTATTTATAATTATTCATACTCACATATTTATTTATTAGTTTATTATAACAATATTTAATATAATATTTTTTCAAGGATCTCTTATGCTCAGTTTATCATGTCAAGAATTTTATTGATGATACTCATTGGGTTATTGTAAAAAAAGATAAATTCAATCATGTATATAACTAATGATATATATATATATATAAATATTTTAAAAAATATAAAAAAGATAATTTTTATTTTATTTCTTAAAATAAATTTTATTACATGAATTTACTCAAAACACCATCTTTCTCTAACTTTCCCCAAAAACAGTGATAACATTGGGAGAGTCTAATCTATATTCCTACTATGACAGTACATTAAATGATTTATTTACAACAAAAAAATTATCTTATGGAAAATTCATTTATTTAACATAGTTTTAATATGGTAATGAACTAATAATCATTCTTTTAATCGAAAATTGAAAAACTAAACTAATTCTTTACATGTCTTATACCATTATTCTTCATAAATCTATATATTTTAATTAATCTTCTATTTTATCTCCATGATTTCCCAATATATATAATTGAGGAATATTTTTTGGAAATACTTAGTTAAAAATGTCTTATTTAAATCCCATTATTCCAAAGATCCAATTTCATCATCCTGTACAGTATTCACGAGAAGAGTCTTTTAGTGATCACGTTGACCGTCTAAATTATAGACAACTATTGAAAAAAATTCATTTATTGAGCATTGGAGAATTTGAAAAAATCTTTTCTATCATATTGTTCCATTCATGTTTGGTTAATAGATCAAAGGAACAACTATAATATGTTTATTTTTTCCACATAAAAAATGAATATTGATTTTCCGCCATTTACTCATAAGGATGATTAACATTATTGAAGTTACATTACATAGCATGTTAGGGTTATGTGTGCATAAAAATATGATTTTTAACTCAATCCCTCATGATATTTGTTTTTTATTTGTAAATCCATTAAAATATCCAACAAATTCATTTTTAAATCAATTCCTCCTAGTTTTATCCCTCGAAAAAAACCAAATTGTTAATTTAAATATCTAACAATAATTATAAATTTTAAATATCAAATTATTTGGAAACATATTCATAAAATATACTAAATTATGAAAACATCTAACAATCCCTGAAATTTTAGTTTTACACAATATAATTTTCTTTATATTATAGATTGTACTAGTTATACTTACTCTTATTATTCATAATAGAACCAAAGCAATTAACTATATATTACATTGATAATAATTTTTGTGACCCAATCATATATTATATCGATAACACATCATTTTATTTGAATTATCAATAAATATACCAATAATATACATAGTGTAAAAATGTTAATTTCATTTGAATATCATATATACAATAATGTGAATTCACTATCATTTTTTAATATTTCCGACAATTAATCTTCAAAAATGGAATCGTGATGAATGTATCATTATTAACACCATTATTTATGTCATTAAAAAATATAACCATAATAATTTGTGAGCTCAAATTCATAGTAAGAGTAACATTGGAAGATAAAAATAAGGGATATTATGTGAGAATAATATGAGAATAATGTAATAATAAAATACCAAAAGTACTAGATCATAGAATAGTAAAATAATATCGAATTTATTAAAGGTCACAAATCCCGACACAAGGAATAATGACTTGCCATAATAGAAAACACAATATATATAAGTAGTGTAACTTCTCTAAATAATGTTCCATTATATAATAACATAGGAATATAAATATGGAATATATGTGATGAATATATACAAGAATATAAAATTAATTCTTTTATCAATTATTACAACTAAACCATCAACATATATTGTAATGAGTCCCTAATTATACTAGTTTCACTTCCCATCCTCATTAATAATTAGTTGATAGAACCCTTTAGTGGATTCAGTGCACTTCTTAATCCCATAGATATAATATCATGAGATATAAATATTTTTACTTTTTTTAATGTCTATAAAAGACCCACCAATTGTATAATAATAATTCTGGCATATCTATTCCACATGAAAATTTAAGAATTCATCACACATGCATAGCATAATTAACCAATGGACGATAAATATATTTCATGATTTTGCCCAAAAAAATATAGTCAACATACAACTATAGAATAATGGATGATGGTATTAATAGAGAATTTCCCCATTGTATGGTAAAAATCATTAAGGGATGTTGACAGAAATGAAAATTATTATTATAAATGTTTTAAAATATTAATTAAAAAAATATAAATAATATCCCTTCCATTATGTAACATTCAAAATTGTTAAATTCACATACCAATTTAAAAATGAATTTATTTGAAAAGTTATTGAAATATTGTGAGGAAAAAATAATTATTAATAGGGGTCTTGGAAGTAGTGATGAGTGTCCAATATATACATATTACAAAACATTATTTACACATATTTTTATAAATATATAAAAAACAATTTTTATAGAGAATAGTGAGAAAACTAATTTTGTACATTTCAAATAAATTAAAATATTGGCCTGACAAAAAAATTAAATATAATTGGAGTATATAAACTAAAGTTCTTGAAAAAATATAATGAATATGTATATGGAGTAAATATGTCGGGAAATTTTTTTCATAACATTATTAAAATTTATTTTTAATGTTCACAAGTGATTGATTTGGGAATCATTAAATAAAAATATCATGAAGGAAATTACCATATATATATTTTAAAAAAAAATTATCATGGGATGTTTTCATATAATTATTTTTTATACATAAACATCATAAAATTAATAAATTTAGATAAAATATTACATATCCTAATGGTGATTGATTGAAATGGAATGTATCCTTAACTTTACACCAGTTTTAGTGAAATTTCAATTTCTTTTTTGATAGTAAAAATTCTATATGAATAAATTATTTATGAAAAATAATACATATAAATTATTTTTCAATTATTAAATTTATAATAAATTTTAAAAATAATTTTTTATTTAGTAATATTTTGTTATAACTATTTAATGTTAATTTTTTTTGGATTTTCATAATCGTTACAATGATACATGTTAGTTGACAAATTTTCATAATTTCATGATTATTTAATGTATTATATTTAATTTCCCATAATTATATTTAATTTTTTGATGTTGTTCCGTTATATTTTTAGTCACAACTCATGAAGAAGAAATCAGTGTGCAACATATTTTAATACATTTTAATAAAATAATAATTGAGTGTCAATAAAAAGATAAATATAAATACTACCATAAAAAGGATAATTATTTTCATATTAATTTCATATTTTAACATATATTATATTTCCATATTCATCTATGATAGAATATAATTTTAGTATGAAAATAGGTTGGTCAATCGACCTGATCAAGAATATGTAATAATCAATGAACCAGAATGATTATGAAGTAATTACAATATCATAATTCAAATATAATAGTAATAATAATTTTCATTTATTATTTATTAGGATTATAATTAATTTTATATGGATCATGTTGAATTATAAGATGTTATTAGTTAGAAAGAAGTAATAATCATTCCTCTTGGTGTGTTCATTTAAGGTGGTCAAATTTATAATGATTAGTTATTGTTAATATTATTAATAGATTAAGACAATTAAATTTACAAATAATATGCATGTAATTATTTATTTTATTATCTATGATCATTGATCAATACATGTCTTTTAGTGATGACAAATTAAAAATTTTATTAATGGAGTTTATAATTTTTTTTGTAACATTTGTATTATTTTCAATTTTTAATAAATGGGTCCAAGGTATATAATGATTATTATATAAGAATAATTATATTCTAATAAAATATAGATAATTATCTAATTATATTAGTATGGTCATAATATATTTCGATGTGCTGTAGGAAGATATAATGTAAAATAAATAAAAATTTATTAATTAAGAGTTTTTACCTTGCATCTTTAGACCAAGATATTTCATAATTTTCTATTTCTATGAGACCATTGAAGAAATATAGAATAATAATATAATTAATTTTCATCATTAATTTTTAACATAATATAACATAAAAAATATCATAATCGTGTAACCCATTGAATAAGTTACTTTTGAGATTAGATACATAAAAAATTTATTTTACAAGAATTGGGATCATTATACAAGAGTTTTACCCAAATAGTTCCCCTTATAGAATTCATATATGTTATGCTGATATTCAAAAGTAGAGGAATCAAAAAAAAATAAAGGTCAATCCCTTGATTCATTTTATAGTTAAATATATGAGATAATAATTGTTGATATAATGTGATGATAATATAAAAATATGAGAATAAGATATCATTCATAGTCTTTTACAATAGGAAATCATACCCAAATAAACATAAATCATCAATAATAAATAAAGGAAAAATAATCTAAAAATAACATAACACATAAATCATCGTAACATGAAAATATTTATGTGAATAAGAATATAGAGAAAAATTTCATAAAAATAATAACATAGATGGTCCAAAATATATGTCTCGATCTCCAATAATAAGTAATTTATTAATTCATGTCCCTATTTCCCAAAAAAATAGTGTGATATGTATCCATATAAAATAATTTCCAAATTATCTCATGATATATAAAAAATTTACCAATGAATTAGAGGTATATATTGGTACAACCTGAAAAATAAATAAAACCCATTCATTTGTGCTCCAAAGGAATACGAAAACATTCATATATAAAATATCACTTATTAAACACATGGAAAAGAGATTATTTTGAAGAAAAATTTTATCAAGAATTTCCTAAACCATATAGATAAATAATTTAGATTGAATCCTTATATTTTTATTTCATTTAGCTGTGATGAAAATTAATATATATTTACACAGTCTGAAAAAACCTTTTTTAAGAAATGTCACATTCATGTGGAGAAGAAGAAAGAAATACGTTATAATTTTTTTTATTTATTTTCATAAAACTTGTTTGGAACATTGGGAATAGAAAAACATTCTTTAAATAATATAAATTATTTAAAATATATAGGGTTAAAATAATTTTAATACATTTTAAAAAATGGAATAATAAATAAATAATATTCCCATGATATGATTAAAATGTCAATATAGGTAGAAAATAAAAGGAAAAAAAATACTAAAATAGGGTTAATTTATTAAAAATTTCAAAAAAAATGAACAAATTTAGTAATCAATCACATTATTAAAGACTATAAAATCCATATAATTTAACAAGTAACATGGCCATGAATGAAAAAGTTATTGATAAAAAATAAGGGTTATAGTGGGACTCATTAAATATAATATTTTCAAGTGAATTATTCTCCAAAGGGTTAATTGAGAGTGTTGGATAACATTTTATCCTCATAAAAATAGTATGATAAAGAAATAATGATTTTCTGTAGGTAATTATTGTAAAATTAACATGATATAAACATTTTTATATGAATATCTAATCTAAAATGAGACTGAAAAAAACCGTTATCTTTTTACTCACATCTTACATGAAAGATCACTAAAATCATGAATAATAAACATAATCATATTAATATCCTAGTTTATAACCTTATTAATATATATAACTATTTATAAAGTTTAAACATATATAGTTATTATACATTAGTTAGTCAGTTATGATTTATTTAGACTATCCGTTGTTGGGAATTTTGTCACACATGATTATTATTGGTGACATTTAATCTTATTATTTTTTAAAAATGTCCCCATTCCAAAATTACAAGAAACTAAATAATATTATTCAAATTTTATAAATTCCCATGTTAATTATATGAGAATAATGGAGTACATTAAAATAAATTGAATAATAATGAGCTTGTTTGGAATAATTTACTAATATCAAAAGATTACATTATAATGATCAATAAATTTTCCTCCTCCAATTTGATACAATATTTATGGTATATATTATTCTTTATTATCTTGTATATACATATAATATATTTTATAACAAAAAACATAATTTTATTATGAAAATTCAAAAAAACGTTTTTGGAAGTTTTAGTTCACCAATATATTGGAGTGAATTTTTCATTTGTTAATTAATAGGGTGTGGGTAGATAATATTTGTTTTTTTACAAATCATATTAATTTAAAAAAAGTAATATTTTTTTAAGGAAAAATCATATATCATACCATTTTATGTGGTGAAAAAATGAAATATTACATCTATGGAGGTGGTAGTTTGCATGTATTTATTGATGTTTTATTCAATTTTTTGAAAATACTGGGAGGAAATATATAAAATTAATATTAAAAAATTATTATATAATTTTACATTAATAAAGAAACAAAAATTATTGATTATTGATTTTACTACATGATATCTAGTAGAATACAATGTCTTAATGAAATATAATTTAAAATAAGTAATTATGATTTTCTACTTTACTCTTTGGAGTAACTCCATTTTGTATTAAATTATTCTATTAAACGGTGGTCTTAAAGGAGAAGAAAAATTAGAAAATTATATAGGAACATTCATTAGGTATTTTGGATGATTTAAACCAAACTAATTAGTTTGTGGGGTGAGAATAAATGAGGTGGTAAAGGGATCCTTTTATGAGATTGAATTGTGTCGTTACTATAATAAGTATTGAAATATTATAGAATAGTGCCAAAAAAGTGGACTCAAATTTATACGAGAGTGGTTTGGTTAGTCCATTCTGACAAACATAATGAAATGGTATATTTTGAGACATTTTTGAAATTTTCCACTTAACATATCTTCATTGCCCAGATTTCTAACCACGAGAACACATTTCCAAACAGTAATGAATATTTTTATAAATAAAAATAGATTTAACCATTATATATTATTTTTTAATGATAATTTAAAAATATAACACTATTTGTTTTTTAAATTAAATTTCAAAAATTATAAAAATGAATTTCAATATAATAAATGCATGATGAATAAAAAATGATTTAGATAAAAATGTATCATATGTTCTAAAATGATTAATTTAGGTTTGTAAAATAAATAACTTTTCTCCCATTAAAATTTAACATATGAAATGAATCATTAGTTTTAAATATGTTTAGTATATGTGATGTTATTCTTCATTCAAATGATTTCATAAAATTCATTATATTTCCCTTAACATATTTTTCACTATTCACCTAAAAATAATATTTCTAATATCATAATAATTCATAAATTGTTTATATTTTTTTATGAATACAAATATGGGGGCCATTTTCTAAAATATTTAATAATAAATTAAGGAAATTATCTTATAAATCGATTTAAAACATATAATGAGAAAATAATTTGTATGAAAATTTCTTTTTTAAATATTAAATATTCTAACCACTACTAATAATAAACATTGATTTAAAATATTTAAAATTTAATATCCATTTCAATAATAAATTTTATGAGCATTTAAATAATATATATTTTGTTCCTTAAAATTAAAATGTGTATTTAATAAAATTCCAATTTGAGAAAACATACCTTTTATGAATATAATGATCTTATTAGTTTTTAGTTGTAACAATACTATTTCATTAGATATTATAACCTATGACAATAATTTTGAATCAAACAACTATTTTTCAATCTTATTACCATTATTTATAGATTCAAATTCAATGAAAACATTAAAAAAATTATTTTATCTTAATTAAATGTCCCCTGATATGATATTCATAGTCTTTTATTGATATAAAATTGTTTAACATAATGTTTATTTTCTAGAAGAAAGATAAAAGAATTATAGTTCATTGTAATTTATTCTTCATAAAAATAATTGTTTTATCGATGATTTATTACTTGGTTAATGACATGTGACTTTATTTTAAACTCATTACATCCATTGCTTCCCTTGAAGATTCCTAAAAAATATAATACAACTATAGAAATTTAGAATTATTTGTTTACTAAAATAAAACTCCTTATATATTAAATATATGATATCCATAGTTGTTCCATATTTGTGATAAAACTTTCAAATTTCACAAATTTTGTGTATAGTATATCTTATGGGTCTCATATATTCCACCAGAAAAGAGAATAGTGTAAAATATAATGTAAATTGTATAATATTTTTTGCAGTAATATTCACTAATCCACAACCCGAACATCATGAAAGATTTGGAACATAATTATATAAGTATGTATCAACAATATTTTTACAAAATTTAATAAAAAACCTCCAAGACAATATCTTGAAGAACACCCTAAAACCAAATTTAGAGTATATATCTCATCAATTAATAACTAAAAAAATATTATATCAACTTATAAATATAATAATATAAGGCTTATAATGACGTTATAATATTTACACATTTTATTGAATGATTTTATCCATAATTTTACCTATTATAAAAATTGAAGATTGTAATGTATAATTTCATTGGATGATTGGGAAAATAATTAGAAATCATGAAACCAAAATAAAAAAAATATTTTTAATATACATAATTTAATACATACTACTTTTATGATCTTATATTTTCATAGGATAACCTGGATAATACATAATCAAAGGGTTCAGCTAAAAATTCCTGTAAAGGAAAAAATAATGGAATATATCATATCAGTTAAAAGGAATTGCATAATGACACAAAAAACATGCAAAATGTAAAAAATAGAGAATATTGACTTTTATAATTTGGGATCATGTAATCATGGATTTATATAAATGTGGAAATAATACACAGCATTACAAAAGAATGATTCAAGTCAAACATCCAAGACAATTACACATGGGGAGCAAAGTCACATAATGAAATCATGATTACTCTCTATACCAAAATGAAAACTCATGAAAGTAAGAGATTACCCAATGAATTTTAGAACTATTTTATCACACCCATAATAACATTATCTACCTGATAAATAATCAAACATAGGAAATTAACATAAGGGTTACCCATGGAAGAAATGTGTATCAAAATCTTGTTAGGAGGAATACAAATTTTCCATGTCATAAGATTGTATTTTAAAGATTGAATATAAATCACACATTGAGATGAATAATGGAAAATAATCATCGATAATGATTAGTGATATCAAAATGAAGTTATGACATTTAAAATATTTATTAAGAAACTTAAAAAATGAGCAACTTTCAGGTGATTTAAGGGAATATATGAATGATTAATTTAAAAAATAAAAGCATATTTGATTACATAAAATAATAAAAATAAAATACATAGTATTTCATTATAGAAAATATATTTTTGAAAAATATTGGTATCTAGAAACAATTTATTGATTGTATGTGAAAACTGCTAATAAATTGGGAAGATCCCTTTAATCGGGATTTCAAATCGGGATGAATTGAAAATGGAACCATATAAAAATTTAATTACCAATGAAAGAAAGAAAAAGTGATAAATAATCACGTGTTTTGAACACAAACATGGAATTTAGGAGGACTACATTAGAATAATTAAGAATTTAATTAAGGTAATGTTAGAGAGAGTGTTACCCAAATGATAAATGGTGGATCAGAGATAGTCCCTTGACTTACATCTCAAAGTGATCTGAACTATCACAAAATTTCCTTTATAATGAAATTAGATTCATTAATAATTTAATTAATTACCTATAAATCATGTATTTTATTTATTATAATTTCATTGACATCATTTATAGACTTTCTGATGAGTTGAAATATTCAATTTTTTCATTTGGGTGTATTCGTTACAATGGTTTTATTTATTAGTTCACACATATATATATATGTATGAAATATCACACTAACTGGAAATAGTTATAGAGAATTTTAATTAAATTTTATTAATAATATTCCACAAGATTAAATGTTCTTATATATCATTTTTTCTAATATAAAGATTATTCTTTAAATAAAATTTTAATGATATCAATTTTGATTTTTTGTAATTTCAACGATTATCACAATCTAGAATTTTTTATTAATTAATATAATGTATATATAATGGCTATATATAAATAAATAATCAATTATATACATTTTACAAACTTTTTTTTCAATTATTATGGTTTTTTGGCCAATGATGAATGAGGTATTTGAAAATAAAAAATCAGCATCCACAAAGTTGGTGAATCGACATCTCATGAACGATGCATACATTTTTAGAAAAAATGGAAAGAGATGTGAATTTATGGTGGATATAAAATTTACATAAAAAATTTCTAGTAAATATTTAATACTATATTTTTCAATTTTTTTGATATTGGAGATGAGTGATGGATGAAAAGAAATTGAAAGTGACAGAGCGAAGTTTTTTACTTTCTGAATGTCATCTCTCGAAAAACCTCATAAAGGGATATAAAAATTGTATTTTTTTGCTACAATAATTACAATAACATGGGGAAGAGGTTATTAATAGTAATTGGGAAAGATAAAATAAATCTCTCAGGCTTAAAAGGTGTTGGGTGAAGAGGTGGTGAGAGGTTCTATTTATAGAGGGAGGAGCATGGCGTGTTTGATTATTTTATTCATTAGTTTACAATTTTGGATCAAAAGTATCAATAGTTTTGATTATTATTAATATATATAGTTACCAAAGAATGTGATTATTTATAGTTTCCTCCTACATTGACATTTAAACAAACATGATTCATAAATTCATGGTTTTGAATAAAATGATAAATACCATAAATTTTCGTATATCATTATTTTAATAAAATGAAAAAGGTTTAGGAAAATACAAGAAAATAAACCTACCCATTTTTAGACATGTCAAAAAATAAGTACTAAATTTTATACTTTTTTATATATATGATAAATTTAATTATCAATTAATGTCATAATTTCATCAAAAAAATATCATTTTTAATAATATAAATGATTTTATGACACATTAAAAAATTAATTAAGGTCTCATAAAATTATTATATAATAATATCATTAAAAATATTAATTTATAAGTTTATTTAGTGAAAATAAATTTTCTTTTATTCAAATATTTTAATTACAAATTTTTAATAAGTAATTACGTTTTATAAAACTAACTACACTTAATTAATCATTTTAATATATTTTTTATCTTTTACAACAATTTAATGATATCAAATAATCATATTTAAGATAAGAAAATATTATTTATACCATAATAGGTGTAGTTACTATAGCATTATATGGATTAGTATTCCTAATGTGAACATTAATAATCAAAATTCTATGCAACTATTCCATTAGTTAAGGTTTCTTACTTTCTAAAAATATATCATATTTCATTCATTTTTTATTTATAATGTTTTAATTGTGTTCTATATGTGGTTTTATGTATTTTTTATTGTTTTCATAATTATAAAAATATAATTTTCATTGATAAAATTATGGTTCATTAGATTCATCCCCTTATGAAATTAAACCCTCAAAATTTTGTTTTAGACATTAATGTTAAAAAAACTGAGGGTTTTTCTCATATTTCAAGCATTAACTAAGAAATAAAAATCAATAATGGGGGATATAATACATAGAAATGAAAAAAATGGAAAAATTTACATATATGGACATAATTTCAAAATTAAAAGTAAATCAGAACATGTGATTCCGTGTGATTCAATCCAGGATACAAATGGTGATAGAATTATCCATAAGGTTTTTTCTAATGCGCTTTGGTCATAATCTCAAAATATTTGTACACCATTATTTGATAATAAAAATAATAAGTCTATAATTTTTAAAAATATTATTATATTATTATAATAATAAATAACTAGGAAATACAATCCAAGGATAGTAATGTGTACTGTCTATGGAAAATTATGAACAAAATTAAAAAGATTGAAATCAAAACAAAAGAAATTATTTTATTTTATATCCTTAAATTTATTTTTACTTCATCTTTTCTTATACATATACATTGGATAATCTGTAGAATACATGAACAAAGTTATGAGTTAAAAATTAGAGTAAGGGAAAATTCATTGGAATATAACACATATGATAGAAGACATAACATAATAAAATTAAATGGCATGATACATACATGTAAAAAAAATATAAAATCATAAAATAACAGATCATGTAATCATTTCACTATATTAAATTGACAAGAACATACAATAATACTTAAGAATTAGTTATGGACAACATCAATGTATATTTCACATAGTGGAACATGTCGCATGAAAGAATTAGGTTTACTCATTATCTCACCATGATGTCTCATGAGAATGAAAAATTACACGTTTTATTGGACCACTATTTTGGTTCAAACATCACAACATGTTTATTATAATGTCTTCCACATGAAGAATCATACATATGTAATAAGTATAATGGTCAACCTTAGATAGAATGGGTTTCATAGTAATATTATAATTCCTAAAAAATTTACCAAAATAAGGGAAAATAAGAATATATAATAATATTTAATGTCAAATATAAGTGAATACATGGTAAATAATGTTTAGTTTTTTTTTTCAAATGAACCACTTTGGTGCGGTTTATGTGATAATATATAATATTGTTTAATGATGAAAAAATATCATTTATTTCCAAAAAAAATTTACATAAATATTTTTTCATGATTAAATTTGATTTTTTAGAAAAATATTTTTGGTCTTAAATAGATTATGTTATTTACATGAAAAGGGTTATAAATTTTAGATGTTCCCTTTAATCGGGCATGTTTATTAGGAGGAAATAAAAAATGAAAAATATAAAACATGTATTTCCTAGTAAAATATAGAAGTATCGAACAACGTAAATGATTCTAGAACATAAATAAAGAATTTTGGATGATTAAATAATTATAATTAATTATTAAATTGGCATTAAATAGAGAATATGTGTCTGTAACACAATATTAAAATGGGGGTTCAGAGAGAATCTCTTACCATCTGTCTGAAAGTTTTCTTCAATTGAAACAAAATGTTATGGATAATGAAATTATATTTATTAATAATTACATTCATAACCATTAAATTTTTAATTTTGTTTATTATTATACTTTTTTCATTAATTTATTTTTTAATGAGTTATAAGATTCAATTATGTTATTCGAGAGTGTTCGTTTCCTTTGTTTTCATGATTGGTTCACTAATATACATGTATGAAGGAACATATAGAATAAAAATAATTAAATATTAATAAAATTATATATTATTAATGAATATAAATAATATTTAATTTAATTATAAATCATTTTTTCTAAATATTATTATAATTTATTAGATAAAACAATAATTGTTACTCTGTATATTTTTTTGGAAATTTTTGATAATCAATGCATGGTTTTTTATTAATGAATATTATATAAACATAGTGGATACATAACACTAAATATGTTGGAATATAATTTTAAATATATAATTCGAAATTTATAATTCTTATATGACTATACTTGATTGATGTATTATAAAATGAACGATCATCGTCCACAATGTTGGTGAATCAACACCTCAGAGATGATGCTTTTATTTTTAGAACTAAAAGGGAAGAAAAAATAATATATGATGTATATACCATTAATATAAAAAAACGAGTATATATATATGATACTAGATTTACCATGTATCTTTTGAAATGGGAATTTTGGGAAGGGTAAGAATATAAAAGAAATTAAAATATAGAGACGGAAAGATTAACCTATTTAGAATAATTGCATTGATAACCTCCATAAGGGACATGGAAATTGATTATTGATGAGACCAGAAGGAACAAAATGCGGTGAAAAGGTTTGGAATATGAATTTATCTGAATATAATCAATATCCATTTCTTATAAGGTTTTAGTAGAACATATGGTGAAGAGTATTACTTATAATGGGGGAAGAGTGTTTGAGAATATTTTATTTATTAGTTTATTAATTGAGATCATGTATATAAATATTGTTGGTTATTATGAGAAAATAAAGTAACTAGAGTATGTATGTTTTAGATAGTGTCAATTTATATCATCCATGAATCAACCATGACTAAAAAATTCTTGTATTTGGCAGAAATGTTAAATTCCACAACATAGCATATTTCACTATTCACCAAAAATCAAATTATTTTTATATAAAAAAATTTACCATTAATTGATTTTGATATAATTCAAAAATGTACTACATTTTTTGAATTCTTGTCTAAACATTGTAAATTTTACTTTTAGTTAAAATAAAATTTTACTTGAAAAATGTCGAATTCAGAATTATAACTGATTTTATGTCATTTTTAAACATTAATTATCCTCTAAAAATTATTTTTTAATCATTGTAAAAATATATTAATTTAAGAGTTTAATTTTTGAAGATAATATTTTAAAAACAATATTTTGTTTATAATATTTTAAATTAAAATTTAGAATTTTAAAAAATATGACCACATAATTTATCATTTAGAAAAACATATTTACTTATTAAAATTTTAAAATATACCATATTTTAAATTATAATATTCCTGAGAAATAATTTTACATTCATGAGTGATGTTACAATTCTATTGGAATATTTACTATTATCTATAGTCACATTAAAATTTAAAAGGTTTTGTTACAATTACATGGGTAAATGTTCCAAAATTACTATAAATAGCTCTTATTAGATTCATTATCAATTTATAACATTTGTAATGTGGAATATATGTGACTTTATGTGATTTATAATATATGAAAAAATTGAAAAAATTGAATTTCTATTTTTTTAATTATGGGCTGTTATAAAGAAAAATTAGTATTTCATTATGTACCACTTCATCTAAAAGGATAGGTCGTAATAAATTCCAGTCTAACAAATTATTATTTCATATTATAGTTTAATATCTCATTTATTAATGATTTTAATTTGGTTCCTTCTAAAAGATAAGATGACAACATTTGTTAAATGAGAATTTTATTAGGTTTTGGTGCGCATACTTATTTCATTGTTTGTCTATGGAATATGATGATATCATGAACTTAGGAGATTTAATGGTCCATTAAAAAAACGCTTTTTTATATTGCTAAGAAATGCTAAAAATTTGTTCTATATCTAGTTCTTATTAATGAGGTTTCTTGATTATTAAGGTAAAACTTGTAAATATATTTAAAAACCTTAATTGGGGTATATAATTCATCCTAATAAAAACATTTATATTTTTTTGAGTCATTGATGTGATAAATTTTCTTTGATTTTAATAAAATGTGCATTCCTCATGGTACAAATTCTGCCATCTTCATCTTCATGTTATCCAACAATAAATGAATCTTATAATCACTAAACTTTTTTTCCTTTTATTATGGATATTGAATGATTATATATGAACATAACACAAATTATTTTAATTTATTTCTAGTTTATATGAGAGTAATAGTTGGTTCCAAACCATATAAATATATCTTGATCGAATCTAAACTAGGTCATTTAGGAAAGATAAGATTTATAACCTTTCCATCAATCATAAATATTTATCCATTGATAATCCCAGATAATTGAATAATTTTTATACCTTATCATGTATAAGTTTCAATAATACATCATGGTCAAAGAAATATACAAAATATTTTCCATGGATTATAATGTATCAGGTAGTTATAGACCTCGATCAAATCTTATCATCTTTATTGGAAAATGTTAATCTTATTCTATTTAAATATATATTTGAATCCCTTTATGTATATATATGTATATAATTTTCAATATATAATTAATTACAAAAAACCATTAACGCGGTGATCAATTTCACTTACTAATAATCATGAAATGGGTATTTTTTTCATGAATTTTTAATTTATGCACGGAATAATAACTTACCCTATCATTTTGAATGATGATTCATACCAAACCCAATAAAAAAGGATAAATTTATAGTAATACCCATTCTAATATATATCAAAATTTAATCATAGGTGTTCTAACAAAAATCATCGTAATCTCCTTAAATATTTCCTCATATTCCTCCATCCATGGGAACATTAATTCATTATATGTTATAATGGTAATAAATCTAAAAATTCATTTAAAATTTCTCAAAAATTGACACAATAGTATCCATATGACAAAATTAAATAGCATATTATTATCATAAATCCAGGGAATAGCCATGATTGGATTATTTATTCCATTAATGGATTTATAATTATTCACTTATTGGTGATTACATGACATAAGAAGATTAATTTATTTAGATAGAAATCTGAATTTTTTATCATAAAATATTATTTCCCCTTTTATAGTTTGACACCACATTAATTTAATAGAAGAACATAATGTTACATATTATATATAAAATGAGACACCATGATTATTAAATAATGTAATATAAATATATTCTACTATATTTTTTAAAAAAAAAATCTCTTTGATATCTTCTGATGAACTCAACACCACATTGAATGAAACGTGATACTCTTTTAAAATATTTTCATTTAGAAAATAACTTTATAACCATGATTTTATTTTAGAAGGTATGAATAGTTATAATTTTAAATAAAATTATTATATACGGATTAGAAAATAAATAAAAAACATTTAAACGAAAAAAGAAATGTTTTATCAAAAAAATCATTTTTCGAAAAGGAAATATAATCAAAAATTTTTTCCATAATGTATAAATACTTTGTACCGTTTTATAATTATTTTTTCTATTATGAAACTATTTTTCAAAAAAAAAATCTGAATTTTAACTTAGGGCTCAATTTTGGGATTTTTAAAAAATATTACTTTTTCATTGAAAAGTGAAAATATTAATTTTTATAAAATTATTTCCCATTATTATTTTAATTTTATTTAAAATTTAAATAGTTATTAATTATTTATGTAAAATATTATTAATTATTTTTAAAACATATGTGTATGATATTCTAGTATATGATTATTTTTAGTCTTCAAATTTATTTTTTTACGAAATTTGTTATATTGTGTATAATTATAATAAATATTATATAATTAAAATAACACCTTATTACTAATGTTTTAATGAAATTTATATATTATATAAAAATAATTATGAATAAAAATTCTTTTAGTTTTTATTACTTGTCATAATGTTAATATAGGATCATATTTTCAAGAAAAATGCATTTCCTGATAAACTTTTTTTATACACCTCTATGGGTTTAATATTAAATTAAATTATTCTAATTATATTAGACTAATATAGAAAAAAAAATATATTAGGAATATTTAAAACATAAATTATATAATATGGTAAAACTAATATTTCACCGTAATGAATAGTTTAATTAGTAAAAACTATTTTCTGCGCTGATGGTAAAAATAGGACTACTGTGGGTTTAATTTTACATATATGTGTTAATTATAACACAAAACATGTATAACGTAAAATTTAAGGTATTATTTATAACATATATCCTAAACTATTATAATATGGATCACTCTTGATCTTTGTGATTTGAGAAAAAAGTCAGTGGAATTATGTATTTTCAAAACTTCAAAGTGTGTAATCCCTAGTTCTTACAAAATTACGCCCCCTGTCTTCTCCTTCACATAGGTTTATAACCCATTGTATTGTAATATAACAGAAAATATATATCCCTTAATTCCAGAACATACTATTATAAGCATATGTTTTTTAAAATTCATTCTAGGATGACTACTGGTGGAATTCAAAAAATGTTGTTTGAAGAAGAGGTAACACCCTTAACCAAGAATTTTGAATTTCCTTCATCCTCAAAAACTTGAAAATATTTCTAAACCATAATGATATAATTAAATAATAATATAATATATATATGGATATTTTTATGTTATGTTCATGAGGTAAAACCATATCCTCCTCCAGACAATGAGAAATGATACTATTGATCATGTGTGTTGTGGACTACTGCCTCTCGAACTGACGTAAATCATTTTGCATTAACTATTTTAAAAAATTGTTATTATGATGATTATAATTATTATATATGATATTAGTGATATAATTATACATTTATAATAAAAATATCACATATTTCTTCTTACTTTTTATTCTGATGAAAATATGATAATGTCTCTCGTCTGTAAGGTAGACTACCACCACAGGAAGCGTTGTGATTTGTATTTTACATAAACATTAAATGGAGAGTAATAGAGATTTAATTTACAGTTAGATATTATATTAATTATATATTATTAATTGTGAAAATAATATTTCATATAAATTCATACCTTATCATCAATTGAATAAATGATTACATCACATGTGTAAATAGATGGAAACCCCCTCACGAAGCACTGTGATTCTTTTTTCATGTTCACATTACATTTATGGTAATAAGTATAAATTTATTTTTTTATATTATATTCAAAAAATATTAATAATTTTGGAAATTAAATTCATCAAATAATTTTATAAATTGTAATCTATTTACTAAATTATAATTTCATTTATTTGTAAGGAGGATAACAATCTCACGAAGGGATGTGAATTGTTTTACAGTAACGATTTACATTTAAGGTAATAAAGGATAATTATATTGAAACTATGTGATATATATAAAATTATATTTAATATTTACAATTAAAATTCTATCCAATATATTACATTTTCACCTATTAAGGAAATGTTAACATCGCTCATGCATACGTACGGCCTACAATCTCCTGTAAGAAATGTGATTCATTCCTCATGTTTAAAATTAAATAATGATTATAATGATATAAATAATGAAAAAATAATATTAATAACATTAAAATAATTATATTTATGGTTAAACTATATAATAGATTTCAAATACTCAACATTCTAGATGAAATGTGTCGGAAAAGCAAAGAAACTTATACCCATAAAAATTGTGAAAATGTATGTTTATTAATTGATGGGTGATAAGATTCTATTAAAGGACAATATATTAAAGTTTAAATAATAATATTATTTATTAAAATTTAATATGATGTTTAAAACCATGATACTTGTGAATAAAGTGTAGTAAACTAAATGGATAAGTGAGGTAAGGTGTTTCATTACTCAATTTGCATTCATTGGGTTATGTGTTTGTTTCATTGACTATATTACGAAATGATTATGTGTGAAATGATTTTTTATAATTATAAATCCATTTGATCATTATTTTATGAGTATTTAAATTTACTTCACACAATCACATTATTAGTTATATATTACATCAATTATATTGGATTTGTAAATGTTACATATCAAAAACATCCTTCTTTGAGAGACATGTTCTATTATAACCCTAATAGCATTTAAATACTGAATATTGTACCAAATTACCTAATATATTTGTAATCCTTCAAAATTAATTATATTT
This sequence comes from Viscum album, assembly GCA_963277665.1. Taxonomy (NCBI): domain Eukaryota; kingdom Viridiplantae; phylum Streptophyta; class Magnoliopsida; order Santalales; family Viscaceae; genus Viscum; species Viscum album. The sequence goes on from OY728143.1 coordinate 322,986,209, forward strand.
TCAGTTACAAACTATTTATTTCATTCATTGAAATTTATGACCCCAACGATTTTAAAGTTGCAAGGGTTTATGTTTTGTTTTCATTTTAATCATGAATTTTTTTGACTAAATTTCCATTAAATAATTTTTTTTTCATTCAATAATATAAACCATTCATTTTTTTAATATTTTTATTATGATATTTTTCATAAAATAGTACCTTATATAAATCTGTTAATTATATGTATTGTGAAAATTCATATAAAAATTATGACATTAATTCTCTATTTGGTCGAAATAATTTTATCCCAATACATGTTTTCAGAAAATGTTTTCCAAAATGTATTGATATGATTATTCTAATTAATTTTTAATCCTTAATTTTCTATAAGAGTATTTTAATGGGAATATTTTAATACATAAAAAAAATATTTTTTATTTTTCGTACAAAAAAATGAATGGATTCATTTTTTTAACATATTCAAAATTAATGAGACTATTCTATCATAATGACCCCTAAATGATTCAAGGTTTCCCTTTCATTTTTCAATGGTTATTAGAAAAAAATCATTATATAATGTAATAGAATATTTATTAGTTTAAAAAATATTTTTCAAATTGGATATGATTTTTTAGTCATGAAATATTCAATGTGATACTGAAAAAAATGCTTCCAAAGATGATATCCTTTGTTTTTAATTCATGTTAAATGTTTATTTTCTCAATAATTCTTTAAATATTTTTTCATTTATTTAAATGAATAAATATAACCTTTTATATTTTTTAAGGCCTAAATTAGGTGTATTTTTTCTTCAAATATGTTTTTAGATTTTTATCTATATCATTGAAGAGGTAATACATTCCTTATAACAATTATTCAAATGCATCATTATGAAATTTTTTAAAATTATATATAATGATTGGTTAGTAACATTTTACCTCTTCATGGGTCATTATTATGTTATTACTTGTTATTTATTTCTATTATGTGTCACACATATATCATGAACATGTTTTTATGAGCACATCCATATTTCAAAATATAAAATCTGTTAATGTTTTAGTATTTGGATATGTCATGTTTGGCATTAGGGAGTGAAGATAATCTATTATGGGACTCTTCCCCCCATGAGATGTTTTCTTTGAATTTATTCTTCACTTATTATTATGTCCTGTTATATATTTCCATAGGATTTTATATAATACCATGACATCATGATACCATGTTATTTATGATATGCATATAATAAATTACTCAGGATCATTCTCTGTTAGGATATCAAGTAATACATTTTACTAATATATTTTTTTCATGATCATGTTTATTTAATTACTAAGTTTTTTATATCACCATTTTTTATGTATTCTCCTTGTTATCCCATATATATTAATTATATAAAATGTATTTTAAGATCTAAATATCTATATTAAAATAGATATTCTATATTTTCTATATTATAAGACTCACCTTCTAATGAAAAAAGTCCCTTATTGTCCATGCGTTGTAATTATTGGATGTTCATGTTCATGAATCATGTAATGATTTTTGTAAAGGTTAGGGTCACCATAGTTTCTACAAGAAGGATGATTTAGTTAATTAGTAGAATATCGGATTAGAAAATCTTATTGATAACTGTAGGGATACGTTAATGGATATGTATAATGATAAGTATAAATATTAAAATATTTATAGAAAAATATCTGGAAATTATTGTAATGCATGGGTTTAAGGGTTTCTAATAAATTACTTCTATATCAAGAGAAAACAAGTTGATGTGGTTTTAGAATAGGTGTACCAAGGGGTAATTACTCCAAAAATCTATTTTGAGATTAAAATAAGATTTACCTAGTACACAACAACATTCCTTACACCATGCATGGTTTGAAATTCACAAGAGAAATGATTTGTATATTGATAAACTATTTATGTTAAAGAATGAATGATTTGAATAGATATTGGACATGATAGTATTAGGATAATATTAAGGTGTATTAGATTGAAAAGTAGGTGAATTGATTTATACATAATACAAAATAATTTTTTTGATTATATTGTTTTTTACTATGATTAATAATTCTCACTGTACGCATTGAGATTGTAGTTAATGGTTGAAACATAGAGATATCATATTTATAATGAACGTGATAGTAAAATAGGTGATTATGAGAAACAAAAATGGATTATTATTGGTAAAATTATATCACCATTACTACTAATATATTGCTACGATAAAATATTAAAAATTCACACTTTTTTGAGATTACTAATAATTCAAATTATTGGAGGATGGAATTTTGTGATTGTTTTTGTAGTAATGAACATAGAAGAAAGAATATTGAACTTCTTACATGCAATGAAGGTGGGAAGAGGAACTATGATGAATATGATAAATGGAGGTGATGATGTTTTATATATTCTAATAAAGTTAATATTGAACATAATTTCAATGAAATGATATGTTTTATATATGGGGGACGTAGTAATAATTTGAGTTAAAATGGAAAAACTATGTGTAAACTGATAGAACTAGGGAGGATGTATGTGATACCAAATCATTGAAGTAAACGGGTTAGAGTATTTATGTATTTCAATTATTGAATTTTGATGGAGTAGTAATTTTACTGATGATATTTTGGTTATAATAATCATAAAACATCTTCAGATTATCGTTTTTTGGTATGTGTATGTGACTTCATGATAGATTAACATAGGAGTAGTTGATTGAATCATGAAATTATGAGTTTATGGTTGATCATAATTTGAATATCATATTTACCTAGTTTTTTCCTCCATGTAAATTGAATTTATGGAGAGTATTTATATTTCAGGAGATGTTATATTAAGTTGAAGCACATATAACCTTTAGTTTTAACATAATGAATTTATTTGTGAATAAAACAACTATTTTTATTAAAATATATGGTGATGGTTTTTAAGAATATACCATTTTATAATTGGGATGAATGTTGGTAGCCACTATTGAGGTATTATAGATTCATTAATTAAATGGGAGTACATGTACTAACCATTTTGGTTTTATTAAATCCAAGAGGAAAATATTCCTATTAAGTTAGTGATTACATGATCCATTATAATTTTATTTCATTTCATCAGTCTAAAAAATAGAATTCCCATCATTTTGAAAAAATATGAGATTATAGTGGAATGGATTATTGGATGAAATTATACTTGTCATGTAATTATATTTATTTATTTATCTTAGTCTGTACAGTAAATGGATCTCTCAACTCTGAGGAATGGATTTTAAAAAAGTGTTATCCTATTACCTTTATATATTATGAATCATATAGTAATTTAAATCATCACTTATTAATTGTTTTGAGTTCTTTATAATTATACAAATAATTCAGTTTATTGTGATCAATGATTTATATCACCCATTCGTAATCTGTGGGAAGTAGTATTATCTTCCATGTACATATTTAACAGACCCACCAAACTTATCTGTTATTGAATCCTAATAATATTTTCTATAGATGTCCTGGATAAAACCCTTTATATATTATGAGAAGGATTTTTATGAAGCCATTTATCAATTGGATTTTACAACAATGGTATTATGAAATATCAGTCCCCTGATTTTTGAGATAATGATTAAATTGTAAGGATTCAATTTATTAAAGGGGATGTATTTATGCCCAATTATTTTAGAAGTAAACAATAAAGTTTGATAGAATATATGACATGTAAAACCAAGATTATATTAGAATGAAAAACCCGAATTTTTTAAATATTATTATTTTTCAATAAATTCAATCTCTTCTATATATTGGGATTCCAACAACACTGGGATTAAATGGAACATGATACCCTATTTAAATAAATTCATTTAATCATAATCAGTATAACATCACAATTATGTTGGGATTTATGAATTTGAAAAAATTAATTAGCAAAATTATATCATAAATTCAATGATTATCTATAGATTAAAAATAATTTGAAAATAATTTGATTGAATAAGAAATGTTTCTAAATAACTATATCTTTCTAAAAAATTATTTTAGTCATTTTTTACAGATATAATTAAAAATAATTATTTTATCAAAATTTTAATTTATTTCAAAATAAATTTTTTTACTCATTATTTCAATATTTATTATTGTAATTATTTTTTAATTTTTTTGAAAATATTTATTTTATTGAATAGTAAAAAATATCGTTTTTTATAAAATTGAATTTTATGTTTAACAAATTAAGTGTCATTATAAATATAATTTTTTTAAAATAAATTTTTGAATTATTTATCTATATTTAATACAATTAATTACATATACATCATATTTATACTGGGTTTTAGTAAAAGATTATTTTTTGGATTTAAAATTATTTTTTTTCTGAAAAGTTTTATAAGGGGATTAATGTTTATAAATTTTAAATAATTAAAATAACACCTATATTGTGATTATTTAAATGAAATTAATAGATTTTATATCTGTAATATTAATTTAGGTTCATCGAATTATGACCACTTATCAAATAGTTAAAATAAGATCACCTTTACCTTAGAAAATGAAAATTTTGAAAAGATGTTTTGTCAACACTTATTAGAGTTTCACTTTAAATTAAATCTTATAAATTCTATGAAGTGAATTTTAAGAATTTTAGTTCATATATATAATCATTATAATTTAATTTTTCAAATATGTTCATTATATTATTTGACTTCTATGACCTTGACACTTATAACCCTGAGACAATGTCTACTTTATCAAATTAGCATAAGATACAAGGAAAAACATATTGAAGCATTGAATAGATTCGTAGTCTTGGTAAACTAGATATATATATGATTCCCATAGTTTATTAGAAAAAAATTACAAAATAAATGTTTTCAAGAATATCATTATTAAATCTCCCCTATTTATGTGTCTCATTCATAGTACACTTCTTAGATTCTTGGGAAAGGAAACAAAATATGGGGGAGGGTAGATTTCCAATAAGGATTAAGTATAATTGATACTGTCATGTATAATTTATAATAATCATGTAATAATATATAAACAAACACACATATTATTTAAATAATTTGAAAATAATTATAAATAAGGAATGGTATGTAAGTTAGAGAACTGATCATTTAATCAATAACCAAATTATCCAAACTGCATAATGAAGAATAAATATAGAATGGTAAATAACTGAAAATGAAATCAGTTTATTAAATAATATGATAATGTAATGCATATATATGATAATATAAATTTCAAAATATTTTGGATAATAATAACTAATTTATCAAAGACAGAAATTCATAATCATTGGATAATATGTTTTCATATGTCATGATACGTCATCTATCAAGACCCTTCTTATGATTTTTTGATACGGATGTGTTAATATACACAATAAATCAATAATATTAAGGATAGTCAAATGATGCATCTAATTATTCTAACAATTCATTTATGGAATATCTATAGATCATCATCAAACATGTCTACATTTCCAAATCATTACAAATATAGAGAATAATAAATATAATTGAAAAAAATATGATTTATCAACAAATATCATTATTAAGTAAAAAATAAATATTTAGCAATATTTAAAAATATAGTTAAATAAAATTTAATATAAAACACCATATTGGTAAATGGTATACATATAATTAAATACGTATAACACTAATAAATAATGATGAAATTTAGGGGGAATTTAATTTCAATGATCACCTGAATGTTTATATTTGAAGTGAATGTATATGACTACAAAATTAAATTAATAAAGTTAATATCAACACTTTATATATTAAAAATAATTAGAACACATCCATATAAGGAATATGGATGGTAAAATTTTAAAATTATCCCACTGAACTATATGTAAAATAATGGACTATTTTCGTTGATGAAAACAAATAACATAAAAATTTCATTACAAATAATTTTGAGGAAACTTTCCACATAATTATGAAAGTAACATTTTAAAAATAATAATTAATGTATTATTAGGTAATTATTTTTCATTAAAAATATTTTTTTAAAAATTTAAATAAATCTAAAATTAACGGAGATGTTTTGATGGTAGGAAATTATGAACATTTTTTATAATTTAAAAAATATTGCATTAAAATTATTGTAAAAAGGGAAACAATAAACTCATTTGGAATGGGGAAAACACTACATTAAATTCATATTTTAAAAAGATTTATATGGTTAACATTACATAAATAAATAAGTTTTTGAATTCTAATACATGTCTGATTCTTTTTAAAACATGGATTTGGAAGAAAATGAATTTTTGATTGAAGAGGGATATGATGAAAAATGTTTTTGAAAAAATTATCTCAATAATATTATGTAGAAGTAATAGAATAATATACTTTACCATGAGATAATCATGAATATATGAAGTATTATAAAATATATGGTTTTGTTAATAAATAAAATAATTTCATTCAAGGGAAATTCATCGATATACAATATTGAATAAAATTAGAAACTGAAATGTACCCTTATACAAATAAAAATTTTGAAAAATGAATTATTAAAAAAAATAAAATATTTGAATTTAATTTAAATCAACATAAATTGATTGGAATGAAAAATAATATTTTACAATGTCATTACACAAATAATATTCAAATGTTGAGGACCATGAAAATGTAATATAATAAAATGAAAATAAATTGACGTGCGGAATTATTTACAACTTAGTAATTCTGAATTCAAATAAAAATTGATTAAATATTTAAAACAAAATCATATAATACCATGATCAATGAATTATTCATGTTATTATATGAAAATATTTATGTATATAACCCATATAAAATAAATTAGGCGCACAACATTACAATATGCCTTAGTGAATAGAAATTGAGATAAAATCCCTTACCTAAAGCATTATTTTTGATAGAAATACATTATAACCATTTATACTGGTATTAATAACTATTAAAATTATTTAAATTTCCATATTAAATTTGAAAATCTCATATTGTTTCATATTATAACATTATAAAGATCATTTGGTTAAAATATTTCAATAATTTCATTTTTTCTGTTAATTGCCTTATTTCTATTGCATGTTTGTTTATGAATGTTCAAGATATATGGAATAGGTTATAGACACAAAATATATAGTATTATATTAATCTTCTAAATATTTTACCGACTAATTATATACATTTTTATAATCAATCATGAAGATTAGACATGGAAAATGAATCACATCACTTTGTGAAGATGGTATGTCGTACACACGCACACGATACGATATGATTTCATTATAGAGTGAAAGGATATGAAATTGGGTGACATTTTAATATCCTCGAATGATTTTTATCACATATATATGACATAAATTCATTAGATTTATCATTATTACATTCCTTGTAATGTGAAAATGAAAACAAAACCACAACGCTTCAGGAGATTGTAGTTCTTGTTACACAAGAGTGAAGTTTTTTCTATTTTAATCAAAAATAAATGTACGAATGTATATGTGGTATTTAAATTAGAAAAGAAAAATAAATTAATAAATACCATATAATTATTTTTATTCTATACGTATATCCACCCTTGAATGGTGGTGACATAGAATGAATTACATCTATTTGTGATGCGATAGACAATCGTACACACGATTTCCAGTTTCGTTTCCAAATTAATATAAGAGGTGATTGAAATGAATCATTAAATTAACAAAATAAAATATTTGTATATAGAAAATAATTTTGGATACTATATACTCATAGTTTAATTTTATTTTAATGATGTGTAATAATAAACACAAAAAAATTCATTTAAAATTGTTACCACTTCTTCGAACAACTTCCTAGGGTTTAACCAAGATCCATCTCAGGTAATATTTTTGATCAGACATGGGCCCCTAGGATATTGGTATGGGATTTGGGAAGTTATTTTTTCATTTAATGTCCAATCCTAAATGATTCTGTGGTATTAATTTTTTAGGATAACTAGTGTCTCTTTAAAAGTTGAGGATAGGACACACGTGGAATTTTGAAAACAAATCAATTACACCCAATATTATATCATTACATTGGTCTCCAAAATGAATTATTATCAACATTGATAATTTATAAGGTCCAATTATGTCAATAAATATTGTTTAAATATGTTGATACCAACTTTTATGCAATATATGATTATTTTTACCCATTGTTAAATCATTTTTTACCTAAATGATAGAAATTAATTTTTTCAGTTCTATTAAAATTCATAATGATAAAAAACTAATTTGAAAATTTTCAATAATAAAAATTTTTATGATTAAACATATGGGATTAATTCATCCAAATTTAATGCACATCACATATAGAATAATTTTTATAATTATATGTTTAGACACGATATAAAAGATCATTTCCAAAGAAACAATTATCACTAGTATGGAAGGATTTAATATTAAAAATAAATATAATTTTTTTAACCATACATAATTTTGTTAAATTAAAATATAATAGAAATAATTTTACCTAAATAAATTTAATATAAAATATTCCTTTGTTATTTATTAAAATGGAATTGATTTTTTAAAATACAAAATTTAGGAAATTTCATTATTCAGGGAAAATTGCAACACCGTATTGTTTTGAAAATAAATATATAATTAAATTTTGTCATTATATGTTTTGAATATCAAGAAATTGTCTTCTATAGTGGTGTTCAGTAAGTCATTTGGAGTCTGATAGAACAAAGATGAATTTTGATAAATAGTAATATACCCTAATGAATATTAATATGAATAGTAATATGAATAGTAATATGACCCTTGAATAGTAAACAATGAAATTATTTTAAATTATTAAGGCAATATGATAATGGGATCTTAATTATTTTTTCAATGTCACATGAAACAAGTTGCACATCAAGATTGTTATTTTTCGAATTAACTGTGTTCTTATTTAAAAATTAAAATTATAATATTTCGAAAATTATTTTTAAAAAATGGATTTCAATTTTGATTTCTACACGTCGAAAAATGGTAGGGGTTAATTTTGGGGATTTTTCTGAAATTCATGAATTTTTGATGAATAGTGAAATATGATAAAATGTTGTATATACAAATTATTAGTTACATACATTATTTATGACATCACAAGTGATTCAAGGACACTTGGTTCAAAATCACTTGCATTTATTACCATTAGTGGTCATGTGAAACAATACGATTGGTTGTCTTGAGGGAAATAATAAAATAATAAATTAAATATTCAAAAATCACCCCTCTCCTACACTATAAAAACCCCCCACCACTCCCTCTTCTCTTTAATCCTCTAGGCCTTGATGCTCCTCAAATTTCTACCCAATTACCCATCCCTAGTCACTCCATTCGACCAGGAATCTCTTAGTCTTGCCAAAAGACCAAAATCGCTTCCCTTAAGGAGATCCTGTAGGAGGTTATTTCAATAGGAAAAGTACCCTTCTTTTTCATTTGGGTTCATTTCAATTTATCATCTTTTGTAATCCTATCCTCACCTATTTTCTCCAAATGATCATGAAAACTCCAGTAACATATATATAGTGGATTTATATCATGTTAATGGATGAGTCATCATAATTATTCATACTCCCTCCATTTTGTTTTATAAATGAAATCGACATCCATGAGGTTCTGACTTACAACCTTCGTGGGCGACGAAGTTTCATTCTTCAATTTATTCTCCACTAGACATGAAACCATATTCATTGTTTAAACAAACTATAATATATGTATTATAAGCTAATTAATATTCTGGAACAAGAATATGTAGATATAATTAAGTTATATGACAAAACAAGTTCATAACATTCCAAATATCATCGAATAATCGAAGTGGTGGTCATCTAATGTTTCATCTGCATTCCATGTAACAAAATGATAGAAATGGAAATTAACAATTATTTATTTTCATAAATAATATTTAATTTCAATTCTATGGATTTGCATCTATTTCACTTCATTACTAAAAAGCATGTGAACCAAATATGAAAATAAAGGAAACGAACACTCCAGAATGACTAAATTCAATATAATAACTTGTCAATAAAGACATAAATGAACTAACCAGAATTATGGTAATGTAAATACATGTCTAATATGTTCTTAAATAATTTATTAAAAATTATAATTTCATATTCATAGAGCTTATGTACAAGATCGGAACACGTATGGAGTTAAGGTAAGGGTTTTCCACCGGAACATCGATCTTCATTCGGGGTACTTTAATTTTATAATTACATCAATGTAATTCATATATATTGTTTTGTACTCATCATATGTTCTGTGTGAGTATCATATATATGTTTAAAAACCAGATTAATTCCTTATTTTATGGATAGTTATGCATTTTAAAAGGAACATTCAAAATTGTTTCAAAAATACAAGCCCGATTCAAGGGGATTTCTCAAATTCTTACCTATTTTAAATGGAAATATACAATAGGTTTTTGGAAACCATTATATTTATAAAATGACTAATTTTATTATGAAAATACTATATTACTTAACTTATTTTTTTATATAATGATTTTTCCAAAACAACTGTTCATTTCAAAATAAAATAGTATTTTTCTCCAGAATTACATAACGATTTTATAAGAATGTTTTCATCTAATTCATCACCCTTGTTGATTCTAGGGTATTATTGGGTTTAATCATTTATGAATTCATATATCATCTTTGATTTAATATTTATAACTAACTCTATTGTGGATGATCAATCCTAAAACCATTCACCATATTATTCTGATTGGTTAGTGTTTTATGTTTGATAACTAGGGAAAGATTGTTACATTTCAGATTATAGTTTCAATATTGATGTTTTTGTTTTTTATGATTATCCCCGATCATATTTGGAATGAATTGTACTTATTATTTGATGGGTGGGTCCTACTATATTCCCTCGATGCATTGGTAGGTCTCATGAGACAAACTATGGTCTTGGCACGAGGCCTTGATAAAATGATTATTTTATGGTCCTAGCCTGAGGCTTGGAAAGTATGGTTATGATGTCAGGCCTATGAACTAACCGCATTATTAATCTAGTAATTGAATGTTCGTGTGGTTATTGGACTATTAAAATAACCATTATTATGTTTTATAATGGAATTATTTACCCACCTCATATTCTTTCCATAATGTGTTCATGTTTATTATTAAAGGCATGCGTTTTCAATTATTCACCATGTCTATTGTTTATATTATCTTCCATTGTATTTATTACTCTTACTAATCATTTGAGATCTCCCCTTTTCTTATTTTTCATTTTCTCAGGACATGAAGAAGTAATTTATGAATTACTTACAAGCATAATATTGGAGATGTTATGACTCTAATGGAATAAATTAGTGTTATTTTTCATTTACATATGTAAAGTTGATCTTATGTATGTATCTTGATTCCAATAATATTAAACTAGTAGGTCCTTTGAGATATATATTCCTTGTATGCATACCAATGTAATCAAATAAGGCACCGACTCCAAGAAACTGGGGTCGGGTCCTTACAGTTGGAATCATAGAAAGTTTAGTAGAATACTTGAAAACTAGATTTAGAAAATGTAGAATTAGGGAAGAGTCCATTTGTTAGTCTTTGAGGAAATACAAACAATAATGTCAATATATTTTGGTAAGTAATAGATTATGTGGATATTTCAAGAAATACATCCTTGTCTAAATACGAGTAGGTAGAGGCGGCTCTGGCACAGATGTATATAGGGGTTAAACCTGAAAACACCACATTGAGCTAGACTCGAACAATAACTGGTGCACGAAAATGGGACCTGCTTCCATCTTGGTTACGAAACATCCGGGGGATATGCTTTGGATAAATCTCATTTTCTTTAAATGCCATTATGAAGGACTGGAATGTAAAATATTCCTCAAAGAAACCATATTTATGAAAATGGGATTAGCTATTCATAAGATCTCAAATTTTTTCCAAGTATTTTGTTAAATTATGATTATAAATTATGACTCATATCCTAATATAGTGTATTCCATTATCTATATATGGAACCAAGTGGATGCAATGGAAGTCTCATGAATTCACATGTCCCCTGTAGGAATTTTCCTCTGATGCAAGATAATGATGTTGGCTCTGGTGCTGTGACTGGTTCTGAGCAACTCATTACAAGAATGGAAAAACTTACACAGGTTATGAATAATAAACATACCAGTATGGAGCACCCAGATCCACCACGTGGATGAGATATGCTTGATCGCTTTATGACACAACAACCTTCATCATTCAATGGGACTACAATCTTGTTTGTACCATTGCCGTGCATATGTTCCCTTGAGAAGATATTTCTCGCTTTGGGATGTACTGAAAGAGATAATGTTGTCATGGTAGTATATTGTCTATCAGGAGATGTGGATCAGTGGTGGTCATTAATCCAAAACACAACGGAGTAGGAAGAGATATAGGAGATGTAATGGAGGGATTTTAAGGAAATCTTCCTAGAAAAATCTATCCCTCATGTGCAGCGAGAAGATATAGAGAGACAATTCTTGAATCTGAGGCAGAAAGAAGATGATAATATTTCAAGGTACAAATCTAACTTTATAAGATTATCAAGTCATGTTGTGGACTACATACGAAATCCATGGAGAAAAAATGTTCGATTCTTTGATTTCCTAAAACCATTCCTTCGGTGGGCACTAGTCTCCGAAAGTTTTTCATTATATGAGGATATAGTTGCAAGTGCAATCAAGAAAGAAAAATAATTCTCTATGTCTTATGATTTTAAGGGAAATCAAGAAAAGAAGAGGGCTGATGAAAACCCTGGTAAAGGAAAGAAGGAAACAAGGAATAAGATAAGAGTTTAATTTCCACCATGTGACAATTCTCAAATGAAACACCCTTGTGCATGCTTAAAAGGAAAAAACAATGCTACAAATGTGGTCAGAAAGGCCATCTTGCTGGTGATTGTAAAGGGAAGAAGGAAGCCAATGATGTTCAATGCTATAGTTGTCGGGTGATTGGACACTATGCTAATGAATGTCCAAATCATCAAGGAAATATGCAGCATAAAAGGACAAGGGATCATGGACATGCTTATGAAATCACAACTACAGAGGTTGAACATCCTATTGACGTGGTGGTAGGTACATTAATTGTTTCCTCAAGCTTAGCGAATGCTTTATTTGATTTTGGATCATCACATTGTTTCATATCTTCCCAGTTTCCTAGGAAAATTAGATATTTCAAATTTGATTTTAAAAGGGATTTGTCGGTCAAAACTCCTAAGGGAAGTATCATTCTTATAATGATCTATAAATCAGCTCCCAATAGAGAATATAGATGTTATTTATCTACTGATCACATTGTCATACCCATGATTGAATTTGATATAGTCCTTAGAATGGATTGGGTCTCGGACCATGATGCAAAAATTTAATGTTAGAAAAAGGATGATACGATTTTTGATGACGATGATAATGAACACATTATCTTTAGAGTAGAATCGTCACCACCTTATTCTTATCTAGATCCACCCCCAGTAGCTCAACTAAATTCAATTATTGGGGAGGAAGAAAATGAAATAACTGTGGGTGAGGAAACGAATGTTCAAATAGAGGATGTACCTAATGTGAGAGAATATATTGTTGGGTTTCCAGAAGCTTTACCTGGACATCCTCCATAACGAGAAATTGAGTTTTCTATTGACTTAATTCTTGGTTCAAGGCCCATATTGATGACCCCTTATAGAATGGCCACTGTGGAATTAGTGGAACTATAGAAACAACTAGAGAAATTGAGTAATAAATTATTTATTCTCGCTGGTGTTTATCCATGGGAATCCCCTGTCCTTTTTGTTAAGAAGAAAGATGGATCTATGAGGATATGTATTGAATACAATGAGATCAATGATATAACAATAATGAATAATTATCCCCTACCTTGCATTGATTATTTATTTGACCAAATTCATGGACCTCAATACTTTTAAAAGATTGATCTTCGATCCGGATATCATCAGTTGCGTCTGAGGATGGAAGATATTCCAATGACAACATTTCAGACCAGGTATGGCCATTATGAGTTTACAATGATGCCTTTTGGAATGACTAATGCACCCTCTGTCTTCATGGATCTAATGAACAGAGTTTTTAAAGAATATCTCGATGATTGTTTAGTGGTATTTCTTGATGATGTCTTGGTATACTCCAAAATCTACTAAGATCATGAAAATCACTTGAACATTATTCTGAGGATGCTTAGTTGACATGAATTATATGGGATGTTTAGCAATTGTGAATTCTTACATTAGGAGATTTCTTTTCACGACCATAATTTCTCTAAGGATGGAATCCTAGTAGATCATGTGAAGACCATGGCAATTCAATATTGGCCCATGCCATCAAACATAACTGAGGTGACCAGTTTTATTGGCTTAGTAGGTTATTATCGGTGTTTGGTGCATAATTTTTCCCGACTGTCTGACCCACTAATGAAGCTCACACGTAAAGGGGTTAAATTTGTATGGAAAAAATATTGTGAAGAATATTTCGAATAACTGAAGAGAAGATTAGTCAATGCTCTTATAATAACACTACCATCGGGGAATGGCAGGTTTGTAATTTATAGTGATGCTTCATAGAAATAACTTGGTTGTGTCCTTATGCTAAATGATAGGGTTATTTCTTATGCATCACGACAGCCAAAAATTCATGAGAAAAACTATCCTACTCATGATCTTGAGTTAGATGTTGTAATATTTTCATTGATGATATGGAGAAATTTTCTCTATGGGGAAAATGTGAGATTTATACTGATCATAGGACTTTGAAGTATATTTTCTCACAGAAAAAACTCAACATGAGGCAATGTAGATTTCTTGAACTAATTAAGGATTATGATTGCACGATACACTACCACCTGGGGAAGGAATATAAGTTGGAATATGACTTGAGAAGAATGGATCACAGAGTTTTGAAAAAGATGAGAGTTGAAAGGGATCTTATTTTCATAGATCTAGTAATGATGGATATGGGAATAACAATGAAAGGTGAAACATCAATTATTTTTCCAATGGTTGTGAAACAGCCTTTACTAGAAAGGATAAAAAGTTCTCAGGCTGATGATGAGGAGTTTGAAAATAATATTCAAGATATGAATGATTGGAGATTGAGTGACATCGTATATGAAGATGGAATTTTGAAATTTGGGAAGAGACTTTGTGTTCCCGATTTACCTCATCTAAAAAGGGAATTTTTGGATGATGCTCATAGTTCCAATTTATTTATACACACTGGTAGCACTATGATGTATATAGATTTGAAGGAACATTTTTGGTGGGATAACACGAATATGGAGATTTCTGATTTTGTGTCAATATGTATGGTTTTTCAAGAAGTGAAAACTGGAAGGCAACAACCTGGAAGAGTATTTCAACCTCTTCCCATACCTGAGATGAAATGGGATAATATCATGATGGAACTTATCATGGGACTACCAAATACTCGTAAAGTAATGATGCAATATGGTTTATTGTTGATCGTCTTACAATGTTAGAACATTTTCTTTCTATAAGATAAGATCTACCACTTGAACATCTAGCAAGACAATATATTAATGATGTTGTGAGAATTCATGGAGTAACCCCCATCGATTGTTTCTGATCATGATCCACATTTTACAACAAGATTCTGGGAAAGACTTTATAAGTACCTAGATACTGATCATAGTTTTAACACTACCTACCACACATAAACTGATGGACAATCATAACGGACTATTAAAACTTTGGAAGAAATGTTGAGGTCTTGTTCACATGATTTTCAAGGCAAGTGGGATCAATATTTACCTCTCGTAGAATTTTCATACAACAATATCTTCCATTCAAGTATACATATAGCACCCAACGAAGCATTATATGGGAGGCGATGTCGTACACCAACTTGTTGGGATGATTTTTGTGAACGAAATCTCTTGGGATCAGAACATGTTGATGTAACAATAGAATATGGGAAGATTATCTAGAATCTTATCAAAATAGCTCAATGTAGGAAAAAGAGCTATGTTGATAACCGAAGGAATGGTTTATAATTACAAGAAGGTTATTACGTTTTCATAAAGGGATATCTATTGAAGGGTATTATACGATTTGGTAAAAAGTGAAAATTGAGTCCCAGGTACATCAGACATTTTGAAATTATGGACCGAATTGGAGCTGTAGCTTACCGTTTGGCAATGCCTCCATGTCACACCAAGGTTCACAATGTGTTCCATTTGTCAATGTCAAGAAAGTACATGCCAGACGCAACAAATGTTCTCACTTATGAAGAAGTGGAACTTGAGCCCGATCTATCTTACTGTGAAGATCCTATAAATATTCTTTATACTAGAGAACAAGTATTGAGAAATCAGACGACTCGTCTGGTGAAGGTTCAATGGAGGAACCATAAGATGGAGGAAGCATCATGGGAGCTTGAGGAGCTTATGTTAAAGACATACCTGAATATTTTTAGGTAATATTATGTGAATTTAGAAGACTAAATTTTTGTAAGGAGGGGAGAATGTAACACCCCAAGGTTTTGAAAATAAATATAGAATACAATTGTGCCTCTTCTATGTTTTGAATTTCATGAAATTGTCATCTAGAGTTGTGTTCAGTAATTCATTTAGAGTCTGATAGAACAAATATGATTTTAGATGAATAGTAACATACCCTTATGAATAGAAATATGAATATTAATATGACCCTTGAATAGTAAATAATGAAATTATTTTATTTTCGTAAGGCAATAAGATAATTGGATCTTAATTAATTATTTCAATGTCACATAAAACTGGTTGCACTTCAAGATTGTTTTTTATTTAACTATGACCTTATTGAAAAATTAAATTAATAATATTTAGAAAATTAATTTTTGAAAAATGGATTTCACTTTTTAATACTACTCGTCAAAAAATGATAGGGGTGAATTTTGGTTATTTTTCTGAAATTTTTGAATTTTTGAGGAATATTGAAATATGATAAAATATTGTATATACAAATTATCAGCTAAATACACTATTTATGACATCACATGTGATTCAAAGACACTTAGTTCGAACTCACATGTAGTTATTTCTTTTAGGGGTCACATGAAACAATATTATTGGTTTTCTTGAGGGATATAATAAAATAATGAATTAAATATTCAAAAATCACCACTCTCCTCCACTATAAAAACCCCTCACCACTCCCTCTATTCTTCACTCCTCTAAGCCTTGAAGCTCCACAATGTTCTTACCAATTACCCTTCCCTATTCACAAACCACTACCAGGAGGCTCTTAGTCTTTTTAAAAGACCAAAATCCATTCCCTTAAGGATATTCTCAAGGAGGTTATTTCAAGAGGTAATGTACCCTTTTTTCATTTGGTTTCATTTCAATTTATCTTCTTATGTTATACTATCCTCACATCCTTTCTCTAAATGATCATGATAACTACATTAACATATATATACTGGAAATACATCATGTTATCTGAAGTATCATCATAAATATTCTTACTACCTCCCTTTTATTTTATAAATGAAATCGAAATCCATGAGGTTCCGATTTATAACCATCATGGACAATGAAGTTTCCTTCTTCAATTTCTTATTCACTGGTCATGAAACCATATTCATGGATGAAAAAAACTATAATATATGTTTTGTAACCAAATTAATATTCAGGAACAAGAATATGTACATATAATTAAGTTATATGTCAAAACTAGTTCATAATATTCCAAATACCACCGAATAATTAAAGTCATTATCATCTAATGATTCATCCTCATTCCATGTAACCAAATGATAGAAATGGACATTAACAATTCAGGATTCTCATAAATAATATTTACTTTCAATTCCGGAGATTTACATCCATTAAAATTCATTACATAAATACAAATTAACCGAATATGAAAATAAATTAAACAAACACACCAGAACGACAAAATTCATAACAATAACTAGTCAATAAAGGCTTAAATGAACAAACCATAAGTATGGTAAAGTAAATACATGTCTAATAGGTTCTGAAATAATTTATTAACAAGTATAATTTAATATTCCAGGAGATTATATAAAAGAGAATAACACGTTTGGAGTTAAGGTAATGGTTTTTCCACCCGAACATCCATTTTCGTTCGGGATACATTCATTGTCTAATTACCTAAATATAAATCATATATATTGTTATGTAATCATCATATGTTATGTGAGAGTATCATATATATGTTTAAAAACCAGAATACTTCCTTATTATATGTATATTTATGCATTTTAAAAAGAACATTCAAATTTTTTTCAAAAATACAAACCCGGTTCAAGGGAATATCTCAAATTCTTAACTATTTTCCAGGTCACTCTACAATATATTTTTGCAAAAAATTATCTTTATAAAATCACTAATTTTGTTATGAAAATACTATCTTGCTTAACATATTGTTTTATACAATGATTCTCCCAAATGATCTCTTATTTTTAAAATAAAAGAGTATTTATCTCCAGAATTGCATAATGATTTTATAAGAGTGTTTTCCTCTAATTCAACAATCTTGTTGATTCCATGGTATTATTGGGTTTAATAATTTATGAAGTCATCCTAAATATTTGATATAATGGTTCTGAATGACTCTATTTTGGATGATCTATCCTAAAACCATTCACCGTATTATTCTGAATGGTTAGTGTTTTAGGTTTGATAATTGGGGAATGATAGTTACATTTCATATGATAGTTTCAATATTAATGTATATCTTGTTTATGTTTATCCTCACTCATATGACGAATGAATTGGACTTAATATGTGATGTGTAGGGCCCACTATAGCCCCTTTATTCGTCGTTAGGTCTCATGAGACAATCTATGGTCTTGGAACGAGGCCTTGAGAAAATGATTATTTTATTGTCCTAGCATGAGGCTTGGATAGTATGGTTATGATGTCGAGCATATGCACTTTCCTCATTATGAAGCTAGTAATTTAATGTTCATGTGGTTATTCTACAAGTATAATACCCATTATTATGTTTTATTATGGCATTATTTACTCAACTCATATTTTTTCCATAATGTGTTCAAGTTTATTATTAAAGGCATGTGTTTTCAATAATTCACCATGTCTAATGTTTATATTATCTTCCACTATATTGATTACTCTTACTGAGCATTTTAGATCACTCCTTTTCTAATGATTCATTTTTTGAGGACATTAATAAGTAATTTATGAATGACTTTTAAGCATAATATTGGAGACGCGATGACTCTAGTGGAATAAATTAGTGTTGTTTTTCATTTCCATATGTAAAGTTGAACTTATGTATGTATCTTGTTTCAAATAATACTAATGAACTTGGACCTTTGGGATTCATATTCCATATATTTATGTCAACGTAATCAAATAAGGCACCATCACCGGGGAACTGGGGTCGGGTTCTTACAAAAATTAACCATTTTTATACAAAAAAAGAAATTTAATCATAATATAATTATAAAATTGTTCTTTTAAAAATAATTTAATATTATCAAATGAATTTTATAAATTTCGTAAAAATTAATTTTAATTTATATGTGTAAATAATGATTAATAAATTGTTTATAAAAATATCTGAAAAATATTTATCTTCATTTAATTAGTTATTACATTGTTTCTAATGGATATATAACCATATATTTTAAAAATTAATTTATATGTTTTAAAACCCAAATATTTAATGTATTGGTTATAATGATATAATATATTATGGTGTATTTAGACTCGGGGTTGTGTGTTAGACAATCAATAAAAAAGATTTAATTTAGGAAAACTGTAATTTTTTTTCTTCATAAGCTCTATATTGAGAGATACATATGATATAAAATATTTTTTCTTTTATAGGGTGTTACATTACTTAAAACCAAAATAAATTGCATCATCACAATTTTAAATTTCTCTTAATAAACTAGGGATTATTATTTGAATATTTTATTATTGAAAACCCCCATCATAAAAAGTGTAAATAAAACATCCTATTAAAAAAAGAAATATCAATATACAGACATCATATGGAATAACATGTAACTAGTTCAATATGTTGGTGAACATTGGATGAAAATTATGATATCTAAAGTGAATAAAATCAAACATTATAATGGAGAGTTACATAGATCAGTTATCATAGAAAAGGTAATGATGAATGTAATTTCAATAATGTAAAAACCATAATTCAAATATTATTTGAAATACCATTTGAACATTATGTTTTGAATATAATGTGATTATATTTTTCATTGTAATATTTATTTAGTTAAGGAATTATTTTATTGTTTAAAAATATATGGAAATATACTTACTTGATATATGTCTACTTCATATGCACATTTTAATCTTTTCACTGAACGTTGATCAATTTCATATTAATCACTTACTCTAAGAAATGATTATCCAAAAATTAATTTTTAATGTATCAATATATACAATTATTATTTATTTGATCGTATGATCCATAAATGTGTGACATGTTTTTTAATATATCTATAACTATATTCAAGCACCATTACGGGTTAGAGGAAGTTATCCAATATAATGCATTAATCACCAGACATCAATAGGAACAATACAAGTTATTCATTATTATTTATTTGTTAAATAAGTTATGTAATAAAAACATTGTATTACCCAAAAACATGTATCAAGAATATGTTAAGAGAACCCCTTTTTCTCCCTTCAGTTTCTTTTTCAATTCCCTCAACCTTTCCGAATGCAACAGATTATCACTCGACATTGATTTTAAATTTTTATAAAACTATATATATTGAACTCTTATATCATTCCAAATGATCTGTAATTACTAAAACAAAAATGATAAAATAGTCCTTAATTCTTAAAAGTATCTTTTTTCTTATATAAAAATATGTAATTTAATCCTTCTTTAAATAACTCTGTCATATTTAAACGCATACGTTGTATTCCAATAAATGTTTTCTATAGGAATACATAAGCATGGTATATTCCCATTAAAATGATTATTAAAAGGGTTTTTTATACATTGAATTTAAAATCAATCTTAAACAAATAAAATCATGATTCCAGACATTACAGTAATGTTAATGAACATATATATTTTTTTCAAAAAAAAATCATAACTCTTAGAAAATTCATAACTCTTTGAACCAAAATAAAAATGAAAAAATATAATTTTTTATTAAATCTTATAATGTTAATACTTTATCCATTTTATTGCAACATAGGGCCATCCATTTTCCATGAGTTAACATTTTATAGATGGAATTAACACATATTATTCACAGATTATGCATATTTAATCGAATTAACTATAACTGGATCCCTATAATGAATTTTACATCCTTCCAATGCACTCTTCATTTGTCCTTACAGTTAATTTTTTTTACAAACAAATTTTAAAAACAAGAATAATTTTATAATTTGATTTTGAATCTATTTGGGTTGTACTTTTCCAAAGTTATAACATAAATGAAATGAATCCATCTTTCCTCAATGATTTCCACTACTTCAGAAATTTGGGAACTCCATCCTTATTTTCATTAGTGAGTATGATATTTTGTTAATGAATAATATATTAATCATATTTTGGGATACCTAATAATGAAATGTCATGAAATACTTCACTCATTTAATCATCTGATTTTGTTTCTCATTGTCACCAAACTGACTTTCCTAGTTAATGTTATGATGTTTATTTTTGGTTGAAACCATTGAATAAGACCAATAATCATAGTTTGAGCTTCAATAATCATACTGGAAGATCCATATAATAGGGAAAAATCTTGTATAATATTGCTAAATCATGAAACATTCGATAAAATATTATACACCATAGGTTCACAAAGTTCATTAATTATTATCATACGATCAAATCCGTCATAATTGTTTCTAAATGAAATGGTTATTATCTTATGCATTACCCTGAGGAGTGTAAAACTGGGTTCTTTGTAAGGAATGTTCACAGTCACTAGCTAATGATTAGGTCACGCCTGATATTTACTTTTCTATGTTATTACCCCTAGGTACATGAGTTTCCAAACCAATTCTCCTTACAGTATAAAGTCCCTCGATGTGTTTATAATAAATCCCAAATATCTCCACCTTAATAAATATTTATGATGTTATTCTATAAACATCCTCAATGTATATAATAAGATTATGATCCAAAAAATATGTTTTCCTAATTCTAATATCCTTCGTTTATACTAATATTCCTCTAATACCAACAATGAAATCCATGAACTAGTATCCTGGAGCCAAATTCAACTTTAATACATCGAAATAAGATTCATGGAATCACATCCCAAATGAATGAATAGTTATGTAGTATTTGAATACTATATATGTATATTATTACAATACCTCATTTGAAAAGTCATATTATAAAATATATTTCTGTGTGTTTAATTACTCTCTCTCCTATCGTATCATATGATTATTATTACCCTTCTTAGATTAATTTGAAATGAATCAAAATAAGGGTGAATTCATATGATCAGTATGGGAAAGGTTAATTGATCGTTTCCTTAAATCAATAAGGATTATCATGGAATTGAAAATTATTAATCGCACATTAAATTTAAATTTTTTTACCATATAAGAAAATATGAAATGGTAAATAATATAAAACACATTCAATTTAATCAAGAAAATGACAATCATAATTATAAAAAACTTATACAATTTTATAAGACACTCCATTTACCTTGTTGTGATTTTACACTCCATTAATATTGAAACAATGTCTATAAAGGTGAAGTCATAGATTTGTAGGACATCCATTAATAACTATTCATCTCATCAGGATGCATAGAAGTTTAATTCCATGTAATTGATTCTAGATATGAGTCTTGAAATATTAATTCAAACAATGAATAGATACACACTATGACCAATACATACTTGAAATGATTTAGCAAATGGATTATTTTTAATTAGACGTGCCAATTTTTCAATTATTTTTTGATTATGTGGGTAACCCAACATGTAATTGGGATACACTCCATGTAACAATCCGCATACTGTTTTTAAATACATTGGGTAATTTTTATCATTTATATTCATTTAATGTTCTTCATAGATCTAGGCCTAAGGTAGTTCTAAGGTATTTTTGAGATATTCAACACTTTATAGATTGATCAATTCAACACCCGATCTCTATTTAAATTTTTTTATGCCTCTCCATGTGAGTAACCTTTTTGTTCTTTCATTGCCTTTGGTGACGGTATAATCATTTTGTTGTGATTGTGGATGCATTGGTCTATAGTTGATGATTTTTCTGGGTTTCATCTTAGATCCATTATGTGATCCCGCTCAGGATACCTTTTATACAATTGGTCATGGAAGTGAGAGTGTTATTAAATGAATTTGGTGGGATTTTTCCCTTCATCACATCAATTTTTCCATAAATTGAATTTATCGTGACGTGGATTTAATTATAGGGCCTTAATTGATGTTTTTGTGTTTCTTTGATTTTGGATTCCGTTGTGGGTGTGTGCATCCCATGTTTTTTGGAGGGCGATTCTATCTCTAGATAATTCCAATAAGATTTATTTTTCTTGATTTGAAAATTGATTTATAAATGAAATTGGAATGGTTATTTTGTGTGTGTCGAAAAGTGTTTTAAATGGGATATGGGTTTTCCCTGGTTATTGATAAATAGAAAGAAAATGGTTATTTTCAAAGTATTAAAATGGAATTTGTGAAATGGTATCAAAATGGTTTTAAAAGCATTGGAATGAATTTAGAATAAGATAACATGGGTTACCAGGGGTATATAGGTGGAAGGATTATCTTTGTGTAATTTTCTATTGTTTTTTAATATCATGGAGGATTGTCTTGGGGATTTCCTCTAATTCATGGGATTCTTATTCTAGGAGATAAATATTGATATTTTGGTGGATTACTCATGGGGGTATTCCTTTTCTTCATAGGCATATTTGTTATAGGATTGGAATTTTTAACATTATTATCATGGTATGAGTAGTTTGTGGACGAGACCTATATATTCTTTAGCGATGTGATACATGTGCATCTCTTTTTTATAGAATTTATTTGTATGTTATCCATGATATGCATGTTTATTTTGGTGGATAATGATATGGAATATTTTCATTGAAATTGATATAACAACTTTTTTTAGAGAAGTCAAAAAAGAACATTTTATCCATTTTTTCAATAAAACATATTTACCCCTTATCATGAATTGTTTTATTTAAAATGGGAATACATTTATTTTCATATAAAGACATAATACAGAGACATTATGGGATATCTATTTTGAGCTGATATTTGTTCTGTTATCTGATCGTTCATATTTTTTGATGTGTAATAGTATGCATCTGAGACGTATTCCACGAGTTCCTGATTAAGGTGCATCTGTAGCTCCTCAGGGGAACCCACATATAGATTATAATCTCATCGAAACTATTGTACGACATATATATGTTGTTGATCATGGTGTACCATTAGTTCAGAACACATTTGTTGAGGTACCAACATGATCTGGTGGAGAGAGAGATCGACCGTGGCACTTCTTACCCGAGAAGCCACTATCCTATGAAGAAATATCATAACCACTAGAGGTGTAGGACAACATGGATTGTATTTATCAAATATTCAAATATATTTCCACACCTGAAAACATTAGGGAAAAGTAAGAATCATTCAAAATCAAGGGTCCTGACAAGAGATCTTGGGATTCTATAGTCTAATCAGATAGGCAAGTATAAATGTATTGGAAGGGTTTAAAAAATATATTCATTTAGTAGTTTTTTCGTGGGTCAGCGATTCTTGGGATGTCTATAGAGTTCATGTTTTTACATCAATGAGAGGGTTTGCAATCGGAATACAGCAATCACTTTGTTTAGCTTGTCCTTTTTTCACTATACATAGTGATGAATTACTAGCATAATATTTAGATGTACCTAAAAAATTAACAATCGAAAATATGATTATAGTTTATTATGTTGAATCCTTCTACCTATGTGTTGATTTTAGGCATAATTATGATGGAAGTAATGAACACGGTAGGAAAGGATGGATTTTACAGATCATTTATTACATTGGTTTGTATCTTGAGGGGAACACTTGGGATTAAGAGGATGTTTCCATATCATCACAGGAGTAGTGGAGGTGGGTCTCTGTAGTGGGAATCTTCTAGACCATCTGTTACTACAAGAAATGTTCCTATGCCTTTATATTAGTGTGTCAAGGGAGAGACACCATATTTTCTTTTACTCTTTATTGGTAATTATGAAATTATTGTGGATGCATTGGTCACTTAAAAAAATATTGTGAGGCTATGACTATGACTCATTATGGTCAGGATTCATCAGTTCCAATGTGTACTGTTTTTCAATTTGTTGCTTTTGTGACTATTCGGCTCCATCCACATGATTCCAGTGTAAAGAATTTTCACAATGTAAATTTGTTTATAGTGAATGTTGATGCATTAATGACAATCGTGGGATATTTTATCCTTATTTCCTCTTTAGTAGCATTGAATTTATTTAATAACATTTCTTCCCACTCATTTAAATCTGAACATTTTATTGATGTTCAAAAACATCCAACGAAATAGATGTCCTTTAAAATGGAGGTAGCAATAAATGTTGGTTCAAGGAAAGTGCCGAGGTTCATGTTTTTTCTATTTCATTAATTACAGCTGATACATAGTAAATCAAGGATTTTTTTCATTCTATATATAGATATGTTTGACGCCAATATTGGTATGGATTTTTTTCACTCATCAAGAAAAATTTTATTGTTATCTTCATAATGTTTCATTTATTGCTGCTGATGAGAGATCTCATGTTTTTCTTAGGGAGTGGGACTCAAGGTGAGGTCATTCATTCCCTTCCATTCTAGAGGATATAATTTTTATTTGTTGTAGTTTCATTTGATCCAGATGATTTATCCTATGTTGATGATGTTCACATTATTCTTTGACACTTTCTTGATGTTTTACAAGAAGATTTCTCTTGACTTCCTCCAGATATAGAGGTAGATATTATGATTCATCTGGTTCCACGTACATAGCCAATATTGTTACCTTCATTTCATATAGCAACAGTGGACCTGAAATAGCTCAGGATTTAGTTGGATGACCTATTAGAAAAAGGTTTCCTTCTCCATAGTATTTTATATGGGCCAGCCCCTATGCTCCTTTCCAAGAAAGAATATGTTTCACATCATTTATGTGCGATGTATCAGATGTTGAACTAGGTAAGTTATATGAAAAAAATATCATTTCCCTCATGTATATTATTTGAATGATCATTTAATGGGAGGAATGTTGTTTTCAAATTTCAATCTTTGTTCAATTTATCATAAGCGCATAGTTTGGGAGTATGATATATCGATAAAAGCCTTCATGTGTAGGTAAGGCCATTAAGAATATCATATGGTGAATTTTGGTCTGAATAATTCTCTTAATTTTTTTTTCACATTGATGATACATATAATCCATCAATATTGTGAAACTTTGGTGGTAGTGTTCGTGGAACATATTCTGGTTTATTAAAAATTTGAGAGTTTTCATAATAGCCATTTGACATTGGTTCTATAAATTTTGAAAATTCCTCATTTTTATGAAAATATTTCAAATTGATATTTTTGGATTGAAGAGGTGATGTTCTTGGGAAAAATATTTTTTGTGAATGGCTTATCATTTGATCCAGAGTTGGAAAAGTGTGTTTTCTTGGAGAAGGAACCAAAAAATTCTTCGAGATACGAATATTACATAGTCTTTCTAGATAATAATGAATATTTGTTAAGATCCTCTCTATGATAGAATCACCATTGACCACTCTTAATAAAAATGTGACAGAATTCACATAAGAAGAAATGTGTTAGACTTCTATCTATAAAATGAAATCTCTTTATACATCAGCTCATATCCTAATTTTACCTAAACATGGTAAGGGATATATAGTGTTTTTCATTTCTTCTTGTGTTGGTTTGGGACGCATGCTTATAATGTATAACAATTTTATAGATTATGAATCTCTTCATATTCAAATACATGAGAAGAATTTCCCCACTCATGATTTTGAGTTTGTCGTAGTCATGCAAGAATATAAATATTAGCAATACTATCACTTTGGAGAGAAGATCAGGGTTTTCTTTGATTATAAGATTATGAGTTATATTTTTTCTTTATAAGGGAATTAATCCTAGACTATGGAGTTGGGTATAATACCATCATATATTGGATTTAAATATTTCCTACACCCCAGGAATGGGGAACGTTGTTTTATGTTTTCATAAAAACAATTTACAATTGCATGATATTCCAAAATCGAAGGAAGAGTTGAACCATATGGGAATTTTTTATTAGTTTCACCTTGATGATCAGAAAAATGTTTTAGGTGTGGTTTTGGATATTGTTCAGATATCACCATATCTCATGAAGTCTATTTTGAAAATTCAGTAGAAGGATGATAGGTTTCCGATGACACAAGATAGACTTTATCATGGGCATACCATTTTGAGTTGTTCAATTCTTTATGAAGGTATTCTTCACTTTGGGAAAAATATTATCCTCACACTATTTATGAGTAGTTTAGTATTTTTTTTATTATAATAGGTATTCTTGGTCCGTAAATCCATAGTCTATAAAGATGTATTATGACATGTGGTGATGATTTTTGTGGCCGGGTAAGCAGTGTGAAATTATAGAGTTTGTGTCATACTATTACACATTCCAATAGATGATGTTACAGTAATTTAAACATTTTGGGTTTCATCTACCTCTTCCAGAACTAGCGTGGAAATTAAATGAGTTATCCAAATATTTTTTTGTTAGATTTAAAGAAACACCATGATGGAAAAATGCAGTTTGGACAGTTTTTGATCGGTTAATGATGTATGTTTAATAAATTCTGATCAAACAAACAACTATGGTTGAAGACATGTGTATGTTGTATGTGCAAAAGATTTTTGGGGATACATGAGAGTCCTTCTTCCATTTTTTTAGATAGGGATCATTAGTTTACCTCAAGGTTTTGGAGGAGTTCCCAAGAGGGGATGAGAACTCAGGTCATTTTGACTAGAACTTACCATACATTGAAAGATGGTCAAATTAAATGGGTAATTTAGATTCTAGAGGATATTCTATATACTTATTTATTGGCCTTCATAGGATCATGATATATCTATATGGGTTTTGGTTGAGTTTTTTTAACAAAACACGTTATCAGTATTCGGTGAGATTGTCTCCCTTCATGGATTGTATGGATGCCTACGTAGATCAACTATTTTTTGGGATGAGGTGGGAGATGTATCATTAATTGGGCTAAATTTTTTGTAGGAAACATCCATAAATATTAAAGATGTACATCGACCTCTAGATATATCCATGAGTTTTCATAAATCATATGTTGATCGGTGGATATGACCTTTAGAGTTTTTTGGTGGCTAGGATTTATTGAATGATTTTCTTCGGTTTGGTCGCCGTCAGCTTGGAAAAATGGAAAATTTGGCTCCAAGATATGATGGACCATTTTAGGTCACTGAGTGGCTTAGATAATATTCTATAAGTTAGTATTTTTGGTACAATTGATAGGAATTGAGGACGTTTGCTATATATATCAACTCAAGAAATATCAACATGATCCTACTCACATTTTGAGTTTTAATGAAACTAAGTTAGATACAGATTCTTCTTTTCTGGGGAAAGAGGTTGGAATGGTTGAATCCCATGTGAATGTCTTTCATGGTATGTTTATTCCATTAGTCCTAGATATATGGAAATAGGGATCACATTCTCATGTGACCTGGGAGCGTTAATAATTGATGATGGAGTAGTGTATTCATCTCTTTTTTGGGATTATATCTTCAGCATTAATTCCCTGTGATGGAAAGTCATTATAGTGAGGAGTTTTTAACATCCCATTACCATTTTTTAGGTACCCCATTAGCACCATTTTGGTTTTACTATTCTTTGAGATTGGTAGGATACCTATAATTTTTATTTAAAATATATTATGGACCTTAATTAATAATTGTTCATTTCATTAGGTTTAAGGAAGTTACAATCTATGTAACTATGTTACATACCATATATGTCTTGATGGATGTATATCATGAATTAAAGATTCATGATTTTAAAGGTCACACAACAAGACCATGAATTACAAGACATGAGCTATTACCATTTCTGTTTTTTATATGAGGTAATTGGTGTTTCAGCATCTGTGGATCATGGATGTTACACATCATCTTACTAGGTCAAACACCATGTAACATGTTGTGTATAATTTATAAAGATATTTTGAAACTTTTTTGTTTCATTTCCATCACTAGTTCTTAATGTATCTTGACCTCAGTCAGTTCCATGGAACTATTGTGAGTCCCAACCCCTACTAGATCAATCGAATTGATACTCGATCTCCATTCCAGTTGATGTGTGTCTTTTTGGGTGAGTAATATTTTTAATAATTCATTTTCTTTTATCATGATATTTATGTATGGTGTTGTATTTGTATTTGTTAATCTATGTTTGGTGACTCTTCTTGGGTTCTTCCTAGATCTGCTGTGTGATCTCGTTCTAGAGGACTTTTCTTTCATTGTACATGGCGAGGAGGGTGTTTTTATTTGAGGAATGTTAGTTTACTCTCTTATTCTAACCCATTACCTTATATATTGAATAAATCATGATGTTCATTTGATTATAGGTCCTTTTTAAATGTTATTTGATTTCAATGATTTTGGATTCCATTGTGGTTGTCTGTAACCCAATATTTTAGTTGGTTGATTCAATTGCTAGCCTATGTAAATTATATTTATTGTTCTTTCTTTATTAATTAATTTTAATTGAATTGATAGGATCTTCATGTGTGTATTGAAAAGTGTTTTCAAAGGGAAGGGGGTTTTGCCTTGTTATTGTTAAATTGAAATAAAATGAATATTCTAAATAAACTAAAATGGATTTTTTGAAATTTTTTGTAATGGTTTTCAAACAATTGGAATGAATTTTTAAAAAGAGAACATGGGTTACCTTTGGTACTTAGGTGGAAGGTTTATATTTTTTCCATTGTCCTTTGTTTTTTGATATTCATGGATGTTTGTCTCGGGTATTTCTTCTGCTTCATAAGACTATTATTCATAGAGACTGATATTGGATTTTTGGGGTGTTAACTCATGGTTTATTAGTCTTCTTCCATGTATTTTTGTTGTAGAATATGAATTTTCCCTTCATTATTTTGGTACATGTTGTCTATGGGATGGACTTATAGTATTCCTTCATTTTGTGATACTTGTGCTTCTATTTTATAGTGCTTATATTTTTTGAGTTAGCCTTGCTATCACTACTGGAAAAATAACCTATACCAACGGTTTGGAAACGTTGGTATAGGCCGCCAAACCGTTGGTATAGCCTATACCAACGGTTTGGAGCATAGTTTCTATATATTCTGTGAGGATAAGTCAAAACCAATGGTTTTGGGAAAACCATTATTATATAACTATACCAATTGTTTTAAAAACCATTGGTATAAGTAATATGAATATCAATACCCACAGTTCCATAAAACTATTGGTATATGTAATTCAAAAAATAATCATATGTTTGGTTTTGATCCTAGCACCTCTCGTTTTTAATTGAACGACCTAACCACTAACCTGGCTTACTTTTGTGAACATATATTAAAAAATATATATATGTGTTATCATAATTAATTTTAATTTTAATTTCTTTAATGTCATGTGTAAGAAGATTCCATTAAAAATACATGTACCTATACCAATGGTTTTGAGAACTGTTGGTATAGTTTCTTTGATTTTGGGACCTATTCAAATGATTTTGGACAAACCATTAGTATAGGGATGACCTATACCAACAGTTAGGCCAAACCACTGGTATAGGGTCACTATAATGAACCTATACCATTTCTTTTTGGCAAAACTATTGGTATAGGTCCAAATAAGTGACCTACACAAATAGCTTTCCCAAAATCATTTGTATATCTCATATTTCAAGTAGTGTATGTATGTTTATAATTGTTCAAAATCATGTAGATAATATGATTGGAAATTGATATAATTTGTTTTTTGTTTTTTAGATATGATTATGTGGAATGGTTTACCATGTTTTATATAAAACATCTTTTCCTATTATCATGCCATGTTTTCTTTAAAATGAGCATACATGGATTGTTATATAGAGACTTGATATGGAACACTTTGGTGGGATTCTACTGAGCCTATTATCTCAAACTCTATACACCTCTCTATTGGTGCATGTACCTTTCATTATCTTCCAGTGCATGGAATGGAAAGGCAACACAGTGCGGTGTCAAGGATCATGTTAGCTAGTTGGGTAGCTGAAGGTGAGATGGTTGGAGTTCATCCTTACAATTGTTCAGATTATCTATTTGGTTTTTAGTTCATTTCTGTTAGACTTGTCTTGGTGTTTCTGAATCTTTTGCAGTTTTCTATTTCCTCATTTTTCTTACAGTTATGATATATATATATATCTTTATCACATTCTGAAATTTGTACTATATATATATATATATATTCAATGCTGTTGTTCAAGATTCGGGAAATCGTTCTCTCTATAATGTCGTTTGACGTCCAAGCGCCTAACCCCAGTCTGTAGGGATCATGAGTACACTTCAAGTACGTGACAGATCAGGTAGGGTGCAATTTTTGTGGGTAACAAAGGATGAATTGTTATAATAATAGGGAAATACATCATCTGAATGCTTTGCTTGAATAATAAAAAAAATTCTATTTAATCAATAAACTAATAATAAACTAAATATAGAAATAATATAATTTCAAAAACCTCAAGGCTAAAAATATATATGTTCTTAATGAATTAAAAGCTTATTTTTTTTTGATTTCATGTTTCATGAGACTTATACTATCATGACATTTCTGTAGACAACTTTTTTAAAAAAAATTGCAGGTATACACAAAAAAAAATCATTTAACTGTGGTAATCAAACTACATCAACACATGATGCATCCAATGCATCATCAGGATATATATAACTTTTAACCAACCATATCAACATGTCCAAGTCATTAATCACATAGAAAATAATTGATTTATTTAATTAATAACATGCCTTATAAAAAATGTGATGTGTTAAGAATAAATATTTAACAATATTTCCATAGTAAATAAAATTACATTCAATTCAAAATAATATATGTGAAAATGATATAATGGTAATGAAATAATTTTTTTAATGATAAATAATCTGTATATTTTGGAGAAATTTATTGTTAATGATCACATGAGATTTACAAGTTGAAGAAAAAGTTAATTAGTAAAAAATTTAATCAAGAATGAGAATATAAACAGTTTCCTTTTTCATAAATATTAGGAAAAATCAATAGAAAATATAATTATGGTATTAATAAAATATATATTTAGTGTAATGTGACGAAAATAAAGGGTTTTTTATACGAATATAAGTAAAAAATGATGCTTTAAAATATTCTGGAGTAAAATATACATTTAACATTGAAAATCACTTTATAAAATGAAATGTTTCAATAGTAATAATTGGATAATTTTATTTAAAAAAATTTATAATATAACATATGCTTCAATTAATTTTAATTTTTTCATGGATGGAAATTCTATAAATATTGTAAATTTTAAAAATAGCAGTTCAAATTGTTACATAAGGTAAAAAATACCATCATTCGAAAAATAATAATTAGATTCATTTCAAAAAATTATTTAAATTGTAAATATTGTCTGTAAATTATAATAATGAATGTTTTGGGGATATTTAAAAAAATGTAAACCATTTTCAAAAAACATGAATTTAGAAGAAATATTATGTTGGAGAGAAGAGTGAAATGATGTCTTATTTTATTAAAAACATATTACTTATATTTTTCAACATCTATGTATGGAATATTGTAATATTACTTGAATATATCCTCAATATATATAGGATAATAAATTGAAATGGTTTTTTTAGAAAATCATAAATTAATTTCCTTTAATGGAAGTACATGTTTAAAAAATTGAGATTAAAAAGAATTTCTTAGAAAACCTATTATAGTAATCAAAGCACTAAGGTGATAAATAATCAATCCGTAGTTTATGTTTGATAAATATAAATCAAAATATAAAATTGGTAATTAAAAAATAATCTTTCACAATTTGATTCCACGCATGATCTGATAATGTTATGGACAATGAATAATTAATATAACCAAAAAAAATTATTTTAGTTATGATGTTATTTACCACATAATAATTTTCAATTCATATCCTAATAGTTAAAATAATTAATGTTATAATGAACATTTAAATTAGTTATGAATAATTAATGGTATTATATTATTGTATTTATAAATACTATATAAATTAAATATTTTGCATATTATTAAAATATTCTTCAATAAAGAGAAATTGAGGGGATATCTCTTACCTCAGTGATAAATTTTATTCAATGTTTTAAATGCCTTTTATAATAGATTATTTAGGCTATAAATTTATACTAACAAAATATTCATGTATATAATATCATATATTATCATCTTATATCATTTAACCACAGATTTGTTAATAATATTTCATGATAACTGTTGTTTAAATTGTTAATTTCCTTTTTTTAAAATTCATGTTTTTTCACCAAAGTTTAGGTTCATTAGAAAAGGATTCAGAAACACTACTTCAATAATTATATTAATGAAATAAATATCATACATAATAATTAAATACATTTTTATAATCATTAATAAATGCTGGGTTTTTAAAAGGAATCAAATATCTTTGTGGAAATGGTATTTTATACAGACACACGTACGGTGAAATAAGCCTTTTAGTGAGTGATATAGTAGGAAATTGAGTTATATATTAATATTCAAGAATCTGTATAATATAATATATATCATATAGATTGGTTAAATTTATACTAATAACATTCTATCTAGTAATAACTAAAAAACGAATAACATCACTTTGTAATGCGTTAGTAGGTCGTACACATGAGTGACATTATAGAATTTTAAATAGAAATGAACGTAAGAAGGTATGTGTGAAATTAAGATTCCATAAGAATAATAAAATAAGAGCTATCATACATATATATTAGTTAAATAATTACATAAATCGTTTAATTTTAGTTTTGAAAATGAATTGAATCAATTCATTTAGTGGTACTCTACCATACACATGACTGACAGTTTAATTTCACATTTTAAGTAATCGAGGATGGATATAGATCATCAAATTTTTTAATTAAATATAATTATATGGGAGATAATAAGGATATTATATAAAATTTTGTTAATATTATTTAATAGATAATAATTATCATAAAATTGAACTCTCCATAATGAGTGTTAGCTCTTCATTGAACTACTACTGTGTGATTCCTTAAAAAGATTTACTAGAATGGATTTACGGTCAAAACAATGGATATATGCTATTATTTAAGAATTAAAAAATTAAATGGGAACATATTTTCCAAACCAAATGGATGTTGAGCTGTTAGGCATGGAAGAATATGATTGGCCTTTATATGTGGTGGAATGGGAAAACATGCCATTTTTAAAAATAATCAATTAAACTAAAGTTTTTATAGAAAATTACAAAAAAGATGACCTTTATAGACAATTGAAGGTTATTAGGTCAAAATATTACAATAATATGGTCTCTAAAAAAGTGTTATGTCTATTTTAACCCATATTTGTGTATTTTAACCCCAAGTAAGTCAATTTATACCATAACTCGAATAATAAATTTTTGTAAATTTTTTAATGTTCCAAATGATAAAAATTTAATTTTAATTTTTTTAAATATAAATTTACTTTTCAAAAATATGAAATCTATTTTTATAAATTGAATTTATATATATAGCACAATACAATTTCAATATATACCCATAGATTATATAAAAATCACTGGTTTCAATGTGAAATTTTTTATATGACTATATGTTTTTTAAATAAATATTAAAAATGAAATTTATTAAAATAAAATAAGTGAGTTGCATTTTAATATAATAGAACTAATTTTCTATTAAAAATTATTTAAAATATATTTTAAAATTTTAAAATATTTAAATGAATTTGTAGTTTGAAAAATACATAATGTCAATATTCATCAAATAATGAAACGTTATAGAAAAATCCCAAAAATTACCCCTAAAATAATTTTGTTATTATTATTAAAAAATAAATTTATTTTTAAAAAATAAATTTTATAAAATGAGTAAAATGTAAATTAAACTTTTTCTCAAAGTGTCACTAAATAGTCTTTTAAAAAAACACAGTTTTTCATATAACATTTTCATTCATTTATATAAATATTATAATATTTATCATTATTCTCTAACAATAATTTTTGAAAAATATACTCATTAATATTTGTATATAGTAATTTAATGTCTTATATTGTAATGACATACTCTTTTACACTGTGTTTATAATCAAGATTGTGTGTTCTGTAATTTATTGTAGAGATTGAACGTATTAAAACAATTTTTATGGGATGTTTATGCCCATTATTGCAAGTCACGTGCACTATATAATAAATTTTATATCATTTATAATTTTATAGTGATTCATTATACCCACCATAAATAAATTCTATTCTATCAATTTGATCTTATGCTCATAAATCATGGGTTTTATATTTGAAATTTATATTTTTAAAAATCGAATCAAACGAAATCTTAATAAGACATACTATTGATAAGAGATAAATCGATGTATATAGGTCATTTGAAATAATAAATTTCTATATCTCTATATAAGATAACATTAGTGGAATGTCATGATAGTTTCATGTAATAAAACATAAATAATTATTTAGTGTTATATAGATCATTGGTAAAATGAAACTGAAAGATCAATGAAAAAAAAAATCAATACCATAAATATGTGATGATTTAAAATACCATTTGATTCAACAGAGATGAATCTAATATGATAATATTTTTGTTTTAACATCCATTTCCTAAAATTATGGATATATTCTATTCTTATTGAATAAACGAAAATATACTTACAAGATACATTCATATTTTTTAATAATAATTTGTTCATTTGGTTTCCCATTGATGAATTTTAATTTCTTCTTTTAATATTATAAATTAATATCAAAAAATTATTTTTTTGGCCGAATCAATTAAATTTACTTTTAATGAATCTTATGATCCAAAAAAATAAATAATATTTCTATATGTCTCTTAATATTTTCCAAACACAATATGATTAAAAAAATCCAATATAATACATTAATATCAAAAAAATAATAGTGAATCCACTTGATCAAAATATTACATATCATTAAAATGTTTTTTTCATAAAAATGATATATTCCCCATAAAATCATGTACACCAGTTGTAGTCATAACAACTATGTCACCTGTCGAATTGAGATAAAAGACATGTGGCCTTACCTATTATGAGAGGTTATCACAAGCCATGTGAACTATATTTTTTCTAAAATTATATTAATATAATTCTTATAACACCACAAATAGTGATAAACAATAAATAATATGAACTTATAGATAATATAGAACATAAATGATACCAATAGGTTTAAATATAAATATAAATAAATATAAAATAAAT
Source organism: Viscum album (assembly GCA_963277665.1). Classification (NCBI taxonomy): domain Eukaryota; kingdom Viridiplantae; phylum Streptophyta; class Magnoliopsida; order Santalales; family Viscaceae; genus Viscum; species Viscum album. The sequence continues at coordinate 323,022,707 of OY728143.1, forward strand.
TTTCCTAAAATATGCCTTTCATATAACAATCCACTATGTTATATTCTAATATATTTTAACAAAATTATTAGTAATGATGTTATATTCCTAACACAAAAATATTCAAAAAGGGTTATTTATGATATTGAATTTATTATCATTCGTAGATAATATACTCACGATAGTATCCATGTATCTTATTTTTTTTAAGACACATATGCTTCTAAAAATTTACCCAATCATTAAGCATTTCATGATTTTAAAACCAATATTCCATTGGTATCATGCCTGAATAATTAATTCTTTAATCCAAATACAGAAATAATTGACCAATAATATTTCAATATAGTTACTTCATTAGAATAAGGGATAATCATTAAAATATGGCATTATCATTGATAATTACGAGGTACCTAGTATTTTTGAAAAATAACTATAATTGTATCTATTAGATGATATTAATTTTCTTCGATTGTAATCGTTATTTTTCATCGGTAATTCATTGCATTATTCAATAAATTTACACAAATTAATTAGATTAAATTTAATTTGGAACACTATATAAGGATCCTTATTCCACATCTCTAATCTGAATGAAATAAATCCATCATTACTCAATGGTTTCCACCACTCGATATCTAACTCCATCTTTCGCTTCATTAGTGATTCTAAGAGAGTGTAAAGGTATTGGTTGTTAATCATATTCCGGGATATTTGATTTAGAAAAACACCGATTGCATTCACTAATATTACCATAACATTTTTTGCTCATAGTAACCACAATATCCTTAATTATAAATATTAACATGATTTAATTGGGTTCCATCAATTGAATAAATCCAAATAAAGATATTGATCAAGAATAATCAAAGTAAGAAAAAATATAATCATAAAGAATAATTTATATGATGTATAAATCATACCACCTATCTTATAATATTATCCACATTATTCTTATCTCAATTCATTCATTGTCAATAATATATCATAATACTTTATTCATTTTTTAATTAAAATGTGAATTATCATGAATATATCCCTCAAGACTGTTTAACCCGATGTGTACTACGACCCGTTTTAAAACATGAGGCGGAGATCAAGTCATGTCTAGTGCACCCTTTTTGAAGTAATAACCCATTGGTGTTACTATTCTAGAACCAATTCCAATGTTGTATTTATAAAAATAAATAATTTCAAATAATCCCACCCAATCTACACCTTATCAAAACAATATGATGTTATGGTATTCTTATCTTCGATGTTTATCATACTATTATCTTTCACAATATATTTTTTCAAAAATATTGTACCCAATGATTCTACAAAAATACCTCTCAAACAATTTGTATTGACTATTACACTAGTTCCCTGGTTCCAATGTATTTTTTATTAAGATGACATAATACACCTACAATCACATCTATAAGGACCAAAAAGTTAATATTCATTATAAAGTAGATACATAAAAGATTCCCATATTAAATTTTGAAAATTACATCATCATATATTTTTATATATTCTTTATTCCCTCAATTATATCACTTCGTATTATTAATATAACATCTTTGGGATTCCATGAGAGGAAAAAAAATAAGGCTGAACATAAATGCTTAGTAACCGTTGATTACAAATGAACCTATAATGAATCAATATTAATTATCATATAATGTTAAATAATTGATCAAAGATTCAATTTAGAAAAATTTACACGCATAAAAAATATGAAAATATAATTAACTAACAACTCATGGCTTATTATAAATAACCTATATATCGTAATTGGATAATTCGTAGTCAATTTGACAAGGTAAATAAATGGAAAGTCATTCAATTTAAACAATACACATTGAATGAAAAAAAACATAGATTAAATCATTATTAAAATATAATGTTTAATTATAAATATATTTTTAATAAATTAAATGATTATTTATTTGCTATCCTGAAATCATTGAATCATGATACCTCTACTATTAAGAAATTTTTCAAGATTGTTTTAAACTTATGGGTAAGTGTACGCCAAAAACCCATCAAAATATAGTTATACAACTAATTCATATCATGATACTACAATTTTATCATGATGTTATCTTTAACTAGTCCCCACCAATATCATTATTTACAAATAAGTTAACATATATCAATTAATGGATTTAATTTATGAAAAATATATCTTATCCACCAGAAACCATATTGATAAAGCAATAAATATTTATCAATACTTCGTCAATCAGTCATTTAAAATTAAATTTAATACACCGTATGTGAATATAATATATTTTTTATAAATAAAGTATATCAATGACTATTTATAATGATATATAGTGAATATTTAACGTCTAAAGATCACAAGAAAGTATATATTTTTAAGTAATGTTATTAACTCCAAAAATAAATCATGAAAGTGAATATCAATAGCTTAAAGAGTCAAAATGATCATACACCATCCAAATATAGAATAAAAATTTTATGAATTTAATATATCACTAATGGATTATAATTAAAATTAATGTTCCTTTTTGTAGATGAATATAAATTCTATAAAAATACAATTAAATAATTTTTGTGAAAAATATCATATTAACAACAAAAAATATTTTATAAAAAAACCTTACTAAGATATTAGGGAAAAAATAAATTTTAATTAAAAAAATTTATCATATAAAAGAAATATTCAACGAAATTATAGGCATTAAAATAGTAAATTAAATACAGTATGTATAAGTTAAAAAATATCCCCTTCAAAAAAATGTAAAAAAGAGTAACCAGATTCTTATTCATAAAGAGACCAAAATATTACCTTCAAAAAAATTAAAAAATCACTACATGGGTAAAAATTTATTTAATTAATCATATGGGAAAAGTTATAAAACTTTTTAAATCATTTTCTTAAAATGTGAATATTGAAGAAAAATAATTTTTGATCGAATAGAAAAATGATATAATTGTTAATAAAAATCATTTTGTCAATAATATTAACTACCAAAGAGAAGAATATAGAACTATTATATGGAAATGTTTTGAATAAAAAAGTTGATTATAAAATTAATTCATCATATTATATAAATATCAAAAAAAATCTTCAATATGAACTCAAGTATAATCAATCATGATTAAAATTAAATTAATAAATAAACACTTACAAAGATCATTACATTAAAGTAAGAATTAATCTCTGAATCCATTATTTGCATGAAATATAAATCATCATTACACAATTGTAATTAAAAAATTATATATTCTAATTTAACTACACCCATAATCATAGGATTCCATGAAAAAATATTAAATAACACAATATAATGAAAATAAATTCTGTTATGAATTAATTTTCCAAATTGTAATATTTAATTCAAATTACCATTATATGAAATAATTCAAACTAAAACATAAAATAAGATTCTTAGTTTAGTAGTAATTATATTATTTTCATATGGGAATGCATATACACCATTTAAATTCAATTTTATTTATAACATTACAATATGCCTTAAAGAAGAGAAATTGAGACAAAGTCCCAAAGCTCAAGCTTTATTTCGATTGTACATTACAAAAACTTTGGATGAAAAAAATATTAACCACATTTTAATTTTTATATATATTAATATTAATGTCTATAATATCATATTGGATCATATGATATCTTTTACCACCAATTTGTTAATAATATTTCCATATGTTTGAATTTTTTAATTGTCAATTTCATTGTTTTCTCATGTGTGTTTTTCATGAAATAACTTAAATTTTTTTATATGAAATAGATAAATATTATATTGAAATATATAAATGTTATAAATATCTTATCAATAGATTATATACATTTTTTAGTCATTATTTATGTTTGTATATACGAAATGAAAATTGTTGCTTCGTGTTGATGGTAGGTCGTATGCAGGCATCATTCCATTAATGAGTGAAAGGATAAGTAATTGGGTGATATATTAATCAACCATAGTAAATTTAATATAATTTATATAACATATATTCACAAAATTTAATGCTATTACGTGGCATGTATATATTAAATGAAAAATGATTTACATCGCTTTGTGATTCGGTACAACGTTGTACACACAAGTGACATTATTGTATTTTAAATGGAATTGAAATGATGAAGATACATGTGATATAACATTTTAAAAAGTTTAATATTATATATACAATATAAATGTGTCAAATATATCCTTATACCCATCATTAAATTGTTCTCATGAAAAAAAGAATCACATCGATTCATACGAATGCAGTCCGTAGTACACACCATCGACCAGTTTGTTTCGCATTTCATAGAAGAGGACATGGATATAGGTAATGACCTTAACCTAATATAATATAAGTTTATGAAATATATTTATTATATTATATAATAATTTTTAACAATAATTTAACGATTTTGTAGAGAAAACATAATGAAAATGGTTGTTTAATAATGTCCCCTCTTATTTAAAATACTTCTTTCATATTGAAACAAAATTATTCATAGGATACACTTATGCTCATAAAATGTGCTATATGGTGGTGGTAGGGGTTTAGGGATGATATATTTCAGTTTATGATCGATGTAAATGGATTTGGATGTGTTACTAGGGGAAAAGAGTGGGTAAATTTCATTATATTTTGGGATTACAGAAGTGTATGTTTTTAAAAGAATCTATTACACCTATTTATTTATCATAAATAACCTAAAATGGTCAATTACCAAAAAATATTGGTTTTAAGGTCTAAATATTACTATAAAATTGGTTTTGGACATGTTTTGTGTACATCATAACCCTTACCTAATTAGTTTAACCCATAGTAATGAAATTTAATGTTAACATTGATAATTAATTTTTTTTTAAGATTTTATTGTTCATAGTGATAAAAAATTAATGTGTTATTATTAGAAAATATAAATCATTATTATTGAAAATATGAAATATACTTTCCAAAATTCAATACATATAAGTGGATTAATAAAATATAAAATTATACCCACTGTCAAAATGAAAAGGTTTGTTACTAGAGAGATAATTATTTTAAGTATAGATTGATTTAATATAAACTTCAACATTTAAATGATGAAAATTTACCAAATTAGTTAAATTTTGAAGTAATATATTTAATTTTAAATGAAATAAATGTTAAAATATAATTTACTGCGGTAAATAATATAAATGAAAATGCGATTTTAAATAAAAAAATGACATATTACACAATTCGTCGAAAAAAGAAAATTTTCATAAGAACCAAAATAATTCACTAAAATATATTTTTGATATGGTAATTTGAAAATATAACTTCATTTTATAATTTATTTATTTTAACATTTGTATGAAATAAATTATAAGTTATGTCTGCAAAGCATGACTAAACTGACTTTTATGGGACAATACTATTTTTTCTAAAACAATTTCATTCTTTTAAATGGTTTTTATATTATTTAAGTAAATATAAAACCCTAATATTCATATAATATTTTTTATCACCGAATAATTAAAATAGAATAACAATGTTATAGTGGTACACTATATTATGGATCATTTAGACGTGGGGTTGTATGTTCTACAACCAAACAAATATGTTAAAATTTTAAAATATATGTGGTTTGTTTAAGATTTGTGCTGAGAATTAAAAATTATATCAAATAAAATTTTAGTTTCCTATTATTTTTTCTGTCACATAGAACATAATTAAAATATACAATAAAAATATTATTTATAATTATTATGGAAAAATTGTGTTTATCGAGGTGTTAAACTAAAATTAGATGTTTAATTAATCACCCTGAACATGTATAATTCCTAATATTCGGTCATATGTGACCATATACCACCTTAGGATTTAAAATAGTACGATTTTGATCAATTTTTCATGAAACTAATGTGTTATTAATTATTTTTTAAAAATTATCCATATGTGTCATCTCCCCACCTTATAAAAGTGCACCCTTGTCCTATCTATTCCAAAAATCCAAAACAAATTGTATCACCAAATACATTCCTAAATAAGTTACATAATTCCCTAACATCATACTATAGGAAAATTTTTGGTCACAAATCGATCATAAGATATATTTATCTTAAAAAAAATTAGTTTTCTGAAAAACATGTAACATCCTCAACTGAGTGGTTTATTTTATTTCATCACACAACCCCTCCAAATCATTTTAAATAATAATGATGTAATACCATCAATATATTATATATAATTATATAGTTTTATATTAATTAAATGAAATTTAACCATATCTTAATCCCTTAATAGGAAAAAAATCATCTGATCCTTTTTACATGTTACTACAACCAACCGAACTGACATACTTCGTTTTGTATCACAATTTATCCTGGTTAGGAATAGAGACATATATAATTATTATATATTATATTTTTTTATATAATTAATCTTTTTAAATTATTTTATTATATTTATCTTTTTAACACACACTATATATATAATATGATAATGTCATTCATGAGTAGGACAAACTACTATCTCTCCAAACTATGCGATTAATTTTTTCATATGTTTAATATGGAAGGTAATGAATATTAATTTTATTTTTATATATGATATTAATAAAATATTAAAATTTTTGAAATTTAATTATATTAGATACTCTATTACCGTAATATCTCTTGCTCAAATGATAATATCGCTCATGTGTACGTGTACTGGCACCTCGCAAAGAGACATGAATCTTTTTTTCGGTTTACATTGATTTTAGTAATGATTAATTTTATTTTTATATATTATATTAATTAAAATTTAATAAATTTGAATGAAAATAAAATTATATAATTTCATACCTTTTCACCCATTGAATAAATGATAACATCATTTGTTTGTACGAAAAAAGTACTACGTCTTGAAGCATTGTGATTCATTTTTCACTAATGATTTACACGGATGTTATCAAATGGAAAATTTAAATAATACGTGTGATATATATTAAATTGTATTTATTATATATAGTTAATATAAAATATATATATTTACCCTTTCAGTCAATAATGAAATTATATATTCTCTCATTCATACAAATGACCTACATTCTCCACAAAGTGAAATAATTCATTATAAATTATCATCATTTAACAATGATTATAAATATGTATAGAATGATTAAAATTATATTTATAACATTAATATCATTATTTATATGATGTACCAATATCATGTGTTCGAGATCTAGAACATTTATGTTGAACTATGTAGGAGAAAACACAGAATTTAACAAACTCAAAAATAGTAATAATGAATGATTTTTTATGGATTTGTAATAATATGTTATAAAATGATCATATATGATATTACATAAAACATATTATGGTATTATATTTTAATTAAATGATTAAAATGTCATTATAATATTTTAAATATCTTTAAAAGAAATGGGAGCGCAAGGTAATAGGTTTTTTACTAAATTTCCACTCATTGGGTTTTATGTCAACATCATTTATTATATTATTACATGATTATATATGAAATGACCATGTATTTCAATATTATTTTATATTTTATTATATTTTTTTGAACTTATTTTTTTCCACATAATCATTTCTTTGATTGGCATTAACTTCAATGATATGATCATTGTAATGGTTTCATCTCAAAACATCCTTATTTGAGATGCATGTTTTTTTTCACACCTATTCTATTTTAATTGTTTATACAATTCCCCATCAAATACTATATCATGAGTAATTTATAATTCATTATATCTTATTTTAAAATTGATCTATTTCATTAATTATATTCCATGATTTAAAAGATATGAACGTGAAAATGGTTCATGTTCCAATATTATTTTATTCATGATAGTTTATGGCTGGATTTATATTTATGAAAATTATTTTATAGTTTCCTAATGAAACACCTAAATTTTATTCAATTATAGATATTCATTATATTTTCATTTAATATTATAATTTTAATATATTTTCTACATATAATAAAGGATAATATGTTTTCATGAAAATCATAATTCGTTTCTCTCTTCAGTTGAAAATAAATTTTCAATTAAATCCATGTTTTATAAAAATGTTTTTAAAAAGATAACTAATATTAATATTTTAAATATATCATACCCTTAATTGTATATTAAAAAATTAATTGGAATCTTTCTAGGGTTTTCTGATCGACGTAATTTGTTCTATTTATTTGAAATATATAAATGGAGCCATTATTTTTATTACATCATCAACATTAATGGAACTCTTTCACCATAATGCTTAGTCAATGAATCAAAGATTAATATTAATAATTAATGGATTGTTTCAGAAAAATAATTTAATTTTAAAAATGATTTATATTCTTAATAAGTTTTTTATCCTTGAATGAATATTTTCATCAACATATTTTCAAAGTGTTCATTCAAATTAATTGTCAATATCATATGAAATACATTGATGTTACTCAAAATGAAAAGGACATATTATAAATGAATATTATTAATATTTTTAAAATTATTATCAATAATTAAAACAACCATTTATATTATCTATTTCATTCAAATAATGTATATATGTCTCTCACATATATACACATTGTATTACCGCTTACTTTTATGGGGATAATACATTCCTTATGATAAATTCTAAAATTACATCATTTTGAAATTTCTATTAAATATGTTATGATTTAAGATTAAGAAAACCATTTTTATTCAATGTTAAATTGATATGTTATTCTATATGAGTTATTTCCTTTATGTGGAACTCATAGATCACAAACATTTTACAATGTGTGTTCCCGGATAGAACACCATTGCATTACATAATGTATTAGTATAATTAAACATCATGTATGGGATTATGTGGTGAAACTAATCCATTATGGGATACTATTTGTAATTTCCTCACTTATATTCCACATAATAGTGCTCTTTGATGGTTTGTAACACGGCCTCAACCATGCCTCTTTGTAATGACCTGAACATTTATTAATTAAGTTCCCTTTCTGGATTAATTAAATGAACTAGTACATATTATGGTTATAGAAATAGAATAACCTAATTTGTTTATTATATATAAAATCTAATTTAAATAAAGGTCAAGAATTAATACCTATTCATATTATAATAATTTAATAGTTATCACATGATTATGATAAATATAGGATTTTAAAAAAATTTAATTTATTGAGACAGAGGATGTGATGGACTCAACTAGTATGATTGTGCCTTCTAAAGCCCTTTTATTGGATCTTTCAAGGGAGATAGAATCACTGGTAAAATCCCTTGACCAATAACAATGTTATATCTAATAACTAATGCATGAGAGAAACTGTTTATGGGAGAAGTTCATGCTCATCATGATCGCAACCCAAAATATAAATGTTGAACCACCCTAAGAATGTCTCACGGTCACACACCTCACTCTTAATGAATTTTCAAGTCTATTAAATTGATTTGTATAACGGTCTCAGATACATTATTATGTATATTATTATTTAGAAAAAAACAAAAATATTTTTATAATATAATTGGACATTTTAAATGTTTTCTATTTTCATATTATAAAACAAACAGTATTTTAAGGTAAGATGAAAATTCAATTATGGAATTTATTTTGATGAATTGAGGGATTTATGAAATAAATAATATCTTGATTTTATAAAATAATTTTATCTTATAAAAATGATCCTATAAACTTTATGAAATAAAATGTAATTTTTATAAGGGATTAAAAATTGTATTTTTCAGAAATCCAATCATTTATTAAAAAATGTAAATTTTACATTAAAATTATAAACTAACATATTATAAAAATAATTTGGATAAAATAAATATATTTTTTAATTTGACATTTAAAATTATCCAATTGTAAAATTTTCATAATATTCTAAGATACTGAAAATTTAATTTAGAAATTAAATATCGTATAAATAAGTGGTATATATATTGACATCATAATGACCAAAAGTGACGTAATAAATACTATATCTGGTGTAAATCGCAAAATAGTTTTTTAATCATAATATAATGTGATTTTATTTTTATTCTATTAATTATACAAACCATTTATGAATCCTCCAAATCCTTTAATATATTTTAACAATTTAAAATCACGACTTTAAGTGTAAGATCACTTCCACAAAAGTATGGGTATTTTTTTATTAAGATAAAATATTTTACATATAAAATAATTAAAACAATTACAATTTGGAAGAAAACTTTTTCCCAACCATTAGTAGGTTTTTGGTTTTGGTTATATTATTATATATAGTCTAAAATAAGTTTAAAATAAATGATAATGTATCCCCACTTATTCCATATAAAACCCCATTTAACATGTAACCCCCCAAGCATAAACGGTACGTTTTCATTGAATAATATAATATACTACATTATACGTAACATCGAGTTCTAACACACCATGAACAATCGAACTAGACTTCATGAATAGAAATACCCACTTTTTTAATTTTTATAAATTTTAATTTTCAAAATGGACGTCATTTTTTGATTCTGAATATACGTTATGGTGTATCATTTTATAAATACTGGTCACTTCATTAAGATTCTGAATATACGTTACGGTGTATCATTATATAAATACTGGTCACTTCATTTAGATTCAAGAGGAATTATCAATTGATCAAATTTCAAGAATTTAAATTAGAAAAGTTGTGGGGTTATATGGAATAGAATTATCGATTTTATTCAATAGATATCTATGATTTACATCCATTTCTAAAATAGTATCTAACATTATCTAAATAATGTGTTGAACGCTATTATAGATCATCACCATCAAACTGACGTCCAATCTGAGTGAACTATCAAGACACTCGAGGAGATGTTGACTGAATTCTCAATTGACATCAAATGATGATGGTATTAACAACATTCGTTGGTTGAGTTATCAAACAATAGAATTTCTAATAAATAATTAAATTTCATCTCAATTAGGCACTTTATGTGAAGATTTTTAGAACAGTTACATGCTAGGATGATTTTGGGGAATGTAAAATTATAAGAAAAAAATGGTCCAGGAAATGGTGGAAATGTTTAAGACTATTTAACATCTCATCAAGGCTTCTCAGAGTTGAAAAAAGTGAAATGTTTCTATTCATCATTGATAACATGTTCTTTATGTTAGATACATTTCATTTCTCTATATATCTCCGTAGAATGAGTCCTTGAAGTATGGGATGATGGGAAACCACAGTCCAAGATATATCATCCCCTTTGAGATCCTTGATCATGTCTTAGAAGGGGCCTATCGACTATCACTCCCACCTAACATTTAACAAGTACTTGATTTTCTCTATGTATCATTATTGAGCATGTACACACCATAACCCCAAAATGAAATCTATACATAGTTACTATTTTTTGAGAATGTTATTTACAATAAAGAATATACATTAAAATTCATAGATCATAGAGGGGATGTTCTTTTAAACAAGATAATACACCTTGTCAAACTGTTGTAGGGAAACCAAACTCTTCATAAAGTAGTGTAGTAACTAGACGAGGAGATGAAATAGAGTTACCTAATTCATTTTTTACGAGACATGAACAATTTTTGGGAAAAATTTATAAACAAAGGATGATTGTAATGACTCGAACTATTTTAAATAAATGTTGGCTTGTGATTTAGTTAAATTATTTATTATGTGTTGTATTTATATAAAACACATGAAATTAAAATTTTGTATATCTTATTAGATTTAAATTTAAATTAAAAATCATTATCATTGATAATATATTTATTTAATAGTGATCACATGATTAGTATATGTACAGAGTTTCACAAAATACCATTTTCACATGAAAAGTACTTGATGGCATCAGCCAATAGAATCATACCTCAAGAACCTATTTTTCCAGAGATTGGGTGATAGAGCTCATCAATGTAAATTTATCTAGAATAATTCCATGATGATATCCAATAAAATAATCATTAGAGAAATAATTTAGTGGAGAAGTTCAAGATCTTCAATATCACAACCCAGACCATGTGTGCTAAACCACCCTAGGAATGTCTTAGTGTATCACACCTCACTCATGGGGAATTTTTTAGATTATAAAAATGATTTTTTTGAAGATGCTATAAATATTAGTATATAAATTATTTTTTATAGAATAGTGAATATATATTTTTTACTATTATTGTTATTTGTAAATGATTTATATATTTATACAATAAAACATAAATATTATTTTTGGTTAATTTTAAAATTCAACTACCGAATCTATATTGATTAAATAGTTTTTTTTTCAAAAAAAATTATTATTATTCAATTTGTTTTATAAAATATAAATCATCCAATAATTTTTATTAAGTTGATAATATTTTTTATAATGGTATTAAAACTATTATTGTGTAAAGAACCCATAATTATAATATAAATTAAAATTTTAAATTACAATGAAAAATAATATGTTTTTAAAATTATTATGATAAAATTAATATTTTATTTTTGATTCAAATTTAAAAAATTATCAAAAATTTTATTATTAATTATTTTCGGAAACTATAGAATTTTTGGGAAAAAAATAAATACAATATAAATATATAGTCTGTATTACGACATCATAATATTCTAAAAGTGATATAATAAATAATATAAAGGAAATTCATGAAGATATAAATTTATTATCTTTAATATAATTTGATTTTCGGTTTATTAGATTATTTCTATAAACCCTTTATAAATCCTTCAAATTCATTAGCATATTTTATTTTTTATAATCATTTCTTTAATAGTATGGACCTCTTCAACATATTAAAGTGTATCATATTAATAATTTTGAGACGTTGACATATAAAATAACGAAAAAAATAAAATTTTTATGAAACTATGGAAAAACATGGGATGTTTTATTATTTTGGTTATTTTATTATGTACATTCCAGAACCTTATTTTGAGAAACAACTACGAATTACCCACTCAATTACTATATAAAACCACCAAATATAACACTTAAAATCACTAAAAATTCATAAATTCTTTCCTTACTAACCCGTAATCTCTATAGAGTCTTTCTTTGGAGCCCAAATTCTCCCATGAAGATCCTCCCAAAAATGTGGATTCACACACTCAACTAAGTGGTCATCTCATATTCTTACAACAAAAAAGTAACTAATTTATTTCATGTTTTGAATAACCCCATAAGAAAAATTTCATGATTCTATAAAATAATGGGTCATGAGTTTTTCATACCTAAAAATGTTACCACATAAAGAGGGTAGGGACCCCAAATTGGAAACGTAAAGGACATGTTCCTCCTTGGTTGTCGAAGAAGCCTTGATGTTTGCCAACCTATTCACCTGACACAAGGTTTGATTAATGCACACGCATAGAAGAATAATTTTTTCACTCTTGGATGAGATAAACAATGGATCATGTGAAGTTAATCTCTCCCTATAACACCCCATTAATTACCATTGAGTGTGTGTTGACTGATTTTACAAAGTGCTTGTGTTTGTGACGTATCTTAATACCTATGAGCATCACATTAGCCTCCACCAAAAGGGAATCCCCCTCTCCAAAAACAGTGTTGAATGCCAGAAGCACCACCCCATATTAGTCTCAAAGCACCCCACCCACAATCATAACACCTGAGAAAAAGGACCCATCAACAAAGTGTTTTAGGACACTACAAGAATGAATCCATAGTACCCATCTTCCATATTTCCGAGGACTCTAGGAAATACAACATGTAGTCTTTCCTGTCATGAACATCATAAGTAACGGATATATTTTCCGTCTATTAAAAAATGAGACCAATTATATCAGGTTTCTTTTATCCTTATCCAAAAATCCCATTTTTGTGGGCACATATTTGTATATCAACATTAGTTCCTAGCTCTATAAACAGTCTAACACCCTGTAGTGAGGTGAACGACCCTCTCCTACTGCACAGGGGTCTTGCTACATATTATTATACACCAAGCATGAATGAATTACTCATTTTTTATTCTTCCACATTTTATCCCTATAAACTCCCCCAATAAATTCCATATTTCATCATCCCTCTACCTTTATGAAGAAGAAATGATCCCATGATTCCTATCTAGAGTTTCTATAGCACATAAAATTTGACACCAATGAGATTCCTTTTTTGCATACCATCTCATTTTGGTTAATTTAATTATTGAGAATCCATCCCACAAGGAATTTTAATTTCATATGGATGAAATTACACCATATAAACTACTTCCAAACATCATGTCCACAAATAACATGATTCATAGACTGATAACAGTTTGCTGAGAACAGACCATGATGTTGATCCCAACAAAATGAGTTTCAGTGGTTCTACAATTAGTTTGATAAAGTTTGAAATATACTCTATAGATATACGATAATATAGAGATTTTAGAATCCTTTAAATATAATCACTAAGCCCAAATAAAGTTTTACAGCTTCATTATTATCATATGCCATATATTTCTAATTCTAAATGCTTGGATATGTACTTTTATGACCTTGTAATAGGACATTTGATTTAAAAATGATGAGATCCCCTTTTCTATATCATAATCTCATTTTAAAAATTTTGGAGTGACATTATTATGTTCTAGAAAATTATCCCATGTTTTCCATGCCAAACAATTGTATAGGGATTACCCATACCCATTTCCTATCACGGGTGTTCAGTTTATAAACCAAAAAATATTTATTGGGGACATAAATGTACTTATTATAATTTGTATTATCTTTTAATAAGAATAAATGATAAATTATTCCTTGTTTTCTGATATATGTTTCACACATTAGCATTAAAATGAAATTAATGTGATTGGTACTCCCAGAATTATATACCACTATAATGCATTGGGTAATTTCTAATCTCAAGAGATATCACGTTTGGAAATAGAGTAAAATAAATTTATTTGTGGGTTTTTTTCTATCGTGATGAATTTTTACATGTTCCCTTTGTGTTATCATTATATATCATTTCTTATTGACCTTGTTTATGATTCAAATTACTTTTATTCCCCACTGAGTTTCATACCATCTAACATGTATTAATTTATTCTAGGTTTTCTCCCTTACTAGTCCTTATATCTCTCCCATTTTTTATTTATGTACCTAGAGTATCTCGGGAAGGTTTCAATGAAATTGAAATTTAGAATCATGTAGAGAAATATTGTAGTAATTATTTTTATCACAAGCTACATATGTAATTATATGCGTATAATTAAATCACATACAAGACTTATCGACCATCCTGGTTTTATTATGTGTAAATTTATGTAATAAATCAATAAACATTATTTAAATAAGAGAAGGGTTGTTGTAATACCAATATGCCAGAGGCTACCAACGAGCAGCGAGGGCCTATGTTATTTTTTTGGGAAACTATGTCCTTATTTTAGAGTGTATCACAAAAGTAATAATCATAAAAATAAAATAGTGAAAGAGGATAAAATGACTATACAAGATAATGAAGATAATCATCCAATAAAATTTAATAATAAAGAAGACAAAACTTATGTCATACTCAATATAAGTAGAAAGACATGTATCTATACAGAATTGATGGAAATACATGGAAATATGTTATTAGTTATATACATGAACAAAAAAGGCCAAAAGAAACTATATCTTGATAGCATCATGAGCATTGAATAGCTCTATGCTCCCCATCACCAAGGCGATGTTCATATATAGTATAATAAAGTTGTTGTTTTCCATATTACCTACCTACATTTATAATGTCTAACTAGGTACCCAATGGGGATCTTAATAGGGAGTGAGATAAAACACATTAGGCCACCCCAATAAGGTATATAGCAGTTTAAATTAGTGTATATAATGTGAATATGTGTGTAGTATATCGTAGGTAAGACAATAATAAAATTAAGATATCAAAAGTAGATGTAACCCTATATATCCAAACATGGATAATTGTAAATAATGATAAATAAGTTGTAAAACTATTAGGCATAAAAATTTGAATAAATTACTCATACAATGGATATCTATAAATCAAGATAAATAATTATAGTAGAATATGTCTTGTAATCAAGTGTCATGCCTAAAAGGAGTATATCAATGGTAAAAATAACCATATAAACTGATAGAGATATTATTTTCAGGTTTTTCATGTCTATATTAACATGTTAAACCGAAAAAAATATAAAAAAATTATCTGAATAACATTGTTCATGAAATTTATAGATGTTTTTTTCTTTAAATTGAAAGTTGTACAAAATCTAGAATTTTAACTATTTTCATCCACTTCAGTATTTTGATAATTTTTCTTTTTAATATTGATTCAAAATGAGTAATTAATTTTTTCAGGACTCCTATGTTTGTGGGATATATATATTTTTCTACTAGGACATATTTTGATTCAACATTATTGAGGCCCAATTTAATCATACATTGTGGGAGACATTGCTGGCTAACAGAATGAATGCCATATAATTCAATTGGACATAACTCCGGATACAAGATTCCAAATGATATGATTCCACATTTAAATATTGAGGAATCTAAGAATAATCTCATTGATAAATTTCATGATTATAGTTAGTCATTAATATGGCCTTTTGGTGAGTGAAATTGGTGGAATTGCACTGGCACATGACCAAAAAATCTCTATATAAATAAGAAATTAATTTTTAAAATATTATCAATAAGAGACTTAACATTTTAGTGGGAAAATTAATTATCTTAATAAAAATATTTATTTAGACACCTCATCCTAATTTATTCATCATTAGGACCCAATTCGAGTAGACATTAGGGATATTGAAGCCATACAGAACATTTTCCACCGCTCATCTTGTATATTGTCTCATCCCAACATCAATTTAAAAGATTGTTGGATTTGATAGAGCGTTATATTTGAGATAATAAATTCTCGATGAGAGGGTTATCCAATTTATGTTGAATGTAATTATTGTCTAAAATTTAATAGGATGTGGGAAATGAAGATCCTGAGGTATTTATAAGTTGTTTTTTTTCATTCCACTGTAAATGCTATTATTTTGGATTCTAATTTCTCCAATATTTTATTATTTATTCTCATATGACAATAATTTTTTTTATAATTGTTCAAACTTCTTTGTGTTTGATCTCAAAATTGAGTACGATGAGTTAAATTAGTTTCGATTTATAGGTGATATTTTGATAATTGAATCAATTTCATGAGTGCTTAAACCCCATATTTAATGATACAATATACTCTATTATTAATTTATATTATTAAATTGTGTTTTTTAAATAGAAAATTTATTATTTATATTTGAGGGCGAATTCTAAACAATGATAAATCAAGTGTCTGATGGTCAGCTTTATTCCAAAACATCCATATTAAGTATTTTTATCTAGTATAGTTTCCGTCTCATTTCTGATAACTAATGTAGATTTCATATGGAATTGTGATTTTCTAGTATTTAAATTTTTTAACTAAATTTATATCCTTAATTTTTGTTCTCATATTAAAAATATTAACAGAGTGATAGTTTGATATCATAGCTTATAACCTTCTTGTGAGACAACCTTATGGTCACTACTATTTTTTATTTTGAAGGGAAACAAATTAATTATAGTCTGATGACTAAAAAACCCATTGTCAATTTTATTCCAATGATGGGGATGTTTCTTAATTTGATTCTAATTTTTTATTAATATCTATTATTTTAACAACTAGTATTTATTGTAAATAATCCAAAAATATGATTTTTATACTGTACTCATTTTTTGACAGATTGTAATCATTAATAGAAGCATATTCATGATGAATTTTTCATATTTCAACTCGAAGAACATTTTTTAATCATAAAAAATGTCATACAAGATTCAATTGGTAAACAAATGGGTTTTCAATCCAATTGTTTTTAATAATTGAGTGAAAAAAAGATAAAATATATCCTCATGAAATTGATAATCATATCCCACCTACTTTATTTGTTCTGGAAATATTTTGGTTGATTTGAAAACTAATTTCAAATTTCATATTTCAAAATTTCAGGATCAAGTTATTACTAATTCCTTAACAAAATTTCTTTTAGAAATAAAATGTCTTTGGAAAATAATTTCAATGAATTAGTTAAAAATAAAATTTCATGTTACTCCCCACCTTCTGGATTTAAAAATTCATAACCTTGGAATTAATACTATACTGATTAAAAATTAATATAGAAACAGTTCATTTTCAATAGCATTTAGAGGATACAAAGTTAATCCACAATTTAAATAAAACTATATTTGACTCCGAAAATGAGTTGGAACCTGAGAACAAATTGAGATATTTATTATATTTTGATCTAATTTTTACTTATTTTTTGATTGAAATTGTTTAACAAGTTAATCCTATGCATATATAGTTCACATTAAATTTTAGTGGAATGAATTTTTGGATGAAGAGGATGTAATTGTCCAATTTTTCGAAATAATGGTGTGCCTACTTGAGAAGATTTGAATGCATGAGGTTGGTGGTATCATTCTTATTTATACGGAATAAATAATTTTTTACGATTAAATTAATGATGATACACATCCCGAGACAGAAATTCTATAAATATTTAATGGTTTTATTGAGGGAAAATAGCTGGAATGTGTATATTAGATTTTGTTACCTCTTAAAATAAATCATTGGAACACCATAATACATGGGGGTAACCAAAGTGTATCTGATTTTTGGTGCTTCAATAAATTTTGAGCTAAAGAATACTAGAGATATTTCATTTCTCTAGTCCATGAGGAAGAAATTGCACCCACCTTTAGATTGGGGATGATCAACTATAACATTTTGACCAAGGGAATTGACATCCTATCACCCACATTGGGGTTCATATAAAGACTATTTTCCATTTTCAATTATTATTTTTACATTTAATTAAATTTTAATTATTTTTTATATATGGGTATCTGAATTGTATATTTTAGGGGTTTATCTCAAGGACATTACTGCTAAAAAAATTAAGATTTTTCACCACTTCCATGTTTTTTTTCATGTCTTATCTTCTTTCTGGTCACATATTATATAAAGTATGACCATTAGGGCATTGTAAGAAATATTTGTGGGGGAGGAACATGTTTGGTAGATTATGATGTTGTGGTTTTTTATTTTCAAATTTATTGTGTTTCATTTTGTGTTAAAAAACATGTGATCTCAAATGGTTATTATTATCATTTTTGATTCTCATGCCAATCAATAAACTATGATATCCACTATATCTGGACATAAATGAATTATGAAAATTAATTTGGTTCAATTTCACGAATTTGGAAATTTAATTAAAATACATATGATTTTTGAATCTCATCCACACATTTCAATAACTTTATCTTTAAATTCATTTTCATTAGGTGATTCTAAACCAATTTTTACATATTCTTCACATTCACCTCATTTCATGAGAGAACTAGTTAATTATAATTTTAATTAGATAATGATTTATTTTTCTTCAACAATATGTTTAATGTGCTTGTGATTTAAAATATTAGGGAAATTTATTAGATGTATAATCCCCATTTCAATACGAATCACCATTAATTCTTGTCTTACATAAACAATTAATCATTTTGGGCCCCTAAAATCATTATATATCCAATTCAGATATCAAATTTACAAACCCATATTCTTTATACATCTTAAACTGTAAGTGAAAATTAATGATCTAGTTGAACAAATGTTTGGGGGAAGATGACTTATGGTGTTATACCATATTTGGTGATTCTTTGGGTGAAGATTCAAATTATTAAAGGGTATTTATACTACTGGAAAATATTTTTCTAAAATATTTTCCCTTATATATACATTATATAAGAATCATTGATCATATTTTCAGCTCTCAATGAATTACAATTTTTCATATTGGTATCTACCAACAGAAAAATGTTGTGTGAAATTAGTGTGGTTCAATAAAAGAGAAGAAAATTTTCATTTTCTCTTGTTGAAATATTAATGCTGTTGGAAGGAAAGAATATTATCAATTATTCTAATATCGTATTTCTATCTATGAAGAGTGAGGATGAAACCATACTTGATTGTATATTATTATCATCCATTTTTTCATCAAAAGATGCAATGTTACATCATTCATCCTCATAACATTTCAAATTTTTTACCCCCAATCCATAATCCAAAGAACAACCCAAAAACATCCTCAATATAATAAAAATTGGTTTGGATCACATCAGGTAGATATATATTAATTTATCTACACTATAGAGATTCATATCTAATTTTGGATAAGAAAATCCTTATTGAAAATCAATATTTGTGTATTGAAGTAATGTTTTTTATATGTATGTTCATTGTGTACATGAGAAGAGAATTGATGTAGAAATGTATAGAATGAGATTAATAGATAATATGATTATTTTTAAAAGTGTCAAGAATTATTTTGTTTCATTTTTATAAATTAGTTAACCAAATTTGATTGTGTTTTAAATTTTTCTTGATATGATATTCATGCTCACTTGATCAGAAGTCCATGTGTTATGTGTGGGCGAACTTATTGTTCTAATAATTCCAGTATTTTTTGTGTCTATTTCAATTATTTAAACCCCAAAAAATTAATAATTGGATTTAGATATCCTTGTTTTTGGATTTTTGGGATTTCATTAGCTAAAAAATTAAAATTACACAATTCTGGAATTGTAAATTTTTTCAGTCACTATTATATTTTAAAATATAATT
Organism: Viscum album; assembly: GCA_963277665.1. Taxonomy (NCBI): domain Eukaryota; kingdom Viridiplantae; phylum Streptophyta; class Magnoliopsida; order Santalales; family Viscaceae; genus Viscum; species Viscum album. The sequence continues at coordinate 323,043,285 of OY728143.1, forward strand.
TTTATATTTATCAAAATCATGTATTTAATTTTTTAGTATATTTTTCTTTGAATATATCTATTTCAACTGGTCCACGTGTATATTCGACCATCAAGATTCCCAAATAATAATTTTAAAATGGAAGTCATTGATGGATGATAAAAGGTACCCCACCTCATTAAATTGGCCATAAATTAAGAAGCATGCATCAAAATGTTATTATTACACCTATAAAATATATTATCCTAAAATAATCCTTTCCTTGATAATCACTAGTCTAATATTCAATCAATATGGTGGTCATTCAGAGCGTGAAATTGGAGTATGTTGAAGAGTAACATCTTCCAAAAAATATTTTCTACATAAATGAGCTATAAATTTTTCACCACATTTAAAAAATAGTTTATAATTTTTTGGGAGACCTAGAAGAATTTTTGGAAAAAAATTAAGAAGTAAGGTAAGATATATTTGGATGTATATGGTCCAAATTGGGGCATATATTCCAAATATAGAAAATGTACATAATATTTTCCACCGTCCTGTTCAATATATTTTTATATAAACTTTATTTCAAAGTATTGTTGGATTAGTGGGAGTGGTATATGTTGGGGAATATATGATATAAGAGATTATTATTTCGTTTTGTGATCTTTTAATGAATCTATGAACTCTATGAAGTGGTGGTAATTTATGATGTAAAGGTGTTTTAAGTTTGAATTTGTTCCTTCCATTGCAAACTCTATTCTTTTGAGTTGTCCTTTAAATTGTGTTTGAAAAATAAAGCGGTATAATTTTTATATTTTTTAATTTATTCAATTATTTAATTGTTTAATTATCATATTATTGTTTCCAAATTAATTTCTTGTTGTTTCAAAATCGTTGTTTGATGTCACCCCTTTGAGAGAAACATGTTTAATTCATTTTGATTGCTCAAAGGTCATTGGATAATCTAATAACATTCATTAATGGATAGAAATAAATATTTGATTTATAAATATTATTTCTACTATATTTATATGTATACCTTATGTTATTTTAGTGTATATTGGTTTATTATATTAGGATTTAATTATCAACAATGATAAAGGGAGTGTTTGAAGATCGATGTTTGTCTATCAGTACCATGTTTAGCATGCCATTATTAAGCATAGTTTGATTATTATTTCTAATAACAATAAAAATTTTTTAATGAATTCCTATTTTCTATAATTTTATATTATTTACCTCAATTAATATCCCAAATTTTAGTTTTATCGTTAAATAAAACTAATTAACAAAGTGATATTTGTAGAGGTTAGGTTACAACCTCTTCTTGGGACCACCCTATGGTCAGCACTATGAAACTTTGTATGTCTAAAATTAATGAACAAAGTAACATTACATAAAACCCCAGAAGAAATATTTCCAAAGAGTCCATGGAGAATTCCAATGGAAACTCACCAATGACTTGGGGGTGTCCAACGGTCTCTTTTAAGGTATTCCAAACAAGACCGATCCTAAGAGTATCAAGGTCCTATTAATCATAAGGAATAAGAAATAATGAGTAGATATTTCCATGGTATATACTACAATAATAAATATATATCCATTGGGTTGATATTTCTATAGAATCATTTAGAATCAGCATCCATGGGTTAGAAATTAAAATGAATCAAATAACATTATCATAATCCATGATGTAAAAATGTCTATGGCATCCGATGAAATTAGAAAAAAAGGAGTATTAATGTCCATGACATTCATCACAACAATCAATTCATTCATCACATTCCATTTCTTTTTATAATAGAAAAAAAACATGATTCCATCCAACCCATTCTTCATTTTTTATGTAGTCTCATTTAACCATTTCATTCCACATTTTCTATTTATGTAATCAGATGACATGGAGTCATAAAAATTATCATATTTATTTTTTCAATTCACATTTAATTTATTAAGGTTTCCAATACTGTTGTGAAGAAAATGGAAAAAAAATGTGGTGGAATATCAAACAGAATATTCATAAATACACCTTAAAGGTGGAATGTGTTGAGTTGATCAATAACCAACTCAATAATGTTACTATTGGAAGACCTAAATAGGTCCCACAAAATTTATACAAGTCATTAATTTAATTTTAATGGAATCATTGATGGTCTACAAATAATAACAATGACAATAATGTATATAAATAGAATAAAATTAATGGAAATTAATGGACCATCTATCATATACGATAAGGATAAGAATCATACAATATATTCCCAAAATTTGGATTAGAAGATGTGAAAATTTGCGAAAGAATGTAAAACCATGAAATATTGAATGTTATCTTGCACACAAATGACTTTTCCAATAAAAATACAAATGAAACAATATGCAAGATGAATTATGAACTCACCGACACAATTACAATCAGATTAATGATGTTTTAATCATTTAATGGGCCGTAAAACAATATCAAATAATACGATTTTATATTCAAAAAGATAAAATAAAACAATATATTTGCTAGAAAAAAAATTAGGAGATGAAAAAATATTTTTAATAAAAACATAACAATAATTATTAAATTTTAGCAAAAAAATGGTTTTATAGTTTAGATTTTTGGTTGGAAAAACCATGAGACAATAATTCATCCCGCTCTACATTCATAGGGACCACACAAGACTCATGTATTTATAATGAAAAAACATGCATAAACTATGATTCATTATTAAACTATAACTACAATGCCCTAGCATGGTAGTGTAGAACTAGGTGCATAATTAGGGAAAACTATATTCCCTCTTCTTCTATTTTTTCAACCCCTTGTAGTTTAATCAAACTATGTTGCCTAGGTTGAATGATTTGTACTAACCTTATGGCCTGACATCAAATCTCAAAAACATGGGTTCTAGGATCCAAACTATCCCTGGAAACCCTCGATACTCATAAAAACTCATTAGTAATTACAACTAAGTAAAAAATAAGTCATATTTACTGAAATTAAAATGATCTATACCTCATAAAACCCCATGATCATACAATATTCCCCCGATAATAAAATTTTCCCATGAACTTCCTTTCCAAGGGTGCTCATGAATCACGAGAGAATAAACTCGATAAATGAGAACATACGTCAGCCTCCCACCCCCTTTTCATGCCCTATAAATGATTGTTCTAACATATCACTGATACTTGAGGAACTGACCATCTTTAGATATACATCATGATTCTATAAATGATATAAATAGGTTTCTCATCAAATCTCATATCAATGTGTAACTGAACCACATCAGTTTGAAGACTATGAGATGGTTTTTAATGATAAATGTATAATTGAGATACATGGAAGATATCAAGCTTGGATTGGTGCCTCTGAGGTAGCTACAATGATAAGGATACCCGACTGATTGTATCAAGAATCTCGAATGACACAACATATCATGGTGAAAGCTTACATTGTTTATTAATTTTTATTTACCCAACCCCAAAAATCCCCAATATAGTACATTGAACGATTACATAGACATACGATTAATCAAAATAAAGTTTTAATGGGAAGGTAAGATTAGTGGTCTTTCTAAACAAGATAAAAACATTATCCCTTTATTAAAAATTAATAAAGAAATTATATTATGATTTTTTTAAAAACATTATTCTATCTAGCATATATTATCCAATATTTATTAATATTTTTTTGGAAATATTTGGGAATGAAATAAAATGTATGGTGATCTAAAATTCTCATGAATGGTCATGTTCAATAGAATCTACAATGAAAAAATAATAAATAATAAAAACAAAAAGGTAAATAACATAACACACAAACCATTTATGAAGCTAGAAAAGAAATAAATGAAATTGAAATAGAAGTAAATGAAAAATTTAAATTAAATCCACAAATAATTAATGAAATTCATCCATAGATTTTTACATAGTAAAAATATCATAGGTAATAATAACCGAAATCTAAAAGAAAGAAATTATTTATTATTGGATTTCATAACAGATATAATAAAAAACTATAACGTAATGACCATTAATTATATGATATAAAACTATTGGTAGAGTTAAATTTAATTTTTAATATTTTATTTCATAAAAGAATTTCAATACATCGAGGGGTTAAATAAATTCTGAGCCCCACCCATCACTTCCATTCCAAATGTTTTTTTTCATACTGAATAGAAAATAGAATTAATAAAAAAGGTGCCTTATCATCAAATATATGAATTGTTTATATAATTCATATTTTTCCAATATTTACCCAATACATCTAATATGATTAAATATAAAACACCATAAATATAATTGTGATATTTTTTAATAAAAAAATAAAATACATGATTAATGATATGGATAGTTAGAGAAAATTTAATGTAAAATGATTATTTTTACTGAACTACAATAATGAATAATATAACTGAATTTCAATAATATAAAATTTAAAAATAATCGTAAACTATCCAGTGAATGATTATGGATTATATCAATATGAATTATTCTCATTAGAGTATTAAAATTGGGACATTATTATTATGGAAATGAAAATATATGTAAGAAAATTATTAATGAAATTATATTTTCCATTTTTAAAAAATATTTACAGTTCATTTATTTTTAAATAAATTTTATCAATAGTTAATTTAAAAATATCATTATAAAATTTCAAAGGAAGATTCAATCAAATTATTGTGGGTAATTTGGTATGAGGTAAAAATAATAAAACTTTTTCGTTGTGAAAATGTTAGTGAAGATCCTTATTTATAAAAAGACTACTAGATTATTTTGAAATATATGTGTAATATAAAAAGTGGGAAAAATTTCTATTTATATATTAATTTTTAACATTTAATGAAATAAAACTTTTATTAATTTTCGAAAACACGGTTTTTTATGAAAACAAATTTCTGATAAAATATAAAAATGAACAAATTTTTTATTAATTATGTTTTATAAATCTTCTAATTACCAAAGAGTGGTAAATTGGAACAAATACATGATAATAATTATGAATAACCCCTGGAGAAGAATTATGATTTTTTTCTAAATAATGATAAAATAATTTCCATTATTTTAAGGTCAGATGTATATAATCTCTACTAAAATGAGATTGTGAAGTAAACCATTGAAACGACCATGATGTTGAAGTGGAAATCAAATGATGATTCTTTTATCTATAAAAAATGTAAATAAATCAAAAACATGTTTGATAAAATATAGGAAAAATTAATTATATAGAACTTTATATAATATTAAATATAATTAGGATGTAATTTACCACAATGGAAACCAATTCAGTTATGAAATTTTTTACCACATGGAAACTCTTAATTGAAATCCATTAAGAAGGAAAAAATTAAAATTGAATCATAAAATACCATGAATAATGATTAATTCATGAAATTACATTTCAAATGAGAATTGTACATACCATATAAAATATGTTAGGTGTACAACATTAAAATATTACTCAATGATATTAAATTGGAAAAAAATCCCTTACTGTGAGGTATATTTTTGTTGAACACCCTTTAAACTCAATTATAATGGTATTATTCATGTTAATAACGTATAATTGTATCATATTAATTTTCATGATGTCATATATGATCCTTTTATAATATCTTATCCCCCACTTTTCAAAAAACATTCATTTTTTCACTCTTTCGATTGTAATTTCCATGTTGTACAAGTATGTTTCAACTTGTTATATTTTTGTGTTTCTATTACATCGATCATGATTTCATAATTTATAAGAATAATAAATTATTTTAATATAAAATATATTTATTATATATTTATATAGAGTAATATATAAAATTTATGGAAATGAAATGAGATACACAGTTCATGTAGATGGTAGGCCATACGTATGCACGAACTTTGATTACAGTTTTTTCAAATTAAATGAATTATAAGTAAATGATATATATTTATTTTATAATTCAAATTTCATTTTCATGTATTATATTTTATATATTTTTATTAATTCCATCATTAATATATTCTATATAATGTTTAAATGAATCACAACACAATAAGGAGGCAGTAGTCTACACATCCACAAACAATATTATCATATTCAGAAAAAAATGAAAATAACGAATTTATGTGTTATATATTAATTCATAATGGATAAGTTCATCATAAATATCATAAATATCATATATAAATTATATATAAATTATTATACGTGACATTGAATGATTATAATATTAGAACGTTCGGCATCTGTTCGTAGGGGTGTAGTCCACTGTACACAATAATGAGATTGTGTATCCCATTATAAGTGTGTATATGAAATTATAGGTCAAAAAAATCTCCTAAAAACATATCATTATATGTAATATACTGTAGTTATTATATAAAAATATATACAAATAATTTAATGAATATAGGATAAAATGAAACAAATGTTCTGGTGCTCTCAGAAAACTCACTCTTCCTCTTTATTGGTAAGTATTAGAGCTGGATAAGGAATAACATTATAATAATATGTTTGAAAATATGATTAGTATTATAAAAGAAATCATTTAACATAATCTATATCTCATTTTGTTTTTAATTTCCCCACCATGCCCTTTATGCTTAGTGTTAACATGACTCCTTCAGGAAATATACTTTTACTAAAACCAGAAAGTATATTGTGATTAGCAATAATCATCATGAGAAAACATTATAATAATTTATAGAACATTGAAATTATAAAAAATTGTTTAAATATAATATACCATAGTATTATCCTTAGTTATTCATTTCCATCAACTATTAAAATCATCCCTTACGGTATATAATTAATATTTTTATTATCCTATGCATATCCTTCAAGAGTGTCAAACCAAGTGCACTATAAAGCCTTTTGTAGTGTTCCATGTCATTCACAATTGAATACCAACACACAATTTTTGAACCATTTACCATAGGTATGGAATATTTTTTTTCAAACTACAGGACGAAAATTGTTTAATTTAGCAATGTTATTTTTCTAATGAGAACAGGTTGATGCATCAATGGGCTTTAGAAAATCTAGGTTCAAATCGTCACCTCTAGTCCAAATCAATCCTCATATACCAAGTAATATATTTAATTAAAAAACAATTCTACTTATTATTAAATATCAATATTGAGAAAATGATATAGATTTCTCAAAATTTACTCGTTCATTAAAAAAATTCAATGTAAAATACCATATATAATAATGAGATATTGTTAATGAAATTATCATATACATGATAAATTTTTGGATAAATAGGGGAAATTCAATCTACAGTGATTATTTAATGTAGACGAAATATTAATAAAGGAATTTAATTTAAATAATATCCTTGTTCACAATAATCATAAACTATATAGTGGGAAAATAAGGATGGTATCAATATGAAATAAACACATTAATGTTAGAAGAAGGGTTATTTTCATTAATTAAATATAAATTTATTTTAAATCATTCTTGTGGAAAATATTCATTTCATTTTGAATTAAATTTTGAAAATAATTGTCATCATTAATTTCTTTTCAAATAATTATCTTTACAAATATATTTTCAAAATTGAAATAGATTATTCAATGAAATGACAGCAAGATAGTTATTTTGTGGCAAAATGAACATTCCATTTGGAATGTAAAATTTTTAGAAAAGTGCCTTTCTGAGAGAGGGAAAATTTAATTCCATTAGAAACTTTTTGTCATTTAAGAGTCGTTAATTAGAAATTTAAAATTATTTTAAAAATTATAATGAAAAAATATTTTCAAATCATTATTAAAAAATTAATTATTATAAGAAAATAGATTTCCAACCAAAGATGGAAATGAAGTTGGATTTTATTAAAACCATTTTATAAAACATAATAAGTACTAAACAGAATAAAAATTACTTTTTCCAGAAAATAATTATGAATATATAGAGAAGAAATAAATGATAGTATTTTCTATTAAATTATCAAATAAATTTTCTTTAATGTAATTTCCTATGTAACTAATTCCGAATAAATATAGGTTGTGATGTAAAAACCTAAAATGACCATAATGTTAATGTGAGAATGAACCATTGAGTTTAATATTTAATATAAATTTAAATCGAAATAAAAAATTTAAATAAAAAACTATATAGTCAAAATTAAGTATACACATAATCATATAATATTAATGAAAAAAATTATGTTATATAACACAATAAAAAGAAGACGAGTTATAAAAGTTTTACCATTTGGTAACTATTAATTCAAACCCCATTACTTGAAATAATTCGATTTCAAACATAAAATATAATTAATAATGAATTATTCATGATATTACATGTCAAATGGGTTATATATATATTATAAAATAATTTAGGTCTATAATATTACAATATTTCTCAATGGAATTATATGGAGACCGAACCCCTTACCTTAAACTATTTTTTAGTTGAATGACATTTATCATTCTTTATAATGGTTTTAAACAAGTTAATAAATTATTATAGAACCCTATATATATTTATTATATCATATATGAATCTTTTATAACATCTTTTCTCCCACATGTAATAAATTTATAATTATTTTCACTAATTTAGGTTTTAATTGCCTTGTTTTTTAAGTAAGTTTTGATATGTTTATTTTTTATTTCTATTACATAGATGATGATTTAATAATATCCAAAATATAAGAGATAATTTTAAAATTCTATACCTTTATTATATGTTTATTTAGATTAATTCATAAAATTTTATGATAGAAAATGAAATAATCCTTTCATGAAGATGGTAGACCATTCGTACACATGAACACTGTTTCCATTTTCATTTCATTACAAACGAATGAAATGTAAGTAACATATATATACATATATTATTATTATTAAATTTTTATTTTTATTTAATATATAACTCATATTTTAGTAAACCAGTACATACTACATTCAACTTAAATTGTGAGCTAATGATATCGATTTGACGAGGTGTTAGTCCACATGTGTAACAACGACGTTATCTAATTCCCACAAAAAGTAAAAAAATTGTATTATGTTATATATTAATTCAAGAAGAATAAATGAAACATTAATATCATATATAAAATATTTAAAAAATAAATATATGAATATTACCAACCATTAAAAGTGGTAAAGGAAGAATAAACGATATCGATTCAGGTGGTAGTAGTCAACCTTACACTGAAAAGATGACTGCATATCCCATTTCAAGGAACTGTGTTAATTTGTAGTTATAAACTTTAATATAAATGAATATCGGTATATTTATGATACGTAGGATTATATACAAAAAATTTATGAGAACATCTGAAGGAGTAGAGAAATAAAAAATATAAATGTGCATGTTCATGAATGTTACCACTTCTTTGGGTAACTCCTTTTAGATGATACAAAAATACATACTTGGTAATATTTCATCCTAATGGAAGGATTCATTTATGTAGTTATAAACTTTTTTTTATTTGGTTAGGGAGTGGGTGATCCAATATTTTGTAGGGTTGATATGAATTGAGGGTGATGAGTGTCCATTTATTGTATAACATGAGTGAAATTCTTGTAAATATAAAAAGGTAAAGACTATTGGGATGTATCCCTTACATATTGTATCAAAAATAATTAAAAAAATTAAAACAATAGGATATATTTTATAAATATTCCCATAAAATGATTTTTGGACAAGTGTCAAGGTCATTTGTCCCCTTAAGATTGATGTCTTCCCACTCATTAAAGTCATTTTTACATTAATCAAGATAACTAATATTAATAGTTTTCACTCATATATTTGGTCAGTATGTAATATGAAATTATGGAAAAGTAAAATTATTCTTATTAAAAATTTGGAATTATTTTTTCCAATTGAGAATAACATAATTTTCCGAATTAAATTTAAAATTCATCCCACTTACTTAACGAGAAAGAGGAATGTCAATATAAAAATGATAAGATGATTAAAATTTGTATATATCAAAATTTAATATGAAGAAGATTAAAATAACCTATATTTTATTAATGAATTTTTAAAATAATTTATTTTAACATTAAAACAATACAAAATATTATTTGACATTCTATATGTTGTTTTTGGACAGTTAGTTTTCCATTAAAATTTATTATTTTTCATTATTAAATAAACAATGAAAGAACCCAAAAAAACAAAATCACCATAAGAAAATTTTGATATAATGATCTCAAAAAGTAATTTTATTTTTTCACATAAAATTTATAAATGATTAATAATATATATGTTTTAAATGAGTCATCTAGAAAAATGTTTAAAATGATTCTATAAAAAAATGGATCTTTTTATATTTAAAATTGGTTTTTTAATTTTTGATACAATTCAAATATAGTAGATAAGTTACAAAAAATATTATTGAATAGATAAGATATATTTCTGTAATATAATTGATGAATATTAATTAATTTAATTTTTTAAGACAAAACATATTTGGGTGCATTAATATAGATCATTATACAAAAAAATCCATTATATTCAATAGGTTTTTAAATTCATTTCTATATTATTGGTGACCAATGTATAATAAAATATGTTTTCATAAGCTACTCAATAAAATTCCTAAAATCCAATTTAATAATTATGATTCAATTTATATTAATAATTATTTTATTGTTATTTTAAAATATCCTCTTCCATGTAACACAAGCCATCGAAGGAACTTTTTGTTTTGTGTAACATGAGCTAAAATCAATGTTCCATGTATGGTATGGTATAAAATAAATTTTATATAATTTTAATAGTGATTATGTCTTAAATTATCATTATATTTTCTTCCCTTCTCTATTTGGTATTCTATTTCATACAAATTGTTGGAAAAAAATTATTCTATTAGAATTTAATAGTGTTACATAATATGGATTTATGTTGTTTTATTGAGACTCCACATCAAAAAACATGATAAAAAAAATTCAATGCCTTGTCATCATGTTTTAGTCCCAAATGGACTAGATCCAAAATATAAATGTCTAATTCGTACTCATTGAATCTATAGGGTATCTTCATGCTAAATAAATCATGAAATCAGTGGAATCCAATGATCTAATCCAAGGAATTCTAGTCAATAAATATCAACGGAGTATTAATGTCATTTTCATCTAATAGAGTTTGTGATAATGAGTATAACTTTATAAGGCATCCACTACCATAATAAATATGTTTAATTAGAGAATAAAGTTTTATGAAACCAATGGAATAAATATCAAATAAGTAAAAATGATCATGACATCCACTACCGTTGTCAATATCCATGGAGTAGAAATATCCATAGAATACATAGGAATAAATACTTGATGAGTAGAAATTTCCATGGAACCAACTACCATAATTGAAGAATTCATTCATTTACACCACATTTCATAAGCATAAATAGACCATGATTTCAACTTTTTTTTCCTCATATTCCATTTATACACATTTAAACAATTCATCACACACATAAAATTCATGTAATTTATTATAAAATAGGCATAATCCATCTCATATTCCATTTGTTAAATATTCATTCAGTATATTAAGGCTAGAAACAATGTTTGTGAGCTCACACACACACAATGTGGTCATATATAATATGGAATATACATAAATACTCTGTAATAATAGAAATAGTTTAGATAATCGATCTACAACCATATAATGGTACAGGTTGGAAGTAAAAATAAGTCCTATGAAATATATGTGGGAAAATCATTTAATTTTTTTTCGAAATTCATGATTGTCTATCATGAGGAATACTATAATAATTGTACATAAAAATATAAATAATTAGTGAAATGTAAAATCCACCTAACATATACTAGTGGTGGAACACTCACCTAGTATAAACCATGGATTTTGTCCATATCAAGTGTAAAATAAAGAATAGATGAAAACCATGTGAATATCACATATTATCTTTCTCAAAAATAACTCCATTGATACAAATTCAAACACAAAAAAAATCATGATGAATGGATATGTCACTTGTGATGATCCAGCAAGAAAAATAATGTCTGGATTAATTTCCGGATCGTAAAACGGGATTAAATCATCGTATTTGATCTTCAATAGGAAATTGGTGTTTCCCAATATGATGGAATAATGGTTGTAAAATAAAAACGTTTTTTAAGAAAATTTATAGAAAATTTTGAAATTCTAAACAAAAACACTGCAAACCACAATTTGGGATGATAGTTGGGAAAATTGTGTGACAATTTCACAAAATTCTCTTTCACAAGAAATATATATCATAGTATGTACACGTAGTTTTCTAATACTTCAGAAAACCATTATTTAATCCTTTTATAAAAACTACATATACTCCCACATGGTTGTACGACCCTAGGTGCGTGGTTTGCATAGACCATGCACCATTTTCTTGTCCCAATAAAATCCTATATGGTTTAGTCAGATAATACAGATATTGGTGAATGGAATATAATTACAAATATTCTAAGCATACCTATCCAATAAGTAGGTTCTGAGATCCTAATATTCCCCAGAAACCCCTGAAACTCCGGTGACCTCATTAGACATTCATAATATATAAAGAGAAATATTTTATACCCAAATTAAAAACATTCAATCTTCTTGGAAAAACTTTTGTATTACAATATCCACCATGTGACATTGCCTTAAAAGTTAACATTGAATTTTTATAATATCATGATACATGTTTATTCTACATTTCTTATGAATCCATTATCTTATGATACAATACTCATTATGATATTATTCCAAGACAATCCTCAGAATATTTTTATTTTATGATATCATGTTATATCATGGACAGACTTGTTATGTTTCTTTGTCATTATTTTTCCCATAATATTCTTTTTTTCTCACCCCTTTCATTATGTATTCCTCTGGTTATTCGATATCGTTTTAGGTGATCAAATAGATATGATGATCTCATTATGAAAAATATAATTAGGAAATTTTTTTTCTTAATAATAACATATAATATCAATGAATATAAAATTTTTTATATTTCTTTTCTAAATGATGGTTATATTAACGAATCGTGTAATAATATATTAAAAAATATTTGGACACCTTGAATAAGGTATATTAAATTCTCCCCAAATTATTTTTATATTATTCTTGTCTCTCAAAATAGATGATATTTTCATCAATAATTATTACAAAAAATATTTCTAGGAAATACCTAGAGAATCTATTCATCATATCCATGAAAGAAATATGGGATTTTTTGTTCAAATATTATCTCTATTAATTTCAAATTTTCATAAGTTATGTTGAATGATATATTTTTTATACTGTGGAAACACAAACCTAAACTACTTGATACAGTGTTCGTAGACTCATATATTAAATTCCTTTGTTTAAATTAGATAAAAATGAGGAATATTACCATCAATAATAATATAGACAATAAACAATATAGAAACTCTTACACATGGTGGATTTTTTTCTTTTCTGAGAATTATAGAATTAGAACGCATCACAAACTAATTATTTCATTTTATTCTCAACTATTGTATATTGGGATTCTTTATATATATAAAATGACACAATTCATGAAAACTCATAGTATCTCTGATAAATTATTCCACACATTATATCCTTATAAAGATGTCACGTGTTCTATAATTTCAATATCATGAGGATCAAGAATATGAAAAAGGGTTGACATAAATCACTCATTATATGAATCAAATGAATGATGTTATCATGGAATAATCATTTAATAAATATATTGGTAGGAATATGTAAAAAAGAAAGATTATATAATCAATGTGAAACTAAAAGAATAATATGTCCATGATAATAAATCAACACATGGATACCAATAGAACTAATCTCATTTTATTGGAATGCATAATCCTGAACACGGAAATACAATTGTCAAGGCCTTATGAAAAGAAACATTACATGTCATTGAGACCACTGTTAGTACATCTCTATGAAATGTGTTGGCATACAAAAAATACTCAAAACATTTTTAGTCATCATAAGACCAATCATTACATCAAAGGGAAATCTACTTTCTTGAAAAACCTTCCATATTATTGATTTTAAGGAATTCACCACAAGATATATTCAACCATCCATAATATTCCCTAAGGAACAATTGGCTGAAGAAATACATGGATTCCCAAATAATAAAGAATATATAATTTCTATACATGATCGACCTGCATTATTAGTGAATTGTCATCAAAAGTCATTATTTCCCTCCTTTTAAATATATGTATAACATGGTCATAAACCTTCCTGAGAAGGAATTTAGAGAGTCAAAAAACATTTAGTTAACTTTAAAATAAATATCCAGCTTGGAATAATAATATAATGTACAAAATAATTTTCAACAAGTAAAAAAAATAAATAATTTCCTGGTGAAGGTTATCAAATTTTCATTACATTAAATTTTATTTTCACATCGTATATCAAAATGGTTATACAACTATGTCAATAAAAGATTACTAATATCATAAGACATCAAGAGAATGAATTTGGATTGTTTTCAGAAGACATTAGCTATGATGTGAGAATTATTCATAAGATGTTTAATGTGGTAGGAATGTGTATCCCCTCAAATAAAATAAATAATACCACCTAATTTATGGGTTTATTTCACTCAACCTATATTATATATTTTTATATCATTATCATGTGATATTGAATGAAAGTTGAGTTAAAAAATCCTACATACGAAGGAAACAAGTAAATCAATAGCTGCATGTACAGGGGACCATTATTAGGATAGTTAATCCCATGTGTAACTATTAAATAATATATAAATTATTAATGTGATAAAAAATAAAAAGAACACCCCAAAATCGGAACAATGTGTATAATATATAACATATCTCAATGATTAAAAATTGAAACCAGGAAAACAATTTCCATTTGAGTAGTACTCTTATAAACACCCCTTTAAAGAGAGGGAATGTTAGTAAACTTAAAATTCCATGACCATAATATAATTTATGATATGATATCTAAATAAAGATGTATATATTCTATATATATATGAATTTTTTTTCCTAATAAAAAAAAATTATAAAAGAGAGGAATTTGGTATGAAAACCCATAAGAATTTACATGCATTAAAATAAAAACCCCTTAATATATAGGGACAAAAGATGAAAAAAACATCTATTAAAACATAATTCTAGATATAAACATTTATTTAAAATTTATATAAACAAAAGAAATTTTATTAGATATATAATAAAATAACTATATCAAAAAGTGGAATTTAATATAAAAAAACTTACCTCTATTTTAATTCGATCATCAATTGTTAAAATAACAATATTAATTAAATTAAAATCATTAAATTCCTACTAGATAACCACATTATTATATATGACCATTTAATATTTTAATTTATATTCATTATTTACATAGATATATTATATATATTTTATCTATTTTCAAAACCACATTTATGTAATCATAATCTCATTGAACCATGATCGTGAAAGAGGAGTTGGTATCTATTATGTTTCCAAATTAAATCACTGGTAGGTAATACAAGGTAATTGAATTTATTTTATAAGATTATTTATAAATTTCAATATCATTCCTTGTTATTTTTTTGATCGATGGAGATAAAGTTAGTGATAATAAAAATTTTCTATTTCATAATAGGCTAATAGTGATGTCTTAATTAATGGGTAATCTGTTGTATAAAATTACCAATGTAATAATAAAATAATTAATTATATATCTATATATATATATATTAACATTCTTTAAAACTAGTAATTCTGTTATTATTTTTATTTAGGAAATTAATGCATAGTTTTTCAAATGTATTTGATTAAATAGACCAAAATCATAACATTCATTGATTAATGGATAAATATAATATGAATTAGTGTTAATATAATTATAAAAGTAAATAATGAAGTATTATTGAGTTTATTTTTGTGAAATAATAGAATTATAATTAATTATAATGATATCATAATTAGTATAATGTCATTTTTTAGAAAGAGGATACCATTTTCCTTTTAGTTCACTCATTTTTAATGATTGAATAATGATAATCATGCACTGGTCATAAAATTAATAGTATCTCAAATTTAACATAAAACCCATAATTATATTATAAAAATAATAATTATCCAATTATACCATTATTTGGACCATCCATGAGTCATGTTAATTAAGATAAAATTGTAAACTAATCACTCCATTGATGGTGCAGTCCACATGTAAACATTGACAATGATTCCATTTTACATAGAATGATATAAATGTATGCTACATTATATAATTTCAGAATATATAATATAATAAAAATTATATAATTATATTTTACAATAAATTTTATTAAAATCCATGTAATAAGGTGAAGGAAAACGAAACTTGTTGTGTTTTGATGTAGTAGTACACATATCACATGAGGGAAAATTTTGATTTTTTTTTAAAAAATGGGAAGGTGGTAAATTATTCTAGGATAATTATAATAAAATTACATTATAATAATTATAGTAATTTTAAAATCTTATATTTGGAAATTATAATATAGGATGATTTTAATCACATAACAAAATATTATTTTGAAAGAGAGGTTAATAACCTATTACTCAATTCATGGATTATCACTATAGTAAATGGGGTTAAACACTTCAGGTACGGTCTTATGATTAAAACAGTGCATTATTATGCTTGATATAATTGTTAAGGATAAAATTAGTTTTTTTGGAATATAATTATAGTTATTTTTTCTGAGGGTAATTGACGATAGAAGTGACCCTTTAATAAGTGAAAAGGGATGACATTTTTTTATAATACCACAAGTATATACTAATGGGAAGAAAATAACGAGGAATACTGATTAGAAATTGATATATAATTATGGAGCAATGGGTATTACTGGTAATTTACTCATACACCCATTCTGACATATTTGTTTAACATGTGTGAGCTATTTTAATTTGACATTATTCACTTTTAAAATTTACCTTTTACCGTTGAAGCTAGTTTTTAACTATGATACAAGTTTAGTATTCCCAAAAAAAATGTGGTCCCAATATAAAATTGATACTTATTTAATATAAATTTTAAATACATTTAATTTTATTCATTTTTTATAATTGAAAGGGATTAATTTTAGTATAAAATTATAAAATTTATTAGAAACATTTTTGGAGAAGATATTATGTATTTTCTAAAATATTAAATATTAGTTTTTAAAATGAATTTCATAATTAAATATTTAAAAATAAAATAAATATCTCAATTCATAATAAGGATTAATGAAATTAGAATTCATACATATATGATAATAACGTTATAAAATCATGTAATTTTTAAAAATGTTATTTTCCAGAATTCACATAATAATTTTTTTTTGAAAATTCACAAAATCTAATAATTAGAATATAGTAATTAAATTAATCCATGAAAAATCTATATATTCTCAAATTCAATTAGAAAACATTTTTTTAATATTTATATTAAATAACCAAATATAGTGGAAAACTATTCATATTACGAAATTACTTTTGTAAATATTAAAACATTTATCATTTTATTACCAATAAATTAATAATTATTTAATTTCCAATAAATTATTTATATTATTAATATACTTATAATAATTAATTAGATGATTCTTGTAATGGAAATACATGTCAAATATATGGTTAATATTTTGATAATAAACTTCAATGTTTAAGATGAAAAATTTAGTCATTTCAGTTATAGTAGATGATTTTCATTTTTGATAAATATATTTATTATCTAATTTAAATAAATATTTCATATATATGTTACTCCTATTCATTCTATTAAATTAAATAGTTAAATTTTAATAATCATATATTGTATTAAAATTTTTCTCTAAATATAGCATAGTTTGTTTTCGTTAATTTCTATATGTGGAGAATTATTTGTAAGACATTGACTTTTTAAAGTTATTATATTTTTAAAATCTCGAGGTTTCATATTATCCCCCCAAAAATAAATTTTTTTCGTGAACATTTTAATTTTTACCCATTGAAGAATGTTGGTGAGTGTATTCTTTACATATTTATCAGTATTGTTATAACCTCTATTATAAAAAATACAATACACTCATTGGTTAAATTATGTAACATATCATTCTCCAAATAAGTTTAGCCATTAAACGAACAAATATCAATTATGTATAAGCTCTTATAATATATTATCCATAACATACCTTTCTTAAAAACCCTCTAATATCCAAGTCAATATACCATAATAATGTTATACATTGCTATAAAATTTAAATATATTTGTAAACATCAATTGTTATTAACCACTAGGTCATATTGTCACACAATACACAATATATATCATTATCTAAGAATAATTATACACTTCACCAAAAATATCATGAATAAATTTTAAATGTCAGGGATACCAATACTGTTAAACCATCATATGTAATATCAGTATCAGTCATATATTAAACCTATGATATATCCATATATCCACCAAGTGTTAATATATAGTTATAAAAAATTATAATATTTTAATAATTTCATTTTTCAATGTTATTAATAAAATTAAAAATGTTTTTTGTAAGACTCGTTTTTATAATGTATATCCTGCTATTATTTTTTATTAATCCCATTTTTTATTTCTCCTTTATCTTTTAACCTTGGTGGTTTATCCTTATTTAAGATGTAGAGAATTTTCATTGAAAATGAAAAATGTTGGGGATGTTTTTATTTTTGAAATAATTTAGTCATCGTTTAAACATATTCAAGGGAAATATGAGTGTTTCCATTGAGTTTTGAAGGCTTATATGGTTATAGAAACTCTTTTGGAGAATACAATATTAAATCAATATCTAGAGCATATAACCTCCATGTAATTGTTACACAGTGTATAATTATTGTAACATCTCAAAATTCAAATGTAATAAGCTTTTATTCGATAGAGTATGGGATACACATCACCTAGTACATAATGGAAGATAATTTAATTATAATTTAAAAAATATATTTACAAATTTAATATAATATATAGCTTTAAATTCAAGGAATACCGAGTTAGCGTGCATCAAACGCAACAAAGACCATCTTCAATAGTTTGTGTTATATGAAAGGTCAATTTTTAACAAAACAATAATATAAATTCAATATATTATTATAATTATACATAATCATGATGTAAAATTAGATGTTATGAATAGTATTAACTATATTATAAAAATATATTGTATTGAAAATATAAAAATAACTAATATGTTACCAAATAATTATAAATGAAAATATAACCCAATTGAATAGAAAAGAAATAATATTATTTTGATTCTCAAAAATATGTTTTCAGTTAATTAATAAAATTAATTAAAAATATTGAATGATATTAATGAAATATATATGTTATATATTATGTTTAATTTTTTATATTCATCCAATAGAATTTATAGACCTAATATAAGGATAAAGTAAATATTACACACAAAAACCTATTTTTTCATTAAGGAATTTTAAACACCTATTAATGAAGAATAAATTTTAAATATTAATTTTAACCAAATAATTTATTTAATTGGTCAAAATAATCACAATATATGAATATATAATATAAAAATAGGTTATTTTTAGGTTTTGGTATTTTTTTGATGTTTCATTTTTATAAAAAAAAGCGAAAAATATTGAATTTTATATCCAAACATCTTATTCATTTAATTTATTTATAGGAATAAATTATAATTTTAGTTGTTTTTAAAGTATAATTAAATAATTTTATTATCAATTAATCCAATTAAGTACATTCTAATCAATTTAAATTGAAATTGAGAACAAAAAACATAGAAATCTTGTGTACGTTTTTACTTTAAATCTGGATTGTCATCCCACATGCATGATTACTTTTAAATTAATTTCTACCGATTAATTGAAAAGAAAATGAAAAAATGGATTCTATATTTGAAATCAGCATTATTTTTAATTCTTAATAAAGTGAAATTATTTTTTTTACCAAAAATATTAGTTAAGTTAATTATAATTAATTACAATTATTAAGGTCAAATTAACTTTATTAGGAGACTAAACTATGAGCTTAAGGCCTAAATTTACCTATAAACTTTTACAGTACGAATTTTATGGAAATATTTCATCCTTATCCTCTATTGAATCGAATTTGGACCTTAATATATAAAATTCAATAAATAATACATGGGTGGGGTTCCTTTATTTTTAAATGCTAAATAGATTCCACCCCACTTCCATTATAGAAGACCTCTTTCACACCCACTTACTCACACTAATAAAGCAACATTGGATTTTAGAAACCCTAATAAAATTCATCCCCAATATCCCTAACATTCTTATTTACGCCTTACCTTTTGAATAAATAAATTCAATGAAGTCTTTTGGTACAATCCAAAAAATGTTACCCGATTTAGAGGTAACACCCTCACTCAAAATCCACTCTTATTTTTTTTCTCCACTCTCTCAACTATTATTATTCCATAATTATATAAAAAATCTAGTATCATAAATATACTAGGTTGTTTTAATGATAAAATTAATAACAACACATTCACAGTCTTCCATCTAATGGGTAACGAACATAATGTTAATGTGTAATCGGACTACCACCTCACTAAATGATGGTGGTTCGATTTTCAATTATCGCCTCTCGTGGTGGAAATTATGATATAAAACATTATTATATATGATATATTTGATATTTATAATATCTTTATATATATATAATTCTTATATAACACATACATATATATATATCAATTTGTGTACAAATGATAACGTTGTTTGTGGAATTGCAGGCTACCGCCCCTCAATGTGATGTGATCTATTAACACGATAAATTAAACATATAATGGATGGTTTTAATTAAAAATAACTGATATATATATATATTGTATTAATGAAAAAATATATTTATGGAAATATATAACATTTATATATATGTATATAATTTCTTTTATTGCCCTCACACACACAAAAAAGTGATCATGTCGTTTGTGGACGTATTGACTACCACATCCTTGACATGATGTGATTCCTTTAAGTATATATGATTAAATAATATCTTATTTTTGACATAATTATCATTCTTGATGGATGTAATTAAACTTCCTTTATTTACATAATGATCATTGAAAAATGGGAACATTACTCATGCGTATGTATGGTCTACAATCTCCATGATTGTAATGTTGGTTTATTATTTATAATTTAATTAAATGTTTTATATTATTATTTTAAATAAATTATAAATAGTATAAATATTTAATTTTTATCATTCTTTATATTTTATATAATTATCTCTTTTACCACAGTTGGAAAACAAAAGTTATTTTGTCACAGAAACAAAATTTATTCAAAACACACGATGTAATCATAATAATTTATCTAGATGTAAAAAACATGTTAATAAGTGGAATAAAAATTATTATAGAAAAGAAAATGGTTTTTAAGAATGTATAAAATTAACAAAAGTATATTATATAGGATTTCAATGGATGTTCACCTGAAAGGAAACTCAAGGTAATGGACTCTTGTCTCATTTTCATTTTATTAGGCATACATAATTGTTCTAAACCTATCTTTTTATATATGTTGTACATACATCCATATTGACATATGATACCATGAATTATATTATCATAGTGGTATTAAAAAAAATTTATTTAAAGATTACTATATTTTGGTATTCCTATACATTTGTAACTAATTTGGTAAGGATTTCCTTTTCACATTTTTCATCCTTGAGAAAGATGTCATATTTGACACTTATTTATTTTTTTGGTATACCTACTTCCCATGATGATATATTATATCATACATTTATTTATATTCATGCTATTTATATGTCTCATTTTATAATTATGAATTTTTTATATATCAACTCATATGTTAGGGATTTCATCACAATTTCATTTAATTGAGGAATGTTGTATAGTTATGCACCTAGGATCTTTTGTATGTTGTATATATTTCCTTTGAAATTTTATATCATGAATATCCTTCCTCTCATGATATTATAACTCTCATACAATTTCCCCCGTATTTATTTTATGATTTGAAATGTTTCAATGAGGTGTGGGACACATTGGAATATTTAATGAGTCTTTTTTTAAGACTAATCCAAATGATTTTTCAGTGGAATTATTATTAGAGGAAATTATAAAACCATTTTTCCATAAACCCTTTCATTTTCCAATGGTTATTCATTAAAATATTCATGTATTAGTAAAATATCTCCACTCTTTGTTACACAATGTGTTTTTATAAAATCTTTTTAATAAAACATGACTTTATTTCCCTCTTTATTCATAGAATGTTTTATCTTCTTATAAACCATTTTATAATAAATTATTTTGAGATAAAAATTAGTTGGTAAATACAATTCTACCCTTTTTTATTTTCCCTTTGTTCCAAAGGAATCATCATATAGCCTTCCTGATTGGGTACTTTTCAAAAACTTTTTATTGTACAAAAAGAATTCTCCTTTCACATCATATCACATGTAAAAATTTATCCGTCATCATTTATATAAAGCCTAATTTTAAATATTA
The DNA here is from genome assembly GCA_963277665.1 of Viscum album. NCBI lineage: Eukaryota > Viridiplantae > Streptophyta > Magnoliopsida > Santalales > Viscaceae > Viscum > Viscum album. The sequence continues at coordinate 323,065,703 of OY728143.1, forward strand.
ATAAGATTATTTTTATTTAATATGTTTGTAAAATTTTTTTTAGTAAAAAATATTATTAGGACGTTTTCAAAAGAAATGAATATTTTCCGCAAGATTACTATGAAATATTTATTCGTTTTATTCATCAATCACTACAACCATATATTTTACACCACCTGGGATTTTTTTATTAATACTATCAATATTCTTCCTCTAGATGATTTATTATTTTAGTTTTCAAAGATAGAATTTATGATCACTTCATTGATTTATTTGTTAGTCTTTTTGAAATTTATAATGTTGTGTTACCAACAAATATTGCATTTCTCATAATTATCCAATTTTTTGGGATATTTTTATATCATAAAACATATATCATTTTATATATGATGCCTACTTGGATAGATGTTTGATTAATTTGGGTATTATTAATGATTCAATATTTCCCTTTCAATATAGTTATTTGATAACAAAAATAATTTATGGTAATTTATCATAATAATGAATTCATTGGAATGGCAATGACAGGTGGTGGTCGAACCATATATAGCTCCCTGATAGATCGATAGGTTCTTAGGAGACGAATAATTCCGCAAATGGGTTTGTACCTTGAGTTTTTTATTTTCTTGTGAAAGGTATTTATGGTATCATGTTTTCATGTGACTAAGATAGGGAATCGATAATTAATGGATTTTCTAAATTTATATTCATTTATTATTCATCCATGAGATTCTGCATCATCACATATAAGGAAACATTTCATATCAGATTATTTTTTAAATGGGATGAGTTTTAGTTTCTTACCATTACATAGTTATTTTTCCTTATCTAGTTATTTGAATGGAATGTATTTTTATTGATTAAAATTATATTTTTTTATATTTTTCCTTCACAAATTTTTGATTAAATGGTATATGTTTTTTCTTATATATGATTCCACAATTATTACTCTCATTGATTCATTTTTGAATCCATTTTATTTTGTCCCTATTGATAATTTGAGATCACTATTATTATGCCTATTTTTCATTAGAATCAAAGAAGCATACTATCAACGAAAAAAGAGGGTTTAACATATGGATTAGAGTTATCCTAAAATATATATGTTTAGAATGTTGAAAAAAAATTATGTTTTAATTTTTGTATTCAATTATAATGGAATACTCAATTATGTTCTTTGTTTTACAAGACTACTTTACTAATCGATCCATCGAGGATTGATTTGTTGTAATAATGTCAATGTAATTGATAGTAGACACAAGCTCTGGGCATTTGGGGTCGGTCAATATAGTTGTAATTAGATGATGTTTAGTAGATTCCTTGAGAACTAGATTTAAAAAAATATATTAGGGAACATTACCCTAAGGCCTAATTTTAAGATAAGCAAAAATGGAGCCCTATAAATGTTGGTAAAGTAGATATTAGGTTGATCATACTAACAATACATCCATGTCTAGATAGTACATGTGGATTTGGTTATGGAACACATGTTCCTTGTAATAACAACTCTAACAAGGTGTTTCCGGCTTGACTTGGACTAACCTGGTACATGACAATGTGCCTTACTACACTTCAGGTTAGACAATCACCATGAATTTTCTTAGGATAATAAATTTCTTCATTACTATACATTATTAAAGATTAAGGGACATAATATGTAAACTAGGTAAAACCTATGGAGTTTTAGAATAAAGATAAGGTGTCCTGATTTAGAAATACAATTGATGATATTATGGTTACATCATAGACTAAGGAAGACACTATTTGATGACGTATTTGTGGTACTAAATTTTAACTAGTAGAAGTTTTTTACCAGTGGAATTTTTTCTATTATAATCATGAATCAGCTACGGAAAATTCTTGATTTTAGAATAATATGTTTTAGTGGATAATTTTCATTGGAGGAATAATGAATGTACATTTTATAGATATCTGTTTAAGGATATTAAAAACATTTAGGGTTTATCTAATTAGTAAGGAAGTTGCAATTGTATTGAAATGTGACTGTATTACATTTACAAATATAATTGTATTGAATTTTTTAAATGAGTTTATTTAATGATTAAATTTCACGATTTCCCAATATAATTATTTTGGAATTTATATTAATTTTGATTTAGAAAAGTAAATTCTATAAACTGGGTCATAACTTTTCATGTCTGGCATAGTCGATGGGATTGACCCCATGACCAAAGGATGTTAATTGTTTTGAACAAACCACTAACATATGTGATGACCTGGTTTGGGTGTAACTAATTAAACAAAATGTTGAATAAATATTAATGATGAACCAATAGTGTTGCATTTTAGGATGAGAGATTAGTATATTAACCATATTTATTTTCAATAATAAATAAAGACAAATTGTGTAAAACCTCAAGATTTTATGGGATATATTCTTCATAATTTATGTCATATCTTCTTGTGTACTCTACCCCATGATTATCTTGCGCTATAAGCAACACCGTATTAGCTTGCAGTATACGCAATAATATTCTTGGATCATGTTACACACAATTTCAAGTTCGTTTGATAGTAGTCATTCTACGCAACATTTAGTGTCTGTATATATATTTATATATATATTCAATCAATAAATAAAATATGGTTGGATTCTGTTATACGCAACAACAAAAGAGTCTGTCACTACACACAGCCTAACTTGGCTTGTAGTACACGCAATCACGACCTTTCTCGATAGTGTGTGTTGTACGCAATGTCGGGTTTCACTGAACAATGATATATTGTTATAATATTATTATAAACAAGCCGTTATGAATAGTAATAAATATATTTTGAATTTAATAACATTATTATTCATCTTACACATTTTCTAGAACATGGTATGAGAACAAAATAATTTTTTTGGTAAAATAAGTTTTTTTCAAAAAATCCAGTTTTGCCGCCTTTTGATTGCGCACCCACATTAAATCTAGTTTTAGACAAGTTTATAAGTTCAATTTTAAAAAATAAACTTCTTATTTTGAATCACGATAAAAAAAATTACTTTGGATAAATTTTTAATATTTTTCCGATTAGTTTCTTATTTTGATAAATAGTAAAAATACGCTAATTTTTAATTAAAAACACCTTTTTTCATTGAGATAATTTATATGGTTAAATTATAATATTTAATGGTTTTAAAGTATAAATATAGTATATTTTTACCATTTAATATAATTCATGTCTTTGCCATTTATTTTACATTGAATTCATAGGTTAAAACTTTTCAATCGTTGATAATGTTTTAACTTTTAAAACTCGTTTGCATAACAGTTTGATTAATTTTAAATTAATTACTCCAACATCTGCGTTTTGAATTTTAAAAAATGGATTCCATATTTTAATTCAGTTGGTCCAAATTATGTTAATATGTTACTTATATTTTTTTTGATATTATGAATAGTAACTACAGTAATTTTTATTTACTGCAGTTAAAGGTAAATCAGGTAATTAAGGGTAAAAATAAGATTATAAAATTACCAAAACACTGGCCAAAATTCTATTAGAAGACTACAAGTCGACCCATATCACCTAAGGGTCTGAATGGATTCATTTTATGGGCTTTTGACCATTAAAAAAATTTAATTATTATTAAAACCAAAGAAAGTGACAACATGTCACTCTCTTAAATCTTATAAGTACAATAATTTTAATTTAGGGATAAACTACATGAATCTTCGAACATGAGTATTCTTCAGAAAGATAATAAAATTATATACATCATGTGAATTTATTTAAAAATTTTAGGGATTAAATAATTGTCATTAATGGTGACAAAATAGTGATGCAGAAATTGTTTCTTTAGTGAAAAATCAATAATATAGTTTTAATTAAAATAATAATACCTATAAAAAGGACCCTAAACTTGAAAAAACCTTATTGGTCAAGTATATATATACCCTAATCATCAGAGGGTCTATTTGTGGAAAATTTGGAGCCTTATAAATCATATTATGATATTTATATTATTTTATTTTAAATAATGTCAAAGATGCCACCTTCATAATTTAATAAATATAACAATTTAAATATAGTTATTTTAAGATGAAATCTTCGAGTAAAAATATTATTATAAAAGGTATTATATTTATCTTAATCATATGATTTATTTTTAATTTTTATGCAACTAATATGTACATTAAATGATTATACAAAAATGATGTAGTAATTTTTTTATTAAGAGAAATATCAAATAAATGGTATTATAGAATTTAAAATAAACATTATATGAACTAATTAATGTTGTAAAAAACCTTCATAGATGAAAATGACATGTTAAAAATCTATTAAAAATTTTGGTTCGAATATATCCTCTATGTGGATTTTATTTAAATTCAAATAAATTAATTTTGTCAAAATGAATACTATTTCTATTTTATAAATATAACATATTATTAAATTGATTAAAAATCACATAAATATTTAAAAATTATAAATTGAAATTTATACGGTATAAAATTCCATAAAGTACCCAATTATGTTAAATTCACAACATATATATAATTATTTTTTACAATTTAAAATCTAAAATATTATTACCACAAATAATATTAAATAAATTAAATGAGGATAAATAAAATTTATAAGGTTTAAAATAAATTCCCAACATGTCTAAATTTTACTGGATGATGATATTACAACCTTATATAATCTACTATTCGGATTTGAGTCATTTTGGCAGTGGTTAGGTGGGGTTTGATTTATTATAAATTAATATTTTGATGTTTCCAATGGTGCCCCTCTCTTCCTTTATAAAAGGGCACCTCCTCCCTCTCCCCTTTACACAACATTGAGAATAAAAGCTCAGCCAAACCCTAACCATTTATCTTCCCCACTTCATTATCAACATTCTGGAGGTTTTGGTCTTCTCAAAATACCAACTATAGTGCCTTAAGAGAAAGCTTAAAATAGGTGCATCGAAGAATATGTAATCACTTCTACTGTTTCTTTCAAGATTATTTCTTCATCAACGTATTCTTATTTAGTTGTTTCTTTATAAAGTAATAACATAATTATCACTAATATAATTATATTTTATTATAAATATAAAAAAACCTCATTTAACCTTGTTTATATGCTACAGAAAACAAAATCATCGTGCGTGCGTACGTACGGAATACCGTCTCCACGCCGTGGTTAATTAGTTTTTCCAACCCCACCTTACTTGAATGGGTATAATGGTGTAAAGAATAACAATATATGGTTATTATAAAATCATACTGATTCTGAGATATTATATCATCCCCTCCAATTCTATTCAATAATTTTGGGAAGGATATCATCGCTCATGCGTACGTACGGACTACCGTCTCCACGAACGCCATGAGATTCATTTTCCATGATAAACCATTCATGTATTATTATAAATTATATATATAATAAATAATAATTAAAGATATTACATAATAATTATACTGAATTTATGTATATATATGATTCATTTACATAATTCCATTTAATTCAATAAGGAAACGAAAACAGCGTTCATGCGTACGTACAGTCTACCATCTCCATGAATGGTGTGTTTCATTCCATTTATCAATCTGTCATATATATATTTATATACTTAATATATATTATATATAAATCATGTTTTACATTCTGGAATTAAATAAATCAGTATATATGTAATAATATTATGAACAACAAATCGAAACACGTAGGATAAATGACAAATTTTTACACAAAACGCTACTTTTACATTGAATTTACAATAGAATGGGTAATATAAAGTCATAAGTGAACCATATATGATATCATAACAATGAATATGATTTTGTAATAAGTCAATGAAATTATTTAAATTATTATACCTTAGGTTCAGATACATACGAAGCATATCAGACATAAGGTAAGTGATAACTTTTCCAATCTTGTTTTTATCTGAGATTGTTTATACGTAAGTATTTACTGGGGTTATATTTTTCATCCATGTCCCTATTTTATAAAAATGGTTCAATGTATGTTTAAATTATTTTTTACCCAATTTTTACTTTTACAACATATTTAAGGAATCTTTCTTTTGTTTACCATACGAGGTACTTTTTGACTTTTCCAACAAAAGTACGAGGAGATTGTTTTTTTAAACTTATATGAAATGAACGGATTTTTATTCTTTCACAATGAATTTTCATAATGAATCTTACTCTAAAAGATTTCATGGCTATTTTAAACAATATTATTTTATTTTTAAATTGCCTGGAATTTTCTGAAATGAAAATGATTTTGAAAAAGAACGGATATTATCCTCTACAATTCATTTCAAGTGTTTTATCAAAACCATTTTCCATATAAGATGAAATTATTTCATATGTGTATGTTTCAAGAATAATGTCTATATGATTTAGATGGTTTCACTTTTCTTATGATGAAATGATATACATTTGTTTTAGATGGATTATGTTATGAATGGATGACGTTTATGAAACCCATTTTATTCTTTCGGTCATGATAAATGATTTATGTTTATTTTGTGGCACAAGTAATAATGATATCATTATGAGATGGGTGGGACCTATATCACCCTCCAATTCATTGTATAAAGATTTATATTTCATGATATAGACATGGATGGAATAGTACGTTAATCCGATTCAGTGTTACAGGACTGGAACAAGGAGTGGACTCGATTCAGAAATGGACTTTGTCCACTAAGATAGTATTTGAAGCAATGCCTTGGCTACTATGGAAATCATATCATGTGATTAATGGTTTTCCACAATTACATGTTTTATTCCCATTCTATTTTATCATGATTTATGTTCCATTATGATATATTCATTTTTTACTACCATTTTTATGTCATTTCTCATGATTTTGATGTTTAAACATTAAGTTCATGTTTTTAAGTTCAAATGTATATGGTTTGTTTTATTCACTCCATGTTTACCCTTACTAGAAATTTGATCTCACCCTTAAAATGTTTTGTTTTTCCTAGGATATAAATAATGGTTTTGGTAGGAAAAAAAGGGTAATATCTTTAAGGGAGATGTTGAAGATCTTTCACAATGATTAGAAGTTTTGTGCTGAGTTTCCAAAGACAATAAACTATTAGAATCCTTGAGTGTTGGTTTTTGTTATGTATTAAGTATTCCGAAAATGTAATGTTATGTTCTTGTGTGCCAAGATATGGGTCTCTACAGTAGGTAGAATAGTAAATTTTAGTTAACCTTTTTAAACTAGGATGCGAAAACTCTAGTGAGATCCCTAGAGATATTTCTAAGGTATGTATAAGGACATCTCTAAGTTTAATTAAAAGTATAGGTTATAGTCCTATAATTACGACAATGATCTTAGAATTAAACCTATGATGTTAGATATTGATGTTATTCCCCCTTTATTTTGTTGTTTTCCTATTATGATTTTTTCCTCTCACACTATTCATTTTGGGTTTTAGAAAATGGATAGAAACATGAATATTCACGATAATGGAGGATATCATGGACAGTGGAATGATATTATTTGTGTGGAACCAAATGAAATTGGATTTGGAAGTCCATATATCGTTATTATGCCAAATCATCAATCTTATAATATGATCAATAATCTCAACATTGGTAAGTTTCCTGACTCAGCTAATAAGTGAAATATGGAGTTTCCTGATGATCATAGAGGAAAGAATGTTCAATTTTCCTCATGTAAATCATGTGGGGAGAGGAATCAGGGAGAATGTTTCAAAAGGACTGGAAGATGCTTTGGGTGTGGAAAATATGGACACAAAGCCTCTAATTGAAAATGAAAAGGATCAGTTAACACTATGGACAAGGATATTGGTATTTAAAAGACATCAACAATGGATAAATGTATTAAATGTGGAATGTACGGGCATTATGCAAACCAATTCCCTAAGGGAATGTCTCGTGAAGAGAATCATCATGGTCATATGTGTATTATTTATGATGATGATGATGAAGAGACTTCAAATGATATATGAGATGAAATAATTGTTCAAGCTCGGTCAATGGTTTAAGAAGGTAGTGGAATGATTGTATGTTTATAACGAGTTATGTTGTCTACATAATTTAATTGTATTATGGAATAAAGAAACATATAGGATTTGTTACACTATTGTTTTTCCTTATTTATTTGAATGTATATGTTGAATGGTACCAGTAACCATGAAAGGATATTCAGATATTTTTGGAATGTAGATGATATGGGCATAATGAAGGGATAAAGAGATAATGAGATGTTTTATGGTATTAATGAGCTCATGACTGATATAAGGACAAAGTGATATCATGGTTTGAGTATATTGAAATTTTGGCCTTTTGGTATGTGGAAAGAGTTCACTTTTGATAGCATTCACGTTTTCAAAAAGATTAAATGTTAATTAATGTTTCAAGAGGATACACAATTAAGAAATTCACATATTTGGTATGTGATCAACAAGCTATATCTTAGGATATATGGGGGATAAATGATGGTATTAAATGCTGGTTAAATAACATTTCTAGTAGTCATTTTCATTTAACTATGAGATCGGAAATAAGTATTTTTGATAATCCTAAAGGTTGGAATGGATTAAGATGGACATTAGATAGTATTATTTTTGGATAGAACCTTTTTTCGATATTATTTTAGGAATTATATATTAGTGTAGTTTTAGAAAAACGACCACATGTAGGATGGGAGACAACCCATCATGTCGAACAATGTTGTTGGAATCGATCCCACAACCGAAGTGCGACAGGCCTTTATTGCCTAAAACTGGCCAACAGGATGTCCATAGTTAGTATAAATTAGTTTTAATTTATTAAGTGGTATGATATATAAATTATAAGTCCATTTTAGGATCTATATATGATTAATCTCACCATAGATGGACTTATTTATATAACATTGGTAAACCTTATGTTTGGGATAGATGGAATGACCTATCATTCTATCACATGATCTGCTAAACATCGCAAAAGACGAATTCAACTTTGTTTCTTTAAGAGATGAAGTGTAAATTGTTCGAGGAAAAAGAAACGGTGATATTGTAACAAAATAAAGTTAGTAATTCTTCTAATTCAAATACTTCATATTTAGAGAAATTATCTTAAAAACCAAAAGTGTTGTCCTAGGGTCCTCAAATATGATGAATTAGATGGTACCATAGATGATCACAAATTTATGGCTTTTTGATTGTTGGATTTTTTATATCCATGTCCTCTACCACACTCCATCAGAACTTGATGGTCAGATTTCTCCTCCCTAACCATATTTTCACCTATGGTCTCTTATTTGGAAACCTAGTGATTAGTTATTTCAGGTAACCGTTATGTTTCATACTTCACTATTTATAATTAAGTTTTATTATTCCTTTTTACGATGTGGGTTTATATGAAAGAAACTCTCTAGTAATAAACCATTTATAACCCCGATGAATTTCAAGGGAGAAATTCATTTTAATGTGGGTAGAATGAACACCGCGAGATTTTATGAGATATATTCTTTTTTATTTCTTTCAGATCATCTATTGTACGCTAAAACAAGATTATATTTCACTATACGCCACACCATAATAGCATTCAGTATACGGAATACTATTCTTTGATCATGTTACACACAATTTAAAATTTGTTTGATTGTAGTAATTCTACACAACATTGAGAATATATATATATATATTAAATGTATAAATAAAATATGGTTGGATTCTGTTATACAAATCAACAAAGGATTCTTGCACTACACGCAGCCCTGACTTGTCTTGCATTACATGCAATCACGACCTTCCTCGATAGCGTGTGTTGTACGCAATATCGGGTTTCACTAAATAATGATATATTGTTATTATATTATTATGAACTAGCTGTTATGAATAGTATTTAATAAATTTTAAATTTTATAACATTATTATTCATCTTACACATTTTCTAGAACATGGTATGAGAACAAAATAAAATTTTTGGGTAAAATAATTATTTAAAAAAAATGCTATTTTGCAGCCTTTTAATGGATCATCCATTTTAAATCTAGTTTTTGACAAGTTTATAAGTTCAATTTTAAAAAATAATCTTCTTCTATTGAATAATTATATAAAAATTTTCTTTGGATAAATTTATTGATATTTTTCTGATATGTTTCTTATTTTGATGAATTGTACACATACACTAAATTTTAATTAAAAACAACTATTTTCATCGAGATAATTTATATGGTTAAATTATAATATCGAATAGTTTTAAAGTATAAATAGAATAATTTTTTACCATTTAATATAATGTATGTCATTACCATTAATTTTCCATTTAATTCATAGGTAAAAATATTTGAATCTTTGGCAATGTTATAATTATTAAAACATGTTTTCTTAACAATGGGATTAATTTCAAATTAATTACTGCAACTTATGTGTTTTGAATTTTGAAAAATTTATTCCATATTTGAATTCAGTGGTTCGAAATTTTGTTAATATGTTACTTTTATTTTTTTGATATTATGAATAGTAACTACAGTATTTTTTATTTACTGCAGTTAAAGGTAAACCTTGTAATTAAGGGTAAAAATAAGAATATAAATTTACCCTAACAACTGCCAAATTTCTATTGGATGAATTAAAGTCGACCCATATCACCTAAGGGTCGGAATATATACATTTTATGGACTTTTGACCGTGAAAATAATTAAATTATTATTAAAACCAAAGAAAGAGACGACATGTCACTCTCTTAAATCTTATAAGTATAATAACATTAATATAGGGATAAACATCATGAAATATCATACATGAATAGTATACCGAAATCTAATAATATTATCTACATCATGTAAATTTATTTTGAATTTTTAGGGATTAAATAAATCTCATTAATGGTGACACAATAGTGATGTAGAAATTGTTTAATTAGTGAATAATCAATAATATAGTTTTTATTAAAATAATAATACTTATAAAAAGGACCAGAAACTTGACCAAAACTTATTGGACGATTATATATATACCCTAATCATCCAAGGGTTGAATTTTGGAAAATTTGAAGCCTTATAAAACATATTATGATAATTATATTATTTAATATTAAATGATGTCAACGATGTCACCTTCATAATTTAATAAATATAAAAATTTAGATGTTTGGATTTTAAGATTATAAATTAGATTAAAAATATTATTGTGAATTTTATTATATTTATCTTCATCATAGGATTTTAGATTTAATTTTTATTCAAATAATAATTATATTAAAGGATTATACAAAAATGAGGTAGTAATTGTTTTATTAAGAGAAATATCAAATAAATGGTTTTATAAATATTAAAATAAACATTATATGAACTAATTAATGTTATCCATAAAATTTCTAGATTAATTTGACATGTTAGAAATATGTTAAAAATTTTGGTTCGAATATATCCTATGTGTAGATTTTATTTAAATTGAAATAAATGAATAGTGTCAAAATGAACCCTATTGTTGTTTTATAAAAATAAAATATTATTAAATTGATTAAAAAACAAATAAATATTTAAAAATTATAAAATTAAAATTATATAGTCTAAAATTTCATAAAGTACCCAATTATGTATACTTCATAACCAATAAGTAATTATTTATAACAATTTAAAATCTAGAATATTATTACCACTAATAAGATTATATAAATTAAATAAGGATTAATCAAATTGATAACTGTTAAAATACATATTCAAAACATATCAAAATTTTATTGGATGATGATATTACAACCTTATCTCATCTGAGATTCGTATTTCAGTCATTTTGAAGTTTTTAAGTGTGGTTTTATTTATTATAAATTAATATTTTGAGGTATGCAAAGGTGCCCCTCTCCTCCCTTACAAAAGGGAACCTCCTCCCTCTCCTATATACACAAAATTTATCCTTCATGCTCGGAAAACCCCAGACCAATTCTCATATCCACTTCCGTAGCAACATTCTGGAGGTTTTGGTCTTCTCAAAAGTCCAACTATTGAGCCTTAAGAGGAAGCATAAAAGAGGTGTGTCAAAAAAGAGGTAATCTCTTCTACTGATTCTTTCATGATTATTTCTTCTTCAACTTCATCTTCATTTTTTTCATTATAAAGTTATTATATCATTATTACTAATATACTGATATGTTATTATAAATATTAAACCACCCCATTTCTCTTTCTATCCATCCTACGGAAAACAAAATAATCGTGCTTGCGTACGAACTGAATACCATCTCCACGCTGTGGTGTAATTAGTTTTTCCACCACCACCTTACATGGATGGATATAATGGTATATTGAATAAGATTATATGGTTATTATAACATAATAATGATTCTGAAATATTACGTCATCCATTCCATTTCTATTCAATAATTATGTTAACGATATCATCGCTCGTGCGTACGTACGGACTACCGTCTCCACGAACGCGATGAGATTCATTTTCCATGATTAACCATTAAAGTATGATTATAAAGTATATATATAATAAATCATACTGAAATATATTACATAATAATGATACTGGATTTATTTACATATATGTTTCATATACATAATTCCATTTAATTAAATAAGGAAACGAAAACAGCATTCAAGCGTACGTACGGTCTACCATCTCCAGGAATGGTGTATTTCATTCCATTTATCGATCTATCATATATATATATTTATATATATTATGTATATTATATATAAATAATTTTTAACATTCTAAAATAATTTAAATCAGTATATACGTAATAATATCAAGAACAACAAATCGAAACACGTACGATAAATGAAACAATGTAACCAAAAACACTGCTTTAACATGGAATTTACAAAAGAACGCATAATATAAAGTCATAAGTGAACCATATATGATATCATAATAGTGAATATGATTCTTTAATAATTCAATGAAATTATTAAAATCATTATACATGATATTCAAATACATACAAAGCATATCGTACATAAGGTAAGGGATAACTTTTCCAATTTCATTTTTATCTGAGATTTATTTTTCATTAGTATTTACTGGGGTTATATTTATCATCCATGTCCCTGTTTTATAAAAATGGTATCATGTATGTTTAATGTCCTTTTTACCCATTTTTTACTTTTACTACATATATAATTAACCCTTAATTTGTTTACCATACGATGTAATTTTTTAATTTTCTAACAAAAGAATGAGGAGAATGTTTTTTTAACTTATATAGCATGAATGGATTATTACGGTTTCATAAAGCCTTTTCTTAATGAAAATTATTCTACAAGATTTCATTAATATTTTCAACACAATCCTTTTATTTTAAAATTTCATGTAATTTTGTTAAATGAAAATGATTTTGAAAAGAAAGGATACATTCCTCAAGAATTCAATTCAAGTATCTTATCTAAAACATTTTCCATCTATGATGACATTATTTCATATGTGTATGTTTCAATTATAATGTCTCTATGATTTAAATGGTTTCACTTTTCTTATGATGAAATTATATCCATTTTTTATATGGATTGTGTTATGATGGGATGACTTTTATAAAACTAATTTTATTCTTTGGATTATGATGAATGATTTATGTTTATTTAGTGGCACAAGTACGAATGATTTCATTATGATATGGGTTGTACCTATATCACCATGAAATGCATTGGGTAATGATTTATATCTCATGAGATAGACATGGCTGGAATGGTAAGTTAATTTGGTTTAGTGTTACAGGACTTGAATGAGGAGTGAACTCGATTCAGAAAGGGACTTTGTCCACTAAGATGGTCTTGGCAGCAATGCCTTGGATACTATGGAAATCATATCATGTTCGTAATGGTTTTCTACAGATACATGTTTTATTCCCATGATATTTTATCATGATTGACGTTCCAATATGATCCATGCCTTTTGTACTGCCATGTTTTATGTCATTTCTCAATATTTAGATGTTTAAACATTATGTTCCTGTTTTAAGTTCAACTGTATATGGTTTGTTTTATTCTCTCTATGCTTGACCTTAATGAGAATTTGAGCTCACCCTCTATATGTTTTCTTTTAACCAGGATAAAAATAATGGTTTTAGTTAAGAAAACAAAATGGGATGATCTTTATGGGAGATTTTGAAGACCTTTCACAATGATTAGAAGATTTTGTTCTGAGTCTCCAAAGACACTAAACTATTATGATCATCAAGTGTTGGTTGTTTTTATGTATTAAGTATTCCGGAAATGTAATTTAATTTCCATTTACACCAAGATTTGGGTCTCTATAGTTGGTATCAGAGGAAAGGTTTAGTTAAACTTTGGAAACTAGGATGCTAAAACATTAGTGAGATCCCTAGAGATATTTCTAAGTTATGTCTAGGGAAGTCTCAAAGGTTAATTATATGTATAGGTTATAGTCCTAGAATTACGGAAAAAATAATATAATTAAACCTATTATGTTTGATATTAAAGTTATCCCCCTTTATTTTTTTTGTTTTCCTAGTATGATTTTTTCCTCTCACTCTATTCTTTTTGGTTTTTAGAAAATGGCTGCAAACAGGAAGACTCACGATAATGGAGGTTATGATGGACATTGGAATGATATTCTTTGTGAGAAACCAAATGAAATTGGATCTGGATGTCTATATATAGTTATTATTCCTAATCATAAATATAATAATATGATCAATAATCTCAACTATGGTATGTTTCCTTACTCATCTAATAATAGTATGATTGAGTTTCATGATGATTATAGATGAAAGAAAGTTCAATTTTCCTCATGAAAATCATGTGGGAAGAGGCATGAGGGAAAATGTTTCAAAGGAACTTGAAGATGCTTTTATGTGGAAATGATTGAAACAAATCCAGTAGTTGCAATGGAAAAGGATCAGTTAACACCATTGACAAGGATAATGGTATTGCTAAGACATCAACAGTGGTTAAATGTTTTAAATATGGAATGTAAGGGAATTATGCAAACCAATTACCTAAGGGAAAGTCTCATGAAGAGAATCAGTATGGTTGTATGGGTAGTATTATTGTTTAGGATGATGAAGAGACTACAAATGATATGTGAGATGAAATAATTGTTCATGTTCATTCAATGGTTTAATTAGGTAGTGTAATGATTGTATTTTTATTAAGAGTTATGTTACCCGGGTAATTTAATGGTATTATAGAATGAATAAACATATAAGGATTGTTACACTATTGTTTTTACTAAAGTATTTAGAAACCATGAAATGTTGTTAAGATATTTTTATAAAGTAGATAACATTTCCATAATGAAGGGATAAGAAGATAATGAGACGTTTGATCGTATTAATGAGCTCATGACTGGTATATGGACAAAGTGATATCATTGTTTGAGTATATAGAAATTTTGGGCTCTTGGTATGTGGAAAGTGTTCACTTTTGATTAAATTCGTGTTTTGAGAAATATTTTTTAGTAATTAATGTTTCAAGAGGATACATGATTATGTAATTCACATATTTGGTATGTGACCAACAAGCTATATCTTAGGATATATGGGGGATTAATGATGGTATTCAATGCTTGTTAAATGACCTTTGTAGTAGTCATTTTCTTTATACTATGAGATCAAACATATGTATTTTTGATAATAATAAAGGTTGGAATAGATTAAATTGGACATTAGATAGTACTGTTTAATGATAGAACCTTTTTTTCGATATTATTTCTGGACCGTTATAATAGTGTAGTTTTAGAAAAAGGAAAACCTGCAGGATGGGCGACAACCTGTCACGTTGGACAAGGTTACGGGAATCGAACCCACAACCGAAATGCGACATGCCTTTATCACCTACCACTAGCCTACAAGAATTCCATGGTTAGTATAAATTAGTTTTAATTTATTAAGTGGTATGATATATGAAATAAAGTTCATTTTAGGAACCATATACGATTAATCTCACCATAGATGCACTTATGTATATAACTTTTGCAAACCTTATGTTTGAGACAAATGGAATGACCTATCGTTCTTTCACATTATCTTATAAACATTGAAACATTAAAATTCAACTTCATTTCATTAAGAGATGAAGTAGAAATTGTTTGAGGCACGATCAAAGGTGTGATTTTACCAAAATAAAGTAAGTAATTCTTCTAATTCAAATTCTTCAACTTTAGGGAAATGATCATGAAAACCAAAAGTTTTTTCCTAGTGTCCCATTATAAGATTAATCATATGGTACCTTATATTGTCACAAATTTATGGCTTTGTTATTGTTGGCTTTTTAATAGTCATGTTCTCTACCACTCTAGATCAGCACTTGTTGGTTAGATTTCTCCTCCCTATCCATATTTTCACCTATGATCTCCTATGTGGAAAACAAGTGATGAGTTAATTTTTTTGACATTTATGTTTCATACATCACTTTTTTAAATCATTTTTTAGTATTCCTTTTTAAGATGTGGCTTTCTATGAAAGAAACTATAAAGTAATAAACAATTTATAACCCTGATGAATTTTGAGGGCGAAATTCATTTTATGGGTGGTAGAATGTAACACCCTGAGATTTTATGAGATATATTATTTTTAATTTCTTTCATATATTGTATTTTACATTAAAACATGATTATATTGAAATATACATAACACTGTATCAGCTTTCAGTATACGCAATACTATTCTTGGATCATGTTACAGACAATTTCAAGTTTGTTTGATAGTAGTCGTTCTACGCAACATTGTGTGTTTGTAAATATATATATATATATATATATATCAATATTCAATGTATAAATGAAATATGGTTGGATTATATTATACTCAATAAAAAAATGATTCTTGTACTCCACGCAACCATGACTTGGCATGCATAACACGCAATCATGACCTTCCTCAATAGCATGTGTTGTACGCAATACTGGGTTTCACTAAACAATGATATATTGGTATAATATTACAATGAAATAGCAGTTATGAAGAGTATTAAATAAATTTTTAATTTTATAATATTATTATTCATCTTACACATTCTCTAGTACATGTTATGAGAACAAAATAATTATTTTTGTTAAAATATGTATTTTTAAAAAAAATGCAGTTTTGCCGCATTTAATGGTGCACCCACATTAAATTTAGTTTTCTAGAAGATTATAAGTTCAATTTTTCAAAATAAACTTTTTATTTTGAATCATGATATAGAAATTTACTTTGGATAAATTTTAGATATTTTTCTGATAAGTTTCTTATTTTGATGAATAGTCAAAATACGCTAAATTTTAATTAAAAACAACATTTTTCATCGAGAAAATTTATATGGTTAAATTATAGTTTTTCATGGATTAACAATATAAATAGAATATATTTTTACCATTTAATATAATTTTTTTCATTACCATTAATTTTACATTGAATTCATGGGTAAAAAAATTTCAATCTTTCGCAATGTTTTAACTTTTTAAACCCATTTTCTTAACAATAGGATTAGTTTTAAATTAATTAATGAAACATATGTGTTTAGAATTTTGGAAAATGGATTCCATATTTAAATACAGTGGGTCGAAATTTTGTTAATATGTTACTTTTATTTTTTTGATATTATGAATAGTAACTACGGTAATTTTTATTTAATACAGTTAATGTTAAATAAGGAAATTAAGGGTAAAAATAACATTATAAAATTACTCTAACACCTGGATAAATTCTATTGGATGACTAAAAGTCGACCCTTATCACATGAGGGTCGAAATATATTCATTTTATGGACTTTTGACAATGAAAATTATTTAATTTTTATTAAAACCATAGAAAGTGACAACATGTCACTCTCTTAAATCATATAAGTATAATAATTTTAGTATAGTGATAAATTTCATAAAACTTAGAAAATGAATAGTCTATAGAAATATAATAAAATTATCTACATCATGGGAATTTATTTATAATTTTTATGGATTAAATAATTTTCATTAATGGTGACACAATAGTGATGCAGAAATTGTTTATTAAGTGATAAATCAATAATATAGTTATTATTAAAAGAATAATACCTATAAAAAGTACATGAAACTTGACAAAACCTTATTTTTCGAGTATATATATACCCTAGTCATCCAAGGTTCGATATTTTGGCAATTTAGAGCCTTATAAAACAGATTAGGATATTTATAATATTTTATTTTAAATGATGTCAAAGATGTCACCTTCATAATTTAATAAATATAACAATTTAAATGTTGTGATTTTAAGATGATAAATTCGAGTAAAAATATTATTATGAATTTTATTATATTTTTCTTCATCATAGTATTATATTTTTAATTTTTATGAAATTAATAAGTATATTAAATGATTATAAAAAATGATGTATTTATTGTTTAATTAAGAGAAATATCAAATAAATGGTTTTATAAATTATAAAATAAACATTATATGAACTAATTAATGTTTGACAAAAATTTTCTAGATTAATATGACATGTTAGTAATCTATTAATCATTTTTGTTCGAATATATACTTTGTTTTGAGTTTATTAAAATTCAAATAAATGAATAGTGTCAAAATGAACACTATTGTTATTTTATAAAAATAACATATTATTAAGTTGATTAAAATCACATAAATAATTAAAAATTATAAATTGAAATTTATATGGTCTAAAATTTCATAAAGTACCCAATTATATATAATTCACAACACATAATTAATTATTTATAATAATTTAAAATCTAGATTATTATTACCACAAATAAGATTAAATAAATTAAATAAGGATAAATCAAATTGATAAGGTTTAAAATAAATTCCGAACATGTCTAAATTTTAATGGATGATGATATTAAAGCCTTTTGTCATCTAATATTATTATTTGAGTCATTTTGGACGTTTTTATATCGGGATTGATTTATTATAAATTAATATTTTGAGGTTTCCAAAGGTGCCCATCTCCTCACTTATAAAAGGTCACCCCCTCCCTCTCCTCTTTACACAACAATGAGCCTTAAAGCTCTGCCAACCCCTGACCATTTCTCTTATCCACTTCCCAAGAAAAATTCTGGATGTTTTGGTAATCTCAAAAGATAAACTCTAGTTCCATAAGATGAATCTTAATAGAGGTGCGTCGAAGAAGAGGTAATCCCTTCTAACGATTCTTTCACTATTATTTCTTCTTCAATTTATTCTTCTTTAGTTGATTCATTATAAATAAATAAAATAAGTATCACTAATATACTGATATGTTATTATAAATTTTAAACAACCCTCTTTCACCTTCTATCCATCCCACAGAAAACTAAATCACCGCGCGTGCGTACGTACAGAATACCATCTCCACGCTGTGGTGTAATTAGTTTTTCCACCACCACATTACTTGGATAGGTATAATGCTGTAAATAATAATTATATATGGTTATTAAAACATCATAATTATTCTGATATATTATATCATCCACTCTAATTCTATTCAATAATTATGGGAACGATATAATCGCTCCTGTGTACGTACGGACTATCGTCTCCACGAACGCGATGATATTCATTTTCCATGATTAACCATTCAAGTATGATTATAAAGATTATATATATAATAAATAATAATTAATCATATTATAAAATAATGATACTGGATTTATTTACATATATGTTTCATTTACATAATTCCATTTAATTCAATAAGAAAACGAAAACAACGTTCATGCATACGTATGGTCTACCATCTCCTTGAACGGTGTATTTCATTCCATTTATAGATATATCATATATATTTTTATATACATAATATATATTATATATAAATCATTTTTTACATTCTTAAATTATGTAAATCAGTATATAAGTAATTATATCGAGAACAACAAATTGAAACATGTATGTTAAATGAAATAATTTTACCCAAAACACTTCTTTAACATGGAATTTACATAAGAACGGGTAATATAAAGTCATAAGTGAACCATATATGATATCATAACAATGAATATGATTTTTTAATAAGTCAATTACATTATTTAAGTCATTATACATGAGTTTCGGATACATATGAAGCATATCCGACAAATGGTAAGTGATAACTTTTCCAATTTCATTTTTATCCGAGATTGTTTATTCGTAAGTATTTACTAGGGTTATTTTAATCATCCATGTCCCTGTTTACTAAAAAATGATTCATTTATGTGTAAAGTCCATTTTACCCATTTTAACATTTACTACATATGTAAGGAATCATTCTTTTTTACCATACGAGGTACTTTATGAGTTTTCTGACAAAAGTACAAGGAGAATGTTTTTTAACTGATACGTCATGAATTAATTTTTACAGTTTCATAAAACCTTTTTTTAATGAAGCTTACTCTACAATATTTCATAACTATTTTCAACAAAATAATTTTATTTTAAAATTTCATGACATTTTGTGAAAAGAAAATGATTTCAAAAAAGAAAGGATATTTTCCTCAAGAATTCATTTCAAGTGTTTTATCAAAACCATTTTCCATAAAATATGACTTTATTTCATATGTGTATGTTTCAAGTATAATGTCTCCATGATTTAAATGGATTCACTTTTATTATGATGAAATGATATCCATTTGTTTTATATGGATTATGTTATGATTGGATGACATTTATGAAACCCATTATATTCTTTTGGTTATGATGAATGATTTATATTTATTTTGTGGCACAAGTAAGAGTGAATTAATTATGAGATGGGTGGGACCTATATCTCCCTTCAGGGCATTGGGTAATGATTTATATCTCATGAGATAGACTTGGCTGGAATGGTAGGATAATTAGGATCAGTGTTACAGGACTGGAATGAGGAGTGAACTCGATTCATAAAGGGAATTTGTCCACTAAGATGGCCTTTGTAGCAATGCATTGGCTACTATAGAAATCATATAATGTGATTAATGGATTTCCACAATTTCATGTTTTATTCCCTTTCTATTTTATCATGATTGATGTTCCATTATGATCTATGCCTTATGTACTACCATGTTATATGTCATTGCTCAGGATTTTTATGTTTAAACATTATATTCATGTTTTGAAGTTCAAATGTATATGGTTTGTTCTATTCTCTCCATGCTTACCGTTATTGAGCATTTGAGATCACCCTTTATTTGTTTATTTTTCCTAGGATATATAGAATGGTTTTAGGTATGAAAAAAGGGGAAGATCTTTATGGGAGATGTTGATCATCTTTCACAATTATTAGAGGATTTTGTTATAGGTTTCTAAAGACACTAAACTATTACGATCCTTGAGTGTTGGTTTTTGTTATGTATTAGTTATTGCACAAATGTAATGTAATTTCCATGTATGCCATGATCTGGGTCTCTACAGTTGGTTTCAGAGGAAAGGTTTAGTTAACTTTTGGAAACAAGGATGTAAAATCTTTAGTGAGATCCCTAGAGGTATTTCTAAGGTATGTCTACAGACGTCTCTATGATTAATTATAAGTATAGGTTATAGCCCTAGAATTACGGCCCGATCATAGAATTAATCCTATGATGTTAGACATTGAAGGAATTCACCCTTTTTTTGGTTTCCTAGATTGATTTTTTCCTCTCACACTATTCTTTTTTGGGTTGTAGAAAATGGCTAGAAACAGGAAGATTCATGATAATGGAGGATATGATGGACAGTGGAATGATATTCTTTGTGAGAAACCAAATGAAATTGGGTCTGGGATTCTATATATCGTTATTATGCCTAATAAACACTCTCATAATATGATCAATAATCTCAACTTTGGTACGATTCCTGACTCAGCTAATAAGAGAAATATAGAGTTTCATGATGATCATAGAGGAATGAAAGTTCAATTTTCATCATGTAAATCATGTGGAAGGATGCATCCGAGAGAATGTTTAAAAGAAACTGGAAGATGCTTTGGGTTTGTAAAAGATGGACACAATGCTAGTAATTGAAAAGGAAAAGGATTATTTAACACCATGGACAATGATAATTGTATTTCTAAGACATCATTAATGGTTAAATGTTTTAAATGTGGAATGTACATGCATTATAAAAACTAATTCCCTAAGGGAAAGTCTCATGAAGAGAATCAGCATGGTCGTATGGGCAGTATTTATGTTGATGATGATGAAGAGACTATAAATGATATATGAGATGAAATAATTGTTCATGCTCGACCAATAGTTTAAGAAGTTAGTGGAATGAATGTATATTTATCAAGAGTGGTGATGTCTGGGTAGTTTAATGGTTTTATGGAATAAAGAATCATATAAGGATTGTTACACTATTGTTTTTTCTAATGTATTTGAAAGTATATGTTGAATGGTACGGGTAACCATGAAAGGTTATTTAGATATTTTTGGAATGTAGAAGATATGTGCATAATGAAGGGATAAGTAGATAATGAGATGTTTGATGGTATTAATGATCTCATGACTGATATAAGGACAAAGTGATATCATGCTTTGATTATATAGAAATTTTGGGCTTTTCGTATGTGGAAAGAGTTCACTTTTGATATAATTCATGTTTTTACTAAGATTATTTGGTAATTAATGTTTCAAGAGGATACATGATTAAGGAATTCACATATTTGGTATGTGAACAACAAGCTATATATTAGGATATATGGGGGTTTAATGATGGTATTAAATGCTTATTAAATGACCTTTCTAGTTGTCATTTTCCTTATACTATGAGATCGGACAAAAGTATTTTTGATAATCCTAATGGTTGGAATGGATTAAGTTGGACATTATATAGTATTGTTTAAGGATAAAACATTTTTTTCGATATTATTTTTGGAATGTTATAATAGTGTAGTTTTAGAAAAAGGACAACCTTCAAAAAGGGTGACAACCTTTCACGTCAGACAAGGATGCGAGAATCGAACCCAAAACAGAAGTTAGACATGCCTTTATCTCCTACCACTGTCCTATAAAAATTCCTTTGTTAGTATAATTTTTTTTTAATTTATTAAGTTGTATGATATATGAATTATAAGTACATTTTTCGAACCACATACGAATAATCTCACCATAGATGGACTTATGTATATAAAATTTCCTAACCTTATGTTTGAGACAGATGGATTGACCAATCATTCTATCACATGATCTGCTAAACATAGCATATGATAAATTCAACTTCATTTCTTTAAGAGATGAAGTGGAAAATGTTCGAGGCATGAGAAACAGTTAGATTGTACCAAAACAATGTTAGTAATTCTTTTAATTCAAATTAATCAACTTTAGGGAAATGATCATGAATAACAAAAGTGTTCTCCTAGTGTCCTCATATACGATGAATCATATGATACCTTAGATCATCACAAATTTATGGCTTTGTGATTTTTGGCTTTTTCATAGCCATGTTCTCTACCACTCTCAATCAGAACTTATTGGATAGATTTCTCCTCCCTATCCATATTTTCACCACTGATCTATTATGTGGAAACCCAGTTATGAGTTAATTTGCGTAACCGCTATTTTTTATACTTAACATTTTAAATCTAAGTTTTAGTATTACATTTTATGATGTGGGTTTCTATGAATGAATCTCTCAAGTAATAAACCACTTATATCCCTAACGAAATTCGTGCGCGAAAGTCATTTTAAGGGGGGTAGAATGTAACACCCCAAGATTTTATGAGATATATTCCTTTTAATTTCTTTCATATATTCTATTGTATGCTACACCAATATTATCTTGTGATATACACAACACTGTATTATCTTGCAGTATACTAAATACTATTCTTGGATCATATTACACACAATTTGAAGTTCGTTTGATTGTAGTCATTCTACGTAACATTGAGTGTATATATATATATTCAATGTATAAATGAAATATGGCATTATTTTGTTATATGTAACAACAAAAGAGTCTTAAAATGCATGCAACCCTGACTTGGTTTACATTACACACAATCACGACCTTCCTCGATAGCGTGTGTTGTACGTAATACCGGGGTTCACTAAACAATGATATATTATTATACCATTATTATGAATTATCTATTATGAATTGTATTAAATACATTTTTAATTTTAAAACATTATTATTCATCTTACACATTTTCTAGAACAAGGTATGAGAACAAAATAAAATATCTGGGTAAAATAAGTATTTTAAAAAAAATGCAGTTTTGTCGTCTTTTGATGGCACGCCCACATTAAATCTAGTTTATGACAAATTTTTAAGTTCAGTTTTACAAAATAAACACATTCTTTTGAATCCTGATATAAAAAATTACTTTGGATAAATTTTTGATATTTTTCTGATATGTTACTTATTTTGATGAATAGTAAAAATATGCTAAATTTAATTAAAAATAACTTTTCTCATCGAGATAATTTATATGGTTAAATTTTAATATTGAGTGGTTTTAAAGTATAAATAGAATATATTTTTACCTTTTAATATAATTTATCTCATTACCATTACTTTTACATTGAATTCATTGGTAAAAACTTTTCAATCTTTGGCAATGTTTTAACTTTTAAAACATGTTTGCTTAATAAAGGGATTAATTTGAAATTAATTACTGAAACTTCTGTGTTTTGAATTTTGAAAAAGGGATTCCATATTTGAATTCAGTGGGTCCAAATTATGTTAATATGTTACTTTTATTTTTTTGATATTATGAATAGTAACTACAGTAATTTTTATTTACTGCAGTTAAAGGTAAATCTGGTAATTAAGGGTAAAAATATGATTATAAAATTATCCTAACACCTACCAAAATTATTTTGTATAACTAAATGTCTACCCATGTCACCTAATTGTCGGAATAGATTCATTTTATGGACTTTTGACCATGAAAATAATTTAATTATTATTAAAACCAATGAAAGTGACAACATCTCACTATCTTAAATCTTATAAGTATAATAATTATAATTTAGTGATGACCTTCATGAAACATTAAACATGAATAGTCTACAGAAATATAATAAAATTATCTACATCATGATAATTTATTTATAATTTTTAGGTATTAAATAATTGTCATTAATGGTGACACAATAGTGATGCAGGAATTGTTTATTTAGTGAAAAATCAATAATATAGTTTCTATTAATATAATAATACCGATAAAAAGAACCATAAAAATTACCAAACCCTTTTCGTCGAGTGTATATATACCCTAATCATATAAGGGTCTATTTGTGGATAATTTGGAGCCTTATAAAGAAGATTAGGATATTTATATTATTTTATTTTAAACGATGTCAAAGATGTCACCTTCATAATTTAATATATATAATAATTTAAATGTTGTTATTTTGAGATGATAAATTCGAGTTAAAATATTATTATGAAATTTATTATATTTTGAATTATATTTGGATTTTATTTGTTATTTTTATGAAACTAATAAGTATATTAAATGATTACACTAAAATGATGTAGTAATTGTTTTATTAAGAGAAATATCAGATAAATGGTTTTATAAATATTTAAATAAACATTATATGAACTAATTAATGTTCTCCACTAATTTTCTAGTTGCATATGACATGTCAGGAATCTATTAAACATTTTTTTTGAATATATCATCTGTTTTGATTTTAATTTAATTCAAATAAATGAATAGTGTCAAAATGAACATTGTTGTTATTTTATAAAAATAACATATTATTAAATTGATTAAAAATAACATAATTATTTAAAAATTATATAATGAAATTTATATGGTCATAAATGTCATAATGTACCTAAATATTTATATTTCACAACACATAAGTAAATATTTATAACAATTTAAAATTGAGAATATTATTACAATAAATAAGATTAAATAAATTAAATAATGATAAATCAAATTGATAAGGTTTAAAATTAATTCATGACATGTCTAAATTTTATTGGATGATTAAATTACAACCTTGTATCTTATTATATTATGATTCGAGACATTTTGGAAGTTTTTACGTGGGGTTTGATTTTTTATATATTAATATTTTGAGGTTTCCAAAGGTTCCCCTCTCCTCCCTTATAAAAGGGAACCTCCTCCCTCTCCTCTGTACACAATATTTAGCACTCCTGATCAGAAAACCACTGCACTTTTATCTTCTACACTTCCCTAGAAAAATTCTTGAGGTTTTTGTCTTCTCAAAGGACAATCTCTAGTGACTTAAGAGGAAGCATAAAAGAGGTGCGTCGAAGACGAGGTAATCTCTTCTACAGATTGTTTTAAGACTATTCTTCTTCAACTCCTTTATCTGTAGTTGTTTCATTATAAATTAATAAAAAAAGTATAAATAATAAACCTATATGTTATTATAAATATGAAACAACCCCATTTCACATTCTATCCATCCTACGGAAAACAAAATCACCGCGCGTGCGTACGTACGAAATACCGTCTCCACGCTCTGGTGTAATTAGTTTTTCCACCACCACCTTATTTGGATGGGTATAATGGTGTAAAGAATAACTATATATGGTTATTATAACATCATACTAATTCTTGGATATTATATCATCCACTATAATTCTATTCAATAATTATCAGAACGATATCATCGCCCGTGCGTACGTACGGACTACCATCTCCACGAACGCGATGAGATTCATTTTCCATGATTAACCATTCAAGTATGATTATAAAGTATATATATAATAAATAATAATAAAATATATTACATAATAATGAGACTATATTTATTTACATATATGTTTCAGTTACTTAATTCCATTTAATTCAATAAGGAAACGAAAAGAGCGTTCATGCGTGTGTACGGTCTACTATCTCCATGAATGGTGTATTTCATTCCATTTATCGATCTATCATATATATATTCATATAAATAATATATTATATATATATATATCACTTTTTACATTCTGGAATTATGTAAATCAGTATATATGTTATAATATCAAGAACAATAAATCGAAACATGTACGATAAATATAACAATTTTACCAAAAACGCTGCTTTAACATGGAATTTACAAAATAATGTATACTATAAAGTCATAAGTGAAGCATATATGATATAATAACAATTAATATTATTATTTAATAATTCAATGACGTTATATAAATCATTATACAGGTGGTTCAGATACATACGAAGCATATCAGACAAAAGGTAAGGGATAACTTCTCTAATCTCATTTTTATAAGAGATTGTTTATTCGTAATTATTTAATGGGGTTATATTTATCATCCATGTCCCTATTTTCTAAAAATGGATTCATGAATGTTTGATTTCCATTTTACACATTTTTGAATTTTACTACATATGTATGGAATCTTTCTTTTGTTTACCACAAGAGGTACTTTTTGACTTTTCTGACAAAAGTACGAGGAGAATGTTCTTTTAAATTATATAGAATGAAGGAATTTTTACGGTTTCATAACACCTTTTCGTAATGTATCTTAATCTTCAAGATTTCATTACTATTTTCAACAAAATCATTTTCTTTTAAAATTAAATGGCATTTTGTGAAAAGAAAATGATTTTGAAAAATAAAGGATTTTTTCCTCAAGAATTCATTTCAATTGTTTTATCGAAACCAGTTTCCTTCTTAGATTACATAATTATATTTGAGTATGTTTCATGTATAATGTCTCTATGATTTAAATTTTTTCACTTTTATTATTATTAAATGATATCTATTTGTTTGATTTGGATTATGTTAGGATGGAATGATGTTTGTTAAACCAATTTTATTCTTTGGGTTATAATGAATGATTTGTGTTTATTTTGTGGCACAAGTAATAATGATTTCATTAGGGGATGGGTGAGACCTATATCTCCCTCCAATGCATTGGGTAAAGATTTATATCTCATGAAATAGACATGTATGGAATGTTAACTTAATATGGTTCAGTGTTATAGGACTAGAATGAGTAGTGAACTCGATTCAGAAAGGGACATTGTCCACTAAGATGGTCTTCACAGCATTTCCTTGGATACTATGGAAATCAAATCATGTGATTAATGGTTTTGAAAAATTATATGTTTTATTTCCATCATATTTTATCATGATTTATGTTCCATTATGATCTATGCCTTCTATACTACAATGTTTTATGTCATTGCTCAAGATTTTGATGTTTAAACATTATGTTCATGTTTTTAAGTTCAAAAGTATGTGGTTTGTTTTATTCTCTCCATGCTTACCCTTACTGAGAATTTGAGCACAACCATTATATGTTTTCTTTTCCCTCGGATATAAATAATTGTTTTAGGTAATAAAACAATATGGGATGATCATTATGTGAGATGTTTAAGATCTTTCACAACGATTAAAATATTTTGTTCCATGTTTCCAAAGACAGCAAACTATTATGATCCTAGAGTGTTGGTTTTTGTTATGTATTATGTATTTTTGCAAAAGTAATGTAATGTCCATGTAAGGCAAGATTTGGGTCTCTACAAATATTTAGACTCTTAACACTTTTAGATTCCATTGGATCCTTCATATGTTTTTTTGGCATGAGGTGTAAAAAATCATTATTGGTAATTAATTTTTGGGAGTAAAATGATCTATTAAAATCTGATTGAAGGAAAAATAAAAGGTAGGATTTTATATCAGAAATTGAAATATATTAGGTAGGAATGATTCATTATATTATTGGTTAGTAAAATAATTACTCAACATTATAAAAATTATTAAGAAAATGTGTTGTTTGAGGAACTAAATTTCTATTGATCCGATGGTCTACTAAATTAACGCGGATTTATGGATTAAATTACCAAAACATTTCATTCATCTATCACTTGTTTGTGATTGAAAACCTCAATATCTCCCTATAAATATTTATTCTTTTCCTCCATGTATGTCTCTCTACTTACCACTAATGTTCTCTTACTTAGAGACGTTGTTACATGGTTGTCTGTAGGACCTTTATACATTCCATTCTCTCTGTTTTATAGGATGTTATATTAACTATAAAACACATGTGGTATTTAAATGTAATATTTATAATAAATTTTATTACAAATATTAATTTTAAATTGAGAGGATAATATTTAATGAATGTGGTGAGAATGTAACACCCTAAAATTATAAAGGATGAAAATTTTATTCAATATTTTTTACGACATGCATCACCTAGAATATAATGGAATATAATGTTGTATGAATTTATGATATATTTATAATTCAAAAATAATAGATCATTTTCAATATATGAAATACTTAGTTAGTGTACATCACATGAAACTATGACCTTATTTGACAACTTGGTTTATAAAGGAGACCATGTTTTGACCAAAAATAATATATTATTAAATTATTAATATAATAGTACTAAAATATGCCGTTAAATTATAGGTAATGAATAGTAATAACTAAATTATTAAAATATATGGTTTAATAAAATATTTAATGAATTAATAGGTTATAATATATATATATTTGAAAATATAACCTGTTGGAATATAAATGAAATATTATTATTTTTATGATCACAAAGGTATATTGTATTAATACATTATATTAATTAAAACTGACTAATGATAATTTTTAAATATATATGTTATATATAAAATTAAATATTTTTATTAATCATACAATATATTTTATAGACATTAGGAAAGAATAAACTCAATATTACATAGAAAAACAAAAAATTTCATAAGTCACATCTACACCCTTTTAATGTAGTGCCCACATTCAATCTAAATTTTGACACATTAATTGATTTAATATGTCAAAATGATCCAAATAAATGAAATTAAATCATTAAAATTATGTTATGGTGAATTTTTAATTTTTTATGGGAAGTTTAATTTTTTAATCGAAAAAGTTAAACATACTAAATTTTTGTTCCCAACTGCATTTTCATCTAATTTATTTATAATGTTCAAATAAGATTTTAAATTTTTTAAGTTTAATTATATTATAAATTTATCAATTAAACCAATTTAGGTAATTTTAACCAATTTATCATTTAAATTGACAATAAATGAAAAATCAATATTTATGATGTTTTAACTTTAAAAACATGCGTTGTTGTCCCCCCAAGAAGATTAATTTCAAATTAATTTATTCCACCTCAGTCATTTTAATTTTTAAAAAATTATTACACATTTGGAATAAGAGAAAATTTAATGTCAAATATGTTCAAATTTTTTTTTGATAAATGATTAGTGATGGTAATTAAACTTAATTACAAGTATGATGTATAAATTAATCCATATAAGAGACAAAAACATGACATTAAGGCCTAAATTGACCTATACAGTTTTCCATGACCTATTGGATGGAGATATTTCAGTAATATCCACCTTGGTCTCATTTATGAACCATAATTCTTCCAATTTTTACAAAAATACTTGGGAGGGGTTCCATTATTTAAAAATGTTATAATATATTTTTCCCTTCCTACATTAAAATTTGCCTCATTCAATTCCACTAAGTAAAAATTCACTAAAAAATTAGCTCGACACAACTCTACCAAAATAGATCCTAAAAATCAATCCATTAATCCTTTAATCCTTAATTTGGTCAGAAATAAATTCAATGTAGTCTTTTTGTACTAACAAAAAGAATTTACCCAATTTAGTGGTAACACCCTCCCCCAAACTCTTATCTATTATTTCGTTTCTACACTCACTTAACATTTTATCTTAATTATTTATATAAAACCTACAATATAATCACCATACTAGGATTATTCATGATAAATTTTATACCTACACGTACACATGCATCCATTTAATGGGTAACAAACTTAATGATTATGTGTATGCAGACTACTACCCTTGATAAACGATGATTTCTCAATTTTCGATTACAGCCTCTCATGGTGTCAGTTGTTTTAGACAATATACTTATATATGATATATAATACATTTATAATATATTTATAACAATTAAATTATTTTATAACATATACCTCTATACATTTCATTTTTTGTAAAATTGTAATGTTATTTGTGGAAGTACAGACTACTGCCCCCTCAAAGGGATGTGATTTGTTCGCAGTATACATGGAATGTTTAAAGGATGGTATTAATTAAAAAAATACTACATAAAAAAATATACAATATTTATTTATTAATTATCATTCATGAAATAATATATATATATATATATATTATTTTCTTATTTACACTCTTACACACTTAAAAATTGATTACGTCGTTCGTGGACCTATGGACTATAACCTGCTCAACATGATGTGATTTATTTTACCTCAAATAATTATATATATAATTATATATGTTTAAAAAATATGGTATTTATAAAATATTTATCATTATATTTGGTTATAATTATTCTTAACTGCTTCCCATAATTACCATTGAAAATTTCGAAGGTTACTCATGAGTGCGTATGATCTACCATCTCCAGAATTGTAACATTGGCACATATTTCCTAACTATATTCAATGATTAATATTAAATTTATAATTTATGTATAAATATTAAAATTATTTCCTGTTTAATTTTTGGAGAAGTTATATAATGTCCCATTTTACCTTATTTTCCAATAATAATTGTTTTGACACATAAACTGAATTTGGTCAAAATCACCAGATGTAAAAATAATTGCATAAGTAGTTGTACACAGCATTGAAATAAGTGAAATAAAAATATTGAAAAAAATAAAAATGATTCTGAATAATTTAGAGAATAAAAATAATTTTGTTATAATGGATGCTAATGGATGTTCACCTGAAGGCAAACCCAAGGTAAGTGATTCTTGTGTCATTTTCATTCTATGAGGCATGCTTAGTTATTTTTGACATTAATTATTATATATGGTGTATATACATCTTAAATGACATATAATATCATGAATAATATTATATTAATGTTATTTAAATGTTTTATTTTTTTAATAATAGTTTTTTTTTCAATTAATTTGTTACTGCATTGGTAAATATTTCCATCACAATTTTTACGTCAATTAGATTTATGTCATCACTAGTGAAAAATACATTTACCATATCCGTGTTTATTATTCCAGTTAAATATAATTGATGATAAAATATGTAAAAATTGGTTTATCACGTCGGTTATAACAAAACCATCATCATAAACCAATGAGAATTTATTTATAACAACAATTATAAAATAACCAACATCAAAAATACAGAGAATCAATTTATAACGTCTGTTATTTTATAACCAATGTGAAAAATCGAATATCAACACTTTATAAGGTCGGTTATAAAATAACTGATGTTACAAAATGATTCTTGAGTATTTATCATGGTAGTTATAAAATAAATGATGTGATAAAAACTTTTCGACATTAGTTATTTAAAAACTGATGTGATAAACATATCAAAAATTTTATAAATTTGATTAATAAATAACTGAAGTGAAAAATATTTTAAAGGAGATATTCCTCCTCGTACTCTATCATTCTGTTTTCGTCGATCGGGTGACTGGTGACTTGTCTTTCTCCCATGGAAAACCATGAAAGGATTCATTAAATTCGTACACTCCTACCTCTTTTTTCGAACGTCATTCGTCATATTAATTATCACCAGATCCATCAGGACGACTCACCACAATCAATTAATCCCCACACACCTCAGATTCATTCTTTTATTTTCACAATTCACTAAATGTATGATTTGAGATATTATTTTTCTATTATTGTTCTTGTTATCATGGTTTGTGTCGTAGTATCCATTTATACCATTCAATGTTATTTTTTGATAAAATAAACCATGCGAGTGATATCATTCATGTTCAATGTTTTTTATTACTACCCATGGTTACCCCCAACCCCTAGACACCCCAACCCCCGTGCACTACCCCCACACCACGATATCCCCCAACCCTGGAAACCACCCCACCCCCTCGACACCCTACCACCCTATGGACACCCCCACCCCTAGAATTCCACAGCCCCATTGATACCACCCCTCCCCCTGGACACCCCCACCCCATATATACCCCCACCCACCATACACCCCCCGGACACCAATACCAAACGGACACCCCTCACCCCCTTTGACAGCCCACTCAACCCCGTGAATAGCCCCCAAACCCCTACCTTGGACACCCCACACCATGGACACCCCCACCCCTAGAGATCACCCCCTAGACACCCCCACCCCATGGAACACCCCCAACCTCCAGGACAACCCCCACCCCTCAGACACCCCCACCCACTAGACACCCCATACACCCTTAGACATCCACCACCCCTAGAAACCCTATCATTCATGGAATAATCCACACCCCTCTAGACACCACCCCACCCACTTGGACACCCCATGGACACCACTACCCCAGGACACCCTCACCCCCTAGTCACCTTGACTTCGTCGACAACCTCTACCTCATGGATACCCCCACCCCCTAGACACCCACAACCCGTGGACACCCCCCTACAGATTTTAGACACCCCACCCACCTGGAAAGCCCCCCAACCCCCTATACATCCACCACCCCGCCACCCCCACCCCCAGAAAACCCCACCACTTAGACACCCCTACGCCCTTTCACAACCCCAAGACACTGCATACCCCATGTAAAACCCGGTTCGCCCCTGGACCCCACCCCACCCCTTTGGACAAACTCTGGACACACCCAACCCCTTGTACACCGCCAAGACACCCCCACCACATTAGACGGCCCCCCTAGACACCCCTACCCTCTGGACATCCCCCTCATCCCCAGGACCCCGCCCCACCCCCTTGGACACCACATGGACTCCCCACCCCCTAGGACGGAGCCCCACCACCTTGGTCACCCCCTTGACCACCACCTAGATATTCCCCGCCCCATGGACACCCACACCCCCTTGACATCCCCACCTCCTTGGACATCCCCCACACCTGGACACCCCCACCCCCCAAGGACACCCCACCACCATGGACATCCCCAACCCCTGGACACCCCCCCCCCCCCGTACACCCCCTACCCCCTTGTAAATCCCCTCAACACCTTGACACTCCCACACCCTTGGACACCCCACCCCCTGGTATATCCCCCATCCACACCCAGCACACCCCATCCCTATTATCACCCCAAACCATCTTGACAGTCCCCCCCAACCCACTCTGGACACCCCCACACAATGGACACCCAATACCCCCTTAGACAGCCCCTCACCCCATGTACACCTCCCCCACCCCGATAGACACCCCACCCCCTTTGGAACCCACAACCCCTTAGACAACCCCCACCCCCTCCTAGAGACCCCCATCCCATGGACTCCCCCAAAACCTAGATTGCCCCCATGGTCACCCACCCCCTAGACAACCCTCATCTCGGTGACACCCCCACCCCCTTGGACACCCCAAAACCCCATATACCCCCCCCCCCCGAACATCCCCCACCACATGGACACCCATTCCTCCATGGACAGAACCCTTGGACACCCCATACCCCCATAGACAACCCCTCACCCTACATAACCCCACCCAACACCCTTGGACACCCACTGGACACCCCCACCCCCTCAGAAATCCCCCACCCCATTAGACACCACCCACCACCTGGACAACCCCAACCCCTTGGACAACACCTCCCCCTGGACACCCTCACCCCCTAGACACCCACACCCCCTTGGATAGCCCCCTAACTTCCTAGACACCCCTTGGACACCGTTGGACACCCCCTCCCCTTGGACAACCCCCACCCCCTAGACACCCACCAACCCTTGGACACCACCCGCTAGACACCCCCACGACGATGGACAACACCCAACCCCATTGACGGAACCCCACCCCCTAAACACCCCACCCCTAGACATACCCTACCCCCTTGGACAGCCCCTAAACCCCCATAGACACCACCCCCACCCCCTTGGGCACTCCCTAGACACTGCAACCCCTTGGGCAGCCCCCACCCCCTGGACACTAACACCCCCTGGACAACCCAACTCCATGGATAACCCCCAACCCCCTGGACAGCCCCCCCCCAACCCTAAGACACCACCATCCCCCTAGACTCCCTCTACCTCCTTGGATATCCCCCACAACCCCCTAGACACCACCCCTACCCACTTGGAAAGCCACTAGACACCCCCACCCACTTAGAAACCCCATCCCCTGGATTACCACACCTGGACACAACCCCCTACCTGGACACCCCCACCACCTAGACAGCCCCCACCCCATGGACACACCAACACCCCCTGAACAGCCCACACCCTAGGACACCCCCCCTTGGATAGCCCCCTCCCCCACTAACCCTATGGACAACCTCTCCCCCTCCCGACCCCAGGACACCCCCACCACCCGGACACACGCTACCCCATTGAATATGCATGTCCTCCCTTGAGGGACCCAACCCCCTTGGAAACCCCCTCACCCCTTGGACACCACCCAAACCCACATTGACACCCCCTAGACACCCCCACCCCCATGGACACCCGCTGGACACCGCCTCCCACTTGGACAATCCCCAACCCTCTAGGACACCCCCACCCCTAATTAAAACCACTATCTGGACTTCCCCAGCCACTAGAAACCCCCCCCCCCCCCATGATAGCCCCCACCCCCTTGGGTCACCCCTCACACCCCCTGGATACCCTCTAGGCAGCGCCTGGACACCCCCACCCAATTCTAAAGTCCCACACCCCAACCCACTAGACACCCCACCCCTGGACACCACCCCCACCCCTGGATATTAAAACCCTCATGGATTGCCCCCACAACCCCCTAGACACCCCCCATGGACACCCCCACCCATGGAGACCCCCTACCCCCTTGGATTTCCCCCACCACTGGACACCCCTACCGACTTTGGTAGCCCTCTCACTCCATCAACACCACCCCCTGGATACCCCAAGGACACCCCACCCCTTACAAAACCCCCAATAATGGACCCCCACCCCCATGGAGAGACCCCCCCCCCCCAGACACCCTGACCCCCAGGACCCCCAAAACCCCCTTGGACAACCCCCATCCCACTGGACACCCCCTACTATCTTGGGTGTCCCCTTACCCCCTGGACACCACCATCCGCCCCTTGAACATTCCCTAGACACCCCCTGGACACCCCAACCCCATGGACTTAACCCCCTACCCCTGGACACCCCCATCCCATGGAAAACCCCAAAACCTAGAGAGTCCTCCATCCTAGACACAATCCACACCCTAGACAACCCCCCTCTTCCCACACCCCATCCCCTTGGACAGCCCCCAACCCCCAGACAACCCCCCCCCACCCCACCCAAGGCAACCACCAACACCCTGGACACCCCCATGTTACCCTAAACCCCTAGACACATCCAAAAACCATTGACAAACCCACCCCCCTAGACACCCCTTACCCCCATTGATAGCCCCACCCCATGTTGTAATAGATTATATACCATGGATTGTATGTCAATGGTTCTTGAACCATTAGTATACATATATCCCAACAATTTCCATGAAACCATTGGAATATATTATATTCTAGACAACTTGTATACAGAAGGTTCGGGAACCACTTGTATAAATATATCTGAAGGGTTTCAATGAAACTATTGGAGTATATTAACTTCAGACAGTCTATACCAATTGTTCCTCAACAACCGTTGGTATAAACCTATTGCAACGACCATCAAGCCAATGGTGTCTGGAACCACTGGGATATTCTATCACAAAGTATTGAAACCATTTAAATAGTTTTAATTTTAAGTACTGAATATGTACATATTTTAATATTTATACTCAATATTTCATGTTTAAGGAAGGGTAAATTTTCTATCCTGTTACACCATGATGTATTCTTTGTGTACCTTAAGATGAAAAGATAGAAGATTAATTTATACTATTATAGCAGGGTATATGTGAGAGAGATATT
The DNA here is from genome assembly GCA_963277665.1 of Viscum album. NCBI lineage: Eukaryota > Viridiplantae > Streptophyta > Magnoliopsida > Santalales > Viscaceae > Viscum > Viscum album. The sequence goes on from OY728143.1 coordinate 323,102,261, forward strand.
TAACACAAAAAGGACATTTATATTAATATGAAACTGTTATATCTAACTATATTTTCATTTTAAAATTATTTCCTTGCATGTATTTTTTAAATACGCATATATTTTTTTGATATATAAAAAATGATTTATATTCAAATTATGATACTTCCCATATAAATACTAAATTGGATTACTTTAAAAAGATGTATTAATTTTTTATTTGTTATAGGTAATAATGATTGTATTTTGGATTAAGACACATCAAATGAGTACTGAATATGAGGATGGTGTTGATGGATATTTAGAATTTGCTAAAGGAAATGTTCCCAGAAACGACATTTTTTTCTATCCATTCCTATATAGATGGAATATGAAAAATCTGAAAAGTGGAGAGATCAACGATCATCTAATTTTTCATGGTTTTAATCAGAGTTAACACCCTTGGATTTGGCATGGTGAAATAGGAGAGAATGATAGATCTATTGATGATGTTGATTTGAAAGACGGAATCTCTGATGGATTTGAAGAAATGATTTGTGATATTATAGTAGAAAAAATTAAGATAGAACCAACATTTAATCATCTATATAGTGATGCTGAAAAACCATTGTATCTTGGTTATACAGAATTAATGATTTTTTGGTCGTGTTTAGATTGATTAACCAGAAGACGAAATATAGAAGGACAGATAGAAGTTTTACAGATCTACTACAATTGTTAAAAGTAAATCTTCCAAAATAAAATGATCTTCTAGATTCACATTATGAGGCCAAGAATTATGCCTGATGGGATTTTGATACATGAAAATACATGAATGTCTAAATGACTGTATGATTTATAGGAAAGAATATGAATTTATGTCAGAGTTTCCTAAATGTGGGACAGCACAATACAAGCTGAATGAAAAATCACAGGCTAATGTAGAGATTACAGATATCCCTGGAAAGGTTTTTTGGTATCTACAAATAATTAATCATTTGAAACAATTATTTTATAATTCACATGAATCAAAAAGGATATTATATCATGCTGATGAGAAGATATGTGATGGAAAAATATTCCATCAAACCAATTTACCACAATGGATAGAAATTGATGGGTAATATCCTACATTCGGAAATTAAATTAGAAATCTCATAATTGGGTTGTGCACCGAAGGAATTAATCTATATCAATCACTCAGTAGAACACATTGTTCATGGACTTTTTTATTAATAATTTACAACCACTGTCCAGAATTTTGTATGAAGTGAAAATATGTCATGTTAAGTATAATGATCTCTAGTCCGATGCAACACGGAAATGATATTAATATTTTCTTGTCATTATTGATTAATGATTTGAATCTATTTTGGGAGGATTATATTAGGGATTATGATTCATATAAAATGAAATATTTTCAACTACATGTGTGAAATCTCATGATTATCAAATCATGATGCATCAAATTTTACCGGTTTCATTGCGTGGAATATTTCCCATCTGTGTTAGAAAGACTATAATGATGGTGTGTTAATTTTTTAATTCCATTTTTAATAAGACGATCGATGTGAATTATTTTAAAATTATGGAAATTGATGAAATTTCTATAATTTTTCAATTGTATATTTATTATCCTCCTTCTCTTTTTTGATATAATGATTCATTTAATTATTCATATGGGTCAATAAATAATGATTTGTGGACCTGTATAACTATGTTGGATGCATTATTATGAATGGTATATGAAAATATTGAAGCAGTATGTTAAGAATCTATATTGACCTAAAGAATATTATTGAAATGTATATTTTTGAGGAGGTTGTGGTGTTTTTTTCTAGCTACTTCACTAGGACGGAGCACATCGGTTTTCCTACATCTCACCATGAAAGAGTTAATAATGAGGGAAAGGGGATTTGTGGCTTGATATTCAAATCATTGTCATTTGAACATATAAATAAGGTACAAATATATATATGGAATAACATATATAATGCTCAACTGTATATCACATTACAAATTAATGAGTTCAAATAGTGTCATCCAAAGAATAAAGAAATGTGGATTTTCAATGAGCACCACAAATCAATTTTCCCATGTTTTAAAAGGAACTTTCTTGATAGATCACATGTATCAGAGACATTATAATTATTAATGGGTGGCCCAAGTTTTAATGTGACAACGTGGTCTGAGTATGAAATTAAGGGAAATAAATTTCATAAAAAATCTCAGGACAACAAAAGTGCAGTTCAAAATAGTGGTGTATTGGTGTTTGCAAAATTAATGCATTTTTCGAGTTCTAAAGAAGAATTCCAATTTCATCATAAAGTGCATATTATGTATTTATTGAAGAAATTTTGGACGTTGAATAAATTCAAATTAATTTTCATCTATTTAACTAAAAATGCTTTATTGGTTTCAATAGTGCCATACACGATGAATTCCGAATGACAGTTGTTAATTTGAATAGATATGAAGACACATCAGATTCTTTTATAATTGAAACACATGATAAAAGATTTTCTATTTTTTTGATCAATCAGATATGCAGTGGTCAGTTGTTTTACAAGTGAAAAGGCAATATGTTAGTGAAGATAATATTTATAAAGATGGTAATTTATTTTAGATCCCTACTTCTAGGGAAATATTTGTAGAAAATAATGATGAGCATGTTGAAGACATGGTTTCTACAATAAGGAACAATCACAATAAAGGAATTTGGGAATAAAATCTATTTTTACAATCTTAATATTTTAGGTAACATATGATTATTTATTATTTACATTTATTAATTTCTTAAAATTATAGATATTTAATTTTTTCTCGTTATTAAAACATGTTTTAAAACAAATAAGTATAAATATTTTTTAATTTAAATTTTTATAGTTTAGTTTATCATGTTTATCATTACGTGACATATATATATATATATATTGATTAATGAATATTAATTTACCATGATTACCATGTTTACCAAAGTTTACTATAGTTTACCTTTACGTAACTTATATATTTTTTATTTTGTGGATTGACAATTAAACAACCATGTTTACCATGTTTTCCATCTTTACTATTGTTTCTCATGAATATGATATTTTCCATATTTACTATTATGTAACATAGTTTAGTTTTTCATTTTCTGTTTATATTAGTAATTTAATATTTGAATATTAATATTTGTGAACTTATGTTTTCATTTTTGATTTGAAGGATAACAACAGATCAATCAATTGATCAACCACATGATTATGGAGATGAGCATCATGATCATACCTCGTGAGAGGAACAATAACATTCTCTTCTTGATGTTCCTTAAACATCATCATGTGATCCAATAATGAGAAGGTAGAGTTCAATATTTGGTAAACGTGGTTGGACACATTTACCAGAATTATCAATTTTATGTATCCAGGACCAAAGATGGTCATTGAGTTTGATGAGAATGATATTACTAGACGTCCAAATGCATTTGAAGAGTTTTGAATCAAATCAGGTTAAAAGAAAAGTAATCATTGCAAATGATTATTGGAGAAGTGTGGAAATGTGATAATATCTCTATCATGGGAGGCTATTTTGATAAGATATTTTAATATAGTATCAGTATTCATTCATGTTGTTTTTATAATATGTCATAAATTTTCATTATCAGATGACATTTGGTATTTCTAACTTTGGAGGAGTCAGGAGAAAATGGTTATTGATGGATTCTAGGAGAAAGAGGGATTTAAAATCAACATACACATCTGATTTCATTTTGATCATTGGTAACAGGACAATACATGTCATATATATATATATATTCATTTATAAATGAATACACATGGAAAAAATTTGTTGAAAGTAGAATAAATGAATCATTTTTTGTAAGGGAAATGTAAATTATTATATGCTTTCTTATATAATTGATCTTTTTAATGGTCTGTTAATGATTTATTAATCTTAATTTATATTAAACTAGGACATCTCTTGAAGAGATCCAATATGAAAAGGAATAACCTCACAGTTTATCTAGGGGATCGTATAGTTTATTGGAGGAACAAATGATGGAAGATAATTCACAAAAATATAGAGTTGGGTCTTCAAACTATTGGTAGGTTCCCCTCTATCAAAAAATGAAAATTGGAAGAGATATCATATCGTAAAAGGGAGCAATATATTTCACACGAATATAGAATCATATCTAAGTGGATTGTATGATATTTATATTATTTATTTATGTTAATTCCATTCTTTATATACTTTGATTCATTACAGAAATGTTCAATTAATTACTACATGATTATCTTGGGGAGAAAAGCATATAGAGGGTATTTAGAACTGTTGGGAGTCACAATATTTTATTTGCAGCATTGGGAAATAACAAAAACCACAGTCATGTACGAGGATCCCCGGTGACTGTATCGGTAAGAAAATTTAATCCATGTTATTCATCTTCTTCCATTAAAGGGGTTTATAAAAAATAATAGAATTCATTGAAGATCATGTACATAATATTAATGCGATGATGGAGTTAAAGATTAGAGCATTGGTATAGACTATGATTGTAGACATAAGAAGACAATTTTAGACTGCATCTTCCACTACTCCACCTCCCCCTATAGACCATATTAGTTATCCTGCACCTCCTGAAACAACTCTCACTCCCCACCAATATACGTAAATATTTATCCTCCACTTCAACTTGAAGTCCCCATTTGTTATCTTACTCTTCTGCCACAACCTGTTACATATTTTGAGTTGTATGTTGATGATCCTCACCATCATATAATTCCATACAAGATGGCATATTGTATAAGAGATACAATTCATCATCAACTATTAGAGGTATAGAATCATAGATTCATTGTACATGATACTATAGAGACAATAGATAGAGTACCATTACCTATAGATGAGGTGACAATAGTTTGACATAGTGTCAACCACTTTTAAATTTGGCCACCCTGACCTCTTCGACTCATTACCATAGAGGTATTTATGTTATATCGTTTATTTTATTTTTTAATAAAGTTATTTTAACATTTAAAAACATATATTTTTTTCTATTTATTTACATAAATACTTCATAGGTGCATAATTAATGTATAGACAACAACAAAGACAAATTTATATGACACCAGCTACTGATTCTAGTAGTCTTGATAGATTTTTAACATATTCACATTTTTTGGCAGATCAATTTTTTTTAATAGAAGCACATATTTTTGGATGTTAAACAAATGCAGAGATTGTGAAAACTGATATCATGGAGCTTGTTACTGGAGATTAGTTGGGCATTAATAATGGGCATATTTGTTCCATGTAATTCCTAAGCCTTTTCCCTATATTATATTTATTAAAAATTAATGCTTATGTCTTTTAGGTATTACAAATCTTTATAACTTGTGGAGAAGAATGAGATAATAGATGTATATGTATTCATGAACCTGCATACGATTTCCCTCGAAGCACATGCATTAGATGAGAAACAAAGAACACTTTCTACTGTAGAAGGACATGAACATAATATAATCACACAGTGTTGGGTGATGTATTTTTTTAACAGGTATGAAACATAAATTTAGTAAATTATTATTTATCTTTAACAAAAAAAATCACTAACATTAAATTTTTTTATATAAGTGATCATTTGATGTTAGTATTTTATTCAAAATGTGGAAACACATTATTGTATATGCCCTGTCCATAGTGATGTGTGGCTAATTATTATGAATATGTTGAAAAAAGTAAAATTAAATTTCTTAATATATGTTCATATTATAATGAATTTTAAATTTATCTCATTCATATTATTTTCTAACATGGGATGGGCATAATTTTGAAAAATCATAATGGAAAAGAGTGCCAAGATCATATATTTAAAAGCAATGGAAAATATCCATTTATAATTTTTACATTTTGATGTATTACATAAAAATGATATTTTTAATTGACATTCATTTTCTCAGAATGTCCATGAACAACTAGGAATCATTGAATACAGATATTATATGTTATGATTAATGTAATAAATAATTATAATTGGATCAATAATGAACATTGACTAGGTTATAATTCATTATAAGAATTCCCATAATATTTCATGTGATTTATAAATCATACATGGTAACTAATTTACTTTTAATTTGTTTCTATTTGATGACCCTCAACCATATTGTTTTAAATAGTTCAATCACTTACAAGTTGAATTATAAGAGTATTTTATAGTTTTTATTATATTTTAGTTTGTTTATAGTGTAAAATATTATTTTTAATATTGTAAATGTAATTATAACTGTGTATTTTGGTATATGATTAGGTTGGATTTAGTTTTTTAGTTGATATTGTAATTTTTGATTGTTATATAGGTGAATGATTAATTTTCCATTGGTTTTTCTGATTTTGGTCCAATTCTTAATTTTTTTCTAGTATGGCTCCTGGTCTGGTTTTGGTCTGGTTTTGGTGAAGTTCATACTTGTTTTAGATCAACATTGATAGACCATAGTAATGGCTTCACTAGTTTATTAAACAAATTTATGTCAGTTATTTTATAACCGACATAATAAATTACTTGCTATCTTTTATTACATCGGTTATTACCTAACAAACATAATAAACTATATCCTACGTTTTTTATTTTAAAACTGATGTCATTAACTATATACCACAATAGTTATTAAATAACCAACGTGAAATTTCGATCCTTTGAAGGGTTTTTCATGTTGGTTCTAAAATAACTAATGTAAATAACCCTTCAGATGTTTGATTAATCAAATTGGTTATTCAATAACTGATGTGAAAAATTATATACCACATTAGTTATTAAATAACATATGTGATAATTCAAACCTCTGAAGGGGTTTTCACATATGTTATTTAATAATGGATGTGAAAAACTATTTGGATTTATGATTTTTACATTGGTTTTAAAAAACCCGATGTAAAAAATATTTATAACGTCAACGATAATAACGTCGGATAAAAACGGATGTAAAAAGTAAAAAATAACCGATGTAAAAAATGTTTTCATCACTATTGGATATTCACCACATACATCTTTTGTGCAGTGTAATTACAACCCATTTTGATATATTATATCACAAAATCTTTTATATTTATGTTATTTTGATGTTTCATTTGATTAATATAACTTTTGGAACATTCGACAAATATATAAGATATTTCATCTCAATACAATTTCAATGTGGCATATTGTATAGTTATGCACATAGATTATTTTATATGGTATAAATATTTCTAATTAAATTTTATATCAGGAATCTACTTACCCTCATGATATTATAACTCTCATAAATTTCACTATTCCATGGGGTTATGATTTAAAATGTTTCAATGCGGTATGAGACCCTTTGTGATGTTTAAAGATATTTTCCTTAAGAATAACCCTAATGATTTTTCAATTGAAATTATATTCGAGGAAATTATATAACCATTTTTCAATAAATCATTTCATTATCTTCTTTTTATTCGTGACCATTTTCATGTATTATTAGTATTTATCCACTCTTTGGTAGTCATAGTGTCTTATAATCTTATTTAAGAGAACCCATATTTATTTTTCACAATAGTCAAAGAAACTATTTTCTTCTAAAAATCATTTTTTATTTAATAATTTTTTTAAAATTAATTAATTAATTTTGTCATGAAATGTCAAAACTTTTTTTACATACGTTTTCAATGGTGTCTTATTGTCTCCATCCCGACAAGTTACATTTAAATCCCTTTTACTTTAAAAAAGTAATATTATTTTTTCCTTCGTGAAATGTATGGAGTTATCCTATATCATTTCCTTAAAGCCTAATTTTCATGTTTAAAATGTTTTTTTAACAAAATATATTTTAAAATGGAATTTCAATGTAAAATATTTTCAAGTTGTTTTTTAATGAAAATTATATTTTCCCCAAGAATACTTTAAAATAGTTATTATTTTATTTCATCAATGATAAAACCATCTATTTTACCAAAATTGTGATTTTGTTTTGATACCATCCATATATTTACACTTGATGCTTTATAAAAAATTTATTAAGGAATAGTGTTCAAAATCACATAATTGATTTATTTTTTTAATCTGGTTGAAAATTTAAATATCATATGATCTTCAAACATTGAATTTCCACTAATTATACATTCCAATTTTCATGGATATTACTATTTCCTAAACCATATACCATTTTAAATATGGTGACTAGTTTGATAGTTATTTGATTATTTGGGGAATTATTTATGAATATGTATTTCTGATACAGTATGTTTATTTGATAAGAAATATTAATTTGTATGATTATTCATTATGGTGATTGATTTGGACTGGAAATAATGGGTGGATCCCTGACATAATATATCCCCTTGATGCATCGACTGGTTATTATGAGATGAATACTTGTGAAAATGGGTTTCTATGATTAGTTTTAAACCGTCTTGTGAATGGTCTTAATGATAATAGGTTTTTATGTTCCCGAGACATTATTTCCATTAAAAAAATTATTTCACTTATTTAGAATCAGAAATTATTCATCCCTGAGATTTTTAATCAACATATCTATAGATAAATTTCTATTCATTTCATTTATTAAATGGCATGAATAGTTTTTTCATTTCCACATTGATTTTTCCTTACATAATTTTTTGAATTGAATTTATTTTAGGTTATTATCCTGTTATATTTTCTATTATCTTCCTTCTCAATTATATGATGACATGGTATATGCATTAAGTGACTACCACTCCATAATTATTATTCTCATTAATTTATTGTTTCTTCGTTTTTAGTTTTTCATTGTTGATAATTAGAGCTCACAATTATTATGTTTAATTACATAGGTTCTCAGACGTGTACTATGATTGAAATGTTTAGATTTTTTAGATGGATTAGAGATATTCTTGAAGATTTATATTTAGATAGAATAAATTGGTTTCTTTTAATTATTTTAATCACTTTTAATTAAATACTCAATTCTGTATCTGGTTTTCCATGACTAATACAAATATTGGTCCTTCAAGGATTGATTAATTATAATAATACTATAGTAATTGAAAACAAACACCGTCCGTTGGATTATTGGGTTGATTCACTACAACTATCACCTATAAGATTCCAAGAAATTGGATAATGAAGTGAACTGTGAATATGCATTTAAAAGGGATCACATTATATAAGGTCCCATGATGGTTATTTAAACCCATTGTGATTCATTTTTTTAGAACTCATATGACTATAATTACAATTTTTATAAAATTTACATGCACTTTATTTCATTGGATTAAAATATATGAGACATTACATTCATATGTAATCAATTTTCATCCTTGTTCATCCATCATCTTTAGATCCCAATGTGAATTACATGTATTTTGGATCTATTTCCATCATTCCTAATGTATATATCATGTTTAAGATCCCTAATAAGTTATTATTCTTTGATTTTCCCCCCTAATCCATATCATTCTATTGCAGTGGTGGAATATTTAGGTTCATGATGTTCTATGTTATTCTATGTGTACCGTATGATTTATTTTTTCTTTATGCAATATTCGGAACCATCTTTGTTATAGTCCTAAACTAATTTAAGAATTTTTTGATTAATAGTCAAATGTATGTATCTAAAACCTGACCCCATAGTCTGTTTAATTATTGAGTAATTATAATGTTGTGATTTTATTGATATAACAATAAAAAAAAATTAACTATGGATGATAAGAAATTTTATTTTGTTTTATTTATTAGATCCCTCTAGATTATATTTTATTCTGACCTATCTTGTGGATTTCAATCGGGTGAGATAAAACTTGAATAATAATGAATTAGATAATCGAATAAATAAAATTTGGAAATGGGTTTAGACCCTAGGTGTTTAATTTAGATATATTCACCTTTGATAATGGCTTATATAGCCTTTGAACGTTATGTAATTAAAAGAAAAATGGTAAATAGTGTAAATAACATTGGTGATATTTGATATGATATAATGGTATTCTTGATATTTTTACATGTTTTCTGATTCATGATGTAATTCTTATAAAGTGTTCTTGGCCCAGTTTCATATTATAATTCTTATACTACGGGATTAGCCAAGTTTCATGTGGTAATACTAATATTGTGGGGGGTCCCATTATCATGTTGTACATCATATATAGAGGTATTTTCTAAGGATGTTAATATGAATATATAAAGGGATTTTACTATATACTTAAATTCTTATATAAAGGGATTTTTTATCTTATTGAGATTATACCATGGTTTTTTATGGTTAGAATGTTCGTTCCACATTCTTGGAGATAATCGAGCATCGTTCTGAAGAATATTGATCGTTCTGTTGAACTTATTGATTATGTAAAACACATGGTAATTATTTAATATCATTTAATTGTTAATATACTAGTTTTTTAGATGTAGTGGTTTTGGCCTATTTTTTTTTAATCACTTCCTATTTGGGCCACAATTTGGTATTTGTTTAAATTTCATAGATTCTTATCTGGTCACTGAAAATTGACTTTATTTTTATTTTTCTTACTAGATTTTTTGGACATGGAGATGAAATAGACATGGTGTGATAGAACGTGTTATTTTTAGTTATTTTTTCCACATGTTCTTTATATGTGTGTTGACACCCCATTTCACCACAGGGTCCACCAAATGGAATAGGGGAATTCCTTAAGCATAAAAAGGGTCACCCTTTGATGAAAAGAAAATATTGACAAAGGCTTGGACTAGGAACCCATTTTGAGGGGTTGTGCAAGTTTCCTACATTCTGTGAAAGTCACTTGTCCACCACCTATGGGTCGCACAAGTCACTTGCATTCCGTATTCTATTTTTGGCCCAAGGTGCCTAGTGTCATATAAATAGCCCCTATGGCCCCCCCATTTTGAGGATGAATTTTCCAAAACTCAGATTCAAGCTTTGGTCGCCCAACCCTTCAACTCAACTCTTCTGAAAACTTCTGAGATTACTTTTTACCTAGAATGGATGACATGAAGGAGTAGGATAAGGCATAATTGTTTATAATTCATCAAAAAAATTGTGTGCCTAAGTGTCTAGACCTTTTTAAAAGTTGAAACACTTGCTCTCCGCCCAACCCTTTCTATGAAACTTGAATGCCTTCCTTTTGGAAACATCTTAGGATAATACTAAATGCTTGAGTTATGTCTTGCCCAAGTATTACCGTATATATTTTTCGTCACCAAGGTGAACCCATGCCGTGAAAGTACACTTGCATGTCCCTGACATGCAGGCCAAATGATTTGTGTGGCCATACATTCAGGCCAACTTTATTTATGTGCCTTTCTCCCATTCACCTCTCCAATTCAAGATATTAGCCTTCAAACACCTTTTCAAATCCATTTATGGCATGGTTCTTTTGTTGGAATCCTTATCTAAAAGGAATTCTGTGATAACCTCTCTCGAAACCTCATGACATACAAGCTTTGTGTCACCATGGGTAGATTTTTACTATATAATCGCATATTTTAAAGATGATAAGTTCTTTGGATTTTGGGCTTTCTTATTAGGAGTAATCCTCAAGTTACAAGTCCCCATAACCTAGGCCTCCTTCTTAAGAGTAAGCCTCATTCATAATTTCCATAAACATTGGGCCTCCATATCAGGAGTAATTCCAAATCGTACATTATTTTGATTTGGGCATCCTTCTCAAGAATAAACCCCAATCATAATTCCTTCTTAATTTGGTGTTCCTTTTCAGGAGTAACCCCAATTTTAATTTCTTTTGATTTGGGATTCCTTCTAAGGAATAAACCCCAATCATAAGTCCCTGTTAATTTGGGATTCTTTTTCAGGAGTATGCCCCGGGTTAAAACATCGAATATCCATAATATAAAAATTCCTTTATGAAAATTGTTCATAACCTTCTTTCATAAAGTATGTCATGGTATTCATCTATTTGGGAAGTCATACATACGTAAGCCCCACATCATTTCTCATGACTGCATCTTTCATGGAACCATCTTTATGTTTACTGATACCTCATGTTTCTCACATCGAGCATGAATCACATGAGCATAGAGTGTAAAAGTAATCACAACATCTCTTTTGGGGTCATTAACCATGCATAAACCCCATATTTCATTACCTGAACTACGTGGAATTTTATCTCTTTCTTAAAAGTGGATTACATAGGAATCCATTATAAGTTTCTAGCCCATCTTTCATTAATTATTTTCTGTCTCATCTGATGTTAAACTATATCCTTTTTATCGATCTACGTGGGTCCTGATTCCTTTTTAACAAGGATATGTAGGTAGCCCATATGTGGGTTTGATCCCAACTCTGAAATAATCCATGTCTTTCTGAATGAAAATAAACATTATGTGCCCCACTGAGTGTCTTTAAAACCATTATGGTTATCAAAAGGACCAATAGATTTCTATATAATGTATTTAATGATACCATTGACTAAGAATCTCTAATACATACTGATGATTCTCCATTGATGAAGAACCTCAAATACATATAAATGATTCTCTAAATCCTATACATATAAATCATTGATTTCCAAATCTAAAATAAAACCCATGTTCATGCTTGTTGAATTAATAAGGATTCATGAACATAACATAATTCTATAATTGAGTCATGGAGTAAGTAATAATTCCCCCTAAAAAGATGTCATGAGCCTGACCTCCCTTCCTCCCGACAAATGAAAATTATTAAGCCTCATCAATCCACAACTAATGAGAACCTGCCTTTGAAAAGTAGGTCCAAATGGATATTTAACCATTGGATGTTTCCGGTTCTATGAAAAAACCCGTTTTAAATCGATTGGAATGTTTCAACATTAAAAAAACAAGGTCATTTCCATTTCTATAAGAAACAAAAAATGGTGAACCTGACGTGAATCCTTAATCAAGTGAAATTATGTTTTACTTATTTGTTATGCCCCTATTAAACTCAATATGAGGGCCAACAATGTTATCAACAACATATGTGCTAATCCGAAAGATGTAGTCTGGCCAAAAATATCTTAATTATATCAAAAAGAAACTCTTTTCCAATATCTATCTACAACACAAAATGTCTTCTTCAATGTTCACACCTGTTAATGCCTTTCCCTCTACTCCTGTTGGATCCTCGTCCGCTCTGCGGATGACATAACCTACTCAACATCTTCAACACTGGGTCTCAAATTCATTGGTGAGGGAATACCATAAACAAGGTACCGTCCCGGCTGTGGAGTCCACCCGACAAGCCCTCCAAGTTAACAACTCACCCTGGTTGTCCGGACAGCGATGACCAGTGGTCAGGAAGTAGGTGGTGCCAAAAACTATCTCCAACCATTTTGGGTCGTTATCCCCAGAACACAACAACTAGTCCCTCCCATATTACAGCGAGTTGAATGAAGAGGTCACTCAAGGCCTCATTTCAAGAAGACACGAGTCCTTCCTCAGGACTCCCATCAATAATCACCACCAGACTCATTCGGTAGTGCACCCGAAACATGATGAGGGAATCACCTTTTGGTGTTCAGCTCAGGTTCCTCATACCCTAGCATGAAATACGAACAGTCATAGGAATTCAGCCAATAGGGAGAAGGTTCTTACCGCTGTCCCCTCTGGAGAAGTCCATCAATCTAACTTAATGGAAAACAACGAGTGGTCATAATCACCCATTCTTCCTAATTTCACTGCCCACCTAACTCATCTGGTAGTAACACACCTAGCCCACCAAGAAATACCATCAGAGTACTCTAGGCAGGCACATACACCTGTTTATAATTCATCATCTAGTCAGCAGGCTTGTCTGACAACAACCAATGAAGCTCTCAAATAAAATTTCGTGACCACCTGTAAACAGGCACAAACACCTTCTTACACTATTCAATTCTTCCAGCAGTCTCATCTACCAGTATTGAAGAATGTTCATCATTCATATTCGGTGGAGAAAAATCAGCAGGAACATACACCAATGATTCATCAAGCTAACCAACAATCTCATTTTGTAGCACCCAGAGATGTAATTTTAATGCTCCAATGACAAATATGAGGAAGACACAACTTTATGGTCCCACACATGAGTACTATCAAAATTCACTAACAGAAAAGGAGGACAAGAGCAGGAACACACACCTACTCCAATCCCAGAATGGACGTATATTCTAGTTCCAGTAGATGAAGTCACCAAGCACATTATGACTATGGTGAAAGAGCAGAAGCAAATCCCTGCTCATATTCTAGAAACCTGTTAGAACATTATAAAAACTCAAGTGACATCACAGTGAAAGAACCACAAATCCATACCTATCAGTGGATTGACTCATCAACATATCCCCCTGAAGAATATTCACACCTCTATTCCAATCTTGGTGGGTCATGGGGGTATACTCCCCATGCCATAAGAACAAACATGTTGGGCACATGCACTTGATTTAAATAGAGATAATCAGCCTAACCTAACCATTTCTCTTGAGAAGGAACATACACCCACCCATAAAAACCGGTTTTTTCAACAAGTGGATTCCAATGTGAAAAAAAAGGCACTAAGAAAAAGACCCATCCAACACAATTAAAAAATCAATATCCAATCTGCAATAAGGGATTGCACATTGATTGAGTTATTGATGCCCTCAGAGAATTATCTATTGCAAATCATGATTCTACTCACTTATTTACAAATTCCGGAAGTATCAACAATAATTCTGAATGACTTCATCGGAAACATCTTCATGAAGGCTTGCTTCATTATAATTCTGTCAATATTGAAGTATCATCTTCAGTTGAGAGACACGATAACCCTCTATGTGGTCAGAAGACCAAGGAGTAATAGGTTTCATCTTTTTATGTAACCCACCATGGTGGTCCTCCCCATGATGATGAATTTAGCTGCGAAAGACCACTCTGAATTGGTAATTCTCAGTGCCTGGAAAATTTTTCTATGGACAATAATGTAATGGGAAAGCCCTATTATCTTGAGGGACTTTCAAAAGAAAATCTATTCATGTATGATTCCTTACCTCTAGTTGGTGAAATACATTTCAATCAAATGATAGACCGGGGTGTAGGTCATTCTCTAAAACACCCATGTGTCATTCATCTTCTAATTTGACAAAATAAATTTCTACCAATCTTGTAGAATCTGATGAAACAAAAATTAAACACCAGATTTTGTCCAATCACGTAGAGGAATCTTCCTCAACTGACCACATGGTTGTCCTGAATATGAGAAAAAATAGACGAAAGGTGAAATATCAGTCATGTTTTGGCCTTTGGATTACTCTTAGTATGATATTCTAGAAACGTTTACAGAAGATTATATTCTCGATATTCATTTCAACATGTGGAAAACTATTTGACATTTAAAAGAGAAAATATTACCTTATGATGAATATAAATATCATGTTATGGTAATAGAAGTGTTGCAACGCCAAATTGAAATGGCATATCTCTCAGTTTCCTGACATACAATGGTGGAAAAGAAGCAGTGATCCCTTCAACGTACATGCATTGGTGCATTAAAAAGGATGTTCCAGTTAATTACCAATTCCCCATATGGTATTTATATCACGAGATAAGGTGCTCATGGATTATTTCATTTCACTATGCTCTCCAATCAACAAAGCCCGCCAAAAGTGGTCTCATGCAATGTTATTACCTATGGCTGGCCAAATCTAACAGGTTTTGTGTGTAATCAAAGGCTTTCTCAAGAACATGCCTCAACGAGTTCTTCAAAAAGTCATGCATATAATTAAAAAGTTTCTGAATTACTCTTCGATCATGCAAATGAGAATATCAAACTCGATTCTCGTTTAGAATAGGTGCATCATCAGTTGACAGATGTGTCAAAAATAATCCAACGATCATCTAAGCAAGGTGATTTTAGTGGATGTAGGATGATGCATCAGGATAATTTATGGACTAAAATCTTCAAAATCAAGTTTGGTTTTAAGAATATTTTAAATTTAGCATCTCATTAACCACCTCATCTATCCAGGTTGGGGAATCATTATTCCAACCCTCAGGATCAACAGAAAGTATTCGAGAAGTTAAGAAGAAAAAACAGGAACATCCATAGTCCACCGGACTGGGGAATTATTCAAATTCTCAATCTCCCCCTCAGTGAAAGTTAGTCTTCTCTCGATTAGGGAAGAATCCACAAGAGGAACACATTGCCGATTTATCAGTATTTTCTATCCAAATTACGGTTCGTCAAGAAATTCCCAAGGGATCAATCAAACAAAAGGAAATGTCTCATAAACGACATGGAAGATGAAAGTATCGTAGAAAAAATAACAGAATGGCTGCAATGCGTTATGGATCGATAAATGTCATCAATTCCATTGTCCCTGATCCCCCAGAACATGTGGCTCACTCATTGGGATCAGATAAAGAAGTTCTTTTTCAAGAGGTTATATGAATGGAAGAAAATGAAGTAGTTGTGCATACCAAAAGCCAGGGGGTTGCCCAGGGGATTAAATTCCTTCATGTAATCGCAATCCATACTCCAAAAAGGCACATTCCAAGGAAAATGATAAAATTCAGGTTACATCCCACTCCACCTCTAGATAAGGCCAATCACTCTAATTTAAAAAATGTTCTCACAGTAAGAAGAAGAAATGAAGGAGTTAAGGAGGTTAAATAAAAAACTTCTTCATGGTTGTATTCTTCCTAAGCATGATGGAGTTAATCAGTCAAGGGAATTTTTTGCAGCTATCGGGATAGATATATAATAACCCCCCTTACAAGTACACCCTCACAAGTCCAATCCTATGGGTCATATGCAACAGAAACTGGAAATACTACCATTAGTGGCAGTAACGGTTCCCACACCCGTCCAAACTCAAGTTATAGAACCTGCTCTGGTCCAAGCTCAACTAGATTTTTTACAGAAATTAATGACTACCATTGAGTCATTAACCGCTCAGTTGGAATCTATGGAAGGGAAACGTGGACATGTTCAGCCGGAAAAGAGATCTTACCCTGAATGTGTGGATGCAATTCCCCCCCCCCTCGCCCCATCAAATTTTGTGAATACCACATTCCCAATTTTTAATGGTTCAAGAGGTCCAGAACAAAACATAACTCATTTTGTTTCTTCTTGTGATCCTATGTTGGAAACTACTCAATAGAAAGAAGAAGTTAAGCTCATGTGTTTTGTGAAGTCATTACAAGGACTTGTTTTGTCTGGTATACATGTTTGCAATCACGGTCAATTACTGGGTGGGAAGATCTCCCTCAAAGGATCCTTCTTCAATTTTTATCAACATTACCAAAGATGACTATTTTTGTTAGTACCAATTTTTAAAAAATGGAAAATGAAAGAGTTTCAGATTTCATTTCTTGCTGGAATGGATTAACATATTCCTTATGTTTAGCATGCCCTCAAGAATAGTTATTTCAAATCTATGTGGAAAATCTGCCTGATGAATTACTTACACCGTTGATCCCTGTGAAATACAAAGGAGGGTTTCAAGACCTTTCTTCAATCACTCAGTATATATAAGACTCTCTTATAAAGACTAAGGCTCAAATACGTGTATTTCCATCAGTTACAGGAAGGAGAATATGGAATGAAGATACTACAAAAGTTACACTTAAACAAGCACCTCTACCTTCTTCCACATCAAAACCTTTATCATATCAAAGGGCACTACCTCTTTAGCGTCAACAACAATGGCCGCCTTGTCAATATGATCAAAACAAACAATGGAAAAAACAATTTGAGGATTTAAAGAACAATGTTTATTCTTTTTTGAATGAACAAGTCCTTGGTTACTTCATCTCGGCTCTAGAAAACAATCTGGTTCAGTTTCCATGGATCAAAAGGCCAAATAAGGAAGGAGATGAAGACCTCCACAATGATTTACTATTTCATCAGATTTTGGGGCATCCCAGTTAGGAGTGTTTTTTTCTTCAAAGACCTCCTAAAAAAGATGGTGGACTCTAGAATGTAAAACTGAAAGGTTCTTTATCCCAGGTAGCATGTGTTACTGCTACTGATCCAGATTAAGAAGGTGAGTGACAGAAAGTCCAAAATAAAAATGAGTAGAAATATGATAATTGGATGGTTAGGAAAACGATCAACCAAACTCATGCCATTTTATGAGCACAATTGAATCAGCCAATTGTGCCTTCTGCTATTTCTACCACAACGAAAACCCCTTCAGAAGGAAAATCCTCAATGAATCAGCATAATTTTAAGAAATAAGAGCAGTCAGAAGAAGAAGATCTCATGTCAAAGCCCATGTTCTCTTTGAATCTGGATTATTTTATTCCATTTGCTTCAAAAGAAAGGGCACCTCCCCACAAAACAGTACGACCTGAACTGGTTCATCAGGAAAAATCTTCATCAGATGAAGAATTGATCTTTGGTTATGTTAACATGATTCATTTAACAGATCCCTATGCCAATAAATTTTTTCATCAGGATGAGCCTAAGTTACCTATATATAACAGAGGAGTTAGAGGAAGAGACAAAGGTATAGAATACAAGGGAAGAGATTGATATTCTAGTTGCCACAGTTTCAATCCTACCCTTGATAGAACTGTATATACGTTAAAATCTCGTTGCAAAACCATTCAGCGGGCTCAACAGGAACAAGCAATTTCTTCCACACATGGAATAATTGGTAATGAAATAGTTATTTTGGAGGACCAGTTAGAGGTTACACCATATTCCTCTTAGCAAATAGATAGACCTAGTCAGTATAATCTACCGAAGCTAGGAGTGTTTCCAATACCTGCCCCAATACGGGATGCATCTTCAGCAAAAGAATCAGCTTCCAATGAACCTGCAAAACCACACATTCATGATAGAAAAAACATACCTTTAGAACAAAAGTATGATTTAAAGAACCATTTGGCACAAGTAATGTCCAATTTATCACTTCTGGATGCTTTAAATCTATCAAATTATCTTCATGAGGCGCTTATTGAGGATTTGTCAAGTCCTCAAGAATTTGAAACTGAAATTTTTGCGGTTGAGGTCTACCATATTTTGAATGATCCTACAAAATTCCATGCATTGATATCATTTACAGATGAAGATGAAGATGATGTTGTACATGGACATATCAGGCCTTTGTATCTATCTAGTAAATTCAATGATATAAACATTCGATGAGCTTTCATTGATAATGGATCATGAGTCAATCTCATTCTTATTTGTACACATTGTCGATTGGGCCTCACCAAATCTTATTTATCTCCATCTAGTTTGTTTTTTCAAGGTTATGATAAGAATGAACAAGAACCTCTGGGTGAAATTACACTTAGAATTCAGTTTGGATACCTTGTTTCTAATTCAGATTTTATAGTTGTTCGTCAGTACACAGCCTTCAACATTTTTCATGGAAGACCATGGCTACAAAAACATGTGTTCGTGCCTTTTTCATACCATAAATGTCTCAAATATTGTATCAATTGTCAAATTGGAACATTGTATCATGATAAATCCACATTCAGAACATGTGAATCTCAATACATTGAGGCAGAATAATATCACATGGAAGGAATGAAAAAATCCACATCAAAAAAGGTTACCAAAATTAATGCTCCAAATGGGTTGGAAAAGCTTCCAGTAAACCCATTCATATATGGGATTACAAATTATGTGTGGCCTATCAATCAAATTGACAAGACAGACCTAAATCCAAACACTCTTATGGAATCTTCTATAATTTCAATTATGACAGCGAAGCCAGACAATATGAGAGAAATTATTGATTCACCAAGCAGTGTTGAAAGATTAAATGGAGATTTCTTCATTTGATCCACTAAAATACAGAAATTATATACTTCATGAACTAGGCCAGAAGAAGTCATATCAATGAAAGAGGAAAACAATGATGTCGATTCACAAACCATAATCTCCTCTTTATTACCCCAAGAAGACCCTTCATCATCAATTGGGTCAAAAATGGTAGCCTCTTCTTCAAAATATTCAAATTTAACTTCTCTCATGACCATGTAAATCATGTTGTGTCATCTAATATACAAGTAGAAACAAAAAAAGTAACACATATTGAAAAAGAAGAACAAGAAGATACTAGGGATGCTCCTCTAGAATTTTAAGAGGGTATTTATACCACAATGGATGATCTCAGAGAAATAAATCTGGGTACAAAAGAAGATCCACGCACCACTTTAATAAGTGCATCCATGACTCTTGAAGAGTAAGAAATGTATACTTCATTTCTAAAGCAAAATAGGGATGTATTTTATTGGAATTATACAGAAATTCCAGGTCTTCTTCCCAATGTTCCCACTCATCATTTGGGTTTTCCATAAGAACAACAAGGATTCAAGAATGTCTCAAGAAGAACACACCAAACTCATGGCTCCAAAATTGAAGCAGAAGTTGATAAGTTTATCAAAGTTGACTTCGTCATAGAAGTTCATTATCCCAAATGGATGGCTAATATTGCCCTTGTGAAAAAAAAATAATGGACAAATTAGTGTTTTCATTGACTTCATAGATCTTAATAGTCATTATCCCATGAATGATTTTCCAGTTCCAATCACAGAACTCTTTATTGATGCAACAACATGCTAAAAATATTTTTAATTAATTGATGGTTACTCTGAGTACAATCAAATACGAATGGCCTCATAGGATGAGGATTCTATGGCCTTCAGAGCTCCTCAATGTGTTTTTTCTATCAGGTAATACCCTTTATCCTAAAGAATGTAGGTGCAATGTTTCAACGTGCCATGCACCATATCTTCAAACCATTTTTAGGGAAATTCGTTGAATATTTTGTGGTTTATTTTTTGGATAAATCTAGAAAACATCCAAATAACATGCCAGATCTAGAAATAATATTCCACAAACATCTACAACACAATTTGAATATGAACCCAATGAAATGGGCTTTCAGGGTAACCTCAGGGAAATTTCTTGCCTTTTTTGTTTTCCATCGTGGTATCGAAGTTGATCTTGAAGAGAAAAAATAAATCCTTGACATGTCACCTCCTAGAAATTTGAAGGGATTAAGAGGAAATCAAGGACAGATGACCTATATTCGGAATTTCATTGATAATTTGGCAGGTAAGTGTTTTCCCTTCACCAGATTAATGAAGAAGGGTGTCAGCTACCAGTGGACTGATGAATGTCAAGAAGCATTCGATATTCTCAATAAATATCTCTTTAGTCCACTAGTATTAATGCCACTGGTTGAAGGAAGACCACTTTTTTTCTATGTGACATCTTTAGAGAGATCATTAGGTTCCCTCCATGCCCAAAATAATGATGCTGGGAATGAATTCAGCTTTTACTATCTTAGTTGGACTATGCTTGAGGCAGATATTCGATATTCAAGTATTGAAAAGTGCGTCCTAGAATTAATATTTGCAGTTCAGAAATTGAGACACCGCCTTCAACATCATGAGTTACAATTGGTATCTCAGAATAACTCACTCAAATTTATTCTTAGTCACCCAATGATTACAGGAGGTCTAGAAAGGTGGGAAGTTATTTTGTAGCAGTTTGATATCTAGTATGTTTCTCAAAATGCAATAAAGGGCCCAGCTCTGGCCTATTTCCTTGCTAGACACCCATCTTATGAAGATACATATTTAAATATTGAACATCCTAATGAGGACTTCTTCTCTATTCAAGATATTCCTCAAAGGTGAGAAATGTACATTGATGGTGCCTCCAGAAGTCCAACAGGGAAGAAAATGGAAGATCCTAAATTCAAAAAAGTTGGATTAGGAATTGTGCCTATTTCCCCAGAAAAGGTAGTGATACCCTACTCATTATTATTGTTGGAAGGAAGTACAAACAATGAAGTAGAATATCAAGCTCTCATCGCAGTTTTGGAATTGGCGGTTATTCACATGAAGGTACAAGGTGATTCAGATTTTATAATAAATCAAATAAATGGGGATTATGCCAATAAAAACGAAGATTTAATCCCATTGTGTGATTATTTCAGAGATTTAATGGTGGAATTTCCCTTGGATCCAATATTTTCTTATGTCCCACGATCACAAAATGCCCAAGATGATGAACTAACTAATGTAGCCGCAACCCTTCCAGATTCAAATCGGGATGAAACAATCATCCTTATTTCCCACCATCATATAGTTTCACCTTATGTTCAAATCATAACACATGAAATCAATGAAATTAGTCCTATTTATTTACCATATGGTCATACTATATGATGGATGACACATATCAGGGAATACAATCAAAATGGAAGACTCACACCTGATAGATCTGGGAAAGAATTAGTCCGGTGACGTGTGGTCAATTTTACTCATTATGATAGACCAGATCACCAAAAAATTATCTACAAGAATGTTTTAATGGAATTATCTTATGATGTATTGATGGAGAAGAGACAACAGTTGTCATAAATGAAGTACATGCACGAGTTTGTGGTGCCCACCAATCTGGACATAGACTTTCTGGTCAAATTCGAAGGCTTGGATACTTCTGGCCTTGAATGATGCAAGATTGTGTTGATTTCACTAAGAAGTTTCATTCTTGTCATGTATGTGCCAACATCATTAATTAAACCCGGATGTTTCTTCATAAGGATAAATACTCTTGGCCATTTACAACAAGGGGAATGAATGTAGTAAGACCTTATCCACCGGCTATAGTTAAGCAGTTTATGTATATTCTTACTCCTATTGACTTCCTTTCCAAATGTGCCGAGGAAATAACTCACAATGAAGTCGGTGCTAAAAGAATTGTTAGCTGTTTCAAGTCAAACATCATTACCATATTTGGTGTTCCTCATACCATATTGACGGATAATAGCACATACTTTTTTTATCTGAGGTAAAAAAATTATATCAAGAATACAATATCAAATCCAATAACTCTTCTTGGAAACATGCAGCGACCAATGATCAATTAGAGGATTTCATTAAGACTATTTCAAACATACTTCCAAAGATGGTGGATAAAGATATGAAGTCATGGATAGATAAACTTTTTCATTTCCTATGGGCTTATCGGACTACCACCCGCACTACTACATGATCAACTCGATATTCATTGGTATATGGAACAGAAGTAGTATTGCCTATAGGAGTAGAATTACCTTCGCTTAGAGTCTCCATTTGTGATAAATTATCTATAGATAAAAAATTTCAAAATCAATTGGATGAAATGAAATGACTAGATGAAAAAACATTATGCACATTGAATCATTTAGATGTCTATTAGAATCGAATAACATGAGCTTTCAATAAAAATGTTCATCTTTTTAGGACTCACCTATTTTGATAATCCCAAATCATGTTTAATACTGATCATCATATATTAATTCATTTGATAATCACTTATAATCTATCTTTGTATTATCTATCTTGTACAATCTATATTTTTTTTTTTGTCTCATTACTTTGTCTCATCAACTTAAAACTTATATTTAACTAAGTAAAAGTTCACAGTTAAAGGCTACTAGTAAGAGACATCTATTCAAGGTCACCGTTATAGGACACTATGGCTAAATGTCACTTTAATGATAATGGTCACCTTTGAGAACACAACTGTTCAAGGTTTTTAAAGGTCACCATTGAAGATCTCGAGTTACTATTGGAATCTTTCTGTCAAAGGTCACTTTTACAAGTCCACCGTTTGAGGTCACTGTTACAATTCTACCATTGGAAAACATACCAAAGAATACAGTTGAAGAGTCACTATTACAGGTCACAATTGTGACAAATTCACTGTTATCAAGGCATATGTTACAAGTATACTGTCAGACTCACCATCGATGTTCTACTGTTATATGGTTCTCAGTTCAAGTCTATCACGGGACAAGTATACCATTAGTGTAAGTCTACTGCTAGAAAACTCCACCATCGATGAAGTCAACTGTTGGTATAGTCTACTATTGAGCCTACATAAGAAGTCAACTGTTGAATAGCTTACTATTGAAGTCCACTGCATGACAAGCATCTGCTACCAGTCTCATGATAACCTATTATTTACTTTACTAATTTTATTAAAATTATCATAAAAGTCATGTTTGGACAATTTAATGCACCTAACATTATTTAATGATATTTTTAGGTATATCAGGAAATCGTACGAGGTATGAGGAAAACCACACATGGGTGGATCATTCCCTCTAGTCAGCCCCCTTCTAAATTAAATAAGGGAAACATGAGCTGGAAAAAGTATATATATAGAGAGACCCAATGAAAAGTTGAAAAAAATATAAATATATAAAAATAGAGATATACGGGTGTGGTCATCAAGATATTGAGGTACACACATAAGGGAGACACATACAGTACCCGATATATGATGCAAGAAGAAGAAAAATTGTGCACTCATTTTGATGATCGTGGAGCTTCACAAAGATCTGTTGGAAGAACATCTTCATGGTTATGGTGTTGTGCTAAAAATAGATTCTTATCCATGATGCTGATCATCTTTACACCTGGAAGTTAGAACCTAGAAGTTATGACACTCTGTTTTAGAGGAAACATGCAGAGAAGGACCAGAACTTAATTTCCTTCATTCTAAGGAGTCTGAAGCTGATTTTCCAACACATAAATAATTCTAAACTCTTTCTTAATATTTTTATCTCAACTGTGTTTAGTACTTTACATTTTTGAGTAGTGTGTCTATTTTACAAAAACTGTCTCTTGTGATTGAACTGGGGGATCTGGAAAATCCTCATACAAAACGTTCTCTACTATTTTCTCCCACGCATAACTGTTGAAGAAGCCAATTGTGGATTCGGTGTTTGTTTTCCCATGTAAAACTGTTGTAGATGTTCCAAAACATGAAAAATATGTGAAAAAAGTTGTACTGCCTGATATAGGATTTGTATCATGTTTTATACAAACTACTTGGAGTTAGGTGGATCACAAAGTGGAGAGGATTAGGTCTTTACTTAAGAATGAACCTCTTGTTTAAATTGTTGTTCTTATCTTTCAAGTTCTCTTTTTTTCATTTATCCACTGCTTCTGTTTTCAAAGACATAAATATTTATCTATAATCACTCGGATAGTTAGTTTTGGTTAGTGTGTATATGTTATTAATTTAGTAAAATTGTTTTAGAAGTTTAATTATTTCTCACACGAATTCAATTGAGGATTAATCAACCTGTGAGAAACATGTGGAACAATAAATCATTTATGTCTCTACTTATTTAATGAACTGGGTAGTTTTATTGTGGTTGATTTTTACTCTAATGTTTTTTTCAGAAATTTTAATTTGAACTCAACTCACCCCCACTTGATTATCGACTCCAACCAACATTTTGTATCAGATGTCTTCTTTATTCATACCATCAAACCAGTATGCAAGATTTTCAATTTCTTTTCAATTGTGATTTTAGTTTCACATCAATGATTTTAAAATTTCTGTAATATCAAAATTTTCATTTCATTAAACTTTTAGTTTTCATTGGATAATCGAGTTGAGGGTGCTACTAATAACATGCCACATTTCTTTAAAAGAAATAATTATGGTTAGTTTAAAATGAAAATTAAAATGTATCTATAATTCCTAGTTCCTGAAATCTGGGACACAATTGAAGAACAACATGCATTACATGCTACTACTTGGGATTCATGGTCTCAATTTACTAATTCTACTTATAATAATAATTGTAAAGCAATGAATGAATTGTATTGTGCTTTAGGTGATGAGTAATTGAATAGAATATTTTCCTGTAAGACTGCTTATGAAATTTGGGATACTTTGGCTCTTTCTTATGAAGGAACAACCAATGTTAAATAAGTGAGATTATATAATTATACTATTAAATATGATAATTTTAAGATGAAGAATGATGAACCCATATCTGAAATGTATCTCAGGTTCAATGAAATAGTGAACACCATGAGTCTTCTTGGGAAACCAGTGGACAACAAAGACCAAATCATGAGGCTGCTTAACTGCATACCTGACAGATGGAGAGGCACTTCTATATCAATTTGAGAATCATGTGACATCAAAAAGATACCAGTAAAGGAGATAATTGGAAATATAATGATATATGAAGAAGATCATAAGGTGAATAAAGAAATTGAATATCAACCAAAGAAGAAGTCAGTAGCATTCAAGTCATCTGCCTCAATGAGTGAATGCAATGATAAAGTTCAAGTACTTGTTGACAGTTCTAAAAGTGAAGTGTCAAATTCAGACAGTGATGAGAATATGGGAAAACTTTCTAGAAGATTCAATAGGTTCTATATAAAGAATAAATTCTCTAGAAATTAAAATTTTAAAGGAAAGTATTATCATAAAGGAAAATAGAAGTAAGACAAGAAGTGGACTGATAATACAAGTGAAATATTATGGTATGAATGTAAACGAAATGGTCATGTGAAGGAAGACTTCCCATTGCTGAAATTTAAGAGAAAATGTTAGGATAAGGGAAAAGGCTACAAAAATTATATGAAAGCTACTTGGTGTGATTTAAAAGATAGCTCAAGTGAATATGAAGTCGTTGGCAGTGAACAGAACATACATGATAACTTATGTTTCAAGACAGAATCATCTGAGGTAACACATAATTCCCCTGGGCTTAATAATTATCATTCAGGGAATAAAAGTGACTCTCATAATGATGAACATATGACTAAATATGAACTTCTTGAATATTGTGAGACGCTTGAGGATACCTTTAATAAACTCAATGATAAATATGAATCATTGAAAAGACAGCATCCCATAACTTCAAATTACAAGTCAAATTAGGATATTGAAAAAGAGAAATTTGCAATGCTGCTAAAAGAAAATATAGAGTTAAAATTGTCTAATGGGAAATTAAAAAAGGATCCTGAGAAGTTCACTACTGGTAGGGATACCCTGAAACAGTTTCTAGGAGAATAGATTGCTCCAAAATATAAAACTAGGATATCATATCAACCCGGAAAAAGAAAATTTAGCAAAACCAAATTTGTTCCAAAATCTGGACAGCTCACTTCTAGTTCAAGTTCTGGACCATCGTTTGAGAAACAATTTTCTAAAGGACAAAACGAATTATTTATGTCTCAAAATATGATTTCGGATTTTAGGAAACCTATAATGAAAATATAGGTTCCCAATGTTTTACTTTCTAACCTCTCTGGACCTAAGAAAATTTGAGTACCAAAATTACTCAATGTTTAATCTATTATGCATGGAAGATGCTTAAAAAGTTACAGTAAAACCTTATGGTTCACAGACAGTGGATTTTCAAGACATATTAAAGGAGACTACTCTTGCTCCAAATGATTAATTACAGTTGATGGTGGACATGTCACTTTTTCTGACAATTCAAAGGGAAAAATCATCGACATAGGCCAAATTGGTAACCCATAAACAATATTAATTTCTAAATTAATTTTTTTATAGACTAAAGTTCAATTTACATAGCATCTCTAAGTTATGTGATAATGGTTTTAATATTAATTTTTTTAATGATTCATTCAATGTTTTCAATTCTAAAAATGATTTAGCTTTCACTACATGTAGAAATGAAAATGTATATGACTTTGATCTAAATTCCTTAGCCAAAAAAATTTTTCTTGCTGAAATTCTTTTCATAAGTAATCATAGTTATGGAACAGAAGGTTAGGACACTAAAATTTGAAATCACTTAAGAAGCTATCTACGAAATGTTTAGTTAGATACTTACCTAAATTATAATTCCCAGTTGAAAAAGTGTGTAATACCTATCAAAATGGAAAGCAGCATAATGTTTCATTCAAACAAAAGAAAGAAGTTTCAACTTCTCAACCACTTGTGATGGTTCACAGGGATTTGCTTGGACCATCAAGAGTTTCATGTTTAAATGGGATGCACTATGTTTATGTTCTTGTAGATGACTTTTCTAGGTATACATAAGTATACTTTATAGCTCACAAATGTTACGCTTGTTCCTTTTTATTAAATATTCGAGGTCTATAAAAAATCTTAGTGGACATAGAATCAAGACCTTGAGAAGTGATCATGGTCGTCAGTTTGAAATCATGATTTTGAATCTTTTTTACAAATAATGTATATAGTCGCAATTTCTCTCCTCCTAGAAAACCTTAAAAAAATGGAGTTGTAGAAAGAAGATATAGGACCCATCAATAAATATCTAGAAAAATTCTCAATGAATATGTTTTACTAGTCTATTTCTGGGCTGAAGCTGTAAATACACCTTGTTATATCATCAATGGAGTTTTGATCAGACATGTTCTTAAAAAGATTCCTTACGAGCTTTTGAACAATATGAGTCCTATAGTAAATTTATTTAGTTTTTTTGGTTGAAAAGTCTTTATCCTTAATAATAAAGATAATCTTGACAAATTTTCTCCCAAAATTGTTGAAGGAATTTTCATAGCTTATTCTATCTCAAGTAAAGCCTATAGACTATTAAATAAGAAAACCAAATGTGTGGAAGAATCAGTTCATGCCAAATTTGATGATACTGATCTACAGGATCCTAAAACCACTCTTGAACATATAGAGGAAGATATTTCAATTCTGTACATTAATTATAAAGATATTGAATCCCCTGTAAAAGTGTCAAGTTCTGAGAATTTTCTAAAATCTGCACCTTTTGAGTCTGAACCAATAGAAAACCATGAGGAATCTAGTTCAACCATTACTAGAGGCATTAAGACTCTTAACAATAATCAAATAGATGCTATTGTAGGTGATTTAATTATAAGAACACAAACAAGAGAATCCCTGAGATACTAGGTTGAAGATAATGCTTTTCATTCACAACTTCGACCCAAAATATTAACGATGATATCAATAATGAGTTTTGGGTAACATCTATGAAAGAATAATTAAATTAATTTGATAGAAACAATGTATGGGAATTAGATGAGAGACCTAAGGCAACATTAACAATAGACACGAAATGGGTATTTGGAAACAAAGTTGATGAGTCTAGAAATATAGTTTGAAATAAGTCTAGGTTAGTTGAACAAGGATATAGTCAAGAGGAAGGAATATACTATTAAG
Source organism: Viscum album (assembly GCA_963277665.1). Classification (NCBI taxonomy): domain Eukaryota; kingdom Viridiplantae; phylum Streptophyta; class Magnoliopsida; order Santalales; family Viscaceae; genus Viscum; species Viscum album. Next base: position 323,131,096 of record OY728143.1, read on the forward strand.
AGACATTTACAACTGTAGCTAGATTAGAATCTATTAGAATACTACTTGCATTTTCAGCTCATCTGAATTTTAAACTTTATCAAATGGATGTTAAAAGTTCTTTTTTAAAAGGGTATATAGTTGAGGATGTATTTGTTGAACAACCCCCAGGCTTTACAAATCCCCATTTTTTCAAATCATGTTTTTAAACATTCTAAATCTTTATTTGGTTTCAAACAATATCCAAGAGCATGGTATGATATGCTCATATCTTTTCTTATTTCAAAAAGTATTACCGAAGTGATAGCTGATCCAACTATTTTTATTAAAAGTATTTCCAAAGATATTTTGATAGTAAAAATGTATGTAGAAGATATTATTTTTGGATCATCTAAAAATTCATTATGTATTGATTTTTCAAAAATGATACAAAATGAATTTGATTGAGTTTAATGGAAGAAATTAATTTTTTCTTTGATTTAAGATCTTTCAAAATAAAAATGGCATTGTTTTGAATCAAAGTAAATATATTAAGGATTTTTTAAAACGTTTTTCTATGGATTTTTGTAAAGGTAGTGAAACACCTATGAGTACCACTTGTAAGTTGGATGATGTTGATGCTGGAAAAAAGGTGGATCAAACCAACTACAGAGGTATGATAGTGAGTCTACTCTATCTTATAGCTAGCAGATCTGACATTTTTTTCAATGTATATACGTGTGCTCCCATTCAATACAATCCTAAAGAGTCTCATTTAACTGCAGTTAAAAGGATTTTCCAATATCTCAAATATAATCCCAACATAAGACTATTTAATTCAAAAAGGTAGTGATTTGTTTTGTCAAGTTATTCTGATGCTGAATTTTCTGGTTGCAAGTTAGATAGAAAAATAACCTCTAGGAAATGTCACATTTTGGGCAAGTCACTAGTATCATGGTTTAGTAAGAAACAAAATTATGTTGCATTATCTACTGCCGAAGCTGAATACATAGCTACTGGTACATGTTGTGCTCAAAATTTTTGGTTGAAACACACTTTACTAGACTGTGGATATCAATTAAAACATGTCTCTAAAAATTGTAACAATACAAGTGGTATTAACATTTCCAAAAATCCAGTATCTCATGCTAGGACAATGAATATTGATGGAGACATCAATTTTTGAGGGATCACAATCAAAAAGGTGATATCACTTTTGAATTCATTTTAATTGAACATCAATTGGCTGATATATTCACAAAGCCATTGAATTATGAGAGATTAAATTATATCAAACATGAGTTAGGTATTATTAACTATAGTATAAGAAACATCACAGTCGAACCTCATTGTTAGGCACCTCACTGGTGTACCTCACCGTTGGACCTCACTAGTGAACCTCATAGTTGCACCTCACAGGTGTACCTCACCATTAGGAACCACGCTGTTAGGACCCTCACCATTAGGAACCTCACCATTAGGATCCTCACCGTTAGGAACCTCAAAGTTAGGAACCTCACCGTTAGGAACCTCACCGTTAGAACCTCACTGTTGGATATCCTGATTTTTTATTTTTACCGTTTATTTTATGTGGGAATCTAAACTGCTTTTGTTAATTCATTCATATTATTTTCAATCCCTAAATGATAAAAATTAGACTTCAAACATATCTCAATCCACTCTCCCTCACTCTTGAGCCTTGATCTCGAAATCCCTAAACCCTAACTCTCCGATTGAACACTCAAATATCTTTCAATCTCCATGGCTAGAACCAAGAAACCCCCGACTATCTATGAGGATGTGACACGACCAAAGAGGACCTGAGTCGAGCCCTGAAGTGGAGGTAGTGTACCAACATGGCCTGTTAATCCGCTCCTGTCAAAGAGGATTGTAGTTGATGAGAAGGAACTAAGTGAAAAACGGTTGATGTCAAAAAATTATTTAGTGCTGGAAATAATAGAAGTTCAAGGATGGACAAAATTCTTCACCAACAAAAATGGGCCATAATACCTGATTCTTGTGAAGGAATTATATGAATACATGATGTTGGAAAAGGAATATGATGTGCGCATGCTGGTGTCTAGAGTGAATGGAAATGAAGTTAGCTTTACATCTGCTGAGTGGGCCTCTTGTCTGAGAGTCCCTCATAAATTCGTTTTTAACTACTATTCTGGAGTGGCTCCTCCAGATAGTGAGATTTATGGGTATGAGATATCTCTAGATGTGATGACTAGAGAGAAGACTCAAATGAATCACAGATGCTGAGTTTAATGGGGATGATAGGATATTATTTAAATTCATCCAGAATGTGATCAGTCCTAGGATAAGAGACATTGCAGAACTAAAGTATCCGAACATATTCCTGATTTACCTATTGAAGCATGGGGATAAGATCAATTTTTTTAGGCTATGGATGGCACAGTTCGAGGATATGACTAGGACAAGCTCAAAATCAAATTCCCTTTTTCATGCCATGTTAATTTCTGTAATGCTAAAGGTAAAGGGTGTGGGTGAAGGAAATAAAGAAATGATAGTGGCTAGAAACAATATTATTATCTCTAGGGTCATATGTATGTTTATGAAAATTAGCTGGAATACTTAGAAGAAGGAATGGGTGAATGATGAATGAAAAATATATGAAAATTTTGATCTTGTCACTCATCCATATAGTCCAAAAGACCAGAGGGATCTATGATTAAATCCTGATGAGATAGAGCCTACCTATTCAGATGAGGAACATGAATGAACTATGAAGCCTGAAAGAAAGGACACCCCAATTGATGATGGGAGTGATCCTGACATTCCATCCCGTCCAATTGTAGGGAAACCCTATGGAGGACCTAATTCTCTAACAGAACCGACCAAGAGAGAACTTTTTCTAAGGGACAGTGATAATGAGATCAAGGAAGAAGAATAAGTAGCTCAGACTATTTTCAGAGACACCTCATAGGAGGATGATGTTGAGGAGTCAGATCATTCTTATCATGAGGAATAGGAGGAAGGTGATGGAGATGAAGAGGAGGAGGAAGCTCAATATGAAGACAATGAAGAAGAGGATCTTAGTCTGATTCCTCTGATAGGTGAATCAGAATGAAACTTTTCATAATAGAAAGTAGAAATGGAACCGAATTACTTAGATGTAGAGGTAATTCATGATTCTATGGAGGCAGTATCTCACCCCACTTGTGAATCAATGGATCAGATAGAGGTTGTAACATTTTTTTCTAGAGTTGAAGCACCAGTTGTGGAGGTTCCAAGAGTAGAATCAACAGAGGATATTACTGTGGAGGTATCTCCTTGTGAGGGGGAGAATCCTATTTCAACGGGATCTGTATCTATCATCCATGACATTTAGGAGTGGTCTGAAGACCTAGGGTATATAGTGTTAGGTCTGGATTATGATGATTCTGATGGTGAAATGCTCAACTGAAGGCAATCAGTGCCTGCTGTTTCAGAGCCTACTGTAGTACCTCCAGTGACTACAGCTCCAGAATATTATGTTAGAAATGAGGATCTTGAATCTCTGAAGGCATGTTTGTAAATAATGTTTGATGATAGGTCTTTTGAATTGGAGAAGATATTATCCTTGATTCAATAGCTAACTATAGCTGAGATGGCCATAGTTCAGTGTGCCATTCAAACTAATTTAACCCAATAAATCTCACAGTTCCAGAATCAGCTCAGGGAGTTAACTCAGTACTTGGAGCTTATATGGAAATTTATGGTGAGCTTGACTGCTCTTATAGCTTATAAGACTCAATTAGATAAGTACATTCAATATTTCAGGGAATTTGACCAGCATATGGTCACTATTTTTGAAATCATTAAGGACCAGATGAAATCTCATGTGCAGAATCAGGATGATGATGTGAAGAAACTTATTAGTGGTTTGACCAAGACATTCAAATAATCTATTGACTTAAACATAACACTTTTGGCTAGTTTTTCTACTTCTTGAACCTCTACCACACCATCTGTGGACTTGTCAGCATTCAACATAGTGGTTAATGATAAATTAGCTAAGTTGTCTTTTGTCAGTGTACTAGTCTCTCAATCTGTGACTCAAATTATCAATACTACCAAGGATGTTCAAAATGTTGTCAGTGACTTCATGAGAGAGGCTGACCAATATTAGAAAAGTATAAAGGAGAAAATTTATCATTACTACAAGAAGATTTACTCTATGAATCATATGGATGCTCATTTCAAGCTTCTATTAAAAAATCTCAAAATTCCACCCATCACCAAATACTTCAAGAAACTAGTCAGCAAGCTGGGACAACTGACTCCTGCCTTGGGGAAATTCATGGAGAACAAAGATGATTTCATATCGGCTATGAAAAAAGGAGGAAGTATTATTATGGATTTCATAAATATTCTCCTACCCTTTCTCCATGTGGATTGTACTCCTATTGTATTCCCTCCTGCCTTACCTACATCCCAAACCAGTGTTTCTTTCAGGATGACTCTTGTGAGGCCATCAAAAGCATCACTCCCTTGATACCTCAAAGTGCTACTCACTACAAGAACATAGGGGCTTCTGTTTCTACCCCTCTAGTTATCCCTAAAGTAATTCCCAAACCTGCGATCCAACATCTCATCCTCCACCTTCTTCATCCAAAGGGAAAGAACACTTTCCTAAGGCTGATGTGGATTGAGTTTGTCTATGTCTTTTTATAGGGTCTTTGTATTCATTTTGGGTCATGTAATATCACTCAACTAATACAATACATATCTGTTATCTTTATTCATGTTTCTTTTTTCTAATAACAATAGGGAGAAATGCTGTGTAAATATGATCACTAATATGATCATGTTATTTTATTACTCTCTAATGACCTTTTCTTCTTTTCCCTCTCATACCATGTAAAATATCCTCTGATATTGCACTTTTATTAATCTCTGATACCTGTGAAACTAGAAATGAACTAATATTCACTTTGATCTCTTTCTAACAATAGTATTATATGCTTATCTGTGATACCTATAATTAATTCATACTGGAATAATTTGTGATTATCAATAAAGGGGATATTATTGGACTTTCCTAATTTGATAATCCAAAATCATGTTTAATACCAATCATAATATATTAATTCATTTGATAATCCCTTATAATCTGTCTTTATTTTATTTATCCTGTACAATTTATATATTTTTTTAGTCTCATTACTTTGTTACATTAGCTTAAAATTTAATTTTTCCTAAGTAAAAGTTCATAGTTAAAGGCTACAGGTAAGAGCATTCTTTTCAAGGTCACCGTTATAGGTCATTGTTGCTAAAATTAACAGTCATGATAAAGGTCACTAATGAGAACACTTCAACTGATGGTTGCTAAAGGCCACCATTGAAGATATCTAGTTACTATTGGAATCTGTCTGTCAAAGGTCACTGTTACAAGTCCACCGTTGAAGGTCACTATTACAAGTCTACCGTTGGAGTATGTACCAATGATTACAGAAGAAGAGTCACTATTACAGGTCACTATTGTTATGAGGTCACTATTATCATGGCTTCTATTAGAAGTCTTCTATCAGACTCACCATCAAAGTCCTACTGTTATATGGTTCTCAATTCAATTCTACCACAGGACAAGTCTACCGTTAGTGGAAGTCTACTGATAAACAATTCTACAATTGGTGAATTCAACTATTGAGATGATCTACCACTGTAAATTACTTCTTTTGAGCCTACCAAAGAAGTCTAATGTAGAGTAACTTACTGTTAAAGTCCACCGGTTGACTCGAGTCTGCTACCAGTCTCATGGAAACTTATTCATTACATTACAAATTTTCTTAATATTATCATAACGGTCATGTTTGGACAATTTAATGATCCTGAAATTATTTAATGATCTTTACAAGCATATCAAGAAACTGTATGAGGTTTGAGGAAGACCACACATGGGTGGATCATTCCCACTTCTCGGACCCCTGCTGAATTAAATAAGGGAAAGATGATTCGGAAAATGTATATATATATATAGAGTCGCAATGAAAAGATGAATATATATATATATATATACAGGTGTGGTCATCAAGATATTGAGGTACACACATAAGGGAGACACATACAATACCTGATATACGAAGCAAGAAGAATAACACTCGAGAACTCATGCTGAAGATCTCAAAGATTCACAATGATCTTTTGGAAGAACATATTCAATGTTGTGGTGTTGTGGTGTTATGCTTCAAAGAGGTTCAAATCCAAGAAGCTGATCATATTTACACATGTAAAATATATCCTGGAAGTTACGACACTCTGCTTTAGAGGCAACTTGTAGAGAAGGACCGGAATGTCATCTCCTTAATTCCAAGGAGTCCAGAGCTGATCTGCCAACTCATATAACATTCTAAACTCTTTCCTAATATTTTTAGGTCTACTGTGTTTTTTACGTTACATTTATGAGCAGCGTGTCTTTTTTAGACACACTTTCACTTGTTCTTGAACTGGGGGATCCTAAAAATCCTCATACCGAACTCTCTATACTCTTGTTTCACACGCTTAATTGTGGAAGAAGCCTAGTGTTTCTTGGGTGTTTGTTTTCCCATGTAAAACTGTGGTAGAGGTTTCAAAACATGGACAGTTTGTTAAAATTATTGTACTACCCGATATAGGTTGTGTATCAAATTTTATATAAACTACATACTGTAAGGTGATCACCAAGTGGAAATTATTAGGTCTTGACTTAAGATTTATCATCTTGTTTATATTGTTGTTAATATCTATCAAGCACTCTATTTTGAATTTACCCATTTCTTATGTTTTCAAAGATAGAAATATGTTATTATAATCACTCTAATAGTTAGTTTTGGTTAGTGTGTATATGTGACTAATTTAGTAAATTTGTTTCAAAAGTTGAATTAGTTTTCACACTAATTCATATGAGTATTAATCAACCTATAAGAAACCCGTTGAATAATAAATAATTTATATCTCTACTTCTTAATTAACTGGGATATTTTAATTTTGTGGATTTTTATTCTAATGTTTTTAACAAATATTTTAATGGGATCTCAATTCACCCCCCCTATTGAGTATCCACTCCGACCAATAATCAGCATTCATTCATTCAAGGAGAATCGGTATTGGTCCTTAGAACCCCAATGATACCGGGAATTAATCCTCTAAAGCATGATCCAATGTGTGAGGGACCTTACTCAATAAATTCGGATTACTCTAACGGAGATTATTATTTAATCTCAATGGATGGAGCACTCATTACAACTCCATCCAATGCAAGATTCTAGAAGATTTATTTTCTGTAACACAAATACAGTTTCCCATTTTCCTTACTACAAGACATGAAACTGCATAGCTCCCTCCATCATCTAACATGACATTAAAATGTGTCTCTCTATCATCCGACATGACGTTAAACTGTGAATCATCCGTGCTGAAAGACGTTAAACGTCCAAGCACTCCTAGTATGTGATACATGACATTAAACTATGATCACCGCATGTACAGTTCTCTTTTAAACTATGTTCTGATGGGTGCCTCGAGAAGATAATCATGTATAAGCCTCACTCCATCCTTCGTGGTCGCATCCTTCATGACATGATCGTCAGGTCTCTTGCTGCATCTTGTTTCTCACCCTGAGCATGACTCACATGACCTTAGAGTAATCTTTGACCCTAAAATCTTCTGTGGGCCACTAATAACGCTTATGTACCAGAATCATCATCAGGTTGTTGTCCTATGATACACCCCCATCACCAAATCCGTCTCAGATGAATTATACAGACTTTGATCCTTGCATTCTAGGCTGGATATGTAGGAAACCACCTATGTTTCATGCCCGAATCCACTTTCTTCACATCGATTCACCTTAATCCCATACGATTTTGATCCATGAAATCTCGTTCAACCAACTTTTTCATATCGCATCACATTCATCCTACGTGAGGTTAAACAGTGTATGTCCCATCATCCTAACTATATGATGTTAGACTATACAGTTCCCCATTATCCTTACTGCAAGACATTAAAATGCATAGCACTGGTCCATGAATATGACCATAAACTATTTGTACATTTGTCCCATATGGCAATAAACTGCAACAATCCCGGATACCCTCACTTGAGAGGAATAATCATCGACATGTTCTCCAACCATGTCATATTTCAAGAACTACGTGTGTCTTGATTCTCATCCCAATGAGATACGTAGTGACACCCAAGTATTTAAACATGGGTCTAGCCATAATTGCAATAAATTCCTTTTTACCCATCACATGTACGAACCAAATATGTACAAAGGGTATTTTAAGAACTACATGTGGATTGATTCCCATCCTCATGGGATACATAGAAATGTTCGACCATTCCTCGAGTCCATCCCCGAGCCTTTGGGTGTAACACCAAACTCTACTTTCAGTCCCTTGGCTGAAAAGACCGCAGAGGAGCACAATATGTTATATACAACACCCTGATCTATTATTAGCATTTGGTTTATAACAAAATGCATGATGTGTCACCCGCATTATGGTCCGAGCTCTATGACCCTAAACTAAGATCTTCTATGCTTTCATCTTGAATGACGTTAAAATGTTTTTCAAGTACTACATGTGGCTTGATTCTCCTCATAATGAAATACTTAGTGAAATCCAGAATCTCAATTCAGGACCCAACCAGAACATTATACAAATAATATTCATGATCTCCATAACCCTTTTCATGACTTCTGGACAAAAAATGACTGATACCTAAGAGTTCTTTTTCCTGACTATGTAGCAGATGACCTTAGGTGGCCTTGCATAAGTTGTATACATAACGGACCATTCAGTCCAAATGATGCAACTATTTGACTATGCAATTTACGCCCCAGTTGGCCTTGTATAATTTAGACCCCATAACGGGTTTTCAAGTAGTGGTAACTTCATTATTAGGAGAAGCCTCTTTTGTATTTATTGGTCTTAACGACAATACATAAGGATCTAAAAAAACTACCATCCTTAACATATTTTTTCTTAACTCTTTTCCATGATCTAAAAATATTATGTCTTATAATGTTTCTATCATTGTATTTAGTCGTATAATGTTTCTATATCTGGTTTAAGTCATACGATGTAATACCATAGATACCTTTTTTCCAACGTTTGGGTCAGACATTCGTAGAAGTCACATTTCTCCAATTCATTTACAATTCTGATTGGAAATATCCTCTCCATATTCAAGTAGCTTTCTCCAAAAAGAAGAATCTAAGCTTTGTAAAGTTTGAGTCTCCATAAAACATTCTTCAAAATTTTTCAATATAAAGTCAAATTCCTAAGAGTTATTTATCCCGACTATGCAGCATGTTTCCTTAGGTGGCCATGCATAAGTTGTCTACATAATGGACCTTTCAGCCAAAAGATGGTACTATTTGACTATGCAGTTTATGCCCCAGTTGGCCCTGCATAATTCATCCCCCATAGCGGGTTTGTCAAATAGTTTTAACATCATTATACGAAAATACTTCCTATAATTCTTTTTAGTTATTTTCCCTTGTCATTCCTCAGATTCAAAACTTCTCAAGTCATAGTTTACAATTTTCCACCTCCATACTTGAATATGGTAATATGTTTCCAAACAAATCATCAAGAATTGAGTCAATATCATCCATTTGGTCAAAGCTATTCGACATTAAATTTTATAATTTTTATAGTTCGACATTCTTGACTTTATACAGATAATAACAAAATACATTGTACTAATTAAATTAGGAACCTATATAGTGTACTCTGAATAGAAGTCGAGTCCCAACTCGCTAAACATACATTTTGTATGATTTAGGAAATATTGATCAAATAAAAGATAAATTTTGTGGGGTTGTTTATATAACCCTAGTAAAAGAAAAACTATTAAGGTACAAATGATTGAAGATGAACTGTTTTTTTACATGATGAAAAAGATTAGTAGAACATCAATAGGATAGAGTCTCTTCTATTATTTACATAAATTAGGGAAGACATTCACCATGATTTCGCAGCTGTTTCACAACATCCAAATCTTCATCAGCAGCCACTGGAAGTTCATTTACATGACCAGAATCACTCTCTTCAGGTCAACGATGTGCTTCTTTGGCATCTTTGGTGGATTTTATACCATCCATTTGGACTTCTTACAACAAATTATTAAGCTGGTAAAGCTCTATAATAACAACATCTAGCTATTTCAATAGGTGCAACGACTAGAAAATTTTCACTTTGATCTTTTGCTTCAGTTCCTTCAGCTTTGCAGCATGATCAACCTTAGGTTGGGACACTGCAGCCTGAAATTCACAGGTATTGATATGTAATATAGATCTGATCTAGTCTTGAGGACAACTTTGCTCTTGCTCCCTCCTTCGAATGAATTGTTTCTCTGCGACATGGATTCCCTGATATCCAAAACTGCCAAGTCCCAACATGATGAATAGGGATGAGAGTATTGGAATTTTCAAAGGCGTATCTTCATGAGGGACCTAAGATATTCTCTTCCATATATTTTTCCATGCCTTGAGATGTGAGAATAGGAGAACCTTTTTTACCTATGGGTCTGATTCAACATCACTATCATAGGGAGGAACATAGTCAGGGATTAATGCAGTTAAGGAAGTACCATGTTCTACTCCTTCCCTAACCATGATTTCTTCCTCTTATACTACTGTTTAGGATAAGGCAGAGGCTTTAACTCTAGACCTAGACAATGAAGTTGACAGGCCTGTTTGGTCAATTGAATGTATGGTTAGTTTCACAGGATAGTAAAAGTTGATTGACTGTCTTGCAGGTTAGGTAGGCTACATAGATCATCATCATTTAGCTAACAGTATATCAGAAACTTGTGAAGACTCATACCCATCATTCATATCTTCAATAGGATTTTCAGGATGGGTTTCAAGAGGGTCTACCATGTAATGTTTCACCTGAGCTAGTGTTTCTGCAATATTAGGATTGACATAAATGTCTACACCCATTTCAATCATTGTTGGATCAGTGGTTTCATTGTATGTAATTGTACATTTTTTTAACCAAAAATGGTTAGAAGTGTAATCATGAGAAGATTAACAGGAAAAATGATGAACTCACATCTAGTTGACTCTATAACTAGAACTCCAAAATCAACTAAATCATATGGTTATTTTATATGTTATAAAATTTCCTCAAAAGACATGCCATGAGTCGTCATTTTATCCAATGATGTCCCAGATCCCATGTTATTCTCACCAGTGGGAGCACACAACAAGTATTCTTTGTGACTTTTATCTGGATATCTTTGACCCCCGATAGGTTCATTAGAGACAGTTGTGTGGTTAGCTTCGGCAAATTCCAAATGTTCTGATGCATGTGATGTACCTAAAAAATCACATAATGGAAGTTAGTTTTTTGTCTCATTTAATGTTCAATGAGGTATTGTTAATTTTCCAGAAGGCTTTTCTCTCCTGGAATCAGAAATAGGAGTGGTGCTAGGAACAGACGATGGATCATCTGTGCTCAATATTTATTCAAGAACCACTATTTCAACAAGAACATACGGAAGTTCTACAACACCCTCCATTATACTTTAAGGATAGTCAGTCCTTTCCCTTAAAATGGAAACTGAAGAAGCACCAACAATCCCGAGAATATTGGGTTGTTTTTCATAAGTTAAGATTCATGACTACTAGAATGACTTACCAATACTGATAAAATGTTTGGCTATGGTCATCATTCTTCGATGATTTTGCTTAATTTCCTTTTTGGGTGGACTGGTGTCATCACCTCTGAAAATAGGTATCAGATACATTGACACCCTTTATAACTCCCTGTCCATGGATTTCTGGCCTGGAGATACTTCGCCCACCTCATGAGGAGATTCCATTGCTCTAAGAGCAGTGCCCCTAGGGAAATACCGTGGCGAATGGATTTAAGTGGAACTTTCCATTGTAAGTTGCAGGATGAAGAATATTATTTCCTTGAATAACAAAGATTTGGATAAATTCAAATTTCAATGAAAATATAAATTTTAGAAAAAGGAAACTTAAATCTTCAGGAGCCACGTAATCACGCCACTCTTCATCTAATGAAGGACCAATCCCCTTAGTGGTACCACATTCCATCATTTCCTTCACCCGCATGGTGACAGGAACTGACTTATCAATAAAATAAATTATTATTTCCATCTATTTCATGTAAGACCTCACTTAATTGGGGTTTTCCTCAAAACGGATGTTAGAATAAGCACGATCATTCTCCACTCCAGGGATATGCAGCCCGTCACATAAGTCCATCCAGGCGGTTTCAGCATCACAATATAAACTCTGCCATGTCTGGACAACCTCTGGTCTGAAATCTTCAGAATTCTCCCCAGAAGGCTGTTAGGAGGGTCCAATAACTTGGGACTTCAACATCATGCCAGATCCTGCAATATCAGATAAAGGATGAGAAAATGAAACTTATTGCTCTTTAAAATATTGGAGTCTAAATTTCCTTAATGATGTCACTCACCAATAATCGATGGAGTAGGTATATTGACTCTATTAGGTGGATTATATATTGCATGAGGCCACATTGACACATATCGAGCCTCATCATCCCCATCCTAAGAATCTGATGAATCAGCTACGGGTGTGGAATCTGGAGATATGGAAGATTCACATTCCAAATGAAGAGCTTCTTTCTTAATCGTTCTCTTCTTTATTCTCACCTGAAGGACATGTTGATTCAGTACCCCTTAAGGGTATGATGCTACCCAGATCTCGGTATAACATGTAGTCAATCGACTTGCCACTCCAATAGATGGTAGGTCAAATAATGCCCCAGTCTTCTACATAGATGTCAGCAACCATAGTTTACGAGAAACTATCAGATGCTGCTCTAACCTGACATGAATCAGTGGGGATATGGTAATTTGATGCAAAAATTTGAATTGATGTGAGAATCTATATGGAGAATAGGCCTCAAATATGATTTCTCCCTCAATCCTTGTGGGCAGTGTACCATCTCGTCAAGACAACATGTATTACCTTAAAACTAGACTGGTTGTTCCATCATTAACAAATCTCTATGTTGGCGGGTTTCCATAAGGAAATAAGTGAAAAACCTTTAACATGATTAGCCTTATTTTGATATCAGAAGCATTGAATGATAATGGGGGAATTCCAGAAAAGGTCTGATTAAATGGCCGGAAAGAACTTCCATAACATGTACCCTACTTTGTATAGCATATGTCCTGAAGTTTATGGTGATCCATCCCTATAAAACCTGGAATGGTCCCACTATTCTTAGAGCTGACATACTCAGATAAACATGAAGTAAGATCCTATGAATCTTTTCCAAAACTGGGGTGGCCAACCCAACCATCTTCCATTTAGCGAGCTTAGCTGCAATGACTAAGTTCCCCGACCTCACGCCTCCTTTCAAATCCCAAACTGGTAAAAAGGTAAACACTGAACCACAAAGACAAAAATACATCACTATAGTTCTTTTCTGGAGTTTTCTGGTTCACTTCATACCCCACCTATCAAACTCTCATAGTTCCAAAATTGGACAAAATGTGCCTGGAGAACCCCTCATTGCTACTCTAGGGAAACTAGTAGGACGAGTGCAGTAATTTTCATCCTCTTTCTTCTTAATAAAAAACATTTCCATCCACTCTCCTAGATGGATATCTTTTCTGGAGTGTGTTTTCTTGGTGTTGGTATTCTTAAGCTTGTGGAAAATTTACATTAACATTCAATCCAAAGCTAGAGTCTTCTCCGAATCATACGAGGCCACCTTGGGGGTGGAGATGAATTTATCATACATGACACCCAAAATTAGATCCCCCAAAATCATGTAGAGATCCCACAAACTGATTCCTACTTCAAAATGTGTCAGATGGAATGAATTCATTTTTGGGATCCAATGACTGATTAACACTGGCATGAAATTTACATTCCTATAGACATATGTCTACCCAGCCCAGACAGCTTTATATATTGCTGCTCCCTTCAGATCATCAACAAACAATGTACAGGTTTGTCACACCCAATATGACCACATCAATGTCGGATTCACATCTCCTCCAGGATGAAAATTCAAACTATTTTTCCATCCCATATATTGGGCCATATGAGAATTTCAGAAAAGATAGGGATAGCAATGCGGCGGTAGCTGAGGCTTGTGAGGATTATGATCTGGAGAGCATGGGCTATGATGCATTATCAATGACTTCCCCACTATTCCAGCATTGGAAAATGATCTTGAAACTAATAAATTTGTTGAGGAGAAATTGGTGTAAGTCTAAAACCAGTAATGGATAATATAAATCTTTAACTCCGGAATGATAACTCTTTATAGATGACCATGGCCATATAGAGGCATGTATATGCTCTGTGGGAAATTATCATGATATTTCTTCAAGTACATAGCCAAATCCAGGAGAGTGTTGTCACATATAACATAATAATCATGTCTAACAATGTTCATCATGTCATCTATTCTCTTGCTGGCCAACTCATTAGCTGATCCAATTCTTCTGGAATCCATTGAATCTGCACAAAGATCAAATGGAAGAACCCTACATAAGTTTGTTTTGTAGAATCTTTATGAAGGAAATCAAAAAAATGGATAAGGAAGTAAGGCATGAAAGTCCCAAATTGGTGCACAAGTCAAACAGGTCACGTATGTTTTTCCATCAGAGTCAGGATGTGCATGTCAAGTACCTTCTGCAGAAGCAGGACAAAAATCTAGAAGACCGAAGACCGAAAACCAAAGCACCTGCGCGATGAGAGCTCGAGTTGCCGGAAGCTGAATGAGTTCGCGTGGGAATGAGACTATATATATAGGCAATCCAGACCACCTCTGTTCTATAATTGCACGCCCTAGAATCTGTGTTCCATACTTGCGTGCCATAGACCCTTGATTTATCTAGTTTTACCTCAGATCTGGATACTCATTCCTTTTCAGATCCAACTCTAAGGGTGGGGGGATTTTTATACACACATTTTCATCGTAGGGTCAACCAAATGGAAAAGGGAAATACCTTAAGCAAAAATGGGGTAACGCTTTAAAAAATATCAAAATTTGTCAAAGGCATGGACTAGGAACCCATTTGGAGGGAGTCACGCAAGTTTCTTATGCATCGCGCAAGTCACTTTCGCACCACCTACGGGTCGTGCAAGTCATGTGTGCACCCTATTCTTTTTTCACCCAAGGTGTTTGGTGGACTATAAATATCCCATGTATGCCCCCCATTTTGAAGACGAATTTTCGAGAACTCGGATTCAACCTCTGGTCGCCCAAGTCTTCAACTCAACTCTTCTAAAAAATTATAATGTAACTGTTTACCTAGAAACTATGACTTGAAGGAGTAGGATAAGGCCTATGTGTTTAGAATTCATCAACAACAACACGCCTCAGTGTCCATACCTTGTTAAAAGTGGAATCACTTGCGCGTTTCCCTACAATTTCAATGAAACATGCACGCCTCCCTTTTGGAAACATCATTGGATAATACTAAAGGCTTGAGTTAATTCTCTCCCACGTATTACCCTATAGATTCTTCATCTCCCAGGTGAACCCATTCCGTGTAAGTAAAAATTCACAAACAAGACATGCATTCCGAATGATTTGTGTCGAAATACTTTTGCGCCAACTTTATTTATGTACCTCTCTCACATTAACCTCTCCTTTTCATGATATTAGCCTTATAACACCTTTTCAATGCCATTTATGGCATAGTTCTTATGATGGATTCCTTATCTGAAAATAATTATGTGAGAACCTCTCCCAAAACCTCGTGAATTACAAACTTTATGTCACTATGGGTAGAGGTTTCCTATATAACCTCATCTTTTAAACATGAGAAAATATTTTGATTTTTGGTCACCTTTTCAAGAGTAAGACCTAAGATACCAGTCCCCTGGACCTGGACCTCCTTATCAGAAGTAATCCCCAGACAAAGATTCCATAAAAATTGGGCCTCCTTCTCAGGAGTAATCCCCAATCATAATTTCTTTTGATTTGGGCTTACTTTTTAGGAATAAGCCTTGATCATAAGTCCCTCTTAATTTGGGATTCCTTTTCCATAGTATGCGCCAATTATAATTTCATTTGATTAGGGATTCCTTCTCAAGAATAAACCCCAATCATAAGTCCATCTTAATTTGGTATTCCTTTTCCAGAGTAATCCCTGGGTTAAACCTCGAAATCTCCATAATGTACAAATTCCTTTATGGACCCTGTTTCTGGGCGTCATTCATGAAGTAAGTCCGGGTATTCATCTTTTTGGGTAGTCATACATACATTATCCCCACATCATTTCTCATGACTAAATCATCCATGGAACCATTGATAAGTTTACTCATACCTCTTATTTCTCACACCGAGCATGACTTACATGAGCTTAGAGTGTAAAACTAATTTGGAAAACTTTTTTGGGCCATTAACTATGCATAAACACAAAACTTCTTTACCTTAACTATGTGGACTTTGATCTCGGCCTTAAAAGTAGAGTTCTTAGGAAGAATTTATAAGCTTCAATCCCATATTTCATTAATTCTTTTCTATCCCATATGACTTTAAAATATATACTTCTTATCGAACTACGTGGGTTATGATTCCTTTTTAACAAGGAAACGTAGGTAGCCCATCTACAGGTACGATTTTAACTCTGAAATAATCACTGTATTTTTGAAGGACAATAAACTTCAAGTGCCCCACTGAGTGGATTTAAAACCATTATTGTTATCATAATGACCCTGAGATTTCTATACAATGTATTGATGGATACCATTGACAAAGAATCTCTAATACATACAGATGATTCTCCATCGATGAAGAACCCCATATACATATAAAAGATTTTCTAAATCCCATAAATATTAATCATTGATTGAAAAATATAACATAAAACTAATTTTCATGCTTGGTGAATTAATAAGGATTATTGAACATAACTTAAATCTATAAGAGAGTCCTAGGGTAGGTAATAATTCCCCCCCAAAAAGGTGTGATGAGACTTACCTCCCATCCTCTCGACCAATGCAAATTATTAAACTTCATTAATCAACAAATAATGAGAACCTACCTTTATATAGTATGTCCAAATGGATATAGATTCATTAGATGTTTCCAGTTCTTTGAATAAACCCGTTAGAAACCGATTGTAAATGTTGAACCTTTAACAATCAAGGTCATCCCACAATATGTTATGTCACATTTTACATTGTGATACATTCCAACCTATCATTACATGTTTGATTATTTTTGGATTATTAGTTCTTCCTATACCTTCCTGTTATATATTTTATTGTTTCTTCTATTAATATTAAATTAATATTTATTATATTTTCTATTTCCACTACATTTTAATTACATATTTAGATTTATATTTTTTCCACTATATCTCTCTCACCCCACTACCAACCGGTACCCTCTGTCTTATGGGGAGATGCCCTTGAGGTCTTATAACAGACTCGATTTGGCCACATAAGAGAATATCATATCAAGGTATAATAAAGAGAGTTATTAGTGGTTCATGTTGGGTTTCATTTTCTATTAATTTACTTTTTGGGAAAGGTAGAAAGGAGAAAAATATGTTTTGAGATAAGGTAAATAGATGCTACATGGGAGTAGCTAACCCATGTATGATGGAAAAACCGATTACGTTGGGACAAGATTACTACTCATTTTGTTTGTTGTTGGAGTTGATATTAACTTATCTGGGTCGATTCACATGTTTTTTAATGTAATTTATTCTTATTATTTCAACTCATGTCCTTTTATGATATGAGATTAGTAAGCATGAATCATTGTATGGAAATATTGATATATCATGACCCAAATTTTTCGTCATTGGGACATATTTATTTTCTATGATATATTTTATTTTGTTAGATACGAAATGAGACACATGTTATATTTGATTAATGAAATTAATGAATTATCAATTCATAACAAAAAATTTGATGCCATGTTTAGGGATACTACGAGTCAGTTGTTATTTGTTGATGTCTCATATTAATGTTAACCTTTTTGTTATCTAGTGTTTGATGGAGTGTGTTTGTTTTGTTGACAAAATACCTCATCGTAATAATTCAGGTGGGTGTTAGGAGAGTAGAAATTAGCATGATCATTACAGAGCTTCTTTAGAACATCATTTTATTCATATTTATTAGTTTTATCTTCAGCATCATTAAAAAATCTAGAGTGTAATGTTATCCATGTAGTGGTTGACTATTTGCATCATTCCTTGGATATCTTAGATGAAGGGAGAGTTTTAGTTGTCGCATCAACCAACGTTCACAATTGAGAGAGTCACTAGATAGTGGAAATCAAAAAAATTTCAGTTTGAATTATATTCTAGAATCCTGATACACTTACTATTAAGGGATTTAATCTTATTTATTACATGATTGGGGGAATTGCTAATAATTAGTGTGACATTCAATAAAAATAAGGTTAGAAGGAGGAGTAATCTTGGGAAAATTTCTTTAAAAAACTACGATTTCCACATCAATGAAGAAACGTTGAGGTATAAAAAGGTTTACTCTTTCATAAATATCACATTGAAGGATATTTCACAAATATATTATTCTAGATATATAATTAAATTATAGTGTTTTTAACCATATGTTGTAGCTATTGAAAGAACCATATAGATGCATTTTTTAGGATGGGCTTCAATATTAGACCAGATCATAGTTGATAATATTTGTTTTTAGTATATAGTTGAATGTAATGAATAAGGCCCTCATCCTATAAGGGGAAATGAGAGGGGCCTCAAGCATTGGCCTGGCTACTTCAAAAGACTGAATTGGGAGCTCTTATTATAGTAGATTCATTGAATTCCGGGATAGTTATTTCCAAAGAAATAGTGGATAGATATATCAATGATGTGGGAAACCAACTCACGACCAATTTTGGTTGATGTTATACCAGTGTGCATGGTGGGACACAAGTGGAATTAGTATACCCACCTTTTATTGGAGTTACATTCTTGTGGTATGATAGGTCACCTATAACGGTTGTTTAAGTTATAGAATAGTATAGTAGTGGGTTGGTATTAGGATAGGTAGCAGAGTATGTGATGGACTCACATATCCCTTAGTAGACTCATATTTGAACTTACCCTAGATGATTAGTTTGAGGTATGGTATGTGGTATTCTAGTGAACTAGTAGTATCAATATAAAGTATAATTATCCTAGGGGGTTAAAGAAACACAAGACCATTTAACACATATTTACATTATTTTATATAGAATTATCCATAAAATATAAGCCAATTATCCAGAGGTCCAGTGTCGTTGATTGTGCATGTTCAAAATTATGAAAACATGATAATAATTTAAAAAATTATTATTTATATTCCTTTACGAGATCATAACTCTCCTAGAGTCGTTATAAATCTATTAGATAACCTAAGAAATAGATTGAAAAAAATGATGAGCTAAAAATCTCAGTAAGGTAATAAATATGTGAAAATTACATAACACATGAGTTAGAAATAAAAAACATTATTGAAATCATTTATCATATATAAAAATAGATATTAATGAAATATATAATATGTAATTATTTTATCATGGAAATATTGGAATTTTAATTTAATATATAACCAATCATTAACATGAGTCAAGGATTACGGGAAAAACTATATCACATAGTGGAAAAGTTACAAAAAAGGATTTTATTTGCATACAAATACCATAGAGGGAAAATAATAACACAAAAAATTACACAATTCATTAGGTTGTTAACTTGGAACACCCCTGATTAAAAGTTCATACATATGGGTGCCACATAATGAATCAAATATTAGAAATAAACAAAAGAGTTTCCTATAGAATGAAATAGGTATCATAAACATGTCAAAAGGCATACACAAATGCTGTATAAAAATAATACCCCTGAAATGATGAAGTAAACTTTCAAAAATAGAGAGAAACAATACCCTGAATGAAAATTTGTATGTTTAAAGAGAACCCTCGACATACGTTAGAAGGTGTTATGAACGTGAATTTAATGTCCTATATAATACAACTATATTAATTTATTTTCTTAATTTATAACCTCTTCTACATTAATATTATTAATTATAATTTTATTATGTTCATTTATGGTCTTCTCGATCATATATAATGTTCACTTTCTTTCTTACATAAGTGTTTGTTTACAGGGTTTATTTATCGATTCACAAGGGTATAATTATTGAGGATCATTTAAAATTGGAATAAATATATAGAACTGAAATGATGTGTTTTTAATTAACATGAAAAAATATATTTGGTTAAATATATCATTTAGTGTTTTGGTATGATGATGATAAATTTGGTAAAATATTAATAATAAATGCTTAGTTCATATAGGCATCTATTCCGACCATATTTAACTAGTTTTGTTTAGTTTTATATTATTTCAATTTATTATATAAATAAAATAAATAAAGTTTTTATATACATATAAAAATATTTGTTATCTATAATAATTCTTTTATTACAATCCTTAAAGGTTGAAATGGAAAACGAAAAAACATTATCCACGGGGACGGTATACTATTATAATTTGGACAACGGTCTCATTTCATTGATTAATATGAATTTATATTGGAAGTGGAAATAATATATTATATTATAAAAATAAAATTACATTATATACCAGATAATATAATTATTATGATATTATGGATGGAGAAGGTGAACATATGGTAGAAGAAGAAATGAAATTAAAGGAGCCAGTTGGAGAATGGTGCCTCTAGAATATCACCTTCTTGAATGAACACTTGATGAACCAAAATTTGACATTTTATTGAGACAAGAAATTATTTGGCATGGTAAAGAGGAATTTAATTTAATTGGTCATAATATTAAAAATATAAAAGTCTTAGATGGTTTGAGGAATATGGGTTTAAGTGGTGGAATTTATATGGGAGCAGAGGCGTTTTCTAGAAATTTATCGAAATATTAAATTACAATAAATTCATTATCATTTCCAAAAACTAAAAAATAGGCATATATTTGAATCTATGAAATGATTCAATTTTAATCCCATCAAAAAAATAGACATGTATCGTTTTTATTTTAATCATTATCATTTTGATAAAACCTTAATTTTCCTATTTTATTTTTAATTGTGGAAATAATTTTTTTGATTTGAAAATGTTATCGATTTTAATCATAATATCTAATTATACCATAAATATAAAATTAATGAATTATTTTATCATATAATAAATTTTTTAATTATTTATTAGATTTTTAAATAAATTAATAAAGTAATAATCTTATAAAATATCATTATTTTGAAATTTAATACTATTTATTACATAAAATTTAAAATAATAAAAAAAACCCAAAAATTAAAAACATCTATTATATTATATCAAAAATCTATCATGGTTATGTATTGAATTATATATTAAGTTTAAATATCTAAAATTATATTTATATTAATTTTTTAATATAAGTTACTTGTTTTTTTCAGTAAATGTATTTATTACTACATAATTACTAGGTATGATTTTAAGGAAATTATTTATGCACTAAATATTAAAAATAAATTATGTATATGTATATAATAAATTATTATTTCAACATACTATTAATTATACAATAAATCATTAGGTGTAAAATATTTATAATAACATTCTTATGAAAATTAATAATTTGACATTTTGTAACATTCAATGTTTTTAATAATATCTATTTCATCGTCATGGAATGGTGTTGATTAAATGATTCAATTTAGAAACATAGGTGTTTAGGGTATGGTATAATTCATCCATCTTGTTTGGAGAAACTATCTTTGTAGTTGAGTATTCCATGTCATATTATTTTTTCCCTTAATTACCAAACATTCCCTTTACCGTGGAAACAAAAAATTACAAATTTTAATATTCATGTTGACAAAAAAACAAATGGTTTCCATTTAAAAAATTTATAATTTATGATTGAAAAATTTATAAGTCATTTTTCTAAATTCATGAGAAATAATTTCATAATTTTATTTAAGTTAATCCCAAAAAGTGCAACGTGAATTCTTTTTTTAAAAAATGACCATTTTAAATATAAAATGGTTTATACTAAATTAATATAATAAATACATTTTAATGGATAAAATAAAATTATGTATAATCAAATGGACATAATTAGATTTTAAAACAAATATAAAAAATAAAATTTTACATTGAAAATGATTTTATAAACATTTTTCAATTTAATTCAGTATTTTCCAAAATTCATTAAAATTATAACCATTTTATGAAATTACTAAAAATTATTAATACAATATTGTTGAAATTATCAATTAAAAAATGAGGTTTATTTTTTCAAAATAAAATTTATAACTGTTTTCAAATTAATTGTTTTTCTAATATATAGCAAAAATCATTTTTTATGGAAATCTTCTCTTGAAAAATAAGATGACATTTTCAGAAATTTATTTTATATTTAAAAATAATATATATATATAGGTATATATATATTAGGGTTATTGAAATTCATATAATCTAATTCAATAGCAATGTTATTATGGTCATATTAAAATAATAATATTTTAATAGTATATCTTGGTCAATTTAAACACGATGTTGAGTGCAATATAAGATACCAAAAATATTATTTAATGATAAATATTTACTAAAAAAATATAACATTGTAATATTCTTCCCCCACTTTTAAAATTATACCTTAAAATTTCATTTTATATATTATGGTTAAAACATGTGAGGGACCATTTCTTCCATTACTTCATCTATATTGCATGTTGTGTCTATGTATTTATCATTCATCTATAATACTTGAACCAGGTGAGTCATCTTATTATTTATAACATTGTCTCTATGGTCCAAGATCATACTCCCAAACTACATATATACGAGAGATAATATTCCAACCGTAGCACCTTCAAATTCGCTACATGTTCTGGATCTATTATGCAATTCCTTAAGATATATACATGGAAATAAACATGTATTGGAGACATATTTGTTGGAAGTGCTATTAAATAGTACATAGGTCCGAAATAGTCAAGGATATTGAAGGATATTATGAGATTAGGAAATAGATTTCCATTATTCACAATTATCATAAATATCTTCATTGGTTATATGTTAAGGAATATGTTTTCATTAACCTCACACTCTAATTCCCTTCGATGAATATTGGTTTTGATCTTATATCATATTTTGGTAGATCAAATATGATACTGGAGTTTCTCGATATTTTCTACCATTTCCACAACCATTTCATTCCCCAATATCTCGGGTTCTCTATCATTATCTTATCATATATGTTTTTTACATATTCTCCCATAAAGTAAATAATATGGGGACATTTGGCTGCTCAAGTGGAAACTATTATTGTAATATAACAAAACCAACATAAGATTTTCATCCCATCCCAATTTTATGTTTATTGTTAATGCCGTCAACATTTATTCTAGGGTTATAATGGTCCACTCATACTGACTACCAATTTTAGGATTATGTCCCATACAACATAGTGTTTAGAACATGTTGAGGACTTTTTTAAAACAAGGAAGAAAATCTCGATTGTTGATCATATAAAATTGATAATGAAACTCCATAATGCCTCTCAACTTATATAATGTATATCCATTCAACATTATTGAATGTTATATAATATTTAATTCCAATAAAGTGTGATATCATTGTTTGATTATCCACATCATCCAATATAAACTTGTATCCTTTTCTGTATTTGAATGTCTAGTGACGAAGTCTATATGGATTTTTTTTACCATTTCTATATATTTATCAGTAATGGTTGAGTCATCCCTTTATACTAATTCAATTATGTATTCAATTTTTGACATCTCAAAAACATTTATGAATATTCAGAGAACACTAAACCAATATTTTACCATAAATAGTTATCTAAGTGTTATCGATACAACCTTGTACTCTCTATGTGGATAGAGAAGGTCGGGCTACGTGCCAAAATCATATGAAATTTCATTATCTTAGAATTTAATTGTAAAAATAGTGTTGGAAAAATCATACAAATACTACCAAAACAATTTTTTATGTCGGAGGATTTTCTATTATTTATAGAATCCCCCTTCTTCCAAATATCAACATCATCCCTTTGAGCACCCTCTATATTCTCAATAATGGATAGCCGAGAAATCATTTTTACATGGAATTATATTTTTCGTTCCCTTATGATTACCATATCCATCCTTTATAATTATAATAAAATTGGATCCTTTTAAATTCACATCATTTATTAGGTTGTATGGTCCATTATAATTAATGTATCTTCCACTATAATTTCTTAACCATGATGATATTTAATTGATCAGCTATAATAATTGATGATCACTAGACATATTTATTGGAACATATTAAGAACCTTATATGTTAATACATATATTGAGGATAATATTATTAGTATATATCTCAACCTTATACCCCTAGATATTATGCATCCATATATTACATGGAAGGATCATTGTTGCCAACACCAAATAATTTGTGGGATAGTTTCCCACAAGAAAATTCAAATTCCTTGATGTGTAAGATATTAATTTATATTTCTTCTTCAGTACCCAGCCTAATACATTAACTTATACATAATTATATAACAAAAAAATTTCTTCACCTAGGGGTAGTGTTCGTAAATGGTCAGTGATAAGACACCTTTTCAAATCTATAAATAAGTCTTCACATTCATTGTTCCAGAAAAAGGATAATCCCTTTTGAGTCATCAAAGATTATGGTTTTGAATATTTTTTGATGTTATTCAAAAATATTGGGTAATACCCAATTAAATCATGTAACATATAGATATTAATTACATATTCCTTTTTGGGGAACTGCCCAATTTCCTATATTTTAAAATGTTTTTCTGATATTCTATTTCATGTGATAACATGCCTAGATAATGATACTTTATATTTTTAGAACATACATATATTTTTCTTTACATATATATTCCCCCATACCAAATTCATTATAATAATATTAAAATTCTCTCCATGCTTCTCTTTTCACTTGGATAACATCAAAATATAACCTAAAAATAATGATAAAATTTTTTCAATGTAATCTCTAAACATTATATTCATTAAGTCCATGAAAATTTCTCAAGAACTATTGAGTTTGAAGTGAATTACTAGAAACCCATAGTGTCCAAACCATGATCAAAAGTATGTTATTTGAATATCATCCTTCATCACTTTTAGATTGTGATATCCTGACTGAAGGTCCAAGTTAAAGAGATACTTTCCCCAATACAGTTCGTTGAAAAAGTATTCTATCTATTAATGGGGACACATGTTTTTTATCATGATATATTTATGTTCATGTAAATAAAAACATAGCTTAATTGAAAAGTCCTCCTTTTTAGGAATAATAATATAAATTCCCAAAGATAAGTCCTCCAAATTATAGGTAGAGATCCATGTATTAGATCAATACCGAACTCGACCCTTTTATTAGGAGGAAGACCCAAAAAAATTATTTTTGGAACCCATTAGTGTAGTTCATCACAATAATATTTTCTTCGAGAATGAACATTTACATTGTCTTAATAGTTTGACCTATATACTCGTCATCATAAGGAAAAAATATCTAAAATTGAGATGATTATTCTAAAGTAGATCTATCCTCCTCATTACAGTTTTACATAATAATATGATTCCTATATATGTGGAGAGTGGTATCCCTCTCTTGAAAATTGATTTCACTGATGTACAAATACAGTAAATCTTGGTTCAATATCGTATCAAACTCCAAAAAATATATTATTACTATATTCCTTGAATGTAAAATCCACCAACATGGATCATGGTGGAGCTGTATACATTAGATTAAATAATTCCCCCCTTCCATATGCTTATATAATATTAGACATCCCCAATATGTGGTGGTGTTTGAAATTTTCTAAAAAAAAATCAAAACATGAAAAAATTCATTGAAATTGAACAATAGATTATGGATTCTATTCATTAATGATTAACTAACGTACATGTCCCCACCTAATTATTCCTATATTCCTCAGTTGTAGTGATAACATATAAACTTACTTGATTTCACAAAGGTTTTTTTCATTGATTTTCTCTGAAAACCCAGGATATAGGTTATAGTCCCTCATAATTCCTATGACACATACATTTGAAGTACTCAAAATAGGATATTGTTTATCTCATAAATCTTTTCAAGTCTCTCATTATTGAGATTTATCATTTCACTTTGGAATTCACTATCTTGGTACCTCTCTTTTCAATAAATGTAGATCCTTATCATTCCCCATAGATAGATTGAAATATTCATCATTAAAAAACTATTACAAGTGGGATGTTGGGTTTTATTTCCTCCCTTATATTTTTTTTCCTTATTTAATATAATTACATATTATTTTTCTAGTTTCTAGTCATGTGAGACCACTTAGAATTTCTATTATCAATATAAAATTTAATGGAAAAAAATATATCTATTCGCAGCTACAAACATCATGAATTTTTATACCCATCCATATAGTGGGTTTCAACTAAATAAAAAATTGGTCCAAATTAAATTTAGAGCTACTAAAAAGTTTAAATAAATCATGACGTCCCTATGAAGATTGGTTCAAATTTTTTGATAAACCCAACTTTCTTTTTTCTTTAGACTATTTAAATCCCTATCCATACTAAGATAGATAATTTGGGGAATTAATTTATTGAAAATATTGTATGGAATGATTCACATCCAATGGAGTCGATTTCCACTATAGAATTCATGTTTCCGATTAGTTTCCACTAATTAATAAAATAACGATCAAAATGATAGACCAAAAGAAAAAACTTACCTTCCTTTATGTCATGAATGGAAGAAAATATATTCTTAATGGAGATGATCCATTTTTCAGTAATCAGGGGATCGAAAGATAAAATAATGATATGATTATCTTATCTTATAAAGGATTATAATAAAACATTACATCTCAATGATGGAGGGACCTCAACATTATCTAATATATTACTCATGACATGAGACATGTGGGTTAGTTCTATCATGGTATTTTAATCACTAATTACCAACAGGTTTTTTATCTCATTAGAGAAACCATTGAATTCACTAACATATCAATTTTAACAAAATGTTCTCACATATATATCCATTGTCAAAAAATTAAATGTTAAATTAGAGGGGATTTATGACTTAGATAGTAAGAATATAAAATGTAATCATTGAA
This sequence comes from Viscum album, assembly GCA_963277665.1. Lineage (NCBI taxonomy): Eukaryota > Viridiplantae > Streptophyta > Magnoliopsida > Santalales > Viscaceae > Viscum > Viscum album. Next base: position 323,158,182 of record OY728143.1, read on the forward strand.
AATAGGAGGGAAATATTATATATAAAAAGTATACCCTAACTTATACTTCCATATATTTTAATCTAAGATATCCATGGGGATATAATTATCCTTAGGTATATTTGTAATGGGTTTTTAATCTTAATACAAAATAAGAGTTAGATCATTATCCATTACCAACTATTATGACAATAGACAATTTCACATTTTAATACATTATTTAATCAATATTATCCTTAAAATAAAATACAACGGTATAAAATAGTTGTTACTTTATAATAATATGTATACAATTACAAAATAAGAAACTAAAATAAAATAAAAAATTTATTTAATATATATAATGACCTCTAAACACACTTTGATCACTTATAACTGCATGGTATATCTTAGAGAACACATGGACATGTTTAAGGAACTAAAATTCCCAATAAGGGAATAAATATGTGAATGAGACATATAACACGAGTTTTAAATTAATAATAAGACATACAACATTGGGATAATTTATTTTCATATAGAAAAATAATATATCGGAAAGGAAGACATGTAATCATGGAAATATTGGAATGTGACAGTAACATATAACATGGTATAAACATGAGTCTAGGCGAACTACCAATACTATATCAAATGTTGGAAATGTTATATAAATTATTTGAATTACTTACAAATACCCGAAATGAAATCTCACGAGACTAACCATTACGCAATGCACGGGATCAATATCAAGGGGAACCCTTAATAACATTTTCATGCATATTCTTTTCACATAATGAATTAGACATAAGGAATAAACATAATAGTTACCCATTAAAATAAATTCATATCTTAGTCATGTGGAAATGAATAAACAAAGGGTGTATAATTGTGGTAACCATGAAATAAGGGATATTGATAAATTATTTATCTTAATAAGAGAAATATAAGAATGTATCATTTATAATTAACTTCAAATAAATATAAAACATTAAAAATTGAATTTAGGTAACATTATAATTTTTCCATTTAAGAGTGGTTTTATAAAAACTAATAAAGATATTGTAAAGATGACAAATGACTAATTTTTTTAAAAAAATAACTGATCTAAAAAGTTTTTTCCTGATAAAATGAGTGATTTTATAAAACATATTTGTTGTTTAAATTATTTTATTGTGTGTACATAAAATAGTAATGAAACTAAGATGTCCTCCTTTATCACGTTTCCTAAACACGATAAATTAAAAGGGGGGCCTTTAAAAATGTACAATTGCCAATAAAATAACTCTCAAATTACATAGATTATTTTTTTTGGAAAATATAATAATAATTTAGTGTAATTATATAAGATTAATGACCATTTAAATGTATGAAAAGTGATTTATAACATATCTCGAAGGAAAATATGATGGTTCGAAGAGATCACATAACCTATGTCTGAAGTAGCTGTACACTAGCACTTAATGTCCGAGATAATAAAATTATATTCATTAATTACCAAATTAATAACCAAATATAAATGTATTCCATTAATTATAATTTTATTATGTTCATTTATGGTAATTACCATGAGTTATAATGTTCAATTTAGTCCTTATATGAGATATCATTATCATGATCGCATGATCGGTTCAGTAGTGTATAATTATTCTAGTTATTTTAAAAATGGAATAATTCATAAAAATTAATATGAAGTTGTATTAATGAACTCATATAAGTCTATATGGTTACATATATGATTTAGGTTTCTAGTATTTGTATTATTAATTTGATAAAAAATTATTAATTATTGTTTTAGTTAGATTGGAAATAATTTAGGCCATCACAAACATGATTAATTTTTTTTATATTATGTATATATATTAGTTGAAAACATTAAAAAATTATTATATACATATTACATTTTTATTTAATAAAAATAATATTTTTATTTTTAGCCTTGAAGGAGGTCGTGGAAAAAAATCATTATATACAGAGAAGGTGGACCACATTAATTTAGTGAACATGCTCCCATGTTTGATTAAAAGGATTTGAATAAGGATTAGACAAACGATATTCCAACAGAAATGAAAATTATATTATATACATGACACTAATGTAATAATTCTTTTCTAGACGAATGAGGTAAGGATAATGTATAATAATTAATGAAATCAAAGGTGATATTTTGATAATGGTACATATTTAATATCTCCTCTTGAAAGAGATATTGTGGAACCAATACATGATTTATTTATTAGACCGTATACACTTGAATGTGAAAAACTGACTTTTTTGGAAATTTGGAAGAATATGGAAAAGATACAAGGCATTGACTGTGTGAGGAAAAGGGGTAGTGAGTGGTGGTATTTATAAGGTAGGTGAGGGTTTTTTTTGAAATTTATCAAAAGATGATTTTATCAGAAACTCATATGAAATCCCAAAAAAAAATAGACATATAATATAAGATAAGAAAGGATAATCTTCTAATATCAAAAAAATATAAAATTTATACATTTTTTGGTTTTATTTAAACCCTTTTCTTTTTTATTAAACATTTTATAAAATATTATAATATTTATTATTGTATTAAAATTATCAATGTTAAAATGTAATAATATTTGCTTATATATTTTCATTCGACCATAAATGTTCAAATTATACAATTTTAGAACATATCCTAAGGAATTTTTTTTATAAAATATTTTTCTGATTTAAATATAATTTAATAAAATATCAATCCATTAAAATATCATTAATGTCAAATTTTAAACTATTCATTAATTTTACATTAAAATAATCATAAAATAAGGTAATATTCTAACTATCAATATTGTTATCATATAAAATTTTCATAGTTTTTTGATAGTTAATAGAAATTCTTAATTATCTAAAATAAATTTTATTTTAATATTTAGATAAAAATTTATTTTATTTTTAATAAATGTGATTATTAGATAATAATTATGTTATATGACTTTAAGGAAATAATTTCTCAAATATAAATTTACAAAAATTACCATGATTTTGAAAAAAAGTCATCATAAAAAAATTCATTATAAACTAATATTTAAAACAAAATTTATAGTGCTTTTCATAATACTTTTACACATTATTAACTGATTTATCATTAACCATGGTATCAAATAAATTCAATGTTTAATATTCATATTGAAAAAATAAAAGATTTATATTTAATAAAAATGAAACTTATGATTATATATATTGAATTAATTTTTCCAAATTGAAAACATATAATCAAAAAATTTAAATAAAAGTTAATTTGAAAAAAATATATATGAAATTTGTTTTAGAATGATGCAATTAATAATTATGAAATTATTTTATAAAAAATTCATCTCCAAAGTTCATTTTAATGAAAAATATTAGTTTATCTATAATAAAATAGCACTAGTTAACGTTTGAAACCAATCATAAATAGGAGATTACATTTTAAATGTTTTTACATCCATTTTTCAAAGTAAACAAGTATTTTCAGTATTCATTACACTTCCAAACATCATAAAAAACAAAATCAATTCAACTAAAAGAATTTTTTCATGATAAAATGAAATATGAAGTGTAATTAGTAAACTAAATTTTCAATACCTGTTGAAATTATGTTGATTTATTTTCTTATATAATGAAATAAAATTTTATTTTAAGATATCATGTTTTTTGAAGAATAAAATGATATAGTTACAAATTTGATATTAATTTCCTAAAAATTAAATAATATATTTCATAATATGATTATTCATATTAATATCTATAAATGGAATTTCAATTTTACGACATTCATGTTTAAATAATAATATTTTAATAGTACATCAAAGTTAATTTAAACTATGTGTTTTCCCCAACATAAGCTAAATAATAAATTCTTTAAAAGGAAATATTTCATATTAATAATTATTAGGGTGTTTTATGAGTCACACTGAAGACCATTGTATGAGGTAACGACAAATGTATTTTATAGAGGAAATTATTATTAGTGTGGAGGGAGAACCTTCTACCATCAGTGGTACAATTATTGAGTTATCTACCATTTCTTCATTTTTTCTTCGATACAGGAACATCACGTATCTTATTAATCTCCCCATTTTGAAAACATCTTGGGAAATTTTTTGAAAATATATTCTCTTCTCATAACCATCGATAGGCCAATAGGTGTTTAGTTAGATAATACCAAGCGTTTGAAAATGTGTTCTCTATAAATGGTTGGTTACCATTTCGTTTATGAACCATTCAGGATCAAAATGTTTAATTTCAATTTAATGCCTAGATTGGATTTTCAGGTTATATACCAAGATGATATCAATCATTACTATTGTAGTGTTTTCTTTTTATCTATATAAGAATGAATCAATTCGTAATAGTGTGATTGGGATCTTATAGCTTGAATTATAAGATAAATTTAGATTATATTAGATTATCTCATGTCTCATATTGAAATCAATGTTCTAGATAATGGAGTAATGTAGTATGAAAGGATTCCTACAGTTGTAAAGAATTTTCATGATGTGCTTATGAATGAATTAAATGGAATTAATCTTGAGTGAAAGATAGTTATCTTGTTAAAGTTTGTGTTGGGAGTATATTTTGGAACAACACTATCATTATAAAAATTTTATTACATGATTTTTAGCATAATTTACCATGAAATAAAAACCATCGATCATAATGTTTGGTGTCTTTAGTGGATTAAGTCCATAATAATGAAAAAAAGAATACAAATTAAATTGGTATATTCATTAGAATAAAAATCCTAAAAACCTATTATCCCTTACATATACAAATGATAACATGGGAAATACATGACTAAAAGGGATGAGCTACAAATCCCAGTAAGGGAATAAGCATTGGAAGAAAACATATAACATGGGTTAGAAGAAATAACATGATGCCATAATGGCATGTAATAATTATAAAAATAAATAATAATAACTTTTATAACATGGAAAAATATATCCATGACATCATAAGAATGTGAAAAAAACATATAACATGACATAAAAATGACTCATGGCTAGCTTTTAATACATTGTGCATAAAGTCTCATAAAGGAATCTGGTATAATCCTTGTCCCCATAAGACATCTCATATAACTAAAAATTTCCAGATTCACTAATGTTTGATATGGGAACACCCTTTATAACATGTTGTTGAATATGTGATCTACATGTAGAATCATATATATGGAATCAAACACAATCATAAGGGTTTACCATTGAATGAATTGGGTATTACAATCAAGTATAATGGAATATAAAAAAGGGATATCCTAAAGGCAATTATGAAAGAGTGGTTTTAAATCTAAAATTTGATATTCATAAAAGAATATAGTAAAGAATCATGATAACTTATGTTAAAATTAATTGAATACATGTAAAATTATTTTTTAAGAATCTTTAGAAATAAATCATTTTAGTGCGGTTTAATGAACATTTTGATGATTATTTTAAACAAACAAGGATTAATTATTTGTATAAAACTAGAAATGATCAAATATAGTTTTTATTGATAAAATTATTACTTTTCTAAATTAATATTTATTTAAATAAAATTATGGAGAGAACATGAAAATGGTTATGAAATTGGGAAGTTCACTTGAATCATGTTTTCTTCTCAGGAAGAATTGATAGTGTAACCATTTTAGAACATGTATTTATTCATAAAATAAAGATGATCTGATCCGGTCACATGATTTTGGAAGATAATAAAAATTCATAATAAATAAATAACAATAAAAAAATCACATTTTGGTAAGGAGGAATAAATCATAACCTCAATGAAAAAATTGTTGTTCGGAAAGAATCTCATACCATATATCCAAAATTAGTATTCACTTTATCATACATGCTTATATAATAAAATATAATAAATTAATTAATTACATTATATCATTTTAGACATGTTATTTATTTTTAAAAATATTATTAGTTCGTTCAATGCATTTTTGAGGAGTTATAATAAAGAGTTTTACCATTAAAGAGTGTTCATTTCCAAGGTTTTCATGGTTTGTTACTTGTATAAATTTATGGAAAATCATGTAAAATGAGAATGGTTGTCCAAAATTAAAGATATATGTTTTTAATGAACATAAAATAGATTAAATTGTCTAATAAACATTTTTTATATGGCATGAGGATGAATACTTAGATATGACATTTTTTATAATCATTTAGAATATTTTTTTTGGGGTATTGATAATCAAAAACTACTGTAGTTTTATTAATTAATATTAATTATGTGAAATTGTTCAAGAATACTATATAGGTTTTAATATATATATTAATATATTTTTTAACAATGAAAATTTCTGTAGGACATGTATTGATGGAGCTTATGGATATTGAACATTTTTCATCATTTATTGTGATAAATCCAAACATAATGGATGATGTTTTCATTTTTGATACAAATGTTGATGGGAAATAAATGATGATGAATTATTAAATTATAACAATAAAATTAGTGTATATGTATTTTAATATATTCATTATACCATTTGGTTGATTTTTGGTGATAAGAGAATAATAAAATAAAATAACATGAGATTTAATTAAAAGAAAATAAAGAGAATATAACATATGGAATACTTCATAATTAGAACATCCTTATAGGGAACGGTTTTTGTATTTTTATGATAAAAAATATCTTTTAAGTATAAGATAAAATTGGGAAAATATTTGATCAATATTTGAACAAGTATAAATGATTTATATGCCTTAAGAAGAATAGGTAGTGAGGGGTGGTAATTATAGGGGAGGTGATATGTGTTTCGCAATATTTTATTCATTCATTTTTTATCTTTCCTCAATAGTATGAATAGTTTTATAATTATCGATAAATAAATTAAAACAATTCTGGTGAGTTCTATATTATGATATTTGCATCATCTATGACTCATGTATTATTATATATATCTTATATTGTACAGAAATTGTAAATTATCGCTTCACACTATTAACCATAAATTCATCTATTTTAAAAAACGTTCAAAAATTCACCGTAAATATTTTTAAATGTGTAGAAATAAAAAATGGATGCCATATTATGAAAATTATTTTATAAAGATAATAAATTTAATTTTTAATTAATATCATCATTTACATGGAAAATAAATATTTTAAAATTAATACAAATTTAATAACACTTTAAAACATTAATTTAAGTCTCAAAAAATTATTATATAATCATAATACAAAAAAATATTAATTTAGAAACACATATTTTGGAAATAAGTTTTCTTTTAAAAATTTATATTTATGAAAAAACAGAAAACAAATCTTACACATTATAAAAATATCAACAGTGAATTAATAATTTTAAAAAATTTATTTATTTATAATGTAATATAATTATATCATATTTTAATTTATAATATTGAAAAATTATATTATAATTTTATAGGCGAGGTTATTACCCTATTATCTTGTTACTATTCAGAATAGTCATATTACTATTCCAAAAGTCATGTAATTATTTCATCGATATAGGTTTTCTAACTTTAAGAAATACTTGTTATTTCATACATTATTTATTGATAATGTTTGTATTGTGTTCTTAATGTGATTTCATTTTATTATAATATATGAAATAATTATATTAATGGATGTTCAATTGATAAAAATTTGGGTCATTACATTATCCCCCCTGCTTATGAAATTTCTGCATCGATGTTCTATTTTTCATTCTGTGCTAAAATTACAATGGTTATTCATCGTTATTTCTTCTTCTAATTCATAATTTTTATTTTAGTACTTATGATTTGACTATAGTAATTTCAAAAGGAGACTATTATTATTGCATAAAACTTTATATCTATTATTGATGATCCTAATGGGGTTCCCCTCGTATGAGAGATCATTTTCCAAATGCAACACCTCTGAATTCAGAATATGTGAGAGATGTGGTTTGTAATTATTCAAGAGGGATAGAAGGAATACATTTTTTGATTGATACATATAAGGTGTATGTATTAGCCAATTGGCCACAAGTAAAACATGATCTTGAATCTTGGAGGGTTTGAGGTACTAGATACTCACCTTTCATTTTTTCTAATATCTCATGATCATCTTCCAGGAACATGTGTAGAGGAATACCATATCTCACACCTTATAATATAGAACTCATCGATGAATGTCTATAAAAATATTCTATCAAATAGGTGATGCACAGATATTCCACTAAATGGTTTTCACCCTTTTCAACAATTTTATGTACAAGAATCATACATTTACCGACATCATCCCAACATGCTGGTGTTATTCCTCTTTTTCCATAAATGCCTTAGTATTGATCCATTTAGATGTTGAAGTGGAAACTATTTTATAAGGAACTTGGCCAAATGTAGATTTCGATCTTAGCATCCCTTGAAATCAATAGGAATTTTTCATAACATTCCCTCTGGTGTCTAAATAGTGATCTCATATTGGTGACCTGTTTGAAGATGATAGAACGTAATGATGTTCTTCTTAGTGCATAGAGCATATTGAAGACATTTCCAAAACATTTTGGTGAATCTTATATCTTGATCAATTAAAATAATTTTTGGCACTCCAAGAATGCTTACCAATTTTATGATTTAATGAATACCATGTTTATCTAGGGATATTCCCTCACAAATTGTGATATAGTGAGCTGTATTTGTAATACGATCCACTACAACCCATATAACAATGTTTCCTATAGATATCTTTGGACGTACAATGAGAATGTCTATAATGATGTTATCCTATTTCCATAATTGTATTGGAAATGGTATCATCATCCCGTTATACTTTTTCTTTTTATCCTTCACTTGTTGTCTCACTAAGAACATTAATATATATTATGTGATCTTTTGGTTCATATTGCTCCACCAATTGTTCTCTCAGAGATCTCGATTCGTCTTTGTGATCCCTGGGTGAAAAAAAAGGATGATCAGTTTTTTTCACTCAAAACATCATTTTATACATCTAGATTGTAAGGCCTACATAGTAATGAAATAAGTATAAAAGACTCTTACCACATTTAATTTTAAGTCATATTGATTCCCATTTCTAATATATTTAATTTTTTTTCTCATAATTTCTTTATGCATCCATTATATTCTCCATAAGGGATGTTTGAGAAATCCTTTCAGAATGGATTGGTGATGTTCCTTCCATAATGAGTCCCATGAAAATTAATTGAAGGTATTTGAAGAATGGATCATTCAAAATTATCATTATTGATAATGATGGATTATACTTTCTACATGGAGCATTTTCTACCTTATTTTCATTACCATGATAGTAGTTTATTGACCTATCATAATACTTGATGATCTCTTTCCATATTTTCTTGCTCATATTATTCTACTTCTATGTGAATATATTTTTTATTATCATATGATGAATATATATTTCACACTTATCCTTATAGATATAATTCCTCTTGATTTTGAACGTACAAATCATATCTTCCAACCCCACAAGATGCCATGGATAGTTTTTCTCATGAATAGTAAATTTCATTGAGGCATATGTTATCACATTATCATTTAAAATTAGTAAATTTCCCAATCACTTAATTAAAGAATAGTTTGACAACAAAAATAGTTCCCAATTGTTCAAAAGTGTGAGTACTGGTGTTCCGATAACCCACTACATCAACTATTTGATATAGTTATCACATTAATTGGTTTAGAAAAAACTTACTCCCATCCATGATATATTGATTAGATGATTTTAAAATCATTATAGGTTCTTGAAAATTCATTGGTAATACCCATATAAATCAAGAAAACATCTTATATTTAATATAGATGTTGTCCTGGACCACTCTTCGATTTCCATTGTCTGGGAAGGGTCCATAGATATCCATTTACTGGCCATTACATTCTCCATGAATGATATTTTTTCAATATAAAACTCATATTTATTTTACTTTTTGTAAATTTTATCCATTTTCAATGGATTTCTCATAGTATAAAAATTTTCCTCATGTCCCTCCTTATTATTAGTTAATATCATCATATCATCGATAAATACCCCCATTATATTTTCAATGTAATATTTAAGACTATATTCACTTTGTCCATGAAAAATACTTGAGCATTAGTTAGTCTGATGGGAATCACTAGGAAATCATACTGTCTATACCTTATTTGAAAGGAATTCATGGGAAGACCTTCTTTTTTCACTATTAATTGTTGAGATCATAATCGATGGTCGAACATATTGAAATTAGTAAACCCACATAGGTGATAAAAAATTCTACTATCCATGAAAGGGTATATATTTTTGTTATCATTATTTTTATGATATCACTACATTTAATGAGGAGTTGCATTGATCTATCGTTCTTTTACGATGGATAGGACTGACATACCCCATGATGAATCACTCTGGTGTATAAAACCCTTATCCATATTATATTGTACATTATTATTTTGTTCTTACAACTCAATAGTGGTCATTCTATTAGATTCATTTGATATAGAAATGTGTCTTGGAATAAGTTCAATTGAGAACTCAAAATAGAATATCATTATGAAGAGTGAATAATTATTTTGGGGATACATGAGTTTAATACATTATGATGTACTTTAATTGAGCATGATTATCCCCTTTATTTGAATAATTTGAGCTACATATGATTTCTTTTAAGGACAGAATCTCCAAAATTGAGACAATGATTCTAATAAATATTAATTTTCATCCTTAAAATTGTAAATAATTATATGATACTTCAAGATGTGAGGATTGATATCCCATTTCTGATAGTTGGTGTTAGTTTTCTATAATGATGTCCAATCCATTCCCTATATATCATCTTACTATACCAATGGGAGTATGAAAAGATTTTATGTGTTGTTCATTCAACAAACATTAAAATTAAAGGGTTAAAAATATTAGATGCAATAATTACACCATTTTTTATTCACACTAATAATTGATCTGCCAAATTTTGAGGTGGAGATTTAACAATTCTAAAAATCGTGAAAGATATGAAAGAATGTATAGAACCAAAATGAAATAATAAATTCAATTCTATTGAATTAAAAACCATTATACCTATCCAAACATAATTTTTTTGTTCGACCTCAAATGATGTGATATAACATGCCCTTCATTATTTAAATTATAGTTGATTTTACTGATTGCCTCCAACAATCCTTTTCTTAGGGAAATGTTTCACACAATTATCATGTTCCTTGTTGTTGAAACACTAGACTATAAGTTGTTTTTTTATCTATACCTTACCCTATTCTTCCACATTATATGGATTCATTATGTCCCTTAATTAGTTATTATCTATATTATCCTCTCATATACATTTGAAGAAGCTTTAAGATTCCATTATGTAGTTTCCAGGATGCTTCCCCACACTGTTTTTACACATGGGATGTTGGGTATTATTACCATCATGGGATTTATCTATTTATCCACCCATGTTTGACTATATTTTCCTCTATATTTTACGGGTATTTTGATACCACTAATAGCATACAATTTCTATTTCAAAATTAAGGAAAATACAGACAATCTCTTCATAACTATCAAATTCATGAATCCCTAACTATTTTGTAAACATGAAAATTTCCCTCTAAATAATAAATCCACCAGGATTTCAATGTTCATGAAAAATATATAGGGGTATCATAAATCATTGTGAAGTTTTACTCATTCTCCATGATAGACTTGTTTTCCTTTTTCATTAGTCTGAGGAACTCAGGTTCCATCATATAATGAATGCTTTGAGGAAAATATTTATGGTAAAATACTTTCTTAAAATTTAGCCATTCCATGTAACTAATTTCCTCCTTATAATTTGTGTCAGGGAGTAGTGTCCACCATTTTTTATCTTCTCTATAAAAACAATAGACTTTCATTACATCTATAGATTCATACGAACAATGGATGATTGAGAATATATTCTCAGTAGAGAAAATCCATTGTTCTGTGATGATGGGCCCAAAACATTCTCCAAATATGTGAGGATATTGTTGTATTAATGATTTTACCACAACATTCTCTTTCTTATGTGATGGAAGGAGTTCCAAATGATTTATTTTATTATTCATTACTTGTTCCTGTTGGTAATGTACTGTCATGTTGTTTTGATCAACTGTTCCCATCATATTTGGAATACCATTAAAAAAATCATCTCATTTTATATCACATTTATTATTATAATGGGTTCTTCTATTTCCAGTCAAGAACTGAGAAAAATAAAGTTCAATTAGGGGGATTTAATACTTATATAATAAACATATAGAAAATAAATCATTTAACATATAAGTATAAATTTTAAACAAATGGTATTTAATTATTTGTGATACTATATATTAAAACCTATGTTATTTGTGATGATATAATTAACTCGAGGGTTACTACTGATGTGCTCTAGTACTAATCCTTTAAAAACAAAACCATCATCTGATACAAACTTCATATTCCCTATCCTTTTACCTATATTTGAACATGATTTTAGATATAATGTACCATCAAATAAAATCAAATGATTTTATGTCTACTGAAATTGCAGAATTAGGTACATAATACTAAAAATATGAAAAAAATTATTTTTTCCCAATAATGCTATTATAAATTATTTTTTGCATTTAAATATATATAGGATAACATGGGGAATACAAGAATAAAATGGATGAGCTAAAAATCCTTGAATGAGAATATTCATAGTAATAAAACAAAGCTTATGGGTTAGAAGTAATAATATGATAACATAAAATAATTGAAAATGTATAATTATAACGATGAATAAAATTTATAGTGTGGGGACTTTTATCAATTAAATCATACAAATGTGTCAATGACATAAATCATGACTTAAAATGAGTCAAGGCTAGCTATAATATCTTAGTGGGAAAAGTCCCATAAAGGAATCAGACTCACTCCTTGTGCCAACATGATGTCTCCTGAGTCTAATCATTACCCAATGTATTGGAGTGAACTATTGGTTCACCCATCCTAAAACATTCAAGAATATGTGTTCTATATGTATAATCATACATAAGGAATCAAACATAAATAATGTGTTTTTCACATGGAAATAATTGTGTATAATAATCATATCAAAAGGAATAACATAAGGGATTATCATAATGGTTTCATTAAAATAATGATTTTAATTCACAAAGGAATATTAACAATAGAATATAGTAATATATTATTATATGTGATGTCAAACTGATTTGAGTACATGTAAAATTATTGTTCAGGAAACAATATAATTAAAAATTGTCAGTTATGATTAATGAAAATAATAAATATTAATTATAATAGGAAAGGAATAATTATTTTTATGAAAATATAAATGAACCAATATAGTTTTTTCATGATAAAATGGTTACATTTTAAAAACTAATGGTGTCTTAAATCAGATTATGGAGATCAGTCGAATTTCTGTATGAAATTTTGAAGTTACCTGGAATCGAGTTTTCTTAACGGGAATAAATGAGAAGGGAACCCATTTAAATAATGTATTCCCACATAAAAAAGGATGATATGATATTGAAACATGAATTAGGAAATATAAAAACAATTTTGATTAATTTTATATATATAAAAAAACTTAATTTTGGTAAGGTGGTTGAAAGTGTAACTCAATGGAAAAGTAAAAGGTTTTGAAAGACTCTATCACCTTATATCTTAATTTGTTCATCATGTGATCTTAATGTCATATATAATGAAATTAAAAACATTAGCTAATTAATTAATTAAATTTTATACAAGACATTGTTTTATTATAATTTTACTATGTTCATTCATGGCATTATTTATGAGTCATACAATGTAATTTTATTGTCGGAGATAGATTGTTTCGTTGGTTTTCATGATCGACGAATTGTATACACGTATCGAAAATCTTAAAAATGAGAATGGTTATCTTGAATTGAAGTTATATGTAATTAATGAACTTCCAAAATATTTAATGATCTTATAAATAAATTAGATATAAGTTTATGAGGATGAATCATATGAGAATACATTTGTGATATTCCCTTGGATTATTTTGGTAGTTATTCAATCAACACAATCTTTTTTGGTTTTATTACTAAATATTGCTTTTTATAAAATGGTTATAGAACATTAAATAAGCTATAATATATATAAAAATATGGTTTAAATTTAAAAATGGTATTATGAGCATTCTAGATGGAGGGTAGGGAAATTGAAAACATGGTTGTCATTGAATATGATAAATTAACACATCATGGATGATGTTTTAATTTTTAGTACAAAAGTAGAGGAGAAATAAATAATAATGAATTATTCCATCTGAATAATAACATTCCTTTGTATGTATGGTATTGTATTTATCACAAAATAACATAAAGAAACTTTAAAATATTTTCATTTCTGAATAAACATAATTTTATTTCTTTCATTATTTTTATGCAACACAATTTAATGATTATGTTGCATTCAAAAATGGGTTGGACTCCATTACATGCAAGGCCTGGTACTACCAAACAAACTTATATTTTTTTATTTAATATGATATATAACCATGCTGTTAAATTAGTGGTTATGAATATTATTAATAACATTTTTTATATTTTTTATATTCAGTATAATTTTTAAACTTCTCTTTTGTGGTTCAAAGACATAAAATAAGAACAAATGAAATTTTTTTTGGATAAAAGATGTATTTTTAAGAAAAATACAATTTTGTTGCCTTTTGATCGAGTAAAAAATTTAGATACATTATTTAATAAATTTTTATATTATTTTTTTCAGAATAAAATTCTTATTTGGTAGTGGGACATCAAAAAAAAATTTGATATTTTTTTTTGTGTTATTTTTATAACTATCATATTTTGATGAATAATGAAAAAATACAATATTTTAATTGAAAAAACGGTTTTAATAGAAATAAATTAAAGAGTAAAATTATGAATTTGAAGGTATTTAATATATAATTTGATTATATTTTTATTATTTATTATTTCCTAGGTCATTGGAATTATTTTCACATTAGATTTAGATATAAACATAAGTCAATCATTTGATTTTTTTTTACTTTTGAAAAAAATGTTTTCTCGTTTTGACAACAGAGATTAGTTTTAAATTATTTACTAAAATTTTTATTTTTTTATTTTTGAAAAATGGAATCCATATTTTAAATTATATGGTTTAATTATTTTAACAGGATATTTGTTTGGGCAGTTTGAATAGTAACTTTTGTAATTTGTTTTATTATTGTGGTTAATGGTAAATCGGGTAATTAAAAATAAAAATGTAAATATAAATTATCAAAAAAACATTTCAAAATCATATTTTTAACTAAATTTGACCAAAGTAATCTATTTTTAGAAATAAAATCACATAATTTCCATTTTCCCATGAATTTTACAATAATATTATTAAAAGCAATTACTAATGAGAAATGTCATAGTCTCATTTTATATAGGTATATTAATTTTAATATATGGATAAACATAAGATAATGTAATCTATATCTAATCTATGGATATATAAAATCATTACCTATATCATAGAAATTTATTTAATATTTTTAGATATTTTATAATTTCTATTATATATGACACAGTAGTGATGGAGAAATTATTTAATTAATAGAAATATCAAATAAATGATTTTAAAAATATTAAAATAAATGTAAATTGAGGTAATTAATGTAATAAACGGATTTTATAGGTTATTATGGAATTTTAGGATTATATTCAATGATTTTTTCATGTTATCATCTATGTGGAATTATTTAAAGTCAAATAAATAAATAGTGTCAAAAGTGACACTATTAATATTTTATAACAATAACTTATTATCAAATTTATCTAAAATCATAATAATAAAAAAATACGTGAAAATTAAATGTTCATAAATGTAATAATTTTTCCATTTGTATAAATTTACAATGTGTATGTAAATAATGATAACTATTTAATTTTTAAAACATTATTACCATAATTAAAATAAAATAGATTTAATAAGGCTAAGTCAAAATGATATTGCTTAGAATAAAATAAAAACATATATCAATTTTATTGGTTAAGAGAATTTCTACCCATAATCATATTATCATCTAAATTATCTTTTTTGGAGCCATTATAATTTATATATTAATTTATATTAATAGTTTTGGTATTTCCAAGGATGTCTTACCCCTCTCTTATAAAAGAGAACATATCATTATATTTTAATCACACATATGAAGCCTTTTAGGTAAGAAAAACCAATCCAATTTCCTCTACCAACATCCATAACATTATCCTAGATGTCATACTATGGTGATAAATTTATTCTAAAGAGTCTTTTTGGGAAAATCAAAAGGAGATACTCGAAAATGAGTTAACTGTTCTATCAAGTCTTTCAAAATACTTTTCTTCTTCTACTTACTCTTTCTATGTTTTTTCCATATCAAATTAAAAACTCTAGGTTCAAACATATACTTGGATAATATTAGAATCATGGTACAACAATATTACACCTTTTATCTATCATATGAATAACAACAAAACCACGTGTGCATAATTACGGCTTAATGTCTCCAATCATTGGTGAAATTTTTTATTCAATAATAAATTATTCGGACATGTATAATTATGATTATAATGTATTTAAATAATTTATATAACATCATAGTTATTATTTATAATTAATATTCCATCAAATTTGATAACATTAAACCATCAAATTAATGACATCTTCACTCATGCATATGTACGCCCCAACGTCTTTATGATGCAGTGAGATTCATTCTCTACATTAACCATTCAAGAAATATTATAAAATTTATATGATAACAAAAAATGATATTTAAAAACAAAATTTAATTCTGTAAATGAATTAAATATTTTTTATTCATAAAAAACATGACATAGATGAGAAAACAAGAATGAGAAAACGAAGCACCCAACAACATAAACAATGGTAATGCAAAAATATAATTAAAAAATGATAAAATAGTTCCATATATGATATAAAAAAGATTTAGATGGTTCTAGTATAATTTAATATCATACTTTGACCATTATATAAAAGGTTAACACATCCCGGACTAACGGAATGTACATGATTAGAGTTAATTTTATAATCTCATTATTATACAGGATTTTTTGTGTGTAAATATTTACTGGGACATGTTTTTCATCTATATCCATGTTTCATAAAAAATTATCTGAATATATATATTTTTTATTTTTTATATAAGGGACAATTTTCCTAAAACATCTGGTAAATTGTTCTTAACATTTATTCTTATAAATCATTCACATTAATATCGATGCATTCAACATGGGTTTAATGATTTATTTGTACGAACATGAAGGTTTTAAAATTTAAATTAATTTAATATTTTTAAAATATGTATGGGACACTTTTATTTCAAAAATATTTTTTAAATGTCTTATTTTATAAATTTACTGACAATTAGTTATTTCAAAGTAAAAAATTTATATTTCTCTCAAAGAGTATTAATGATTTTATTAGATCAATTTTTCATCTAATTCAACATCATTTTATCAAGTTTTATGCTTAATTGATGTAGTTTTCCGATGATACAAAATAAAATATTGTATTGAATGGTTTATGATATTTATTAATGAGGATGTTCTATTTTGACACATTTCATTGATTACGGTTATGTATTAATATCTCATTTTCTAGTATAAATACAAATTTTTATGTTATGTTTTTTCCCTTTCAATAGAGGAATGTTTTGTACATAGTATGTTATGGGAAGAGACTGCAATATCCCATTAGTGCATTTGGTAGGTCTCATGAGACAAACTAGTTTCTTGGTATAAGGCCTTGACGGTGTGGTAATCGTCTTGGGAAGAATCCTTGATGGCATGGTCATGGTTTCCAGCATTATGAATTTCTTCATTATGAAATTAGTTAATGATTTTAAATTGGAATTTTTTGCTTGTAGAATCTCTAAATTAATGTTTATATAGAATTATTGGATTTATTCTTCCCATATTATTATGAATATAATCATTTAAAAGTAATGTTATCTAGTTTTATACCTTGTCTTAATAGGTTATTCTTATGTATGGTAGCTTCTTATATATTGTTTATCTTTAGTGAGAAAATGATATCACCCCTTTCTTATATATTAATTTTATAAAATTCCAAAATCTTTTTTATGATTTATATATAGGGTTAATCTGGGAGAATAATTGTTCTATCAAATAATATTCCATGTTTCATTTTATGTATTGACTTGTAATGTAAATTCCAATTATGAAATATATTATACATGACAGCTAAACTAATCAGTCCTTCAATATTTGATTCATTACAGTCATGCCAATGTATTAAAATAACACACCAGATCTGATCTTCTGGATTAGGGTCTCATAGTCTATATCAAAGAAAGTTTGAAATATCCTTGGAAATTTTTTTTAAAATGTAGATTATGGGTCATAACCCTTTGATAGATTTTGATCATAATTATAAAATAGCATCCTATTATTTGAGTAAAAAATTTATTGTTAGGGTCTTATATGAAATACATCCTTGTCTTGATATTACATGTGGATATTGTTCTAGAATAGATGTACCTAATAGTAGAAACTCTGACAAGGTGTTTTGGGATTGACTTGGGCTAATCTGGTACAAAATCATGGTCCTAACTAAGCACCTAGTTTGACACTCTTGTGAGATATTATTAGGATAATTCACATTTTCTATACCTACCATTATGAATAATTTATGAGTAAATATTTCCCCAAATAAACAATTTTTATGATTTGGAGACTAGATATGTATAAATATTTATGTTATACATTTTTTTAGATTTTGGATTATACATTAAAATTAGATTTATCCATGTGTATGAGTTTCTTCTGAAATTGTACCTACTAGAAGGAATGATGACTCCACCAATGCACATGTTCCAAAGAGTAAGAAGTTTTATACATTTTATGGACTTAATAAAACATTTCAAAACGAAAATGTCTCCCACATATTCTCTACATATAAATATCAAGTGATAATAAGATAAGAAATGAATTATTCGAGTCTTCGGGATTTTAAGGGAAGTAAGAGAGGAAGATGATGGTAGAGAAAATGAAGGATAAATGAACGAATGGAAAAATGGATTTTTCCCACTCATGATAATTGTTCAAATAATCATCATGGTAAATTCATCAAGGAAATGTGAGTCTTTTATATGTGTATAAAAAATGACAAAAAGTGCATGATATAATGGGTAAGAAAATTGTTTCTAATGAACAATGCATCAATTGCAGGGAGATAAGACAATACACAAATCAATGACCCAATTATAACTATATAAACTAGATGATGTAATTGGATAAAAATCAATTTATATTAATACCACATATGAATTGGAAATATTATTGTGCATATGATGTTATTTATGAATTTTTTCATTTGAGTATTGTATCAATGATGTACTAGTTATATGAATTATGAAAATAAATGTGGGTTGTACTACTGTACTATTTCATAATGCATTTCAGATTATATGGTACAATGTAATGTGAATCACTTGAAAATTCAATTATTTGGAAAACACATGATTGAGTGAAAGATAACCAGTAACTTGTTTTTGATAATAATATAATTATTTTTGAATAAAGAGATGATTTATTTGGATAATGAATACTGGATATTATTGACTACCTTTGAACTGGTTGATGGTTTTTTAATCCATTATTATTGGAGTTCATATCAATTTTTAAATTATGGAGTGTATCAAATATTATATGATTTACATGGTTTTATAGTACATCAGAAAATTACAATGTTTTAATAGAATACACAATGAAAAGATTCACATGATTTTTATATGACAACAAATATACATTTTGTCATGTGACTTTCCTTATAAATTTTTGGACTGTGATTTTGGACCAAAGTATTTTGTATAAGTCCTATGGTTATAATGGAAAAAATTTGATATTATATAGTAATATTTATGTTTTAAAAAAATTCATATTATTTACGGAATGTTTTATTAATATAGTTTAATAAAAAGGACAACCCCTAGGTCATGCAACAACACGTCCAATCAGAAATGGTTGTGGGAATGAAACCCACAACTTGAGTGCGACAGGGTATTATAGCCTACCATTGGCCTCAAATAAGTCCATGGATAATATAACATGGTTTTATTACATAAATGGTATATGTGTATATTTTTCTCCATATACGATTATCGTAAATAAATATTTTCATGTTTTATTATATTTTGAAGAGAAAGATGAGTTTGTGGTAGAATTACATAAAAGCTGAAATTATATGTGTTAATTATGTATTCTTAACTATGTTCTTAGAATATGCATTAAATTAATTATACAACACTAGGGAAAGAATCAAAAACCAAGTAAAGTCCCAGTACTCACTTTTTTAGTGAACCAAATGGTCCCTTTGATCAACATATATTTATGATGTCCTAGAAGTTATCTTTTTCTTAATAATGATTATTATCACTCTCTATTATAACATGATGGTTAAATTATCTTTCATTTCCAGGTATTCCTAAATGTAATCCCAGCTTTTCTTATCTCTGGTGACCCTTGTACGTCTAGTTCCATATTTTAAAATGGTTTCCTCACTAATCAATTTTCCGATGTGGTATTTTAACAAATATATTTTCTTAATTTACAACCCAAAGTTTTAAATTCCGAGTTCAAATTATAAAGATTAAATTTATTGAAGGAGGGTAGAATGCAACACCCAAAGGCATTACAATATTTTAATTTTGAATAATGTTATTTCTTTCATTACTTTTACACAACACAATATTATGCTTACTCTACACAAAACAATGAGTTTTATTTAGGTGCACGCAAGGCCCATTTTTACCGAACAACCGTATATTAAGAAAATATCATTATTTAATATGATATATAAACTTGTATTTATATTATTGTTTATAACTAGAAATATTTTTTTAAAACTTTTATATATTTCACATTATTTTCTCAATCATATTTTGCGTTTCATTGACAGAATATATGAACAAATTCTATTTTTTTGGATTAAAGAATATGTTTTAAAAGAAATATTTGTGGCCGTTAGATTGAACATCGATTTAGAATAAAATATTTGATATATTTTAATATTGAATTTGTAAAAAAATTAAACTTATTATTTAGAATAGGGACATCAAAATATAGTTAGGATTAATTTATTTGTTGGTTATTCTGATAAAATTCATATTTTGATTGATAATAAAAATTACTATATTTTAATTGAAAACAACATTTATAATTAAAATAATTTGTAGTGGTAAATTATAAATTTTAAAAGTTTTATTGTATAATTAGATTATATTTTTATATTCTAATATAATGTAAGTCATTGGAATTATTTTCACATTAAAAATATATATATGAACTTTTCAATCTTTTGATTCTTTCTAAATTTGAGAAACCTTTTTTCTCATTTTGAAAACGAGGATTTATTTTAAATTAATTAATGAAAATTTGGTGTTTAAAATTTTTAAAAATGGATTCAATATTTGGAATTAGTCAGTCCAAATTATTTTAAAAGTCTACTTTTATTTTTAGTGATTATGAATAGTATCTGTTGTAATTTTTTGTATTATCACTGTTATGATTAAATCATGTAATTAAAGGTAAAATAAATATAATAAATTACCTTAACACTTATCATAATATAAATAGATATGTAAATTAGAATCTTATCATCTATGTTTAAAAATGGATTCACTTAATGGTAACTTTCCCATGAATATACCATAAATAATATTAAAATCAATGAACATGGAAAAATGTTACACACTAATTATATAAAAGTATATTAATTTTATTACATGGATAAATATGATATAACATAATCTATATGTAGTATCCTAAATAGAAAAATAATTACATATGTCAAATTAAATTTATTTATAATTTTTAGAGAATAAATAATTTCTATAAACCATGACACAATATTAACGCGGAAATTATGTTATTAATTGAAATATTAAATAAATTATTTTAAAAATGTTAAAATAAATTTACATTGAATTAATTACGGTGATAAATGAATTTTCTATGTTAATGTGACAGGTTTTAGTATATTAAATGTATTATAAAATGTTATTATCGGTGTGGATTTTATTTTAAAATCAAATAAATGAATATTATCAAAATTGGCACTATTGATATTTTATTAAAAAAAATAAAATTATAAAATTTCAAAGTCCTAAAAAAATTAAATACTAAATATTTAAATTTATATGGTAAAATATTTTCTAAAGTTCCAATTACGTAATATTTACATCACGTACGTAAGTATTTATAACTATTTAGTATTTTGAATATTGTTACCAAAACTAAAATTAAATAGATTAAATAAGGAAAAATAAAATGGATAAGGTTTAAAATAAAATCAATGCAATTATAAAATTTATTCATCAAGAGGATTTAGATCCATCCACATATAATCTTATAAATAATCCACCGAGGAATGATTTTCATTTAAAATTTCAATTTATATTAACGGTTCTCGTATTTCAAACGATGCCTCTTCCCCCATTTATTAAAGATCACTTCTCCTTTTCTTTTATTAAAAACAATAATGAACTTTATCTCAGTAAAAACCTTCACATTTCCTCTTCATACTTCTCTCACATAATCTTAGAGGCCGAACATTTAAAATATAACTATCCAAATGTGACCTTCTGTTCAAATCAAAAGGAGGTACTCGGAAAAGAGGTAATTATTTTGTCACCTCTTTCAAAATTATTCTCATTTTCCACATCCACATTCAATGATGTTTCCAAATAAAATTAATAAATTCAGTATAAAAAATATACTATGATTTTATTATAATCATTTTAGCACTGTATTTATCGTTTTTTCTATCATTCGTATAACATATCACCATTCGTTTGTACGCACGGCGCACCGTCTCCATGCCATGGTGTAATTTATTATTCAATAACACTTTATTTGGATGAGAATAATGATGATTATAATGGATTTAAATAATTAATATAACATGATAATTATTTTTTATGATTAATATACCATCCATTTGAATAAAATTTAACCATCAATGCTATGATACTGTCGCTCGTGTGTACGCACAACCTACCATCTCCACAATGTGGTGGGATTCATTCTCCATGTTTACCATTCAATAATTATTATAAAATTTATATGATGAGTTGAAATAAAAATTATGAACTTAATTTCATTCTAGATATTAATAAAATATTTCTTATTCATAACCAACATGACTTACATGACATAATAGGAATTTGAAAATGAAGCAGTTAACACCCGAAATAATGGTAATACAGAAATACTATCCACAAAATGATAATAAGGGGTCATATATGACATCTTAAATATATATATGTTTCTTAATAATTTATTAACAAATTTTAGCCATTATATATGGAGTTAAAACTCCCTCAACTAATGGAAAGTACAATTAGATGGTTAATTTTGTAATATCATTATTCATCGAGATAGCTTATGTATAAATATTTACTCCGAAATGTTTATCATCTTTGTATATGTTTCATAAAAAAATTCAAAAATAATTTATTCATTGTTTTATATAAGAAAATAATTAACTAAAAAATCATTTTAAATTTTTTATTCTTTTATTTTTGTAAATATTTCTCAATAATATCCATGCTTCCAAATTGGTTTCAATGATTTACTTATATCGAAATGAATGAATTAAGAAGTTAATTATTTCAAAATATTCATAGTGGTATAACACACTTACATTTCAAAAAAAATATTTTAAATATCTTATTTTTAAAATTTCACAACTTTTATTATTTTAAAGTAAAAAAAGGATATTTCTTTCAAATAGTTTTAAAGATTTTATTTGATAATTTATCATCTATGTCAACATCCTTTGTTAGATTTTATGTTTATATATGCTTGTTTTCTTGTGATAAAATCTACCATATTTTATTGAATGTTTTATGATATGTTTTAATATTGGTCTTATATTTATATACCATTCATGAATTAAGGTTTAAGTATTAACATTTTTTTCCTGTTTTAATTGAAATGATTATGTTTTGTATCACCCCTTTCATATGAGGAATACATTAGTCATAGTAAGTGATGGGTGAGGCTCGATATAGCCACTCAATGCATTGGCATGCCACATTATACAATATAGTGTTGGGGTACATGGCCTTGATTTTATAGTAATGGTCTTGGCATGAGTCCATGATGTTATGGTTATGGTGTCTGGAATTATTCATTTCCTCATTTTGAGATAGTTATTGATTTTACATGTGATTATTTGAAAATTAGAATATATATGTGAATGTTTTAATGGATCTATTTGATTTATACATTCAATATTATATGGAATATAATTATTTAAAAGGATTTAGATTTCGTTTTATAATTTTTCATTAAGTGTTTATTCTTATTTATGATATCTTCTTCTATAATTTTTATAGTTATTGAGCATCTGAGCTCACCTCATTATAATGATTTATTTTTTAATTTTCTAATAAGTGAATTATTATAGATATATAGGGATTATCTAATAGAATCATGGACTTATCAATAAATTATCTATATTTAATTTTGTGATTTGAATTTTAATTTAATGTTCATATATGTACTGTATTTTCAAGGACTGCTAAACTAATTGGTCCTTCATTATATGATTCTTTGTAATCATTAAAATGTATTAAATTAATGGACCAGCTCTTGGATTTTGGGGTTAGGTATGTTAAAAATTCAATTTTTATACTGGTAAGTGAGTAGAGAATAATAAAAGAAAAAACTTTAAAATAAATTAATGGAAAATAAATAGGAATTTATCATTTAAAATCATATTTTTAGAAACATCTTAAAGGAATTTTTTTGGATTTTATTTGGGAACAAAGGATCAAGGATGTAGAGGTGGGGATTTAGAATATATTTGAGATTAATTTGATAGGGCTTAGTGTTTTTGAGGTTTAAGTATAAGAGATTGGGATGGGTTGTATTTATGGGGGAAGAGAGGGGTGCTTTGTCCTTATTTTATTCCTTAGATTATTATTTTTTCTGTTGAAACTGAATATGTAGATAAATATAACTAAACATATTATAATAATGAATATGATTAATATATTAATGTTTTTACATCTGTTATGACTTAAGGAATAGATTATTTAACTAATATTGTATATATATATTGTAAATTATTGTATTTCACTATTCAAAAAAAATTCAACTATTTTAGAAAAATAAAAAAAATCAACCCTAACCATTTAGTGTTGTGTAGATTGAGAAAATGGACACCATTTTGTGAAATTAATTTTTAAAATATTTAAAGGATAATTTTTAATTAAAACCATGATTTTTTATAAAAATACATATTTTAAAATTATACCAAATTTTATAACACATTTAAATAAAATTTAAGGTTTCAAACAACTATCTTATGATAATAACACACAAAAGTATTGATTTTTGAATACATTTTATGATAATAACTTTTCTTATTAATGTTGTATTAGTAATGAAATTGAAAATAAACAATCAAGTTCTATAAAAACATCTGTTCTTAATAACTTATTTCGAAAACATTACATACTTATACTATGTTATAATTATATAATATTTTCAATTATTATATGGATAAAATTTATTTATGCATACATAAGTAAGGTTAATATTTTATATTTAGTTTAATATTCATAAGGGTCACATTACAATTCCTAAGGTCTAGTTGCTATTTTATCAATAGAGGATATTTAAATTTAAAAAAATACATCTTATTTAATATAGAATTTTTTTATAATGATTGAATTTTTTTATTACTTTTAGTTTTTTGTGATTATAAAATTTGACATAATTATATCATTGAAATTTCCATTGATATAATTATTGGTTGTTATATATCGAGTCTCTATACAACATTACAGGAGGGAGACAACATAGATTCTGGAGTTGATGGTTCAGTTGTATGATTTTGAAGCTAACAGTTTCATGTGGAGTATTATATCTCAATAGTTTTTTATTTCTGTTTTAAATGAAGTCTTATGGGACCTTTAGTTTACGTTTGGATTATTATAGATTGATATAGTTGATTCTAAAAAACATAACTTTCCTTGTATTGATGGCCTCGTCAATCAATTGAGAGGTGTTATGATCTTTTCCCACATAAATTTCAGAATAGGATACCACTCTTTGAGGGTGAGGCTATTTGACATAGCTCGGAATAAGTTATTATAATGTTTTTATTTTTAGTGTTCATAGATATTTTGTTTGGTTTAATGAATATATTGATGAAATTTATAGATGTGATCCATCGACTCATTCATCATTTTCTAGATAAGTATGTTGTAGTTTTTGTTAATGATATTATAGTCTACTCCCAGATAGCAGATGATCATTACAAACATTATTCAACCATCACAATTATATTTATGGTGCTTGATATTTAATCCAATCTTTAGAAATAAATATTATTTTTCATAATGTGCACTTCTTGGGTGTAGTTGTTTATTATATGTTTTTCATGAAGTACTTCTTCAGTTGGGAATCACCGATGTCCATAATAACCATGAATGCAGAGATAATTTTTTTGGTCTGATTCTTGAGAGAAGGATTTTTAGGTATTGAAGATATGAATACACTCCAAACCTATCCTAACATTACTTACACTAGGTAAACCACTGACTGTGTATTATAACACATCGATATTTGTAATCAGAGTAGTTTTGATGCTAGAGGATAGAGTAGTTTCTTATGGCTCTAGAAAACTAATATTGCCTAACTGGAACTACTATAATCAGGATATGATATTATCATCAGTGGTATATTCCATGACATACTGGATAAACTACATTTTTGTGATATATTTTTGGTTCATATAGACCTTAAGGGACCTAGAAACATATTTTATATGCTGGAAGTAATCCTTTTGCTAATGAGGTTGTTTGATTACTAGATTTATTTTATCATTGAGGTTGATTATACACCAAGAAAGGGAAATAATTATATTTATGTGTTGAGTCGTAAGAAGTAGATATTGGAAGTGATATAGTCTTGTGATTGGGGAAAATATTGAGTTCTCTAATGACATGCTTCTATATATTTTAGAGTCTTTGGGATGAGTAGTTATAACATCAACACTGATTGTACCCATACATCTTGGATTATCAAGACATAGATGTCATCTAATCACGGTTTCTTTATAAAGAGGAATATTATATATAGTAGGGATTCATCGTTAGTATGATCTCGTGGATGTTTAAATTCACCTACATTATATGGTTGAGTATGGGTTACTATGTATTTTCATGATTAGATGATTTGAGATTTTCATGGTTCTAGATGGAAGGTATATACGGGTTTGATAGTTATGTATCAGGATTTCAATATACATTACTAGTGTCTATGATTGAATAGATATCTTGTTGTTTTTGTGGTGACATGTTTGACCTGTCAGCAGGTGAAGGTAAAGCATCAGAGGAAAAATTTTCCGTTGCAGCATATGCCACTAATGGAGTAGAAATGAGATAATGTCACAATAGATCATCAGAAATGATATAACATAAAACTCATTACAATGATTTAGTATCAGTTATCTTGCATTCACTGATTAAGGACTCCCATTTCAGA
This sequence comes from Viscum album, assembly GCA_963277665.1. Taxonomy (NCBI): domain Eukaryota; kingdom Viridiplantae; phylum Streptophyta; class Magnoliopsida; order Santalales; family Viscaceae; genus Viscum; species Viscum album. The sequence continues at coordinate 323,185,666 of OY728143.1, forward strand.
TTGATCAAGAAGTCCTTCGTCATTGATGATTTGTGTATTCTTTTGGTATTGGAGAGAGTTCAGTTACATGTTGTTCAGTGGAGTATCCATTATAATATATATCCTCATTTGACGTCTAATTATTGAATGGAATTTGAGAAGGATATGGGATCACATGTTATTATTCACGAATCCCATCATATTTAAAATTAATTTTAATCTAAGTAGACTTTTTTTATTCTTACGGACGATCACAGTCGATTTTTTTTGACTTTAGGTGGAATATAGGATCATCACATGAATATCAAGTAGTGTTTGTATAATAAATGTTATAGGAATAAAATAAAATGGAATCATTCAATGTATTTTGTTGAAGGTCATTTCATTCTACCATTTATTTATTTCATTAAGCTGAGCCCATGTTTTTTGGACCTAGTATTTTGCATGAGAAAACTGTGCAAGTTCAATTTTTTGGAAAGTTGTTCATTAACATGATAAGTATGAAGAAATTGTATAATGACAATAAGAGACCACCTCATGTGTTTTGGGTAGGTAATAAGGTCAACATTTTGGTGTCACTTATTATGGGAAAACACTTTATCCAAATATAGGGAATGGAAATTCCTAGGATTATTTTTTCATCTAAGACAGTGGATTGGTTTGGCCAAATGATGAAATAATTATCCCATTTATAGAACTATAGATTCTTGCACATCATGTTTCTCATCTTGCATCATTAAAGATATCACCAAAACACATCTCATATAGAAGATGATTATCATGTAAATCTTCATGTAGATTCATACTATAAGGAGAATTCAATTCATATTGTTTACTAGAGTGATAAGTATATATGGGGATATATTATGCATTTTGGTCGAGTGTAATGGAATCATAAGCATTTCTAAGAGAATACTTAAAAGTGGAGTAATGATATTTGAGCACAATGGATGAACATGTTCATTGGGACACCATTAAAATACTTGGATCATTTTGGGGATGAGGTGTTATATATTGTGGATCTTATAATATACCATATTTTTTCTTATGTTTCCCTTATTTTGTTTTTTCAATAAACCACTTTTATTGGATTTTTTCTTTATCATTGGAACTTGGTGGATGATTCACGTTGAATATATTGAGAATTTTTTGGTGAAAATGATATAAATATAGATTATGTCTTATTCTTGAATTAAAGGAGTGTAGGTAAAAATGTGTCTATTGGATTTATGAGGGATACTTCTGATTGTTAAAGGATTCGGGGGGTTGTTCGTGATCTTTTATAGAAGCTATGATTAATTTTTTCTATAGATAATTTACATGTTGTATAAATTTTACATTATGTGTAATTGTCTACAAAATGATGTTTTCAAGTTTGTTAATAAATTTAAATGAATACACACTATGATAAATTTTCATTTCTTGAATTATTTGATGTATTTTATTGATACCCAAGGTGATACAATTTTTTGATTAACACATAAATCTTAAATTTCAAGAAATATAGATTTTATACACCCAAAGATAATTTTTTATAATTCCATCCATGTGTATGTAATGTATTTTCATTAGTGTGAAACTCTAATCTCTCAGGCCCTAAGTGTATTCCTTATTATTTGGAATCCCATTTTTCTCTTATATGTCTCGATCAAGAATATCAATCTATATTCATTTTTTAACTTTGATTTAACCATTTATTATGTTGTTTTATATTATAGTGTTTGGGTATTTGAACCTAGGTTATTCTTCATTTTGATAGGAGTCTTGAATGATCTATTGGTTCTTCATGAAAACTACCACGCCTTCGTTAAATTTCATGTAAAATTATGGAAATATTTTTTAACTACCAGAAAAATTTTGGTTGTCTAAATCTTAACAGTATGGTCTGTTTAACTGATGAATGTGATAATGATTGATATTTCGTCCAAAAGAAATTCCGATTAATTTAATAGATTGATGTATTATAATAAATTTTTAGTTGTTTTATTCATTTGATCACTTTATAGTCAGTAGTGTTGTGACCTTTCTTATGTATACATGTATGGAGAGATAACCTTTGAATAACAATTAATATTCTAATGGCATAAAAAAATTAGTATGAAATGGGACCATAATTGTTTTATTTGATTGATTCATGTTGGGTAATGAAAGAAATGCTTATCTAATGAGAGTTTATTTGAAATAAAAATGGTAATTATAATAACAAACCAATGAGACATATGATGCGATATTGTTATATTATTACTAATATTATATGTTTTTTGATTTTTTATGTAAGGCATATATAAAGTGATTGGACTATTTTTAATATATATATTCATATATTGTAGGATTTTTATAGTTTTATTTTTTAATTCACATATATAGATCATGACCATGTTTCATGATATAAGTTTTATATAGATAGAGTAGCCTAGTTTCAAGTTGTAATGATTGTATCTAGGGATATAATTGGGACCATAAAATGATTATATGGTGGGATAGTCTCGGATGTTTGAATAATTATACATAGATCCCTGCCTTTTTATTATGATTATAGCATTGTTTTTTGTTATGGTTTTCATGGTTTTTCTTTGTATAGATCGAGTTTTTCATAATAATACATTAATATATTTTTAAATATTATTCTCTAGATAGTTTCTATGATACCATGTGATTCCATGGCCTAGAGTACCCAGAGTAAATTTTATAAAAATATTTAAATTATTTTATATTAGTAAAACATTTTTAATTAATGATAATGGGATAACTCTTAGATAGTTGATCAGATCAGATATCTTAGACCATTATTGGGTCTGAAATGTGTTGTTTCCCCTATGAGTGACATAAAAGGATTCAGAATGGGACCATCAGATTCCTCACTCATTGGTGGGAAATTTATGTGATTTAATGATTTTAATGATATAATTACTTAGTTCTATATAAAACTAATTTTATGGATATAACATTATGTTTAATAGATTTTAGTCTCATAATACTATTTTTCCAATGAGGGAACCTCTCCTCTAATCTCCTCTCATTACTGTTGATGAACAACGTAGAACAAACAATTCCCAATCGCTAATTCTAAATAGATCCAGACGCGGTGAATATAATAGATCTTTCTCCTACATCTATGAACACGTTCTCTATCTATACCAAATATTACAATCCGGGCATGACAGTCAGTAGTGTTCCTACACCGTGAAATAAATATTGGAGCATGTAGTCAATTGATTCATCAACATGCGCCTTGAATTCATACATTATATGAGCCCATGTACCAGTTTATTATTGTTGGTTGGGTGTTTCTATCACAAATTTCCCAATTTTGAAATGTTGGACAATAATGCTTCGCCAATGATCCAAACCATCAATTTTGGTGCATTAATCATACTTGTTGTTGCATTTATTACAATGGAAATAAATTGAATCCTAGTTTGACAACTTTTTGGGTGACCTGAGCTCGATAGGGATTTCTGATTCAGCATGGTATTGAAAAATATCGAAGGATTAACGATCGAGTTATGGATCTAAAAATGGAACAATCTAGGGACGATAAAACTGAACGTTTAAATTTCAGGAGATAAAGATAGAGGGAACACTATTAGCCTGAAATATGAATGAAACCCTTGTTTTTTCCAATGTTCTATTTATAGAGAAAGAAGGTAAATGAGCATAATTCATGATCACATATGATCATTTCAATGGGTGGAATAGCATGATCTGATGTGGTTCGACTAAATTGGGAGCATTGATGATGAATCAAGAGAAATTTTGAATTATTGAAAACATACCGACTCCACTTTGAGTTCAATAATGAACACATGACCTGTATCCTCCCTCATTGGGTAAACATGTTTTTTAAATGATAGGGATGTGACAACATGTACTCCCTTTGTAATGTCATATACCACTTCTCTATTTGAGATGGGCCTTTTGAAAGAGACATAACCCGGAACACCACCTCTTCTAGGTGATATGGGCAACATATTGTATAGACTAACACACTGTTTATCATAGTACATGAAAACGGACTCCTATTACATAAACACAACTCGTAGACACATCCCAATCCTCGGAAATGCAGGACACATAATTTAGACCACCATCATGGTGTGCACTCCCACTTGGGATGGGACTCATGTCCGAAGAAAGACACAACCATGCAATGAAGAGGGGCAACAAGACGTGTGGGCTCCTCACACACCCTGTACATTTTGAGCCCATCTCATATTTCTAAAATTCTTTGTATCTCCTTCATTTGAACTCATATTTCTATTTGTGAGATGCCAATACTAAGTGTTTTTCTACATAGAACATGGTGGTTCCCTCAAAAGCAGATTTCGAGATACAATTTGGATGTTTTGAATTTGGCATGCGCTGAGATGAAACTTGATGACGACATAGATTAGATAGGCTTACCAATGTATACATGGCTTACCCCTCATCAAGATTTCATATCATAGTCCATATCAAGATGATTCTGGGCTGACACCTCATTGGGCATGGGTAGCATAGTCCCCAAGGAGCCTAAACAGGGACAATCCCCCAGTAGGGTTGTGTATCATATTCCACGTTGAGAAGATACATGACTGACCCTGTAGTAGGAATGGGTATTGTAGTCCCCAATGAGAATATACCATTCTAACCCCTTAGAAGGGATCTTTATCCTAGTCCTCGATGAGCTCATATAGGGAATTACTCTTCATAGGGCTACATAGATTAGTCCCTGATGAGTAGATAATGGGATGACCCCTCAGTTGGGCTAGTTAGCATAGTCCCCAATGATTTAAAGGAGATAACAGGATGACCCCTCAATAGGACTGGGTAGCGTAGTCACTGATGATTTAGAGTAAACCATCGAATGTGTAGGCATATTGGAAAGGCATAGTTCAACATACGAATGGGCTCACAAGAATGAGGGTTCCCTTTGTCACTAAGACATATCCTTGTTATGCGACATAAAACCATGAAAGTGAGTCAGTTCACCCCAAGTAGGACAGTATCTCAGTGTGGTTATTTGGTTCTCTTAGACTTGTGCCTCCTCAAAAGATTGGATGGGGTGCTGGGAATTGTAGATGGTTTTACATGGAACTGATGGCTACACTCTATCGCTGGATGAGATGTGGCATGGAGATCCCAGGACTCTATAAATTTGGTTTCATTGAATGAGAACATATATATTTAAATATATATCATATTGAAGCACCCACTATTTTGTTCTTGGTTACCCTCCTTCTGGGGGAGGTGAAGACGAGCGAGGTACACCTTTTTCTTTCACTGTCTAGTTTTTTGTGGTTGTATAGGTCTATTCTATGGCTGTAGGTAGTGAATAATTAATGAGAAATTCATATCCTATCCATATTTAGGACATTGTGTTTGGATGGGCGTACTTTCAAACTCTTTTTTGGGTGATGTGAACTATTTCGATTCACATTATTGTACATATTCTTCATTTACATTAAGTTGTATTACTTACTATTCCCCTTTGGATGTTTAGGTATTTTTATTGGGTATGTATATACTCACCCCAGTATGGGATTTTCCCAACATGTGTCAAGTCTTTTTTAGACACCAGACATGTGACTCACGACTACTGAAGAGTGTAGGATTAGAGGCTATATGGACTGTGTATGGTGGTAATAGTTGGGATATAGGATACAATCTCTCTCAACAAATAATCCTTCATAATTTTCATCATATTGTTACCAATTTATATTTTGGGTGTGTATTTTTCCCCACTACATTTCAGTATTGGATATCATAAAATTGTACTTCCTTGAGGTTATTTCATCATTACCTTACATTACAGCTTTTTTATCATTTTATAGTTTCCCTATACAATTTTGCGTTGATTTGGATGTGTGGGTATGTAATGGTTATTAGGATAAGTCCTACCAGAGTTTTTTATTACTTTGGCTCTTATTGAAAACCTCATCCCTATAGAGTTGGTCTTGGGGTAGTTGTGGCATTATCCCCAACTTGGGTCGGGTCAGGTCATGCTAGTTGATTAAATATATTCTGGAACGGTGTTGAATCATGATGATCATTGTATTATCTTAATTGATTAATTATTTCACATATTTAACAAATTTATTGAATGGAAATATTATATATCTATTTTTTATACAAAGTGGGTTTGATCTACTATGTTTTACTCACACCCTATTAATTCCACCATTTGGTACCGAAGAAGATTACAAGGGTGTATGTTTAGACATGGAAAATGGAGAATCTAGTTCATTGGTTCATACAGGATGAGATGGATCATGGGGATGGGAATGAAATGGGGACCCAGATATCTGATTTTATAGATATTTTTGTCAGCATGGTAATTATTTTTATTTTGTTTAGTTTCATAAATATATACATACCATTCTGTCATTGCCGAATATATTATTAGGGTATTATTGGTTCTTCCATTACTTTTAAGTTTTCTTAAAATATTATTCTATTTATGTTACTCTAAATTTTATTATAATGTATATTTTGACTGTATTGTACCTCTATACTAGGGGATACTCTCTCCCCAATATATTATTTTAACCCTAACCACAAAAAAAATCATCTAGTGTACATGGAGGGACTCTTGATAACCCATAACCAACATGATTTTTTCACATGACAGGGAACTATATTAGGGGATGTTACATGTTTCCATTATTTTATGGTAAAACAAAACGCATTAGAATCCATGTATCTTTCACATATTCCTCGTAACATATAGGAAATACAATAATCTCATCAATAAATATAAAATAATCATGAGAATAGATAAGAGTGTTAAAATTAAATTATGTTATGATATCAGCCTCACAAACATATCTAAGTATTGGAATATATGACTTTACATTATTTTTTGAATATGATAAAATTATTATCAATTAACACAAGACCCATTATTCAGTTACAAGACATAGTGTTTTATAGATTCAAGTTGTTCTCTGTTTCAACTTGAGGATCCATGTTCATCAAATTACCAATATAGAAATTAGTATGATAATAATAAAAATATGAATATAATAACATAAATCCTAATATATATTTCTTTATGATCCTTTTTTTGACATATGATACATTCAAAAAAGGATACTCTATTTTTTAAATTGTAGGTCATCCATAGTCCTTTTTATTTTAGGTTATCTATCCTAAATTGTTTTAATATTTCATAAATCCTTTATAATGGTTTCTAAAGTGGTTGCGATTAAAAAAATCATATCCATGAAGAGATTATTGTATGATGTATAGTCATTGGGACACAAATCATGCATCACCGAAATAACTAATCTAGTATTTATCCATATATTTTTAGGATTACAATCTCGAGTAGTCATTGATACATAGTATCATTAACATTCTGTTATCTAGATGGGGTTGTAATTTCTAGAAAAACCATACATGGGAGACTCCACCAAAACCATAGGTTGTCATATTATACATATAATTTTCTTAAGATTTTCATTAGTTTTCTATCATCTTAAACCACTAATTATAGGAACATCATTTCCCAAATATTAAATAAAATTCAATCCCAACGGGTTATCAAAACCCGTAAAATTTTGGTCAAACAAATCCTATTAACACAAAATATATCCAAAAAACTGTATATCCTCCAATGTTATCTAAAAAATCTATTAATACTACTTATGCAACCCTACACCCACATTACCAAATCTAGTACTTATAGACACATACTATTCACAAATTATATAATAATTATGAAGGCCAATATATGACCATATGAATATGAAATATCTATAAGAGTTAGAGAATATCTTATAATAGAAAGTGCATTATAGGATTCAATACTGATTGAATTTTTGGAAAAAATAACTAACAAATCCCATGTATTAATCCACAAAATAGATTTTTTTTCATTATAGATAATTAACTAATAAATTCATTATAAGTACTCAATATCTCCTATAAAATATTCCACACATGTTGTCCAATAAAAAATCCCATGTGTACAAATCATATACATAACACAAGGAATAGAAACTTACAAATGGGGTGATCCCAAACTCTTATAATAGGAAATATATAACTAATGAAATCATTATAGTAAACTTCCATCAATATTGTGGAAGGAATAAGGACAAAAACATTTAACCATAATGAAATTTTAATAAATATCTAGATATATAAATTAAAATAAATGAAAATATGTGGTGTCACCCAAGTTTACCCAAGTTCTAAGGTTAATGCAGTCACTTGCAGTGTAGCTTGGGTTGTCGAATCCCCAGAGACCTAAGAAGAACATTAAGACACTCAATGAAAAGGGATGGATTTTTGGATATGAAGTGGCGAACGAGGTTTGATTTTATATTGATTTAAAAGAGCACTAAAAGATCTATTTGAATTTAAATTATGATAAAATGAGTTTATCCTTGGTTATTTCTCAGGGTGGATTGGATGGATTATCGTTTTCTTTTACAATTTCAATTTCATTAACTCTAGAAGAATTCATGAAATGAATTCAAAATACCCTCATCACTTACAGATTAAACACCACCAGAAACACATACTAATCACATATACACTTGTTGGATCATTTTCATGAGCACTCCAAGGTAAAGAATCTAATTAGTACATAAAAGTGGGGTGAATAAATTCAATAAGAAAGAGGAAGAGGGAAAATCATTTAATTAAAAAAACTCAAATAAAAGAAATTAATATCATTTATAAATTGATAATTTGCATCCAATCCATCCCCTTTAAACCCCCTTAGATCAACCCATAAACGATCTATCCCTCCATTGATATCATGTTCTCGACGGAAGTGGGAAGTAGACTTATGAGGGTGGAATTGAAGAAGTAAAAACTCAAAAATAAATATCACTCCACCGTTGTATGAATTAAATCACAAGGTTTGGTGTGAAAAAGTTCACACATTAAGGCAAAGGTATCAAGGTGATATGAATAAGAATAGAAAAATATAATAAAAAGAAATTTTATTTAAAACTAATGTGATTCGAACGACTTACATGAGACAAAAAATGCTAAAAAGACAATTTGGAATAATAACATTACAATCAAAACAATGCTACAAGATCTATAAAATACTCCACCACTAATACCTTAAATAAGAATTTTTTATGTCTTTGGCTGATCCGACATCATCCCATGTGCCTTTAATTAATTGGGTTGGGGAAAGGTGGGTGGACAATTAATGGAGATGTGACTTTTCAATTCTTGCCCCGAAGTGGCATCCATCTTGCATCCATAGGAAAGACACGCCGAATGGACAATATAGACGGCCTAAATTGAGTGGGGGAATAGAAGACATCATTGAATCTCCGAATTTCCCCTAACATCCAGTTAAATTTCAGCCCAAAATAATAAGCTGTTCGAGAGATATGTTTTAAAAGGTGGGATGTTTTACTAGGCCAAGAATCTGGCCCAGAATTTCATCTTCAACTTGGTCTACCTTAATCACCACCATGTAGGAAAAATTAGCATAGGCCCCAGCAGAATGATTTGTTCCCCTATATTTCAACTAGCCTCCCATGAAATTTGAGCTCTGGTGGGAATGTATTTTTTGTCCCACATTATCATCAGTGGGATGATATCCACTCTTCCATCTCTATAATTGTTTCCTTTCATCTCCAAATATCCGCATCATAATTTCCAAATGCTCCATTGATCCCTAAATGTAAAATGTTCATATTTATGTTTATATCCATTTCCCAAAATTTCATATTAAAATTTGGATAATTACATTCTTTAAAATATGACGAAAAATTGGGCCTAAATTGGTGCATATTAGTCATGATGTGCACAAATGATGAGAATAGTTGTTTAAAATTAAATTCCACTAACTCAAGCCCATAAGACCAAAAATGAACATTTAATACCATTAAAATTTAATCAAAATATGTGTTTTTATTGGATAATCACACTCCCCAACTTGATTTTTTCTAGTCCTAAAAAAAATTTATCTCACAAGAATGAAATTCGAATGACCTTTTCCAAAAACATTTTAATACGAATTTCTCACCCAAAGATCTCATACCAAAAAATTATGAAACCCAACAAATTCATTTAAAACAAGCTACTTCCATGGGCATATTCCAAGCCCATACCCATTATTTTTTTCAAATTCATCTTCATATTTCATCCAAATTCAATTAAGCATGATTAAGTGTTGTGAAACAAAATAAACATGGGGGTTCATTTTCATTTGAGGGAGAAAATATGGAAGCGCTAGGAGAATTTAAATTATAATAATAAAATGAGTACCCATTTTTTTATTTTATTTGTTTTTTTATTTGTTTTTTTTTTCAATTTTTCCATGGTAATTAAAATTGAACTCAATCGAGTCAACCCATGTAGCAAGACTTTCCCGATGACTCCCATGCTCAAAGACCATAGGGAACTAAGTGAAGCTCACATACTCAAGCATAATATTTAGTTAAATCAATCAAAAAAAATTCAAATTATCACAAATAGAGATAAAATGTCCAACTCTGGTCCAGAAAACTATGGAGTCACGATCCCCAAGTCCAAAAGCCGCACATTAGGTCCATTCATTGCTCTACGTGCAATTGTTTTTTTGAATACTCAATTTAAAATTAAAATGATCACCAACACTATGACATTTATTATGGACCCCAAGAACTCAAACCAATACCCCACAATCTAAAGGATGTGCAATGTCTTTTTTTAAATAATTGGATGAAAATATAAACGGTGAAAAATCACATCGGACAACCGCACTTGCTAATATCTATGCACATGAACATAAACATGCATTAAAATCAGAATCATAGCATGAAAAATTATTTGATATCCAATTTAAGACATTGGAATGTGTGTTATCATGTTCAAGGTTAATGAAATTTTTCCTTCCACACATTCTCATCTCTCCCCAACTTAGAATAACACTATCCGTAGTGTTTAAATAATTCAAACAAAGAAGGGGTAGGATAGAAGTTCAACGAATACATTGAAAAAGAAAATTACGGAATGAAGTCACCTAGTGGTTGGTGTTGAAAATTAATTCCCCTATCTTCCTTCAGTTCGGGTTTGAGTTCGAATGGCTTGGATTGTTGTGACAAGATTTTCGGAATGACCTATGACAGGCCTTTAATTTTTTTTAATATATATATTTTTTGTATTTGTTTTAAACCTAAAAAACATAAAAGTAACATAAACTGATGATAAATTGTATTAACTTAAATTTCTGGGTAAGGCATTACTCAGGGATCACACCGCATGACACGAATGAATACAGTGACCCCTTTTATACATATCTTTACTCATAAAATAAGAATAGGTCAACAATCGATTATTTTGTTATACCTAAAAAACATAAAAATAAAATAAAATAAACTGATGATACATTGTCTTATTTATATTTTCTATGTAAGGTATTACTCAGGGATCATACAGCGTGACACAGATGATTATGGTGCTCTCCTTTCATACCCATCCTTACCTATAAAAGAAGAACAGGTCAACATTCAGTTTTTTTAATAACAAAATAAAGAAGAAAGAAAAAAAGATGATTCACAATGATTATAAACATGAAAACTATGGGTTTCTTTTGGTGCAGGGATTTTGTTTAACATCGTTAGCCCGACATAGATCCTAAATATATCAATTTTTTCCTTGTTCATAGGTTTTCTATTTTAACTCAACCTCTATTCCATGTTTATTGAATGATTCAATGAATGGTTTAAACCTATGACCATTGAACTTAAAAATGTTACCACATATGGGATCCTGAATCTCTACTGCCCCATAGGTGTACACATTATGCACTATGAATCGACATGACCATCTAGAACTTAACTTTCTCGGATATAAATGATGTTTTGAACTATACAATAGCACATAGTTTCCTAGTTTAAATTGTTTAACTTTGAAATTCCTAGATTTGTTGGCTTGAACTCTAGAATTATTTATCTTATAATTTTCATAATCCTACATCCTATCTTCCTATTGTTCATTAAGATATAATTTCTTCTATTCTTCTACTAATGAAATGTCAAAATTCATTTTATTGATTTCCCAAAATGCCTTATGCTCAATTTCAACAGGTAAATTGGATTACTTTTCATAAACTAACCTATCTGGTGACATTCCTAGGATGGTTTTGAATGTTGTATGATATTCCCAAAGAGCATCCAAGAGTTTCTCGGACCAATATTTCCTAGAGAGGTGGACATTTTTTCAATAATTTTCTTAGTCTCCCTATTTTCTAACTCATCTTGACCATTGGTTTGAGGATTGTATGGAGTGGAAACTTTATGAGTAATTCTGTACTTAGACATGACTGAATAGAATGGGTGATTACTGAAATGGGTTCCTCGATCACTGATTATAGCCCTAAGAATTCCAAATCCAGAAAATATATGCTCTTTCAGAAATCCTATCACATCATGATGGTCATTGGACGTGGTGGGAATGGTTTGAACCCATTTTGGGACATAATCAAAATCTATGAGGATGTAGAGGACTCCATTAGAGTTTGGAAAGGGTCCCATGAAATCAATTCCCCAACAAACAAAGATTTCAATGACCGGAATGTGAGTGAGGGGCATTTGATTCCTTTTGGTAATGGATCCTAATTGCCGACACTGAGGAAAACATCTGCATAATTAGAAGGAAACCTTAGTGATTTTCGGCTAGTAGAAACCACATTGGAAGAACTTTGCATTGGTTTTCTTTATACAAAATTGGCCTCCACAGGCCTCTCCATGACAAAATTTTAGAATGGACTCTTGCTCAGACTTGGGAACACATCTCCTGATGAATTTATCAGGATAGAACACGAAGAGGTAATGATCATCAAACACATAGTGCTTGAAATCAGAAAGGAATTTCCTCTTAGCCTGGGTCCCCATGAATTTTGGAATGTCACCTGTCACCAAATCATTTGCTATGTCCGCATACCAAGGGAAATCACTCACTTAATATAGGTTCTCATCGGGAAATGAATCAGACACAGAGAGGTGGTGTGAGTTGTCTTGGAATTATATCCTATAGAGGTTATCAGCTACAACATTTTCAACACCCTTAATATACTAAATGGTTAAATCTAACTCTTAAAGAAGAAGGACAAACCTAATAAATCTAGCATTGGCATCTTGTTATTGGAAAAGGTATTTTAGGGCTGAATAGTCGGTGAAAACAATGATGGGTGATCCTAAGAGATAAAACCTGAATTTCTCTAAGGCAAAGACAACATCTAGAAAATCTTTCTCAGTGGTGGTGTAGTTAATCTGTGCGTCAATGAAATATTTTCTTACATAAGCAATGCCACATGGAGTTTTCTCACACTGTTGTCCTAAGACTGCTCCTACAGCGAAGTCACTTTCATCACACATGAGCTCGAAAGGAATCTTACAATTTGGAGATTTCATGGTAGTTGGAGATATAAGAGTTTATTTGAGTGTATAGATTGATTCCTCACAGCTTTAGGTCCATAAAAATAGAGCATCTTTTACCAATAGATCACAAAGTGGTTGAGAAATAGAGCTGAAATTCCTAATAAACCTTCTATAAAAACTAGCATGTGCTAAGAAGGACCTCACTTCCTTAACATTTTGAGGAGAGGTAAGGTGACTAATGATTTAAACCTTAGATTCATCATCTTTAATCCATCTACCATATTATAGATAACCTAGAACATGTAATTACCTTACCCTGAAATAGAATTTTTCCCAATTTAGTATGATATTATTATCCTCACATCAGGAAAAAAACTTTTCAACATTAAGAAGGCATCCCTAAAAAGTATCCCCAAAAATGGAGAAGTAATCCATGAAGACCTCTAAACAATCCCCCACCATGTCCGAGAAGTTTCCCATCATGTACCACTGGAAGGTACCAGGGTCATTACATAACCCAAAGGGCATGTGATTGAAGGCCAATGTGCCCAATGGAAAATTGGAGGTTGTTTCTCCTTGATCCTCTATGGAAACATCGATTTCATTATACCCTGATAATCCATCTAGGAAGCAGTAGAATTGAAGACCTGCCACTCGCTCGAGGACTTGATCGATAAAGGGCAAGGGGAAATGGTCATTCTTGGTATAAGAGTTGAGCTTTATATAGTTAATACAGTCTTTCCATCCATTACTAACCCTTTTTGGAAGCATATCACCATCCTTATTTGTTATTACTGTGATTCCATCCTTCTTTGGAACCACATGGATTGGGCTAACCCACTCACTCTCAGCTATAGGATAGATGATACCAGCTTTTAACAATTTGAAATGTTTTTTTCTCACTACTTCCATGAGATTAGGATTGAGTCACCATTGAGGTTGACGGCATGGCTTTGAATTGGATTCTAAAACAATTCTATGAGTCTTGATAAGTGTGCTAATCCTAGGAGTATCAGATATGGTCCATCCAATGGATTTCTTGTGTCTCCTAAAGACATGTAGAAGCATCCACTCATTATCGGCTTTAAGAGAGGAAGAGATGACAACAAGAAAGGATTGATTATCCCCTAAGAATGCATAATTGAGTGATTATGGTAAAACCTTAAATTCATTATCAGAGTGGTTATAACATTCTAAGAAAGGATGAGACTTTGTATTAAACTCAGTTTCATTGTTCCGATTTCTTGACAAAATTGGTTCCTTGTGAATTGAATTTTCATCCATTAAATTAGCTAGAGTAGTGTCACGAATGGGTATGGACTAGATGTTATTGATTTCACCCATGGTATCATTGATTGGTGATTCTATAAAATCATAAATAGAGCTATCTGAAAGAGATTCAAGACTAGGAGACAAATTTCCCTCCTGTGAACAAAGAAAATCAATCTCTTCTTGACTTAAACCTTCTTCGGTAATTCCTTGATGTTCCTTGAGTCCACTATCAACAATAACTATGAAATTAACCTCATGGATCTCTTCATCATCCCCAATTTGAGGGTTTTCATTGTTGATGTTCATGTCTACACTCGTGTTTCCAAATGTGATGGTCATGTTCCCATTTCAGACTCGGATAACAGAGTTGATTATTGCAAGGACGGGACGACCAAGGATGATTGGGGTTTTCTCCTTATGACCTATGATTGGGTGATTTCCATGAACAATTATGTTAGCTGGGTAAATGAAATTTTCAAAATTCACCAAAACAACCTTTATGATCCACTTTGGAACCCTAATACTACGGTCAGCAAGTTGAAGTGTGACAAATGTGGGTTGGAGCTCATCTAGGCTTAATTGGTAGTACACAACATAGGGGATGAGATTGACACTAGAACCTAGGTCACATATGGCCTTGACAACATTTATCTCCCCTAGTTCAACATTGATGTAAGGGAAACCCGAGTCTTTCAGCTTAGGAGGAATGATCCCTTGAATGGTGGTACTCTCATTAGAATCCAAAAGGACTTGGTTTTTATGTGAAAATTTTCTTGTAAAAGTGAAAAAGTCCTTAAGGTACTTTGATTATGCAGGAATGGGTTGAATTTCATCGAGGAGTGTAATGTTCAAATTGACTTGTGAGAATATTTCCTTCAATGTTTCACTCAATTCCGGCTTGGTTTTCCCCCTCATGCGTTGAGGAAATTGTGCAGGTTGTGGGGTTGTTTTTTGAAGGGTGGTTTCTTTGACAATTTTATCATGTATTTTCAGTTTGATCATGTAGTTCATATGAATTTTCATTAGTGCTTGAAGCTTCATATGGTTTATGAATTATTTTTTTAGGTTTCTCAACATATTTCCCACTTCATAAAACAGTCATAGCCTATAGTTTTTCATGAGTTGTTAGAGTGAAACATGACTCTCCCCTTATTTGTTTGTGGAATTTCTTGTGTAGGAATGGGTGCCTTTCTAGTTTTGATGGTTTGATGTTCTTGTTTCAGGGAAGATACTTCCGAGTTCATCCTTTCTATTTGTTTGAACAATTGTTCAAGGATTGGGAGAGGGATAGATTGGGAATGGGCTTGTGTTGGTTGGGTTATCCTAGGGGGATACATTGGTTATTGGATGGGTAGTTAGTATTGTAATGGAGGATGTTGTTATTGGACTGTTTGTGGTAGGAAATGGTTATGGTTTTGAAAATTTTGTGTAGGGTAGGGATTTTATCCTTTTGGTTGGCTAGGTCGTTGGTTATCTTTCCATCAGAATCCTGGGTGGTCATTATACCTTGGGTTGAATGTGTTTGGGTATTAGGGATTTTGAATGTTTTGGGAATTGACATCAGCAGGTCGTCCTCCTAAAAGAACATCCTTGATGGATGGAATGGGTGGCGAGTAGTCTGTTTTGTGGTCATGTTTGTCACAGATTGTGAAAGCAGGGTCTACATTTTGGATTTCATGGATTTTCTTATGGTCTATCTCTACATCCTTCCTAGAGAGTGCTTCAAGTTTTTCCCTAAGGCTTTCCTCTTCTCTAAGTTTATGAATTCCAGTAGTTCTTTGTGGATTTTCAGAATAAAGTGATGTTCCCCATATTTGGTTTTGTTCAGCAAGGATTTCTAGATACTCATAAGCATAATTTGGGGAATTGTTTTCAAAGGTCCCATTATACATCATGTCAATTGATTTTTTGTTCCTCGAGCCCAACCCTTCATATAATATTCTCACTTGTTCACGAAAAGGAAAACCATGGTGTGGAACCATGATTAGGGTGCCTTTAAACATCTCCCATGTTTGATATAATGACTCTCTCTTTTTTCCAAAAAAGTTTTGGATGCTCTTTTTAAGTGTTATTGATTTGTGGTGGGGAAAGTATTTTTTGTACAATTCAATGTATAATTGATCCCAAGAGTTGATGGATGATGGTCTCAAATTTTTTATCCAATTTTTATCTCCATACATTAATGAAAAGGGAAATAGCCTCATTTTATCTCATTCAAGTTGATGTGTGGGACACATGAGTTTTATAATGTCATTGAACTCCTTATTGTGAAGGCAGGGCATCTCAGAATCCATTGCATTGAATGTTGGAAGGTGGTTTAGGATATGGGGTTTAAAAATGTAGTTGGAATCTCCTAGGAAATTGTGTCGAATGCATGAGGGGTCATTGTTCCATCCTGGAGTGAGGTAGTCATTCATGGTTTGATCGAATACATTCCCTATGTCTGGATATTCTTGGTTTGGGTTTCCCATTTGATTACCCATAGGGTTTACCATTTGATTTCGTTGAAGACCCTCCATTGGACTTGTTTTAAATAGTGAATTTGGAGTATCAAGAATATTTTGGTCAAATGTAAACAATCCCTTAGATTAACTTGACTCCCCTATCCAAGGATTTTCCACCCTAACTAATCTGTTGAGTTATAGCGGGTGTAGGCGGACATGCACCAAAAGAAAGAATGAGAGAAAGGGAAAACATAAGAGAATTTGGGTGATAAAAGAATAATGGGGGTATGGAAAAATGGTTTTCGGTCTAAGGAACTTACTTGGTCCCTATAAATGGCACCAATATTGGTTTTCTCCCAAAATTACCCATGTTTTAATGTTAAAGCGGTCGCTTGCAGTGCATCTTGGGTTGTGAAATCCTCCAAGACCTATGAAGAACCATTAGACACTCAATGAAAAAAGATGTATTTTTGGCTATGAAGTGGCCAACTATGGTTGATTTTAGATCGTTTTAAAAGAGAACTAAAAGATCTATGTGAATTCAAATTATGATAAAATGAGTTGATCCTAGGTTATTGCTCAGGGTGGATTGGATGAATTATCGTTTTCTTTTACAATTTTAATTTCATTAACTCGAGAAGAATTCATTAAATGAATTCAAACTACCCTCATAACATACATATTAAACACCACCACAAACACATAATAACCACCAATACACTTTTAGGAACATTTTCATGAGCATACCAAGGTAAATAATCTAATTAGCATATAAAAGTGGGGCGAATAAATTCAATAAGGAAGAGGAAGAGAGAAAATTATTTAATGAATGAAAGTCAAATAAAAGAAATTAATAAAATTTATATAGTGATAAATAAAATCCAATCCATCCCCTTTCTACCCCCTTGTATTTACCCATCAAAGTGCTATCCCTCCATTGATAAAAAGTTCCCAACAGAAGCGGGAAGTATACTTACGAGGGTGGAATTGAAAAAGTAAAAACTAAAAAATAATGATCACTCCACCATTGTGTGAACAAAATCACAAGGTTTGGTGTGAAAAA
Organism: Viscum album; assembly: GCA_963277665.1. Lineage (NCBI taxonomy): Eukaryota > Viridiplantae > Streptophyta > Magnoliopsida > Santalales > Viscaceae > Viscum > Viscum album. Next base: position 323,203,743 of record OY728143.1, read on the forward strand.
GTTCCCATTTAAGGAAACAGAATCAATGTGATATGAATAAGAACAGAACAAGAGAAGAAGAATATTTTTTATTGAAAACTAATGTGATTAGAACAACTTACATGAGAATGAAAATTGCTAAAAAGACAATTTGGCATAATAACATTACAATCAAAACAAAGGACCAAGATCCTTTTAATCCTCCACCAATACTGCCTTAAATAAGAATTTTGGATTTATTTTGAAGAGCCCACATCATCCCTTATTCCTTTAATTAATTATGTTGAGGAAAGGTGGGTGGAAAATTAATAGAGATGTGTCTTTTTAATTCATTCCCCGAGGTGGCATCCAGCTTGCATCCACATGAATGACGGGCCGAAAGGACATTCAATGAGTCCGAATATGAGTGGGCCATATAAGACTTAAATGAATCACCAGATGTCCCCTATGATCTTGTAAAATGGAAGCCCAAAATAATTATCAATTCGCGAGATATGATTTAAATGGTGGGTTGTTTTTCTAGGATGAAAAATCTGGCCCAGAATTGCATCTTCAACTTGGTCTGCCATAATCACCACCATGTATGACGAATTACCACCAAAACCATCATAATTATTTGTTCCTATATATGTCTACTATCCCCCCATGAATGTTGGGCTTTGGTGGGATTGTATTCTGGGCCCCACATTCTCATCAGTGAGATGATATCAAATATCCCTTCTCCATAATTGTTTCCATTCATCGCCAAATATCCTCGTCATCATTTCTGAATCCTCCATTGATCCCTGAATGAAAAATGTTCATATTTATATTTATATACATTTTCCCAAAATATCAAATTAAAATATGGATAATTACATTCTTTAAAATCAAATGAAACATTAGCCCTAAATTGTTGCATATTAGGCATGAAGTGCACAAATGATGAGAATGGATGTTCAAAATTAAAATCCACTAACTCAGGCCCATAAGATCAAAAAATAACGTTTAATACCATTAAAATGTAATCAAAATATATATTTTTATTGGATAATCAATATGAATGTCAATAAGACTAATCTCATACTAATGGAATGAATAATTTTGGACATCATAATCCCCCTATAATTACCCTATTGCATGACACATTACATGCTGTTGAGACCATATTAAAAATTTATTCTTTAGTTGGGTAAGAATAATCAAAATACACAATCCCATTTTTTTCTTGAGATATGTCAATGAATAGAGGAACTATATAAGTCTAGGACCCACCCATAACCACCATTAGTAAACATCATATTTTTGAAGATTTAACGAGAATATTCAAACAATTTTATATAGAGGCATAGATAGAATAAAAACATGGATATCAATATAATGTAGAGTAAACAAAAAAATATATTATTAACAGTTATTTGAATCCAATAATCATCATGAATGTAAATAATATTCCCCTTATTAGGGATAGGATAAAATAATAATAACCTATCTTGGGAAATAATTATGTCATTAAAACTATACATAGTAAACTTATCAGTAATCATATTTGTTGAAATAATAATTTATGATACAATAATACATTCTCCACAAGTCAGTAAAATAAATTATTTTCATGTTGAACATCATAAAATATAAATTATGTAATCTTTAATGTTAACCGTGAATAGAGAAATTGGTATACGGCTACGTCAATATCAAAATAACATGATCATAATCATTTGAGAGTAAAATGGTTGGTGGATATAATAGATCCTAACCAACTAAGGAAGGAATATTCATCAATGGATTATTGTCGAATGAATTTATAACAAAAAAATAAAATTCCACATAATAAAATACAAATCATAAATGTACCCATATTATATCAAATATGTTTGACTAATAGTCATAAATCAATGAATTAAAAAAAATTACCAAAAATTATCACTAATGGGGAAATAAGTGAATCAATTACCAAATGGAGGATGGAACCTAATTTGGATAAAAACTACCATTAAACAATAAGAAATAAAATATTCAAAAAATAATTGAAAAAAATTTCAATAGAAACCCATAAAAGAGGAACAATTTTCATAATAAGTAATGTGTCTCAAGGAATACGAATTAACAGGAAGTAAACAATTACCACTTAAGTAACTCGTTTATCCAAAACTCGTTAAAGTGTAGTCATGTAATTGAACATAACATTCCATTCTTAAAATTTAATTCATTTTATGATAATTCAAAATTTATTTATAGAAACCCAATGAATTAAATTATGTTTATAATACCTAATATGTATCAATAGAAGAATATTTTATTAAAACCTTTATGACATTCGAATCATTTTAATCAAGACCCCATGAATAAGTGGGCATGTAATTGGAACTAAAATACAATGATTAAATTATATTTCATAATATGATATCTAAAAAATATCTATATTATCAATATAAATTAAATGTGGTTCAAAATACCAAACATGCCTCAATGATTTAAATTTGATATACCAAACACTTTACATGGTCCTAGTGCATTAGAAACAGGAACCAAACACACTAAATAATAAAAATAAGATTATAAAATACACTCTTGATAAACATATTCCTAAATATAACCATTTATACTCTTCATTTATAATCATTATAAAAATAATCATTATTTATTTTTATACCTACTTTTTACATAGTCTATAAGTAATATTTTATTGCATTAAACATGATTTGTTAATATGGTATTGGTATCTAATATTTTCCTAAATTAAATAAATTTTATGTCATATAATATAATAAAATACATTTTCCAATATATTTTATAAATATATAGTTTCATTCGATGTATTTTTTAGGATTCATGACATTCAAATAAGTAATTATCAGGTTTTATCGATTCTTAAATAAGAAGAGGTTGATATATTAATTAATGAGTTAAAAGTAGATATTAAATTTCTAGAACAAGAAAATATTTTTTAAATATTTATATCATATTTTACCATGAAATATTTTCTTTTTCTAATTTATGATACAAACACACAGTTTTGTTCATTTAGATTTTTAAACTGACCAATAGAAGAACATACAATTATTAATTGATAATTATGACCTGGATTAGTTATAATAACATTAAAATTAAAATATAATGATGTTATTTACTATTTATTAGTGTTATATATCAAAATTGAAAATACTTATAAATAGTTAAAAATTAATTTAAATTAATTACTTATAAATACAAGATCATATTTTTTGAAACTCGCTCATTTTAAATGATTGAATTAAAAATAGTTATTTTTTGTCAATGCAATTAATTTGTTTTTACAATTTATCATTCCAATAAAATATAGATATCATTAAAATTTTATTAATTTACAATCAATTTTTATTACTAGCCAAAAATGGAGGCATCTTAATTAAAAATCAAAATCAATCATCATATGGGGGTGGAATTTTACATGATACCACTGATGATGATTTCATTTTCCATATAATGAGAGAAATGTATAATATGTTTCACCATTCAAAAATATAAATTATTATATGACTATCATAATTATATTTTAAAATCATTATTAAGACTATTCATGTGATTTGGTGAAGGAAAATGAAACATTTTGCTTCGTTGATGCAATTTTCCAAACATCACATGAGTAGAAAATTAGTATTTCTTATTAAAAATGGGAATGTAGTTAATATAGGATACAAAATTTTAATATAATAAAATATAATAATGATACAAATGATTTTATTTTATTCCAATAAATATATATTTTTCTATGAAGAAAATCTAAAAAAAGAAAAAAGAAATAGAATGAGAAGTTAGAGCTTATACCTCACTTCATTGTCTATCTCATTTGAAAATAGTTTTTTCCCTTACAGAATGAAATTTGGATAATTATAGAACCTTCATACTGAGGATTTAATTAATATAGAAATATTTGGAAAATTTTTTATAAAAAAAATTTTGTTTGAGTTTTAGTTTATATTAGGATAGTTCTGTCATTTTTAAAAGTGAAAAATGATGACATTTTTTAAAATAAAAAAACATTTTCATTATCGGGATGTCAAAATAAATAAATATGGATTAAAAATTAATATATAATGGATATACGAATCTATAATAATGACAAATTACTCAATAAAACATTCTACAACATTTTTAATCATTTATGTGTTGTTTTTGTCTTAAATTTCTCATTCTCACCATTTATCTTTAATAATTGTAACACATTTTTATCCAAGTTACATATCCTTTATGCCAAATAAATTTGTTCATTATTAAATACAAATGACCTAATTCATCTAAATTATAATCAAATTGAATTTTATAGTATTTATGAAAGGGATAAAGAGTAATGTTGAATTTAAAATGTTCAATTTATAGAAAAACCATAATGATAAAATAAAATGTGTGTCGAAAAATATCAAACAAGTTATTGTAGATTAAAATAAATTTTTTAAATATAAAAATTAAAATATAAAATTTATATTTTTTCTTAGAAAAATAATTCATAAAATTCAAATTTATACTTCTAAACATTTATGTTTATGAATGTCATGTTAATTATAAGATCAGCATTTTGAACTATTCATTGAAATTAATTCTAATTAAAAAAATAAAAAATCAAATAAAAAATTTATAATTATGAATAATAAAAAAATTTATTTTTTTAAAAAACAAATATTATATTTGTTTTAGGTCAACATTTAAATAAAATTGTAAACTATAGCGGAAATAAAATCATTTCTTGAAATATCATTTTAAATTGATAATTTTTATTTATTGATATTTACTATAAATTAATAGTTATTTTAGTGGTACTATTTATTGTTATTAACAATATATTTTATATTCATTAACAACAAGTTTCATTAAATTGAAATCAATATCAGAAGTTAAGTTAATATTTGATAAAAATTCATATTTAATTATTAAAAGATCGTGTTAGTTCTTTTGGATATACCATTTAAATTTAATTTACATTCAATGTATCCATTATTATCATCCATTATGTTTGTAAATAACATGGAAACTCCAAAGAATTATTGATAATTAAAAGGCTAGGTTTTAATAGAAATACACACGATTTATATTTTTATCAAAATATATCCATGTTTTTTTTGTTCGACGTTGCAAGCCAAGAATTCCTTCAAACACATTGACATAATTTAAGGAAACATATATTAAGATATCAATGTGTGAAAAAAATATATCATTTATCTAAAAAAAATTTATAACTAGATCAAAGTTATATCATTGAGAAATCTTGATCTCGTCCAAGGTTATTAAACATATCATTAGAAATGGGTAAATAATATTGTTTCTTATCTATTATCATGGGTAGTACATGATTGTTAATTAATATGTGAATTAATATATCATTATTATTAATTAATTTAACTATTTCACCTCCATGTGAATAACTTAGACATATTGAGAACATATCCCTATATGTTCTATTTTCTTCATGATTCCATATAATTCAATCAAATTCATTCTATAAAGAGCCTTCGATGTCGACATGAAACTGAGTTTATTTATAATTGAAAACACAGTCTCATAATCAAGAGGAAACCAGATAACTCTATAGGAAATACATTAATATAGCCTCATAATGTAAAAATATTGAAAATTTCTTGTTTATCCTCTTTCATTTAATCTATGTAGACCTCATTATTGAGTATTAAGGCATATATAATTAATGTAATTTCATATGAGGTCCATAATAAGTCTTTTAGTAATACATGATCAGGGGATGATTTTGAATATTAAACTAAATTCTATATCTCATCAAAAATATAATATATATAAAAAGGGGGATAATCCACAACTAAAATAACATCGATTTATAACAAAGTAAGAATTATAATATTTATATGAATCATTTTCCCATAAACTAATATCGAAGAGGATTTTTGGACAGGGAAAGAATTTATTACACTACCATCGGATCATACTAATAATCAAATAACTGATCATTAGGGTGTTAATTTGATTTAATTAAATAAATTTCCATATGTATAAGAGTAAACAAATGAATATTTTATGATAATTTTACATCAAATAAATTTAAATTTTTTAATAGTGTGTTATCCATGCATCCCCAATTCTAAATGAACTATAATATAACAGACCATTATAACATAGCCTTTAATTTAGTGGAATGAAAAAAATTTAACGCAATTATATATTTTTTCGATAAATAAAACATATTGTTTAATAAGTACTAAATTTCTGTTAAACCCATTATATTAATTATGAAATACATTTTTTAAAAAATAAATTGATTTTATTGATTAGTGTGTGAAAATAATAAAATTAAATTATACAACATATATAAAATTTAGTATTATTATTTTATATTTAAAATAATAATATCAAAATTATCTTACGGATAACTTTGGTGTTTTTTTCTAAAATTAGTTATTTTTAGTGAATAATGAATAATAAAGATACTTCCAATACATTCATTCATTTTCATTAAATCAGGTAATTAGAAATAAAAATATAATTTTGATTTGGTATTCAAAATATATATGATCTATTATTTTTTTATAATATAATTAATTCATTTTGAATCAATACTTTTAAATATTTTAATAATAGATATTTATTTTCTTAAAAGCACATCTTCATATAAATTTTTTTTCCATTACTTGTTCTGAATTTATATTAATATTGATTCATTCCACATATATCTATTTAAATTTGATATTATTTTACAATATTTGAAATATGTAGGTTCATATTTTCAAAATATGTCCGTTTTATTTTCATTCATATTGGATAGTAACTCTCTAATGTTTTTCACCACGGTGAGGTTAACACTGTAAAACAGTGTTAAAACCATGATATTAGGGTTAAAAAGAGACAGCAATAATTTTTATTAATCAATATATGTAATAAATTAGAATATATACAATAGATATTATAATATATAGAATTTTGGTTCTATTATACGTTGAGAATGAAATTTATATTATTTTAAGTAATTAAAATCCAAAAATGTAACTATCTTGAATTCAATATATCTAATTTTTTTACATAAGGGTAAAATAAATACATATTTTGTTATAAAAATTTCCCTAAAATGTGAATTATTATTTTTTAATATTATTTTATATTTAATTTTTTTTGATGAAATAATTACCTTTATTTAGTACAAAATCTCACCCTAACACATGTGCATAAAGTTGAAAACCCACATAAATCGTTTTTTAAAATAAATTAATATTTTTGGGTGTGTAATAGTGAAATAAGAAGGTAAAATATGTATATACCATATTTTTTATGTTTTAAAAATAAATATTTTAATTAAATTACAATCATTATGACTTTAATGTCAAGTATAATGATTTCAATCAAGAATGTCATTATTTGTATTTTTATTGACTAATATTTTTTTAAATTATTTAAATATAATAAAAATCATAAAATTTTAAATTTAGGATTTTAAATGGTTAAAAATGTACTAAATTTTTTATTTATTTCATAATTGTTAGCTTATATGTGAAATTATATCCCATTATTATTGAAAATTTGTTACTACGGTTCATGAGAATATCAGTTAACAAAGGGGTTAGGAATTAAAATAATAATTAAAATTTCACTAAGCCATGTAAAAACTATTTTTTTATGATTATATGTTTACATTTATCCTATCTCCTCAATTTATTTACAATTTTAATCATATTTCATGAGAGTAACATCATTATAACATAATCATTTTTGAATTTCCATGTGTGTCATATCGCCCCATTAGAAGAGGGAACCCCCCGTTTATTTTATATAAAACACTTTTCTCCATCTAAAAGCACCGATCAATACCTAATTGTCTTCTCATATTTATTATCTATGGTGTTGTCGTGATGTTATTATCTAAATAATATTTAAAGGTTCCTTAAGAAGGGTTCTAAAGGAGGGCCACTGAAGAATATGAATCATTCTTGTTGACCTCATTCAACTTAATTATTCTTATTCCTCTTCCAAATATATAGAGTTGATCTTAAATTATTATATTTTGTTTCATAATTATAATTTAATGTATTTCCTTGTAAATACTATTATCCTCCTTCTTTTCCATCATGTGGGATGTTGATGTATCACTTGAGCATATATTTGAACAACCACCTTAACATAATGATACAAGTCATTTATTATCACCATAATTAATTGATGGTTATGATTATCGGTGTTAATTTTATTTATTATATTATTATAATAAATCTTCTCCTATAATAGAAATACTATATCTACATTTTTAGCAAACAAATCATTGGATAATGATAATGTCACCCAGTCATACTTGTGGACTTCTACCTCTACGAAGCAATGTGATTCGTTTTTCGTTTCATCATTACGTGGATGGTAATATAGAAAAATTTAAGGAATATAAATTATATATATATAATTTTTATATTATTTATTAATGAAATTTTAATTATTATTTTATTATCCTTCATTCCATTTGAAAAGAGAAAAAATTTTTCTTTCCCATATTCGACCTACAGTATCCCTGAATGGTGATTTTATTTTATAAATACATTTTATAATTGTGTGTGTATATATATTAATATATAAAATATTTATATAACTATAAAATTATATAGATTTTAGAACAATGATACATGTTAAAGTAAGAGAACTAGTAGAACGAAATTCTTTTCAAAAATAAAATAATAAATTCCTAAAAAGAATCATTTTAATATATATTTATTAACAAAACAATGTTGAAATTTCATACGTAGGTCATATATGATATTTTTATTTTTAAATGAATATTTTAAAGAAGTAAATTTAATTTAAATTTATTATTCTTTAATTTAGATATCTCTCAAAACAAGAAATAATAAAGATATGTGTTTCATGTTACAATCATATTATTTATCAAAATTATTTATAATTAATATTCAATGATGAAGTTTAATGATACAAAAATTAATGAACTCATAAATTTTCTTCTCCAATTATTATTTCAAGATAGGAATTTTTTATCTTTAATTTAGTTATCATTACAATATCAATGGAGTGAACTAATTTTTTTAATGAAAAATGTATATATTCTCCTCTTTAGAAAACAAATATATTCATTAATATCCTTGTTTCATAAAATACTTATTAATATTATTTTTAATAAGTTTATATTAATTTTTAAATAAAATTTTACCATGATTAATTTTTAAGAAATGGTTTAATATGAATATTATTTTAATTTATTAAACATGGTACATTTATATTGTTGTCAAAAAATGAGATAGAATCATTATTTTATCATACATGAAGAGATTATAATTTTCAATCATAATTAATGATAAATGTATTGATTCATCCGTTAAAATTTTACACTTTTCTTTTTATATAATATTATCATATAATATCATGTAATTTTTTTGTAATAAATGAAATGACTTAAAATTTAAAATGATATGTTCCTCAAGAAATATTACAAGAAATATTTGAAAGTCATTATCATATATTAAACTATAATTTTATGTTACTAATGGATTACTATGCATATGATTCAATGATAAATTAATAATTTATTTTTTATATGTTTTATTACTATTATGGTGAGTTATTATAGAAGACATTTATTTTATATGGGTTATGTGATAATGAAATAATGATATCTTTGTACAAATTGTTTCCTTTCAATGAGTTATGACATATAATGAAAGATTTATGATCTACTGTCACACATATTTATTGTTTAGGAATATGTTATGTGTGGGATACAAATATATGGACCTAAAATTCATTAGTTAAATATGGATATCTCATGGGATAACAAGGTATTGAATGTAATGTGAACCCAATTATCATAGGGACACTTCCCACTATGATAGCCTTGGTATTGAACATTGAAAAATTATAATTTGGAATGTGGAGTTAACCTAATTCACAATGATAATATTAGAAGTGATCATTGGATAAAGAAAAGTTTTAATATTATTACAGATATGAGAAAAACAGATCTATTATTCTATTGTTATGTCGTCATGGATCAGGTTATGTGATTAGTTTATGATTCTTATTTAAATCAACTTCTATGATTTGTGAAATCAATAATGATAATCATCATTCATATAAATGGTATAAATTTCCGAGGATAATATCATCTTCTCATATCCATTTGATAATTATATGTATATCTGGTCATTCATATACCACTTGTCTACCCTTATTATAAAACCGATATCACCATTTATGATGCAACTTTTTCCTAGGATTTAATAAAAATGTTATTTTTCTATGAATGGTACTTCTTTTGAATGATAAATTGGAAATGATTGGGGTTTCTTATGAATAATTTATTTATGTATCTACGATTGAAATGACTCATAACACATATGGGTTAGTTGTTGTTTGTAATCTTATGAGATGAATAATCATATAATAAGATGTAATTTTTATGTATTAAAATTATAGGATACTTTAGTTGGTTTCGTAGAAATCATTACATACATTTATCTACATGGATGAAAAAATATCAGTGAGAACACTTACCATAATAATATTATTTGGAGGAAATACTATATAATTTCTAAGAAAATATTATGGTTTTCCCAGAAAAAATAATCTACAGATATTACTATACTATGTTATTTCACATATATATATTTGGGTAATTACCTCAAAAATATTCAGTCGAGTACATCATTTTGGTCATTCCACTTAATGATTATTTTTCCCTTACTAATCACCTAGTTTGAATCTCATAAATCATATTCTGGGGTTAATTCACATTTTTTACTATGAACTGTCATGATGTATTTCAGTAGATAATGATCATAGATGGTATCCATTAATCATAAAGTGTCATATATTATAAATATGGTGTAATTATTTGGACATCATATTAATTTTTTTTCATGATTATGTTTTTTTAGATGATGATTCATATTTATAACACTATTATTTTTTGTTTTAGAAAATTGATGGAACCAAATAACAATATTACCAATGAATTTTATGGACAATGAAATTATTTAACTCATTATAAACCATGTTTTATGAGATCTATGATGAAACAACTCATTTCTATTCATAAAAAAATTACTCCATGAATAATATTGATTATCGATACATTAATTTGAGGGGAAAATGTTTATCTGATTCCTTAATGTGGCATCAACCATCATCTTTTAGTATGTGAACTCATTAAAATATTTCATAGCAATGTATTTGTATCATTTAAATGTTTTTTTTCTATTACATAGTTTTTCAAACATTAATTTTTTATATTAGATATCCATTATTTTAAAGGAGGAGTAGACAATAAATGGACTCTCATAAAAATATGATTCTATAGGTGGAAGTTGAACTCTATTGATTGTGATGAATATAAAATGACATTTATTAACAAGTACATTACACATATGATTTTTTAAAAATTGGGAAAATTTTCATGATCAATAGTAAAAGGATGATTGTACCATTTTTAAATATAAGGACAATTTTACAGGACATGTGAGGTACTCATATAGTATTATATTTGAAAAGAATTAATGGTTGATTTATTCTTCAGTGGATTAAAACTATGTATCTAAAGGGTGTTATCCACAAAGGGTTATTTTTTTTATTTATAATTTTTATATCTACTACCATGGATGAAATAATTATGGGAGTTACCCAGTAATCAAATGTTATTTATGTTAAATGAATCCCAAAATTCAATGGAAATTAAAATAATCAATAACATGGAGGGAAGAATATAACCCTTTTATTATTCCCAATGTTTACAAAGATACATGTATTTAATTATCAAACCGGGGTTAAAAAATTCATTATGTTGGTAGTGGAATGTAATATAGAAATTATATTACCATTAGTTGGGATAAAGTATTGTAATGATGGAGAAATATAACTACAAAAAGAATCACCCAAAATCCTATGTTTCAAAAGAAATAATTTTCGTATTTATGGTTACCTTTTCTCAAATATGAAGGTTAATGTTGAAGATATACATTATTCACCCATTAAGTATAGATAAAATGGAAATCCCATGTGATCACTATAATAGATACAGGGTATGGTAATAATGTAGTGAATTTTATACGTACTATATACTATATAACCACAATTTTTGTTATTTGATTCAAAATAAAAAAACTATTATATTTAATGAACTTTCTAGGAAAACCGATACACCAAAAAAATTATTAGATATTCAATTTTTATTGAAAAATAAAAATGGTAAAATGATAATATTTAATGTCTATGATTCTTATCAATTTTTTAGATTTTAAAATGTACATATTTATAATATTTTTAATTACCATCTTGATTAATTTGATACATTGTTTGGGATGGATTAACATTACATAGATAAATACCATATTACTTTCTAGGAAAGTTAATCCATGTTTGATGTTTTTTATAAATTAACTTATTTTAAGAATGGTGAAAAATGATATAATAAACCAAGACACTCTTATTCAATGAGGGTGGAAGTGATAATGTCCAAGAGCACACAAGTGCCAACAGTCTTACTGTCACATAGTAGAGACCGAGAAATAGAAAATAATATTTGATCCTCTACTAGTACCCATATATAACATGAGTATTAGATGAAAAATTCTATTCCATCAAGGTATGATAAATGTTAACTCCCTTGTTGATTATTTTTCGGCATCTCCAAACTAGATATGTAAACTACCAAGCTGCATTATCCCTCCATTTAAGATTCCCAAACATCATAAATATGTTTCATTCTATCTTTACCATATAAATTTTGTATGTCCTAGATAGTAAAATCCTAGAATTCATAGATGTTATCTACACTCTTATGGAGTTATCTATGTCGCAATATCTACTCAATATCAAAATTACAAAATCTAAGTTATCTCTCACCAGGGCTTCCCATCTCTCTCCCTATCAAAAAATATCCATCAACAATTTCTTATATCCTAATGGATGGGGGATTCCATAAATCCAATGAAACATGAGAACATCTCATTCCATACATGTTCATATATAAATCTACAAGAATCCATCTCAACATAGAAGAGTGCATCCCACCCTTGAATATTACACCATGTATTTCCAAAAGTTCCATTACATTCACATTTATAAATATGATAGAATTATTTTTCCATCCATATCTTGATTTATAGCTTCCTAAAAAACATAGAAGTCACCCACGAAAGGCATACTTTGGACCATATTCCCAATTCAATACGAGATAGATACATTGAGCAGTGTCTCCATAACCCCCTATATAGTGTCCCAACCTAATTTTATGTTCATTCACCATTCCATAAAGTATGAATCTCTATTTTCCCATTCAACATGAGAAAACACATGCCATGTTATTTCTCGGTGAGCTCGATTAGAGTAATGTCTATAGGGGGCCCAAAACAACGCATTTCTAATCGCTTTTAGGTATTAGTAACAGGTGATTCATTATTCACCATATTATTTTTTTCCACATATTGAGGATTTCATTCCTCCACAAAATTTCTACCCAATCATATATCCCATATTGTTGATGAATAAACTTATTAAAATCAATTCCAAAGAATTTACATGAGGTGGAGGCCGGAAAAATTCACCTATATAGTTTATCAACCAATTTAATTTTATCATAAACCTTCATTTATGAGTGGTTTAGTATAGATTACATATTTTTTGGGTAGATACTAACCTCATTGAAATATATATTTATATGAAGATATGATGGATAATACAGGCTCTCTCACCATGTTCATTGGCCAAAAATTGATGTCACTCTGACCCACAATCCAATGGTCCTTACCTTGAAGTCCCTCCAACCACTCAAGCATGAATTCCATTAAACATAAAATTCATCTTGATTAGGGTTTAAATTCCCACTAAACTACACCATATCAGTCCCATATGAACATTTACCATAGCATATATCTTTTTCTGACTTCCCATGCTAGTCACTCTTTTATAGGCTTCATAGTGTCTTCTACTCTCTTTATCACAATTCCAAATTCAATAATTGTTCCATCCAACCACATCCATAATGACCAATGGAAATCAAACGATTGATTACAATACCATTGAATAAAATTCACGAACTTCTTTATTCTAGAAATAATTACTTTTAGATTCCAGATTATAGATAAAAAAATCATTGGTATGGTAGTTTGGACACTCTTAATTATTGAAATTATTCCTCCAAATGAGTGAAACCTATAGTTTCAAATGACATTTTCTATCTATTATTTCCTTTTTGAATCCATCCATCATCGCCTTTAAAATCCTAATATTGGAAATTGAATTCATTTTATGGGTCTGGATTCTTATTTTAAAGGGGTTTTAATCACTGATGGATGGAGAGGAGCTCAAAAAAGAATATTCCTACAGAATTGGAATTTGTTGATGTTTACTCTAGCATAATATAATAGTCTTCCTCTAAATCATAATTTTGAATTCTTAGAAACAATATATATATTTCTTATCCAAATTTAATCACATGGTTTAGAATGGTCCTGATTACTTTTACAGTATGAAAGATACAATTACATGATCATTTTGATAAGAGACTCGTTTAGTAAAGTGAATCATGATGGTGTGACCATATTCTATTCAATAAGATTAAAGATAAATCATTGTGAATTATTAATATATTTATGAATCATAAAAATCTCAAATAAATGAATAAGTATCATCTAAAATGTATTGATAATGTATTTGATCAATTAAATGAGGGAAAAAAATTCACAGTATTGATCTTCGATATAGATAATATTAGTTATTGTTAAAAGTTAATACGTACCCAAGGTAACATTTCATATGAGGTATGGAAACAAGGAATTTATTAGGAATATTTTTATTATTACTAGTTTCTCCACTATATTATTGGATTTAATAAATAAAGTCATTATATAATACAACGGTAAGTTTTTGGTTGTCTTCAATGATTATGTTTCCTTTATATTGAAAGAGAATTTTAAAACATGGAGACCACATGAGGACTATATTGAATACCTAAATGAAGGAGTAAATGTATGGAAAATTTAATAAGTGTGAATTTTGGCGACATAAAAGATCTATTTGAGGGCCTTGTAATCTCAATGGAGGGTATATTTTTGGATCAATAAAAGAAGGATGTTACTATAAAATTGAAAGACCAACCACTATAACTGAGATGCATTGTTTTCTGATTTTCGGTTGATACTATCAACGATTCATAGATAATTTATTATAATTTTCTAACCCACTACAAAATTTAACTTGAAAAGGATCCATATAGTTTTTATTCTTAACATGCAAGAAAATTTCATCATTTCAGATGAATATTCAGAACAATAAAAAATACATGTTGAGAAATGTAATAGTTAGTCTTTTAAAACGTGAAACACAATCTTATTACTTGGAGACAGATCATCATCATATCTATTATTGAACGTCCCCTTTAGTACAATAACATATATGTTTTTTTCATTACATGTTAGGAGGAAACATAATAAAGATCTGATCTCATATGCTCAGACATGGTAAATATGGGAGTTATATAAGAATAATAAATGTATAAATGTATAGAAATACGATTGAAACATTTGAATTTCATACCATGATTTTCAAATATCATAATATAAATTCATGGAAGAATTATTGTTAATTTATAAGACATGAAT
Organism: Viscum album; assembly: GCA_963277665.1. NCBI lineage: Eukaryota > Viridiplantae > Streptophyta > Magnoliopsida > Santalales > Viscaceae > Viscum > Viscum album. Next base: position 323,219,288 of record OY728143.1, read on the forward strand.
AATAAGTAACTCAATAGCATAATCGATGAGATAATAACCTAAGCATAAGACAATTGATTGTGAAAGACACATAAACATATAAAATTATTTCTATAGTTGACAAGGAAAAATTCCGAGGACATATTAGTGGAAGGGGTTCACTCCCTAATACATCTTATTAGTTATGATTCACAGCTAATTCCATCTTATTTGACAATTCCCTTTACATAATTAGGTTTACTACCCATTTCAGCCATTAATTACTGGACTAGGACAACATTCCATTCCAACACTTTTTTACTAAACCAAGTTCACTCCTCTATCTAGCCATGTATTCCTTAACTGAGTTCACTCCTTCTTCAATATTCATATTACTAAACCAGGTTTCATTCATATTTCATCTGAATTAAAATGAACAACGTTCACACCACATTCCTTGTCATGACCCGTCCCCCTGGGCCAGTGTCATGGCTACCCCATGTCCACCTTCCATAGGCCAGGGGCTGGCGACAAGCACCGAATGTGTATTCCCAAAAATTGGGAAGACATTGCCTTTATAACCTATAACACACACAACCAGTCACACAACAAGATATGAACTCAAGTAAATTGAAAAGTAATCAGAGTGACTACTGTAATTAAAAGGGGCCAGAATACATTCCCAACTACAAAGTACATGAAACTAATAGTACAAGTAAACTGGAACAGCTCCTGGTATCACCCGCCAAGGATCCTACCTGAAGTATAGGTACCGCTCCTGAATGGTCGCCTCTGTGGTACACCTCATCTAAGGTCCATCTCCGAGGTACCTCCAATCCTGGTACTCTCGTCCTCTGTCACCGTTGTCCATCGTCTACACCAAACACAATGAGTTGTGGGAATATCCCATGCAGGGTTGAGTATAACAATACTCAGTAGGGACCCCGAGACCCTAAAGGTCTCACAAAATCCACAAAGGATAGTCCACAAAGAATTAAATCAACTGAAAACCCAACATAGGTATATGCCCATACATATACCTATGTTATAAAGTACTCCCATCTCAATCATGAGGAATCACAGAGTCCAAATCAAAATCCCAAAGCTCAACTATTCCACAAAGGAAGGAATAACGCGAAGGTGTGTACCACATAGGTACGTCACACAGATGAATACCAGAAAGGTATTACTATAAAGTAAAGTACCACTCAGGTACGAACTCAGATCACAACATGTATTACTTAAATAAATAAGGATAAATGATTAGTCGAAGGATATATCATCTGATTCTGTTAAGTGGATCTACAACTCACCCACACAGAATCACTCCGTCCTGACCCACACAGGCTCGCTCGATGCTGACCCACACAGGATTTCTAGGTGCTGACCCACACTTGATTTCTCGGTGCTGACCCACACTGGATCTCTCGGTGCTGACCCACACTGGATCGCTCGGTGCTGACCCACACAGGATTGCTCGGTAATAACCCACACAGGATCATTCATTGCTAAACCATGCATGATCCCTCGGTGTTGACCCATAGAGGATACCTCGGTGCTGACCCACAAAAAATCACTCGGTGCAGACCCACACAGTATCGCTCAGTGCTGACCCACAAAAGAATGTTCGGTGCTGAACGACACATGATACCTCTTTATTCTTCATGTCACAACCAGCTATAGGTTTCCCACACTATGATTTATCATCTCAGCGAGGGTTCTCTACTAAATCCACTTATCGATACTCCAACTACAATGAAGTCTCACTAAGAAGTATCCCAAAGGACTACCACGTCATAGGGGTCTCAACGCAACAGATGACACGTCAATAGGACTCCCGGTCTGTAAGATATTAGCCTTTTAGTCTCGAGGGCCCGATTAGATTTGTGCTCGATCCAACCCGACCATATTCTAGCTTTATCCAAATCTAAATCAGGGAATACCAAATGGATTGTCTCAGTCAATAATTTGTAGCGCCACTATTGTTTCATCAAATTGACGTCATGTGCCAATGTTATTGAAAAAATAACATAAATTGGTCGAAGTGGGTACGATTTCAGTCCGACCCGGTCGGACCAACCCTGCCCGACCCGGCCTGGGCCAACCTGATTTTGATCAAAATGGCCAAACCCATTATGTCCAACCCGGCAGACCAAACAGGGATCCATGGGGATCCACGTAGGCCACAAGAACTATGGAGGCCGCGAGGGGGCCACGGGGTGGCGCAATAGGCTGTGGGCTGGTGTGGCCACATAATGGCGCGGAGTGATGAGGGGCGGAAGAGGTCACACCGGCGCGGGGGCCGCAGGGCGGCGAAGGTGGCAGGTGGTGGAGGCTGCAACATTGCGGGGCCGCAGGACGGTGCAGTCCACTAGCGGCAGAGGCCGGGTCGGTGTGGCGGTCTTGGGGCGGCAGAGGTCACAGGGCGGCGGAGGCCGCAGGTCGGCGCTATTGCGATGGCCCCTTCGTCACAGCTGGCAGTTGTTCCGACTACCATTCTAATGCCCCAACAAGTAAAACTCCCCATCCCCCTCCATTGTAAACAACACAACAATATGTAAAAACAACAGAGGGATCGTCCATGTTTGTTTGGCCCACACCCATTGCGTTAGAGCGGTATCAAACGAATGAACAAAAACCGGAGTCCAGAACGACATACTCTACAATTCATACGAATCGTGTATCAACTCATTTTCATTAATCCTAAATCTTCATTCATTCCATGGATGAGAAATTTAATAAAGATATTTCATTAATTCAATAACAACCCCTACATGTTTTATCGTTTTTTCCGATGAGAGAAGTCGAAGTCATCAACGTTCGCCTCTTCCACCACACGCCTCCGATCTCGAGCTCATTCGTTGGATAAATGCTCTTCGATAGAGTTGGTTATTCGTTTTTGAAAAAGTCCACCATTGGAGGTCATCTCGAATAACAATTCAAAGTCATGCATCAGCGTTCTTCTCTACAGGAGTTCTTTGTTGGGGGATGTGTTCTTCCATGTTGTCCTCATACAGACCCTTTCCTCTCAATTCCACCAAAATGAAAAGTAACCCACATAATATAACAAGTTATCTATTATGTTTGTTGGCATAATTTCAAATTAACATAATTAATTAATTGATTCTTTGGTATAATTATTTAATGGGGTGGCATAAAGTGTGGTATTTCAAGAGGTTTTTCTCCCATAAAGAGGGGAGTTCAAGGGGGTTTTAGCCTAATGTGGTCCCCAAAACCATAACGCACATGGTAGGTTAATTCTTGTGGTCCCCACCTCTATAATCTCACATGGGAGGTTTAGTTCTGGTGGTCCCCACCTCTCAACATCCACATTGGGATTCAAAATAAAATAATATGTTACAAAATTTTATTTTATTTTATTATTTCACAAAAATCCCAAATTATATCATCCACCCTCGACCTACTACGGTTGATGTGAAGGTACCCTTATTTGAATACTGGTACTGTGAGTTCAACAGTGCACTCGGATTTCAATTTTGACTACCAGTTCAAAAGTTGAAAAGACATGCTCGCACGTTTACTAAATGTACCTGAAAAAAATTCAGAAATTCATCCCGATCACTTCGAGCCTCGAAATCAAGCGCCGTCAATTTTCATGGACTTATAAAATTCTTATTTAATTATGAAAAATTTCATGGACATTTATTGTCTTGACATTCTCCCCATCTAAGTGATTTGCATCCCCATAATCCATAACTCAAACTGAGAGAACAAGTGGGGGTA